>OX578133.1:77647235-78318485 GCA_951213105.1 Amaurobius ferox | reverse complement strand
GGTTCGGTAATGCTGAATTTCTACGTTTCTGTGTGCATAACTGCAAATTGTATTACAGAAATTATGCATATGGCTCGTAGAAGAATATAGAAAATGGATCAGATATAAATGTAAAAATAATCAGAGAAAATAATCAAATATACCAGCCTGATGCCTCGTAATATTAATATTATGAGAAGATCTTATCGACGAAGGTAACTGCAAAATGTTTGAAGAACAATATCATTTAGAATACTATAGAATTTGCATATATTTAAAATGGCGAGAAACATTGAATATATCTGCTAATAAGATAATATGCCACAATAAAGACTTTAACAAAGTTATAACAAACATTATAACAAAATCCATAATACTATAAACCTTAACAAAGGGTCAAAAATCGAAACTGAGGGTCTAAGTTTCCGAACCTGAGAGCTTTGACCATTATTCTCCAAATCTTACATTATTTTTAACCATTATTCTTAAGTTAAATACGAAAAACACACTCATTATACAGACAAAATTTTATATAGATAATTATATAAACATAAATATGAAAAATATTCGTAAAAACAAGACTAGAACTCAGTTACCGCATGAACACCAAAATTGTGATTTATAGCAAGATTTCTTTTCAATGTTGTTATTAATCTTCGCGAATAGCTAGTCAAAAGCAAAAAACTAGTTTGCCTTTCATTTTTCTCTTTATTTTTTAAATCTACTTAACTTTTTTTTCCATTATATTCTTCGTAAGAATTGGGGTTTCCGAAGAGTTTGCAATGAAAGTGTGAGGAAGTTCTTTCGCAGGGCTCAAATCACCTTATATAATTCAAGAGTCAAGGAAAAACCCAGAATAGGAAGAAGGAAGAGTTTGGCACTTGCGTCATCTTTGACCTCTTAACGGGATTTGAAAAAGTTTCCAGTCTCATATTCAATTTATTCACTATACGTGGCTCCCTCATAATCCTTATACATCCTTTTAACACTAGAAAGACAATTGCAGTCATTTTGGCGGTTTCAGATAAACTTTCGAGCCTAAGTCTTTACTTATGGCCTCAGGCTACTGAAATTTTATGAATTTTCTTAATTTTACTTGAAGGATATACAGACGTTTTGATGACTTTAATTATTATTATTTTTTTTTTTAATTGCATTGTATACTTTTTCAGTCTACAGCCGTCATTTTGACAGCAGTAAAGAAAACGAACAGAAATATTTAAAATAATCGGCTTTAAATGCTAGTTGCGTTATTAAATTCTATTGACATTTAAAAAAAATACTTAATAGGTTTTTTGTATACTTTGTGCAAAGGATAAGAAAAATGTGAGCAGCAAATGAAAGCATAAATAACACAAAGTAATGCACTATAGAGCTGCTTCGAGGATACGCTGGATCCTCTTCATCAGTGCACTAGAACCAATAAACTCAAAGTCCAAACGAGAAATGAGCGCGAATACTTTGTTAGTTCTCATTTTGTTTTTTGTTTTTTGATTTCGGGTTTGTTGGTTCTCTTGTACTGACGATGGGGATTCAGCGTATCCTCGAAACAGCTGTATGCTGCATTATTTTGTTTTATCTGTGCTTATATTCGTTGTTCAAGTTTTTCTTGTCCTTTTCACGAAGTGTATTTTACTTATAGGCAAGTTTATGAATGTTTTTTCGAGTATTTGGTTAAGCAAACAGTGCCAACATAACTATACTATTACTTAAAATGTTTTCGTTTTGCATCTCATATCTGGATGTAAAAAAAATATTATATGAAAATGTATTATGATTTAATGTTTATCAGTGGGAGATAGTTTTAATCTTAAAACATACTAGAATTTTTGATGAAAATAAATGTTGATGAAAATAAATGTCTACAATTACATTTGCTGATTTTATTTCCACTCGTCAAAATGACGACTTTGGATTTACAGTTAGTAAAAAAGTTACGAATATCTAGTGTTAACTTTTGATTGAAGTGTTCTACAAATAAAAACGCAGGGTCTACTAATAGGAAAGCTACTATGGGCTATCGGTTGAGAAAGATTACAACGCCTCTAGCGCCGAATTGAAGAAGTTAATTCCTATCTCAAAAACGCAGCAATATAGACTAAAAATTTTCAATTCAAAAGTTATAGAGAGTTTTTTATTTAGCATGGAATGGCGTGTGGTTACATAACATGCACACATTGTATGCAAACAATAAAGAATGATATCACCGAAAAACGATAATTATGCAAATGTCTCATTACATTGAATAACTTCTGAAGAAAATGGTTAGAAATACGCATGAAAAATAATATTCTGCTTAAACTAATTTTGATTTATTGTATCTTTAAATATTTAAAAGTATCTTTAAATTAGATTTTAAACAAGGGAGGCTCAGCTTCTGAGCCTCAATGGACGCTACGCCACTGCTTACAACAATAACGTAGGAAATTCACAAATTCTGGCTGATAGTCAGATATGACTGGCTGATAGTCAATAAGCTTTCAGGTACAAAATTTCAAAACTTTTAATTTACTTATGAAATTAAAATACAATTTACCAAAATTAACTAAACTTAAATAATAATTATTACCACTGGTATTGTTATTTTTGTCAGCAACTGTATACCAAAACCTTATAGCAACAAGGTTCTTCTATATCTGAAACTTACGTTAACCATATTATATATTAAAATAATAAGTTATAAAATTAAATAATGAGTATATAATCTGTAATTATTCAGTGCGTCAATATTTTTTTGTCTATTTTACATTTTTCAAAAGAAATATTGAAGCTTCAAGTAATTGCATATTTATTGCTGAATCAAATAGTTTATCTAAGCTTTTCTGAAATGAAAAGAAGAATTAAAATATGTCGATCTAAACAATATTTAAAGAATGGTTCAGTAATAAATTTAATAATAAAAGCTATGAAATGAATCGATAATAACGCTGGTTTACAAATAAAAATATGTTTTAATTACCAGAAATAAAAAATACACTTTTTTATATAAGTTTCAGGTGCTGATTACGAAAATCAGTTCATGTAGCACTTGCAGATTATGGAATACAGCTAGTGACGTAAAACGTGATTTCGAAACAAAACTTACGATACATAAGAGCTTATTGATATCAATTTGTAAAAAGGAAAATTTGAAACTGAGTTAATTTTGTTTTCCTGTTATTTATATCCCTGAAGTATCACGATGCAGCATCCAGCAATAATCGGCCATCATAGAATCATTCCAAAAACCTTTATAGCGATATTCCATTAATTTCATGTCTTCCTCACATCTCCAAGATTGTTTGGAAAG
This sequence comes from Amaurobius ferox, assembly GCA_951213105.1. NCBI lineage: Eukaryota > Metazoa > Arthropoda > Arachnida > Araneae > Amaurobiidae > Amaurobius > Amaurobius ferox. The sequence continues at coordinate 78,315,217 of OX578133.1, read as the reverse complement.
AAATCTATATGGGAATGAATGCAAAAAATGCATATTTAAAACATTCGACAACCCATTTCCTGGTACGCATCCTACAATTTTTGAACACCATGTTTAAAATAAACCGGTTTTTTTTTTGTTGCCTAAGAAGTTTGTTCAAACCCAGATAAAGCTTTCCCAAGCTATTCGTTCTTTCTCTGTCAGGGTTCCAAAAAAATTTTCATCTTACACAATTTCACGTATTTGCGGGCCAACAAAGATAATTTCCTTTAGTTTTGCAGAATTAAGTCTTATGTTATCTAAGTGATGGAAGCAATGGAAGCAAGATGAGAAGTGATGGAAGCAAGATCTTAGTTGGATCAATTAGTGGGATATTTCAAACACTATTTTTCCTATGTTCATAAGTTTTCCTTGGCTCCTAGTTACGCCTCTTAAAATGTTCAGAAGTGCAGCTATCCCAATGATATAAAAAGCAGCAGAACTTCATAAAACCTCCTTGCATATCCAAAAGTACACCAAGAACTTTTAAAACGCCATTATATTTAATTGAAACAAGTAGAATTTTCATGTTGTTGCAAGTTTCTTTTAGGTGTACAGAAGGAGCAATTGGAATGAATGGTTTAGAATTTTTACAATGGAGGAAGACAGCTTTTAGACTTCTCTGCGCAGAGTCTATGAAAAGTCTCCATTCTAACGGCTCATGTGCTCTTCTTTCATTTCTCTAATATAGCCCCAGATATCATGGCAGAATACCATGGAACTATCCACTGAAGAAAACATTTTTAAAGCCGTGTTCGGCAATGGCAAGTTGCAACATTAACGTCACAAAGATTACTTTCTTTCAACCTTGAGGCAAGAAGTTCTGCTTTGGCTTTTGAAGGAGAAAGATCTCGAATAAGATCATTTAAGTCCTGTTGATTAATTTTTTTTTGTCCTCTATTGTTTGCCCCAGGTACATAGTTCTCATCATGAGAGTGCTGTGCCTTCTCAGGTATAGAGTCACCGTCACACTCCATTTCTTCTGAAAATGCCGGACTGTTATCTGGAGGTTCTGATCTCATTTATATTTTTTAACGGAAAGCCAGAAATATTGACACAGCAAAAATAACAATCGTTTGCATGATTTGCCGGCTCTCGCCATATCATGGGGACTTCAAATGGCATTGATTTTTCCTTTTTTATGACACCATATTATCTCTAAGTAATAGAGGACACAACCTCATTTGCAACATTTATATATAGACTTTCACTTTTTTATATTAGTAGTAGTTGTTTGGAAAATGGTTTTAAAATTTTGTGCTTGTAATTTTTGAAAAAAAAAAGTCAAATAAATGCCTAAATACAGACACTTTAATGATATTTGAGATTTTATTTCATTTATTTATTTATTTATTTATTTTTGCAATTGTATTTTCATTTCAATTTATTTTTTCTTAACAAAATAAAAAAAAATGAATTGAAGTAGAGTTAAAAGTAGGTAACAATATGTCTCTCACTACATTTTGGTAAGCGTAAGAGTATGATACCCCCCCCCCCTTATCATAAAAACTAGATATACTAAAGAAAAAATAATAGCATATTTGAAATCAGGGAATCTAAATATGCCTCAAATTACACATCAGTTTGCTTGATGAATTTTGCTTGTATACCATTATAGTCATCAATTTTCGTTGGCATAATGTTTTTTATCAGTGTACTTATTATGTGCAAACTGCATGTCTCTTCTTACTAAATAGAGAATGTTCTATGACTTTGTAATTCAAAATTTTCACCTTTATTGCTTCATTTTTGAGATAGGAATCCTGACTTCTTTAATTCGCCACTAGAGGCAAACTTTCTTAATCGATAGCACATAGTACCTTTCCCATTAGTAAACCCTGCTTTTGCAGCTTTAGAACATTTCAATCGAAAATTAAAGAGATGCATAAGAATAAAATTGCATGGAGAACACGTCAATTCAGCAGAAGATTTAAAAATAAAGACAACCAAAGTTGGCTAATTAAAATGTCTTTAATAAAAACTCCATCAATGACTTACATAAAAATTACATAACCAGAGCACTTTCGGATATTATTATGTCCTTCGTCAGTGGCAAAGTAAACAGTAGGCGGGGAACATGAGCTTCAATATACAGGCCTCAACCGCGAGACAAGATTTGCATATTAATAATTTTAAAATCGATACATTTAAAAACATAATTTAATTACACAATACGTAAATGATAAAAGATTGTAAAATACAGGGTAGATACTCGTATGTCATCAGAAACAATTTGGTTGCCTTTATTTTTAAAGATGCATAAGAACTTATGAGGAAACTTGTAGAATGTACACTATGTTAAAAAAAGAATGATCGCACTAATTTAGTTTCTTAGTCCAAAAATCTAAATTACGGCACTGATTGCTTGATTGCTCATTATAATTTGTGAGGTATGTAAATTTTACGTAGAAGCACCAATCGCGGTGATAAATTGACATCCGGAGCTGTTTTAAACCAATCTAATTTTTGCAGAGACATTTACTGGATGTTCTGTAGAGTTATTGCAACCAAGTTTGATTGAGTTTTAGCCGATCAATAACTCTGGGGAAAGCCCTGAACAAGAGATACAATATTTTTCTCCAATTGATTCCATTCACTTGACCGGCATCAGTTCGAACGTGTGACAGAACGCATGACTATGTATGCGTGCTCAAAAAATACGATCAAGGCCAATTAATGTTACTTTCTTCATCATTACAGATGCAGTGCATTACTGCTGACGACCTTAATGGAAAAAAAATACATTTTTTCTCTTCATCTTAAAGAAGATAATAAGTGCGTATTTTATCGTTAGTTATTTTGCTTATAAAAAATGAGAAAAATAATAAACAGCATAAAAAATATGATGGAAAATAAAAACGCTCTTAGCAAGGTCTTAAGAGGAATTATACAATTATTAACTCAAGAAATGTCAAGTTTGATTAACAGGTTTCACGACAGAGTTAAAGCATATAAAGATGTCGTTCAATATATTTAAATTAGCAAGGTAAAGGGTGATTATAATTAAAGTATCTGTATTCAAATCTATTTACATTACCAGCAGCCAAAACGTAGACTTAATACGAATACCATACACTTCATGAGGTTTCCTCATGAACCACGTAGCTCAGTCGGTGGAGCACTGGGGTCTCCAGAGAGGCAGAGAAGACGAAAGTCCACGAAGGAAGGGCCTGCCTGAAGTGGATGAATCTAAATGCAAAAGGAGTGATAATTAGAAATATACAGGAAACTACGCTTTGGATTTCAGTTCCATATTTCGTTCGTATGTTTTCAGTTCCAGTCATCACTCCAATTTTTCTACTGGAGTCGTTCCAATTAGCGCAAGCGCACTTGCGGCTATAGTTGCTGCTAAAGCAGGTCGATAATAGTTGTCCGTAGGACAGTAGCAGATCAATATTGCTTAATCCACAAGCGAAATTTCTTGAAAATTCCCCATCTGAACACTAAATCCTGTAAAACGTCACAAATCCGAAAAATCGATTCTCCTACAAATTATTACTTATATTGTTTTTAGAAGTTGAAAAATAAATGCTGATTTATGACATCAGTCTTTTCACTTTAGGTTCTGGAATAGAATCCCCCTCCAGGTCAATATTTTATAGACATTTTTTATGATACAAAAATATTACCAGATCCGAATCTACCTTGCCCCATTAGATAATCCGGTCCTGTCTATATAACCATACTTTTTCTATCTAATACTTACAGGTTTATAGTATTATAGCTCATGCAGGAGGAAGGAATACTGACTACACAAATGCTTTCAGGCCGAGGTCCATTAAGCTCTCCTGAAATCATAAAATATCGAAACTCAAAGGGGCCAAAACAAATATTAAAATACTGCAGACCTTATATTAACACCACCAAATCACATAGAGAGCGCACCATGGGGTTTATAGTATTATATGATCTCAATATGCTCAACTACAAGTCGATAGAAAGGTCTTAACCAAAGCGTTGTAAAGACAACTGTAAATTGATACACGAATGACTAATGACAAAATGCAGAAATAGTATATAAAATGCAAGAAAACGTTGAAACGTTGGATTAGCTGTAATGCACTAAGGAGTCTTTAAGAAATGCACTAGAGACCCATGAGACCATCTGCAAACATGAAGCCCGAAACAGTCGCTTGAGCTGGTTGGCTTTCGACAAGCTTCTGCTAGGGTCTCGACTCCATCTACACCTCTACACATACACAATCATTTTTCAATAGCATATAGGTCTTACACTAATATTTATCTCTCATTTTATTTTATTTTATTTTTGGACTTTATAAAATTATGCAAAATTTTATCATCTTTGTTTTACAGTAATTTTATCAATACAGCTTCCTTGACTTTGCAAGGCACTTGCTTTCTTCCAGAAAACTTTTCAGTGAAGCCGCAAGGGGTAGGCTGTTCATGTGCCCTACTGTTGTTTTCTATACACAAGCAGAACCGACACAAAATTATTTTTTACCCAGAGACAAGCATGATTTCGTTATCCTCTCCCCAGAAAGTAAGTGAACATACTAATTTAACATAGTCTACTAATATTTTGAACAATGGCTAATATAGATCATAAATAAGGAATACCCAAAAAATATTCAACATGCTATCTCAACTTTCACACTGTTTTTATTTACCTTTCTGGTAGGTTGGATGGTCTGGGTCTCAACAACAAGAACTGTTTATTTATTTATTTTTAATATTTATTTTTATAATGTTGTTTTTATAATTTGTTTTTATTTATTTATTTTTTTTCTCGTTCAAACTGTTTGAGGTGCCCACTGACTCGCATATAGGCAGGTAGACAGACACTGAGAAATCAATGAGAAACGGTTTTCAGGTATGCTCAAAAAATATATATCCATCCCAATTAGAAAGTTTTTTCTTTACCCCATCACAATACTTTTTGCTTTACCCATACTGTGTATAGTAGGGAAAGTGAAAATATATTTTATTCATTACTGCTAATAATTAACCAAGAAATTAATAAATCTCCTATTGCTAATTTTGTTGGAAGACACTAGTTACCGGTTTGATTTTTCTTCTGCCTCCATTGTTCAAAAGTGCTCTTCAGTTTCCATATTGGATTTCTTTGAAGCTTTTCCCATCTATATAAATAAAATTGAAAATTTGTCTGTCTGTTTGTCTCATCATTACGGGTGAATGGCTAAACCGAATTTGATGAAATTTTGTGGGTAACCTTGATTTTGAAATAGCCCCACTTAAAATTTAGTCGAAGTTTCGAATTTCTAAGACCAGGGGTATAGAGTTATTAATGAAAAACGAAACTTTCGTTTGTTTCATCATCACGGGAAAACGGCTGAACCGAATTTAATGAAATTTTGTGGGTGGCCTTAAAATAGCCTCATTTAAATTTAGTCAATGTTTCGAGTTTTAAGAAAAAGGGTTGTCGAGTTATTAATGAAAAACGAAACTTTTGTTAGTCTCATCATCACAGGAGAATGGCTAAACTGAATTTAATGAAATTTTGTAGGTAGCTCTAAAATAGCTCCATTTAAATTTAGTCAAAGTTCCGAGTTTGTAAGACTGGGAGTTTTCGAGTTATTAATGGAAAACGAAACTTTTTCCTAGGAGTTCTACTCTCTAACTCCCTGGTACCTGCAAACGAAAAAGGTTAGAAATCGTTGGTTTAAAACGTGAAAGTGAATTAAAACGCTATCTCTGAGTTTGGTGGGAGATTTTTGTGCTAATTACTCATTTTCCAAATATGAATTGTTTGAAAACATGAATGTTTGAAACACAAATTTAAATGGAAAATCTATCACAATGGTTTATTTTTCACAAGCTTTTACTCAACAATGAAAAGTATTAAGAAATAAAATTGGTTATTTAATTATCAGCATTTTATGAGGAAGATTCTATCTTATATCATGTTGCTTAGCAACACAATTAAATTAAATGTGTTTTTTAATGTTTATTATTATTTTTTCGATTTGAATAAGAAATAAATGGATATAAAAATATATCATATAAATGAAAGTTTTGAATTTTCTTAATTACGGACTGCGCACATCACTTTCATTTACTTTGGCAAAGAGTTTTCAAACTTATATATTGTGTTTAGCCAATAAACTCATTTAGCCGATTGTTGAAGCAGAATAAGAGTAGAACGGGTATATCTTCTAATACAATTTTAGTGTTTTCATTTAGTATATACAAACGGAATCAGGATGTCTTATTCTTCAGATCTGCAAATTCATATCTACGCATTTGGCGGGATATCGCTAACTTGGCAACTTTTCTTAAATGCTGCTAAATTGAAGAAAATATCCCCAAATTGATAAAAACGACGCTAAATCAATTAAATTAATTTTGTTTTTTTAAAAGATAGTACTAAAATGATGATTCGGTAGCTTTTGCCTGTCAGTCCAACCGTCCTACTTAGTAACACATTTAGCGAATTTTTAAAAGGTCACCAAATTGATAAAAATGTTTGTAAATCCTTAAAAATATCTTGATATTGATAAAATTGTACTAAATAAATTAAATGAATTGTGTTTTGTTAGGGTATTGTATTGTGATGATGTTTCGTCAATTTGTCGTCAAGTGGGACTGTCAAGTCTACAGTCCAACTTGGAGATAAATTTGGCGATATTTTAAAATGTCTCTAAATTGACGAAAATGTCACCAAACCTTCCATAGAGATAGCATTATTCAGACGATATTTATTCCACTAATTTATTTGAAGCAAATGATATCATGTCACATAGCAGCATAATTAAATGCAATGTGTTTATGCGGCAGACGATTTTTATTAAATCTTTTCCGATTTGAAAAATAAAGATATGTATATAAAATAAATTTATTGGCATTGCATTTTTGACTGAATAATATCAATTACGGTCTTCAGATTTAAACATTATTATTATTCATATTTTCAAGTATTTTTGATTCAGGGATTATTGATATTTTCAAGTTATTATGCCATTGATTTATTATGGCAAATATTGTTGAAACTCATATATTGTACGTTGTAAGAGTTATCTTCTACAAATGCACTGGTATATCTCCTAATCTACGAGAATATAAATAGTGCAGGTATATTGGCATATATTTTGACATATATTGGCATATAATGGAATCAAATACGGCCTTCTGGTATGGAGATTAAGGGGATTATTGATATTTTCAATTTATTGCGTCATCCGTTTTATTTTGGCAAAGATTTTTGAGACTCATATTGCAAAACTGGTAACCTTCTACTAACACTCGGACATGTCTTCTAATCTACGATATTATAAGTAGTACGGGTATATTTTCCCATATAATTTTAGCACTTGCATTTTGGCATATATTGGAATCAATTACATCCTTCAGGCTTAAAGATAACGGGTTTATCGATATTTTTAATTTATACATGTAATCTAGTACTAATACATGTTATATCTTCTAATATTCGTGTATATAAGCAGCACGGGTCCCATACAATTTTAACACTTTTATTTTGCATATATTGATTCAATTTCATATTTTTGAAAATTTGCTTACAAAAGGGGCCAGGATGTTTTATTCTTCAGATCTGCCCGTGAAGATAATTTTGTACAGCGAGAACAGATATTCTTAAACTTCTTTTTAGGAGCATTAAATTAAATATTTTAACCGAATATTTTGATTAAAAATGTCATTTAGTATACTATAGGAATTTGCACATGGTTGTGAATATTAAGTTTCTTTATATCATAAACTTTGTACGAAGAACGAGTATGCTGTTAGTCAATAATTCTTTTAATCTAGTTAATAATTTGTGAATGTCTCCACATTTCTTCCATATATGGCATGACCACGTCCAATTTTTGTTTCTTAGAGTTTATATTATCTGCTTTTTATTTTCTTTTTTTGCTACTCTTGTGCATACTTCCTTATTTTTTCTATTCATCTAGTTTTAATCCCCTTTTGTTCCACTAGGTGACATTACTATTGAAATCTGTCGTTCAGCCATTTTAAGTTTGGTCGACATACTTTTGTGCTTATTTGCACTTTCAGATCCGGACTTGTTGTACTGAAGAAGAAAATCAATTGATTTCCAAAACTTACGTATGCTCTTTTTCTTTATTCGCATTTTACGCTGTACCAGTTCACGTTTAGTAATTTACGTGTACCAGTGCACGTGTAGCAGTTTACTTGTATCATTATTCCACATCTTATTACGATGCAGATTTTTACTCCCATATTAGTCAATAATTAATCCTGGTCGTATTTTAAACCATCTTTTTATTTGTTGTGTACGTGTGAAAATGTTAGCTGATGTAATACCTAAGAATTACAGAACATTTTTTAACTTTATTTTTTTTCCACAAACACTTAACCCCATTCGTTTTTAGTCCAATTGCGGTTTTCCTTTATTAATTTCTCACTTTGTGATTAGTAAGGTTAAAAGGGAAACTGCAGAAGGAAAACCACTATTCGATACAAGATAATTACTTGCGTCTTCTCTTACTTATTCTGTATCAAAAAATTATTTGTAGACACAGAACCGCAACTCATAGGTATCATTAAAATTCATATCTTCTATTGGTCCAATGTTTCCTCTCCTGACGTATTATTAATAAACTGATGTTGTTCAAGCATTGAATCTATAAACGTCTAGATAAGTGACATGTTTCATATTGACTAAAACTCACTAACTGCTAATAAAAATAAGATTGGGCATGATTTAGCAAAGCCCTTCTCTTGGTGCAGTATGTTTTGTTGTTATTTGTTTTCCTCTGTTTTGCGTTGTAAAACTCAAACTAACGGATAATCTGTCTCACAAAAATTTAGCCTTACTCGTTATTTATGCATGGGCAAATATTTGGATTTGATTATTCCTTTTAAAATGAGCCCTCTTTATGCGCCGTCACGTTTTCAAAGCATTACAACGGTAAATTCGTTTTTTTTTTAATGGCCCCAACAATTGGCCTCCCACAAAATGGGACCAATAAAGGCAAATACTCCCCCCCCCCCCCCTCCAATTGAAATTTTGAAAAAAAAATTATTTGACAGTCACTCTTTTTTTTCGCCATTTTATACTAAACCTGTAGCTGTCAACAGCTTACGTCGCGCTTTTTCTGTACGTCGCGCCAGCCACTTCAGCGAAAATAAATGCTCACCAAAAAAATTCTCTCCACATCTGCTTTCTGGCACAAAAATTCAACAGATAGATTAATTTAAAATTTAAAGACTCGTTCAAATTCTGTTGAGCATAATGACGTCCAATTTGCAGAAGGTAATGATAATATATAAGATTTTCAGAATCATGTTACATAACAAAGGTCTCTCTGTGTGTATGCAGTTTGTAGCTGGAAATCTGAGCGTCGTACGACCGTGGTATTTGGTGCATAGATTCTTCAGGACCCTAAAAGGTGCACCTACCTCAACGTTATTTTTTTTTAATTTCGAATTAGTTCTCTAATTATTTTATATTTTAACCGGTTTCGGGCCGATATTTATACATATTGATTCCTTAGCGATCTAAAATATTATGACATCTAAATTTGTTGCAGACTATATTCATATAAAAATAAATATAGACCAACAAGTAGATATTTTCACCTAGCTCGCTGAGTTTCCATTTTGACACCATCGGAAAGGTCGAAAAATTCACTTTCAAACAAATTTTGAACGGAATCTATACGATGAATAGATAAATTTTAAAGAATTTTTAAAATATATATACTTTTCGTGTGTTTTATATTATAATATATTAAAATTCATACCCCATCGAACGTCCATATTTTTCAACAACTGCTTAAAATATCGCAGACCACTCCAGGAGAAAAAAATAATTTCATAAACCCATCCGTTGATTAATTATACATTTTTCATCCGAGACATGTCTTTGGCTTTATGAACGAATCTAGCAGACGTCGGACCCCACTGGAAATCAAAACATACAGGGAAATGGATCAGACTCATTTTGCTTAGGGGAGTGGATATTTTGGAATTGGGTGAGAAGGTATGCGTGTTTCGCGACGTCATGAGCGATGTGTTGCATATATGGTCAATTATGATTCTCATATGTTTGCTTTTGCGGAGAACGCGTGCGATTTCAAGCGTGCAACTTCAGGATCGAAACCATTTTAAATTGTGTTTAAATGTATCATTTAAGCAGCGGGGTGCTTATTTAATTATTTATACCTAGTAGACACTTATATTTCGCGCTATTTAGATAATATGGTGTGATTAGGTGCTTATTTGAGACGGGCATGTGCTCGCGTGTGTTTTGTAATTTAAACGTGTGCTCGCAGATGACTAAGCTTTGCGAAAATTTTAATGAATTCAATTAATCCCTGCTATAAATCCCGGGCAACGTCGGGTACAATTTCTAATAAGTAAATAATTCACAGACTAGAAAGACGAAATTGTTAATTTTTCATAATACTTTGTAGAGAGAGTTTTTTCTTCAAAAATCCTTCATTTCGAAATTTAGATTTAAAACAGCACGTTTAAGTCTTGAACATATGACACTGAGCATACTGCCTCCTTTGTTTTACGTCTTTCATTTCTCCTTGCGGCGATGGCAACTTTCCTTCTACCTTTAGCCACCTGGGCTATCCTACTGCAAATGTCGAACTTGCTTGAATAAGTGGGATTACGCTTTTTGCTTGTTTTCTGCCGTTGAAACCTGATAGCACCTAAATTTTATTGCAGGCTATATTTATACGAAAACAAATATAGACCATGCATTTTATTTTAAGATCGATATTACCATTTTTTCTCATAGTACTTTCTTGCGAAATTAAAGTATTACTCCGCTAGTAAAAATCCAAATGACAAATTGTAGTAACTGCTTTTCATTTTAGTTTATTTATTTCATTTCACAGTTAGAAGAGGAAGCAGAACCACCCATAGCAGTGACTGACACCACTCGAGTACGGGTTGGAAACACTTTTTTTTTGTTTTTATTGAGACAGAAAGAGAGGGGAAGTCATTAAAAATTCACAAATAGGGGGAAATTGAATATTGAGGTTAGCAATATGTATTGGCGGCACTGGAGGAAGGTATGCTTTGACCAAGGCGGTGAGAAACTACATCTGCTGAAGACCAGAAGCCCATACCCACAATGTACGGGAGCTGCGGTTTGATGCTAACTTTTACCGGATAGCCCCAAGGAGATATCCCAGAAACGTTTGTGCCACTTTGGGGTTGCGGATTTTGATTTATCCCGGACCTTTGTTACCAGCATTTTAAAAAACCTCCTTCAATGTCGACATCATCATACCCCTTTAAAAAATAACATGTTGATGATTAAAATTGTCGGTTTGAGGGGCTACCCTATGTAGTTCCATATGAATATTTTAATAAAGCCGACTATGAAGTCCCGATTCTTCTAAAGCACAAATCCGGCACTGATTTAGATACCAGTATTCTGGCATGATTAAAGATACTTTCCGCCACAGATGCATTCAACGCCAATTCTTAATATTTTCTGAAGTTGTGGGACACTTTCTGAGGAAATATAGAAATTGTTTCATAAATGTTTTAGTACTAAGCGATCGTGTTAAATACTAAAACATTTAAGCCGCTTAGTCCTCTTATAGATAATTTTGCCCCTGTGAATATCGAATTCACTGTCGAAGACAAATAATTATTAAATTATAAATTATATAGTGAAGTCTGCAAGAGAATCCTCAATATTTCTTCTATATTTATATCTAATCAGAGTATTTACTCAATATTTTGTAGTGCTGCCATCTATCCGATTGTTTTAATATTAAAAGCAGTAAGAATTTCCATTAAATAAAACGTGAATTAAACGTGTAATGAGTATAATACAATTAGTATTTCTTTAAATAAAATAGACATATGCAAATAGTGACCTGCAATATCGTCACATAGTTGTATGCAGGCGAGGGTTGGACTGCCCATCGGACGACGCTCGGTGGACAGCTGGATTTAAGGATGCTTTGGTTTGAAAGTATTCCAACATTACAATGAACATAATAATCGGCCGAGAACATCCATAGGTTTCTGATTGATCCAAGAAAAGTTCGTATCAGGGGAAATTTCTCGAGTACAAAGAGAGTTATTCTTAGAAAATCGCTATGGCGCTACACGATGAGGCTAGAGAGCCTAGATAAGAACCCTATAAAGCAGGGGTTCTCAACCTTTTTGGACTCGCGGCACCCCTGTCCACCGTTCAGGATACGGCGGTACCCCAACACTCTCTACCCCTCCCCACCCCCGTACTTTTATCACAATTTTAAAAAAATTGGACTTTGGTAGATTTCGCTCTCTCTCTTCGATATATGTTTTGTATACAATACAATATGCACAGAAATTTTAAGAATCTTGTAACTCATCTAATAGAAATCACGTAATTTTACTTCATAACTAAAGATGTGTTTTATAATACATAAAAAAAAATCTCAAAATTAAATGGGAAAAATGGAAGTAAATGATTAAAAAAAATTTGAAGTTACAATTTTTATCAAGTTTTACAAATTTTAGTTAGAATAGTGTATTTATATATGAATAATTTCTCTGCCAAATGTTTAAATTACTTGTTTTAAGCTTAATAAAATCAAAGATATAGAAATGTTCTCAAATAAAGATATCATTAGCCTTAAAATGTTTGCGAAATTTGAGGCTGGTGTTTTAAGCATAATAATTTTAAGTCTGGTCTCAAGGTTGACAACGCAACACGAATGTCATCCTCAAGACTTAGGGCCGATCCCACCAACGTCTGTTAAAATAGTGCTAATGTCTGATTAACTAATCAGTCACTAAATTTAACGGCCCACTAAAGTATACTTAAAAACCATCCCGTCCCACCAAGCTATTCGACTGTTAAAAACGTTCCGGTTAGTTAATTAATGATTAAACCGATTTTTAGATGATACGAGTTCTCTGATTGGTCCATTTTTCTATTTCGAAAATACAACTTCAACTTCTACATGTTTACGTTCTTACTTCTCGTAAGGGAGCAATTTATTTATTTTCGTGTTATATTAAATTTGTTCTACAGGAATAATATAAATATCATTCACGTTTACACAAATATATATACATTATGAGAAAAGATTTTGTTATAATTTAGCGGGAATTCTTTCCTTTTTAAGGAAATACGTATTTGAAATTAATGCATATATTTCTAATTTAAGAAGTTACCCGATTAAAAAAATTCTCTCTTTTTAATTGTATTACGATCAGTATATATAGTTTCTTTAATTCGCACTATAAATACTATTTCAATGTGGTAGATTTGTATGAATGGTACTGCAAAAAATGTAGAGAAATGCGTGTGTGTGGAATGGAAACAACCATAAATGTAATTTTATAACTTGGGTTGGGAACCAGTGATTAGTATGCTCTGCTATGTAACACAATGGTGCTATTAGATCATGATGCAAATCCATAAAAAAGTAATGCACAAAATTGAAAGAAAAATATATTCCTAATAACAAACTTTAAAGTATATTATGCTTTTGTTTCATGTATAACCCTACAATAGGATAGATATGAATTAAATAAGCCCTATCCAAGAACCAGGTGGTGCGTCAGTTAATTTGGATGAGCAAAATACATACTAGCAGGTTTGTGAAGTCAGTAACTCAAACCGTGGACTTCAACTAATCTTTTTTTTTCTACTGTCTGACTCTTTTCTACTCCTCCTATTTTCTAATATCAGACTCCAATACTGATATAAATAGCAATTAGTTTTATATTTTTATATCAATAGTTCTTTAATTGTTAAACGTTGGATGTTTTCTTAATTTATTCCCTAAAAATCTCTCTATATTAAAAAAAAAGTAACTGACGCCACCACTGTTTGACAAATTTCTCGAGATTCTTTGCTTTGTACTGCAAAAACTATTATATATAAAAATATGAAATTTGGTACACTTGTTGAAGAAGCTTTGGGAAATACGCTGAAATAGATTGTTTTTTGATATATATATTGTAGTTTAAGAAATATTTAATATCGAAGTCAAAGACAAAATATTTGAACTGCGAGTTCACGTCCTGGATAGACTAACTATAGCAAGACCACAAATTTTTGCAGGCAGGTACCTACATGGTGAATTTTTCCCCTTCTTTTAATTTTGATGTAGTTTTTGAAATATTTTACTTTTTATGATGCACTTCTGAAGTGAACTTTTTTTTTCGTATCGGCACGACTAGTGATATATCTCTGTCTCGTACCGTAAAAACTATAATATACCAAAATATGAAATTTGAATTTGTATACCAAAATTTGAAAAATATGAATTAATGTAACATACCATCTAAAGTTTAAATTTGAAATTTTTTATATACACACAAGTTTTCAGTTTGACTTAACGTACAGAGTTTTTTTAAAAAAAAGAGAGGGGTTGGGAGCAGGAGTTCGATGCTCAAATAGATTTAAAATGTTTTATTAAATTGATTTCAATTGGATTTTAAGAACAGGTGTCATATTATCCTTTTTTCTGCGATATTTACCTTGGTGACATAGAAATGCCACCAAGTCTGTCGGACAGCATGTCTGCCATAACCGAAATGCATAAAAATAAAAAATTAATATTGATTTAATACAATTATAGAAATTTTGATTAAATAAAAGAAGAGCAGCCTGATTTGTAGCAATTTGAACATGAACCTATGCCTGCTATGCGAGTTTCACTCGCCCACTAAAAAAACATCACAGAAAACAGTTCTACTGGCTGTCGGAGATTGCACGTAGCAACAGATATTCCATGGCACATAAAGTACAGTTAGGTCCATACAGTGGATGTAACATGAAAATTAGAAAATTTTAAAAACATTAAAATGACAAATATACAAAAGAAAGCAAATGTCAACAACTTAATTTTTTAAATACAATGTAAACCCATTAAAGTGATATTTTGAATTCATTCCTCACAATGTATACAAAATTAACTGCAAAATTGAAAAATAAAAATCCTATTAGCCACCTCCATTGTGCTCAAAGTTAGCCTACCACACACTAGCTATAATTTTTTTATTAAAAGATTTAATTTAACTTATTGGGCATCTACTGTTATTTGAAATACGTATTTTCAAAAATACGTATATAAATAAAAGTATTTAAAAGTACATATAAAAATACATATTATACGTATTTTTAAAAATACGTATAAAAATTGTAAAATAAAATACTCCTTGCACAGGCGTAGTTAATTTCCAGCATTAACTATAACTTAGAATTTAATATTCTAAACCATCTAATAATGCAAATTACTAGACGAGATCGTATTCTAAACTAACATCTCTGTGCACAGGCGCAGTTCTCTGAAGCTCCTTAGCAATCACTTAAAGATCAGGGCACTACACTATCTGAGGAATTATACAGTGCATTGAAAATTCGCATAGAGGAAAGTCATAGTGAACTAGAAAATATTTTAAGGTATTTACATAATTATAACGACTTTAAAAAAGAAAATGAAAATGAAGAAAAGAAGCTAACAAAGTCAAATTTAATTAAGTTCGTCGTAAATTTCCACAAAAACATTTATGAAAAGTAAACACAAACCTATCCAGAGAAATTCGTTGAAGATGATGATGTTAATATCGGAAAAGAATTGTCTCTCGAGAAGAAGTTACAATTAGCTATAAATAAAAAAATTGCCACAAACAATAATACAAAAGTAATACAAAAATAGATTTATCCAAAACCGTCAGACGACAGACCGAGTTGTTAGAAGGTGAAGGACTTGGAGGCGAATATTTAGAGAAAGTATATCATTCATTATTAACAGTACCACCTCATACAAAGTCTTTATGAATATTCTATATACATTTTGTAATTAGGCTCCATTTTAAGTGAGCTCATATATAAGAAAACTTCGGTTATCTAAATTTATAAGAAAACTTAACCAAAAATTACTTCGAATTGAATTCATGGATAATGCATTTTAAAATGGTTACAAATAGCAAAATATAAATATAAAATTATTTGAAAACTGCAAATTACATGTAATTTTAAATAAATATACTTATTTGAAGCCAATAAAACTCGCAAATGTATATAAATAAGGAAAAATATTTAAATTACATCAGAATACTGCAAAAATAGCTTTAAAGTAAAATCTCATTAAAAATACAGCATAAAACAAATTTCAACGATATTAATCAGTTCAGCAATACATGACTGAGGTGGTGATTTTAATCTCTTTGTGTTTTGTCTTAACTTGTGTGAGGAAAACTGATTTACGAATAAACAAACTTTGTTACATTTTAATTAACGAACTGAAATAAAATTAAAGGTGTTTTACATTGAACTTCTCAAATACTTTACATCAAACAGGGGTCCAGCATAATATTTTAAGTTTGACGGAGATCTATTTGTAAAATTTCAAACTTTTTTCACATTAATTGAAACTTAGTATGAACTGTTTTGTATAAAATGAGCAACAGTACATTGAAATGTATATATATACAGTATCCACTCTATATAAATAATTCTGTTTACAGTTAAATCTTGCTATACAACTAGACTCAAAATCAATAATTTACAGGTTACAATTATATCCTAACCTTTTACATAATATGTAACTTCCCAATCACAATCTGTCATGCATTTCAAAACGCTGATATTGCAGCATTTCTATGACAAACATTTATATTCATCATAGAAAAAATTTCTGAAAATTCTATACATAGCAAGATTAGAAATTTTAGCTCAGAATTTACTCGCCGAAAGATTCTTTTACTTATCAGTACCATATAAATAACATTGCATAACATTTGCCATTTCTTATACATTGAAGAAATAAACCCATATGTAGATTTTTTTGCTATTCAGATGAAAACGTCTACTTCTCATTTACAATTGAAATTTTTGTACCCTGTACATTGTGTAATCAAACTTCATTTGAAGCGAACTCATGTATAAGAAAACTTCACGATAAAATACTATGAACTAAATTCTTATATATCGCATTTTAAAATGTTTCCAAATAACAAAATATGAAAAAATTATTTAAAAATTGTGAGTTCAATGTAATTTTAAATAAATATCCATTTTTGGTGGTGATAAAACTAATAGAAATGTATATAAATTAAGAAATTATTTAAATTAAAACAATATGCTATAGTAAAACTGTCAGTAAAATTACAATATGTAAAAAATTTGTAATGGTATCAACCAGCTTGGAACAAGCTCCTTCTTTAAAATAAAAAAAACAAACAAAGCATCCATGTCAAGAAAAGCAAAGAGACAGACATAAAAAACCTTCTTGCCCTTGGTGTAATTGCTATGTCGTTTTATCCTGAAAAATTAGATGTTTCTTGTTTCCGAAACCGGTTGATATTGATACTATTTGTTATATGCTGTAATTGTAAAGAAGCTTTTACTTTAAGGATAATAGCATGTGATTTGTAGACTATCCGGCAAGTTATGCCTAATCATAAATAAAAAAAATAATATTCTAATTATTATTAAGGCCACATTTGATATTATGCGACTGCTTCTGCATATCATGTGACCACATAATCAAGGTAACCGGGGAAAGTTTTTGGTCAATCTGGTTATAATCGTACTGTCAAGTGAATTTTCAAACGGCAGTGGTTATAAACAAGATCCCCAAAACTTGTGTTACCTTACCAGTAAAATAAACTATCCTTTTGCTGCCATGAAAAAGTTTGAATTGTAGTAACATTTGAATATAATTATTCAAATTAATCAGATTTTACTGTATTAAAACATGAGCTTGACATCTAGGGGGAAGTCAGTAGAATGCAAATTTGTAAAGCGAAAAGAAGAGTTTCATTTAACCAATATTATGAACTATTTATTACCAGTTATAAATCATCTTTGCGCAAGTACTGCTATAAACAAAATCAAATTTTTCTGTTGTTTTATAATATTGTGTTTAGGCGAACAATCATTGTTCAT
This sequence comes from Amaurobius ferox, assembly GCA_951213105.1. Classification (NCBI taxonomy): domain Eukaryota; kingdom Metazoa; phylum Arthropoda; class Arachnida; order Araneae; family Amaurobiidae; genus Amaurobius; species Amaurobius ferox. Next base: position 78,297,369 of record OX578133.1, on the reverse strand, counting down.
TGTTCAAACTATTGAAGTACATGGTATAAATAAATCAAGCTATTGCTACATCAATACCGTTGGGCATCAATTAAAAGATAAAATATTGGGGCAAATATCTGGTGTATATAACAGAAAACAAAGTACTTCAAAAATCACTTCACATTTGTTATATATCCATTAAAACATTTTAATATATAACACTTACCAAACTTGACAGCAAAAAAAAAATTCATTTATTTTATGACATAACAAGAAAGATCAATCATGCATAAGCATTGATTATGAAACACTTTCCAACTGAAATGTAATTTCATTTAAAAATTTCTAAAATGTGATTCATTCAGTGGTAATATCTTTTACATTATCACAGTACTACAGTAATTTATTATACTTAAATATTTAAAACTGTATCGAAATATAAATCATCTGATTCTTTATGCAAAATCAATGAATATTTCATTCATATAACTTGTATTCCAGACTCCAGAGCTAAATAATTTTGTGTGAAAAAAATTCAGCAATTCTTATGTAATTCATCTTACAATCGCTTGAGATATTTGCATTCTGCATATGTTAAAATTAGGCTTCCTTGAAGAAATAATAAAAGTTTAGGGATCATTTAAAATCACAACTATTGTAATTGCATAGGCACGGAATTTAAATACACAGATAATACACAGATAATATATATGTGTATGTTTATGTACTCAAAGTATTGGAATCGTGCCGAAGATCGGAACTCGAATTTTCAAAGGATCTACACGTTTTGGGACTTCTAGAACACGAAAAAACTACTTTTAGGAAGACGTCTGTGTGTGTAAGGGTGTATCTGTGTATGTTTCTGTGTATCTGTGTGGATATTACATCCACTCTAATTGAAAAACTAATGGACCGAATTTCATACAATTTGGTAGGTATGTTTTTTGTGGGAAATCCTGATGTTCATTAGATTATAGTACGATTCGTAATAAAAGAATCTGCCTTCTTTGAGAAATGGCCGGCAGAAATTGCCTTTATCCACTCTAGTTAAAAACTAATAGAACAAATTTAACAAAATTTGGAGTATAATATTTCAATAACCTACAAGTGATTTATATACCAAATTTAACAAAATTTTGTATATAAATCATTTGTAGGTTATTCTACTACGATTCGGGAAAAAGGAACGGGCTATTTTTGCGAAATGGCCAGCAAAAATCGTTATATATAAAAATAAAAGACTACGTGTGCTCAATTATATCAATTAAATTCCTATTTTATATGTGATTTTTGACAACAAAAAGAATAAGACTAACCCCATTACTCTAGGACTAGCCGTTCTTGAGATATTCTAGTTTTTTCGCGTTTTCGATACGCCACCTTTGACAATAAGTCCAGCTATCAAATGAGAACCAAATTTAAGTTTAACGTGTAAATTCAATGTCATTTAAAATACTTATGTTGTGCAGATAAACTCAAATTATCATTGAATAAATAAAGAGAACGAATATGAGTCTGCAGAGAAAGACATGTGCTGTCCACATCAGAATTTTTAACAATATTACACCAATGATTTATAGAAGTGAACGGGGATTATTTTCAGGCCATTTCGAAAAAAATGTATGATCTATATTTAAAGATCCATCAAATTTTTGTCGAATAAAATGTTCAACAAATTTAAGCTGTGTACCAAATTTTAACTCTCTAGGACGTAGGAAAGTGCATTTAAAATGCCATCAATTAAATTTATCATGAAGAGTTATATAAAATTTAAAAAAAATGAAAAATTGTTATCTACCAAATTTATTTTAAAATATGAAGCCACTCCCATATGCTAAACGTTTAAACAAATGGAGAGATATTTATTATATAATATCTCTCTCTTTTCTTTCTGGAAGATATCCCAAAGTCAGAATTTAATTGAATTTGTTTTTTTCCCTATATTAAATAATTTTTTTAATTAAAAAACTACTTAACATATTTTACTGAATTTTTTTTTATATATTCTATGGGATAATGTGAATATTTCCTAAAAATTTCGAAGCAATTCGTGAATTTTAAATTTACTTAAAAAATGTTTGAAAAATTAGGTCCCATAGGGTTCAATGTATTTCATTTTTTCAACCCGGGTTCAATAAAAAACTAATTGGGTGATATTATTTATTTATATTCCCATAGGTCCTACAGACCGTCTGAACAACATACTAAAATTTCATTTTGATAAACTCATTTTTACGGCAGTTATCGTGCTAACGGACAGACAGACAGACAGACAGACAGACAGACAGACAGAATGAACAAAGTCATAAACACTTTTCAACTTTGTTGTAAAGTGTTAAAAACCGAGCTGAAGGTATATATGCAACAATTTTACAAATTGTCCAAGGAGAAAGTTGATCAAAATCCAACAAAAATATTTAACATACGGTACAGTGGTGAATTCTAGTCTAGAAAGCAGGTCATGCAAAAGTGCATATTACATTCCAATCCCTGTGTTCTCAATTGCACCACAATACTCAAGGGATATAATGACAATAATAGCAATGATAATAATGTTACTGCTATTGCGTTATATATTTTAACCTAGAGAAGGGTTTTTGTCGATAAATTTGGTATAGTAGTGCCATACCAAATTCAACGACAGTATTCGTTACTGATAAGATAACGTCATTTATTGACTTCTATAGGTAAATAAAGTTATTTTTAAAACAATTTTAGTGTGTTGAAATTTGAAAGTGAATTTTGATCACTTATTTTTGATATTAGTTATTAATTTGTGAAGACACATTTCACTTTATTTCCTATATAACATAGAAATTAAGTAAAGAATATGACTTTCCGCACAATCAATATAATAAACTAGAACACAATATAAAATGCAAGGTAAATAAATACACGTATGCTCTTTTTTTTTTGTTGCATTTTAGATTGTTATCCAGTTTATTATTAACATAGAAATTATCCTATCCTATTTTCAAAGATTTCTTTTACTAGTGTTGTCATTAGAATCATTCATAAAAAAATTAACATTTCATGAAATAAGAGATACTTTTGCAGGAACAATTTTAAATATGTTAAACTTTTAGTATATAAAGTATGTGTGATACAAAATGTCTTGCTCAAAAGAGCGAACTCAATAAAAGTCAATTCAGGAGAAATTATCACAGCATACAATGGCAAGATACTTTAGAATACTACATTGAAATTTGAAAAAGGTCCTTTCTATAAGGTACCAACTAAACATAGAAGCAAGTCCATGGAAGCATTCCAATTCAGACAGGAAATATTAAAAAGAAACATCAGACATTTAATGGAAATACAATTTTTATCTTTGGGAAATACAATAGGGATTACCATTCACACCATGCTGAATACATATACATTTAAATCTAATAACTAACTATTGATAAATTCATTTATACCCATACATAAATTATGTTTGTTACAGACAATGCTTATTTTTCAGTTTGGCTTTGTAAATAAACGGTACAGCATGCATAACTTCAAGTAAATTGAAGTTTTGAAAATATAATTTCTGAGATTATATGCAAATAAATGTAAAAATGCTATTCTAAACAAGAAAAAATTACGGACAACATATGAAATTTTTAAATCAGACCATATAGGACAATTTCTATAACTGGTTCAACAATAAAACAGCCTATCTGATATAATAAACAGATCGGCCGAAATATTGCAGTACAAGTTTAATTCTCTTCCAAGACTTTAAATTCTGTAATTTTAGCATAATTCAAAAGCGTACATTATGGTTTAAGAAGTTAAGAAACTTGTAGCATAATATAAACGAAATATATGCATTACATACCTGAGTAGTGTATTGTAAATACTCCTAAGTGTCTTTCAAACTTTCACCGACTTCGATAAATAAGCAAAATCGGCTTTATTTTCCCCTATGTTGTAAAAACTTTCAAACACTCTTCTTTCGGAAAAGAAATATAAAAGAATTCAATCTTAAATAAAATTTCATCTTGAAATATCAAATAATACAGAAATTGCCGCCATCTTGTTCGACTTTTAATCAACTGTTAAATATTTAAGTGGCCAAAATCGGCCACTTAAATTAACAGCACTTTAGTGAGCTCTTTAATACCATAAACGTGTTGGTGGGACGCAAAACAGTGCTAATCAACCGTTAAACCTCTGCTATATTTTAACGGTTGTTGGTGGGATCGGCCCTTAGAAGTCTATTTCTTGATTTTGACGTAATTATAGCCATGGCGGAAAAACCTTGTTCACACAGATATGACGTGGAGAACGGTAAAAGTAGCTCTATGGCTTTAGATATGTTGGGATATTCTTGCGATAATTCAAGCCAAAAGGTAGCCACTGATTTCTCGTTACTTTTTTCAAATTTAATTTTTAAAGTAGAATCCGTGCAAACATCGATGAATTAATTCATCCCTTTCAGAAGCAGTAAAATTCAGTTCTTCCGCGCTATATGTGAATTCGAATGGTGCCACAATCCAGTCCAACTTTTCCATTGATAGGGATGGAAAGTATTGATCAATCGCATTATCTAGTTGCGAGTTGTGGTTAAGAATGAGATGTTCTATATTTCTTAGACAACTGAAATCATCTTCATTCATCAGACCAAGAAGAGAAGGAAAGTTAGACAGATCCCCTTTTTGGATGGATGATTTTCACGAGGCCAGTTTTCTCTTAAAATCTTTTATTTTGTTTTTTGATGCAATTAGTGTCTCCTTCCGACCTTACATAGGCAAATTTAATTCATTAAGCTTTTTGAATATATCAGTCAAGTACGCAAGTTTCAAACACCAACATTATTGTGCCAAATTTCATTAAACGTGTTCTGTTTTTTTTTTTCAAAAAAAATTTAAATTCTTCCTTAAGTTCGAGAAGCCTGCTTAAGACATTGCCTTTAAGCAGCCACCTGATTTCTGTGTGTAAAACTAATGAAACATGAGCAGCGTCCATTTTTTGACATATTTTGTCAAAAGTTCTTGTTTTTAAAGATCGTGGTTTTATGTAATTTACCATTTTGGCAGCCTGATTAAAAACCACGAAAAGTTCGTTGCCGCAAGTTTTTGAAACTAAAGCTTCTCTATGCAAAATACAGAGAGTTTTTATCACAGAGGGATATTCTGTGCGGACTCCAGTTGTAAACCTCTTAAATTTTCCTACCATGAATGGTGCGCTATAGGTACAAATTCCGACACAATTCTCCCACAGGAGGCCATGTTCTGTGAAGTAAGAAGACACTAAATTAAAAATGTCTTGACCAGTGGTAGTCGTTTGGAGCTCTTTTAAAAAAAAAAAGAAATTGTTCTATAATGTCATTGTCATTAACGAATCTACCAAACCCAAGGAGTTGTGATTTGGAGATAATATCTGTGCTTTCGTCTACTTGTAAAGCATATTTGCCATTAGCTCTCATTTTCCCCACAACTTGCTCGTGTACATTTATTGGCATTTCAGATATCCTACGGCTTACTGTGCTGTTCGAGAGAGGAACTTTCGAAACCTGATCTCTAACTTCTTGACCAAGTACAGTTTCAGCAATGATGTTACAAGCTGGACCAATTATTTCCTCTCCGAGAGTGTGCGGTTTCATTATTTTTTTGCTATCAACTCAGAAATTGTAAATGAAGCCTCAAGACTAACATCAGATATGGTGACCCTTTTAACCATTCTAGAAGCAGCTTTTTTCTGGCCTCCTAGTAAACGTGAAAAATAGCAAGAGTTTTTTTTCGGATTCACCTGGATGTTTTGTAGTCAGATGCCGCTTCAGCTTACTGGGGACCATGACTTGATTGCTGAGAGTTTCCCCATAAACGACACATACGGGCCTAGGATTGTCCTGATCAGTATTCCACGTAAAACCATAGGACAAATAACTGTCCAAATATGCCCTTTTCTTAAGAAAAGGTTCGTTTCTTTTATCACCATTTAAACTTGAGGAATCGAAAGGAACTTCAACACATAGGCGCCGACTACGGGGGGGCAGAGGGGCACGAGCCCCCGCTGAACTTTTCCAGAGGGGGCAAAGCCCCCTCTGGGAAATTTCAAGATTTTTATTCTAACTTCATATTTACCAAATACCAAAAAATGAAATTTTTTAAGCATAAAAATAATTGAAAAAAAAATCCTATCAACGTAAATGTCACATTTCAGTTCAGTCTTGTTCACATTTTCCTTACCATAGCTCCCTAAACCATCTCGGACACAAAACCAAGCTTATCTTTACTCCCAGGAAACATGTTTACGCTAATGACAAAAACACCTGGTTACCAGAACTTTTTCGACTGACCGCCTAATTCAAAGAGAAATGGATATTTACAGCCATGTTATTAGCATTTCCAAAAAATAGCTGTTTCCCTCCAGTAATAACTATAAATGATTACCACGAAGTAGAGGTGACTTATTTTGTCTACCGAAAGAGATCTTATCTGTAATTACTCCTGGATCCTATATACCAGTGCTGACTTTACAGGTGGCACCCATTCCGTTTGAAGCTGCAACCCCCGTGGGTGGTATCCATTCCGTTTGAAGCTGCAACCCCCGTGGGTGGTATCCATTCCGTTTGAAGTTGCAAACCCCGCGGGTAGTTTTATTCCTGCTGAGCACCGGACATTTGGCACAGCACTGTAGTCAGGCAAAGGCCAGAGAGTTCTACACCCTCCCCACACCCACTAGGTATACTCAGCCCACCCCTCTGATAAAAATATTAAAGTTTTAGTTGTGATAAGAACTGTCAACTAACATGTCATCCAAATTTTGCATAAAAATATTATTTATGAGATGTTTTTTAAATTGATTTGTTTTAAAAAAATTTTTAATTTAGCTGAATGTGTGATTATAGTGATGATCAATTTATTTACATATTTAATTTAAAAATATTTAAATATAGACAATAGTATTTGGATACTTTTGTATTATTGCTGGATTCATTGTTTTAATTTATTCTGTCAAAATCAACTGATAGGTAGTTAAGAGTTGATATTAAGCGTTAACTTGTTGTTGTTGTTGAGACCCAGACCGTCCGACCTACCAGAAAGGTGTAAGGTAACTGTTTGGACGGCCGGGAAGTGCCACCCAATTTAGACCGGAACCCAGTGGGGAGGCATCCATAGGGACCGTATCCTCCTTCCCCTACCACCAACCTCTCGGAAGGACTTACGGACCCACATGTTTAACGTGATCGTACTCCGCGTGAACACGGCGGCAGTTTTGGCAGCGGCTGGAATCGAACCCGGGCCTACCGAGTGCAACTCCAGCGCGCTAACCAATGGGCTACAGCGCCCAAGCGTTAACTTGTATTAACTTTCAGATTTTTTTTTGATTAACTAACAGCTTAAAAAAAAAATCTGAAAGTTAATACAAGTTAACGCTTGGGCGCGGTAGCCCATTGGTTGCAACTCCAGCGGGCTAACCAATGGGCTACCGCGCCCAAGCGTTAACTTGTATTAACTTTCAGATTTTTTTTTGATTAACTAACAGCTTTGCTACTACTTAATTCTTATATTAAAATCCATTGTAATTATTATATATTATAATATTGATGCATAGTAACTATATGGATTTTCCTAATCAACTCCTAGCTTACAAATATAAATAGGCTTAAAAAGATTAAAAAATTTATTGTACAATAAATAAAACTACTGATATCTTTCTTTCGACCCAGCTCATCGACCTACCCGAAGGTGTAAGATGGCTGTTTAAATCGCCGAGGCAATGCCATCTAATTTCGACTGGAACCCAGTGGGGGCGATATCCACAGGGACCGATCCTCCTTCCTTTGCTACCAACAACTCGGAAGGACTTTCAAACCCACAAATTTAACGTGCTCGTACACGGGGACAGTTTAGGCAAAGCCGGAAATCGCACTCTGGTCCTCAGAGTACAATCCCCGTGACTTAGCCTCTCGGTTATCTGACTCCAAAACTGCTGCTTGTAAGACAATAACTTTATAAAACTAATTTCCTTGAGGAAGGCATATGTATGTCAGTTAGGTGACTACAGTTGCTTCGATGGCATTATAATCCCTCTTTTTCAGGCCAAAATAACAGTATGCACTCTTAACAACTACTACTGCCGTTCGTTGGGCAGTTCGTTCTTGGCGGTTGTTAAGGGCATATATTGTTCTTTTGGCCTAAAGTAGGGGCTTAAAATGACCTCGAACCAATTGTAGGCACCTAACTGATATATGCTTGCTTTCTTCAAGGCGGCCTTGTAAGTTGTTATATATTTATCGACTTTGTGAAACTTGTATATAACTTTATCGGATTGTGCCCCCCCCTGAGATTTTGAAAACTCGGCGCCTATGCTTCAACATTGACCTCCACTTCAACTTCTTCTTGACTTTCCTCAGTTTTACGTATTTTTACCAAAAACTTATCCATAATCAAAAACACGGAAGCAGTAAAATTGAAAACCACGTTGTCAGCACAAAAACAATGTCCCCTATTCTCCAGTTTACGATTTACGTTCACTAATTTCCAACCACGTGGTGAAGTTCAAGGTTTCCAGAGTGTACGAAAGAAAACTCGCAAACTACGCAGAACTCCCACATCCTTTAAAAATAGAGAGTGTCGGCGACTTTGTGAGGGCGCAAGAGTGTCCAGGAGGGCTAACCCATTCTTGGCCCCGTCCCGCCCCACTCCAAAGTTTTCGCTTCGAATTTCACCTAATTATTCCGAACCAAAATGTTTTGTGCCGAATAATTCTATCAACGTACCAAGACGTACGTTGGCGAATTTATATCCTCTGGCATACGTACCATAAGCAAAAAATATTTTTCAGTCCAAACATAATATTCTGGTTTTTTTCTTAATTTTTCAAAAATTAATTTTTCTCTTCCCTCCTTAAAATCTCGCGGCACCCCGGTTGAGAACCACTGCTATAAAGGCTCCATTCTGTACTTTAGCTCACATCGCGATGGTGGCGTCATCTATTTTTCACTTCTAAAACTAAAAGATAATTACAGTTTTCATTTATTTCCAATGAGCTTGTTTTGTCAGTGTTTATTTAAAAAAAATTTATGGCTCGCTGGTTAGACCTTATATTATATAGCTTATATTTAAATAAAGGTTAAAATAGAGAATATGCACATTCAAAATATTTTTCACATTTTTTAAAATTTACTTTTCGATTTATTTGCTGTTCTTGAATGTATTTTAACTATGCCACTATTGCAGTACTTTATTTAAATAGAACTACAAAAACTACAAAATTGAAGAGCTAATTCAATATTACATGTAGCGATTATACTCGTATAGAAACGTTACAATATCTTATTTTGAAAGTTTTATAACTAAAAATTTTACCATTTCACAGATATCACATTTTGTTACTACAAATTATATATTGCCCCCAAGCACTAGCATTTGATGCCTCTATACATTATAAAATTAATTGGAGTGTGGCTCAACTCAACTTTCTCATACCTGAATCCATTTTTAAGTAACTTGTGATTTTTACTTTCCGTGCAATACATGGTAATGTATAGGGAAAGTATTGGAATCATGCCGAAAATCACAACTCGAGTTTTCGACGGATCTACACGTTTCGAGACCTCTAGAATACGAAAAAACCATTTTTAGCGTGACGTCTGTGTGTGTGTGTCTGTGTGTCTGTCTGTCTGTGCAGATTTTGTATCCACTGTAACAGTTGACCGAATTTCAAAAAATTTGGTAGGTAAGTCACTTGTGGGCGAGTCTGGTGCTGATTAGTTTTGGGTACGATTCCGGGTAAAAGAACCCGCCTATATTTGCGAAATGGCCCACAAAAGCTTGAATCCACTCTAACTAAAAAACTAATGGATCAAATTTCACAAAATTCGGCAGATGAGTCATTTGTGGGTCACCCTGGTGCTGATTAGATTTTGGTATGATTCGAAAAAAAATAACCTGCCTTTTTTTTGCAAAATGGCCTGCAAAAATCGTCAAAATCTAAACTAAAGAACTACGTATGCTCAAATATATCCATTAAATGCTTGCTTTATACGTAATTTTTAGCGAAGAAAAGAATAAGACCAACCCCATTACATTAGGACTAGCCGTTCTCGAGATATTTTAGTTTTTCGTATTTTCTCTACGCCACCTTTGAAAATAAGTCCGGTTACCGAATGAGAACGAAAATTGAATTAAAAGTGAAATAAATTTAATTAAAATAAAGAGAACGTGGATATAAGTCTGCAGGGAAAGTCATGTGCTGCCCACATCAGATTTTTACTTTCCTTGCAATACATGGTAATATATGGAAAGCATTGGAATCATGCCGAAAATCTCAACTCGAGTTTTCGACGGATCTACACGTTTCGAGACCTCTAGAATACGAAAAAACTATTTTAGCGTGACGTCTCTGTGTGTGTGTGACTGTGTATCTGTCTGTCTGTGCAGGTATTGCATCCACTCTAACTAAAAAACTAATTGACCGAATTTCATAAAATTTGGTAGGTAAGTCACTTGTGGGCGAATCTGGTGCTGATTAGTTTTGGGTACGATTCGGAAAAAATAACCTGCCTTTTTTTTGCAAAATAGTCAGCAGAAATCGTCAAAATCTAAAATAAGAACTACGTATGCTCAAATATATCCATTAAATGCTTGTTTTATACGTAATATGTAACGAAGAAAATAATAAGACCAACCGCATTACACTAGGGCTAGCCGATCTCGAGATATTTTAGTTTTTTCGTATTTTCTCTATGCCACCTTTGAAAATATGTCCAGTTACCAAATGAGAACTAAATTGAATTAAAAGTGAATTAAATTTAATTAAAATAAAGAGAGCGTGGATATAAGTCTGCAGGGAAAGTCACGTGCTGTCCACATCAGATTTTTATAATTTGCAAGAAAATATTTTGCAAGAAAAAATTTGAAAAATCTATAACGTGGATCCAAATGATCACGATTATAACATGTTATCCTTCATTTTAAAGGGCTTGAAAAATTCTTTCGATTGATACTTTGAAGTCTGACAAAGTACCCCCTCGGAGGGTAACTTGCTCCCGCCCTTCGAGGGGGCTAATGATGACACGAACACAAAAATTGCATCACTGCTCTTTTTCACTACGATAGTTGAAACTTTTAAGTGAAACTCTACCCTTCATGATTAAATCTTGGAAATTTTTCTTGTCCACTGAATGTAAGGAATTTTTGAAAAACTTTAGGGAATTTTCTAGGAAAACTTCGGCACTGAGTAATTGGCCTTCCGTTTTTTCCCCCACAATTTGGACAGAATGGTTCTGAAACTTTAAATAGATATATTTCGATAGAAGGATGGGAATTTAGATATTTGTTCAAACTTTCGGACAAAACTGCTCTTAATGGGCTGGTTTTTTTTTTGTTTTTTTTTTTAAATCACAATTTGGTACAGAACGGCTCTTAAACGTAAAATATAGATATATTCTTGTAGAAAGACTGGCCTTTTCAAAAACAAAGAACCTGTTTTTTTTTTTTTTTTTCGTTGTTGTTTTTTTTTTTTTTAATTTTGGGACAGAACGACTTTTAAATGTTAAATAAAGATGTTTCTTTGGAATGATTGGAATTTTTTTTCATAATTTAGAAGAAAGAACGGCTCTTAAACATAGAAAATGGCTCTTAAAATATAGATATATTTTTGTAGAAAGACTGGCCTTTCCAAAAACAAAGAAAGACAGTTTTTTAGTTTTTTTGGTTTTCAAATTTTGGGACAGAACGGCTTTTAAAAGTTAAATAAAGATACATTTTTGTGGAATGATTGGAATTTTTTTTTTTCATAATTTAGAAGCGAAAACTGCTCTTAAACGTAAAATATATATATATATATTTGTAGAAAGACCGTACTTTGTTTCAAGACATCGGGCAGAACGATACTTTTAATGGAGCGATTAATTCTGTCATGACATATTTAGGTTTATTTTTAATACAATTGTTTGTTTGATATTTTTAGGATTTTTGAAAATATTAATTAAACTTACAAAAAATTATATTTTTGCATGGAAATATATGCCAAGATATTATATAATATGAAATTAATAATATTGTAAATAATTATTTTGATAAATTATATATATGTAATAAAAAGAAATTAGCAGTTTTATTAAATGTAAATAAAGATTTACTTTAAATTTCGCAAATATATAAAATTTGATTTAAAGTTTACAAATCGTGCAATTAAGAAAATTAGCAATTTATATTACTTTGCAAATAATTTTTAATTACTGATATTTATCGATTTGCACTTGTTTTCCTTTATTTGTTTTGTTATTTTACAATAACTAAGTCTAAAATTATTGAACAGCTTGGAATTGGAGGGAGGGGGATTTTTATTCTTATAGTCGATTCTTATGTTCTTTCCAAGATATTGAATTTTCATCAATTAGTCGTCGTTTTTACCAATTTGGTGACATTTTCGTCAATTTGGCAAAGTTGCCACATTGGCGATATTTCCCCAAATTTGTCACTGAAATTTCGCCAAGCGTTATGGACGAGAAATAGGTTATTCTTACAGTAGGTAACTGACTATTGACGTTCAAAATAAAAACTAGTACCCGAAGTACCTTTTGTCGTGTATGGTACGTGCTAGATCCACGAGAATGATATTAACAAATTTATCACATAAAATGACATATGGGCCAACGGCCGTACCGTGCTGAAAACACCGGTTCTCGTTAGATCACCGAAGTCAAGCAGCATCGGGCGCGGTTAGTACTTGGTGGGTGACCACCTCGGAACACCGCGTGCTGTTGGCCATCTCGGGTGCGGTATCCCCGTGGTTTGCGCGCTAGATTTGCACGCTACCACAAATGCCGCCGTGTTCATGCGGAGTACGATCACGTTAAACATGTGGGTCCGTAAGTCCTTCCGAGAGGTTGGTGGTAGGGGAAGGAGGGTACGGTCCCTGTGGATGCCTCCCCCACTGGGTTCCGGTCTAAATTGGGTGGCACTTCCCGGCCGTCCATTCAGTTACCTTACACCTTTCTGGTAGGTCGGACGGTCTGGGTCTCAACAACAACAACATAAAATGACATATGAAAAGTGAACATATTTTACAAAAGTTAATTCTTAAAGTTCTTTAATTTTTTTTTTATTTTTTGATACATTTATTTTGAAAATGTGTAATGTCTCAAGAACGGTTCATACCAGTGTTCTAATTTCTGTATCAATAGTTTTATAATGAAAAATTACATAAGAAATGATTATTTATATAACTTTATTAAAGGTTTTGATTTTTGGGCCATTTTTTTCAAAATTTCATTCGAGAATTTAAGGATGTTTTGAACATTCCATTGCGTTTAAAAACAATACGGTTCCAGTGCTCACAGATTGTAATTCTTATACCAAATGTCGTTCGAATCTCTCCATTCGTTCGTGAGATATCGTCTCCCCAGATTCACGGACACACACGCGAGCACATACGTTACATGCGTCACACACGCACACACACATACACACAAACATCACCTCAAAAGCGCTCGATTCGTGTGCAGGGATGCTTGAAACGTGCTCTCCCATCGAAAACTCGAATTTGAATTTTGGACCCATCACAATATTTTCCTTATACACTATACTATGTATATAAGGAAAGTAATAACAGGACCAACCCTATTACGCTAGGGCTAATCATTTTCGAGAAATTTCAGTTTTTCCGCATTTTTTCAACATCGCCTTTGAAATGCGTCCATTTACCGAATGAAAATGAAAATTTCATTAAAACTGCAAATTCGGTGTAGTTTCAAAAATTCATCCTTGTTATTTTGAATGATTAAACTCATTTTAATGAATTACGGAAGAGAGAAAGCGGAAATAAATTTGAGTTTGCAGGGAAAGTCATGTGCTGATTGTTTTTACTTTTCCTACGTATATGTGTAGAAAAAATACTGTACCGGAAACAAAACTTCCAATTCTATAGTTTTCAACTTCTCTTAAGAATTGAAGTAAGCAGTTTTCAGGGGGAGGAGGGAGCCAATTTCCAGAGGCCTTAATCCCCCCCCCCTTGTCTCAGCCTAGCTACGGCCTTGACCCTATACTTTGGAGATTAATGTAGACAATTTCTAAGCAAGGCATTGTCATTTGGGTAGTCCTTGCACCCCCCCCCCCTATATTTTCACTCGACTACTCAATGGTTCCGCCTTCTTGAACTTTTGCGAACCCATTAAATTTGCGAATTTGTACGTGACAGATTCATTTAGGAATGTGCAAAAATATTCACTTTTGACATTTTATAACCAAAATTTATATTAAAAGTACCTATTTCATAAAAAAAAACTGAAAAGAAATGGGGCAGAAAACCATTAGGGTGTGCCATTAGGGTGTGCCCGAAGCTTTGCTTATCTCTATGGGCTTTAAATGCTTTAATTAATGGTAGGCATATAATGAATCAACGGATGGGTTTAGAAAATGATTTTTTTCTGGAATAAAACCCATTTCCACCTATTCATGTTCTGAAGTACCTGTGTACCAAATTTCATGACCGTACGATGTTTAGATTTCCCGCTACAGACTGCAAACACACACAGAAACACAGACATCTTCCTTCATATTATAAAATTCAGTACAAAATTCAGTAAAATTCATCCTTCCGCCATAGAAATACATATAATGCGGTGAGACTTATCTATCCCAGCACCACATGAATTATTGTGTCGAAAGATTTTAGCGTTTTCACAACATGACGGTTTAACTCATTCGCTTTACCTCCATGAGTTACATACATATAAATGTATGTAACTCATGGAGGGTTACATACATATAAATGTATGTAACTCACTTTTGTTATCAACGATAACAAAAGTCTCAACGATAGCTTCAATTTTCAATGCATGAGTTACATACATATAAATGTATGTAACTCACTTTTGTTATCAACGATAACAAAAGTCTCAACGATAGCTTCAATTTTCAATGCATGAGTTACATACATATAAATGTATGTAACTCACTTTTGTTATCAACGATAACAAAAGTCTCAACGATAGCTTCAATTTTCAATGCATGAGTTACATACATATAAATGTATGTAACTCACTTTTGTTATCAACGATAACAAAAGTCTCAACGATAGCTTCAATTTTCAATGCATGAGTTACATACATATAAATGTATGTAACTCACTTTTGTTATCAACGATAACAAAAGTCTCAACGATAGCTTCAATTTTCAATGCAAGTTAAATCTCTGTATTAAAAATTACTAGCTACTGCCGCTGACAAAATTCTTTCAAAATAGAGATATTTAAGTCTTTTTGTTGTAAGTATGCTCCTGAACGTTATATATAAACTGATTGACATGCAATATTCATTCTTATTTAGGGCATATCACGCCTGTTGTGCATGTGCACACGGATTACATAAGTGGACTGAGCGGCCTTTGCGCCCACATTATCAATTAATTCCTGATATTTTGGGAGCGGTCGTGGGAATGCACGCTTGGTGGAGAATGAGCGGTGGTGAACAGATGCTGAACTGCTGTGCTACTGCGTAGCAGGCGTCACGAAAAGGCTCGCGAAGCGAGTGCCAACGAGTAGTGGGAGAAGCCCCCAAACTCCCGGAGTTCCGGCGTTCAAGCGACCAGCGTCAGTGAGCAGGGGACGGATCCCTCAGTAATTCAAATATTACTTCTTTTAAAATGGCAACAGCGCTTTCAACAGTTGTTAGATTATGAAGAAACATGAAGGGGAAAATTGCAAAAAATAAAATGTTCACTTTAAAATCATATAAAATATATAAATTTTAATACAATTGTAATCAGAGACGACTTATTGCACAGTATTCAAAACTCTCATGCAAAATTGTGAATTATTTGATAGATGAAGCGCTAGCCTTGGCAGAAAAATTTAAAATGATTTGATCAGCTTCGGCCATAGATAACTTTTTTTATATAGCGAGATAATATTCTGGTGGAATCTTTCTTCGTTAAATGGATAACGTCGATTTCTATATGTTGGACGTTCTGTATGCTTTTTTGGCCGGTATCACGGATTACCATCACTAATAAATATGGATATTTCATTTTCAAAAATAGCAGTTTTTATAGCAAAATTATTAAAACCGTTTCATATACAAAAGTGTTAGCCCCAGTTTCACATACCTAGAGCCACAGATTTCTGATCCATAGGCTAAGATTTAATTTTGAAAAGAGGCGTATGTAAAACAATGGTCATTATTCCTTACATATCCATAGTAAGTAGGCAGCATGCGTGTGCAATCTATGAGGCTCGAGTTAGATCCTCAATTTTTCAGCTAGTTTATCTTTGTGAATGTTAATGTAAAATTAAAATATTGTTCAAATTACAAATAGTGGTTTGATAGTTTACATCTCGCTTGTAACGTAAAATAACTACATTATTTTGATATTGTTAACATTTTAATGATTTTTTGTATCACAGAAATGGCTAATTTTTCCTGATATATTTTTCAGGTCGCCAAAATCAAGGAACACTTTATAGATTTTAAGAAACATTCAAATATCTGATGTTTTGCTAAAAGTGTTTAAACTGATGATGTGCGTAAACAAGCTAAATATTTCTGAGACATTGATATGCCGAGAGTCCCCGCTCTCACTCAAAAACAATGCCATTATAACTTTAGTCATTCAGTTATGTCAAAATAATGTTGAACTAAAGAAAGACATTATATTGGAGTCGGAACCACTTAGATTGCATAAATATTCTATTCTTAACAGTATGTCAAAGAATTTAATTAAATCACGATCGACTGACATTAGTGGAATTTTCCACTTCCTCCTGAATCAAAGGATATATTGACTGTTCGCATTCGGTCGATGGCTCTGCAGTTGTTTAATTGAAACATGCAAAGTTTAATTTTTTCCCCTTTTTGCAAAACAGTCTTTTAATTCCTTCCGACTGAACAAAAGAAATGAGATTGGACGAAGATTGCGGAACGTTTAGTCTAAGACAAAAGAATACGGGTTTGCAAACCTTATAAAATGGCATATATATATATATATATGTTTTTACTTCTTGGAATCATTTAGTCATTCCTTGTGGAACCAAATTTCACCTTTTTACTTTCCTTATATACATAATGTATAAGGAAAGTATGTGACGGGGTCGAAAATTCGATTTCGAGTTTTCGACGGGAGAGCACGTTTCAAGCATCCCTGATCGCGAATCAAACATTTTTGAGGTGATGTCTGTGTGCGTGTGTGTGTGTGTGAAAGTGTGTGTGTGTATGTATGTGTGCGTGTGTGTGTGAAAGTGTATGTGTGTGTGTGTGTGTATCAGTGAGTCTGTGGAGACGATATCTCACGAACGAATGGAGCGATTCGAATGAAATTTGGTACAAAAATCACAATCCGTGAATACTGGAAGTCTATTGTTTTTAAACGTAATCGAATGTTCAGAACCCCCTAAATTTTCGAGTGAAATTTTGAAAAAATCATCAAAAAATCAAAGCCTTTAATAAAGTTACGCAAATAGACATTTCTTATGCAATTTTTCCTTAAAAAACGATAGAATCCTTAAAAAGCTTTAGAACGCTAGCATGAACCGTTCTCGAGATATTGCACATTTTTCATATAAATTTATCAAAAAATCCCAAAAATTTAAAAAAAATATTAACTGTTGAGAAACATGTTCACTTTTCATATGAAATACCATGCGATAAATTTGGTGGCATCCTTCTGGTAGATCTAACTCGTTCCATTCATGAGAAATGATACTTTGAGTAATACTTTTGTATTTGAACGCCAATAGTCATTTATCTGCTACTATAAAAATAGCTTATTTCTCCGTCCATAAAGTTCGGCGAGATTTTGGCGACGAATTTGGCGGAATGTCGCCAACTTGACGACTTTTTAAATGTTGCCAGATTTACGAAAATCTCTCCAAATGGATAAAAAATGACGCTAAATCAATGAAATTGACGACTCATTGTCGAAAATTCAATATCTTGGAAAGAATATAAGTATCTACTATAAGAAAAACGTATTCTTTTTACTGTAAAAGTAGTAAATTCATTGCATTATATAAGGAAAGTCATGTGTTGCCCACATCAGATTTTTTTAACACTTTACAACATAGTTGAAAAGTGTTTATGACTTTGTTCATTCTGTCTGTCTGTCTGTCTGTCTGTCTGTCCGTTAGCACGATAACTGCCGTAAAAATGTCTTTATCAAAATGAAATTTTAGTATGTTTTCAGACGGTCTGTGGGACCTATGAGAATAAAAATAAATAATATTACCCAATTAGTTTTTTATTGAACCCGGGTTGAAAAAATGAAATGCATTGAACCCTATGGGACCTAATTTTTCAAACATTTTTAAGCAAATTTAAAATTCACAAATTGCTTCGAAATTTTTAGGAAATATTTACATTATCCCATAAAATATATAAAAAAAATTTCAGTGAAATATATTAAGTAGTTTTTTAATTAAAGATTATTTAATATAGGGAAAAAAAACAAATTCAATTAAATTCTGACTTTGGGATATCCTCCAGAAAGAAAAAAGAGATATATTATATAATAAATATTTTTCCAAGAGTTTAAGCATTTTGTATATGAGAGAGGCTTCACATTTTAAAATAAATTTGGTAGATAATATTTTTTCAAATTTTCTTTTAATTTTATATAACTCTTCGTGATATACTTATTTGATGGCATTTTAATGCACTTTCCTACGTCCTAGAGAGTTAAAATTTGGTACACAGCTTAAATTTGTTGAACATTTTATTCTACAAAAATTTGGTGGATCTTTACATATAGATCATATATTTTTTTTTCGAAATGGCCTGCAAATAATCCCCGTTCACTTCTATAAATCATTGTTGTAATATTGTTAAACATTCTGATGTGGGCAGCACATGTCTTTCCCTGCAGACTCATATTCACGTTCTCTTTATTTCTTCAATAATAATTTGAGTTTATCTGCACAAAATAACAGCCATAAGTATTTTAAATGACATTGAATTTGCAAGTTAAACTTAAATTTGGTTCTCATTTGAAAGCTGGACTTTCATTTTTATATTTAACGATTTTTGCGGGCTATTTCGCAAAAACAGCCCGTTCCTTTTTCCCGAATCGCACTAGAATAACCTACAGATGATTTATATACCAAATTTTGTTAACTTTGGTATATAAATCACTTGTAGGTTATTGAAATATTATACACCAAATTTTGTTAAATTTGTTCCATTAGTTTTTAGCTAGAGTGGATAAAGGCAATTTCTGCCGGCCATTTCGCAAAGAAGGCAGATTCTTTTATTACGAATCGTACTATAATCTAATGAACATCAGGATTTCCCACAAAAAACATACCTACCAAATTTTATGAAATTCGGTCCATTAGTTTTTCAATTAGAGTGGATGTAATATCCTCACAGACACACAGAAACATACACAAATACACCCTTACACACACAGACGTCTTCCTAAAAATAGTTTTTTCGTGTTCTAAAAGTCCCAAAACGTGTAGATCCTTCAAAAATTCGAGTTCCGATCTTCGGCACGATTCCAATACTTTGAATACATACACACACAAACACACATATATTATCTGTGTATCTCTAAATTCCGTGCCTATGCAATTACAATAGTTGTGATTTTAAATTATCCCTATACTTTTATTATTTCTTCAACGAAGCCTAATTTAACTTATGCAGAATGCAAATATCTCAAGCGATTGTAAGGTGAGTTACATAAGAATTGTTGAATTTTTTTCACACAAAATTATTTAGCTCTGAAGTCTGGAATACAAGTTATATGAATGAAATATTCATTGATTTTGCATAGAGAACAGATGATTTATATTTCGATACAGTTTTAAATATTTAAGTATAATAAATTACTGTAGTACTGTGATAATGTAAAAGATATCACCACTGAATGTATCACATTTTAGAAATTTTTAAATGAAATTGCATTTCAGTTGGAAAGTGTTTGATAATCAATGCTTATGCATGATTGGTCTTTCTGGTTTAGTTATAACGGATGTCAATTAGTTCAGCTGTGGTCTTACCAATTATCTGGGAGAGAAGACGAAATGATTGAGGAAGGTGGGGATCTATTACTTTCCTTATATACATAATGTATAAGGAAAGTATTGTGACGGGGTCGAAAATTCGAATTCGAGTTTTCGACGGGAGAGCACGTTTCAAGCATCCCTGATCACGAATCAAACATTTTTGAAGTGATGTCTGTGTGTGTGTGTGTGTGTGTGTGTGTGTGTGAAAGTATGTGTGTATGTGTGTGTGTGTGTCAGTGAGTCTGTGGAGACGATAACTGACGAACGAATGGACCGATTCGAACCAAATTTGGTACAAAAATCACAATCCGTAAACACTGGAAGCCTATTGTTTTTATACGCAATCGAATGTTCAGAACCCCCCTAAATTTTCGAATGAAATTTTGAAAAAATCGTCAAAAAATTAAAACCACTAATAAAGTTACGCAAATAGACATTTCTTATGTAATTTTTCATTAGAAAACGATTGACATAAATTTTAGAACGCTAACGTGAACCGTTCTCGAGATATTGTACATTTTTTTAAAAAATTATCAAAAAGTCATATAAAATAAAAAGAAAAAAATTCCTATTGAGAAACAAGTTCACTTTTCATATGTAATACCATGCGATAAATTGGGTGACATCATTCTCGTGGATCTAGCTCGTTCCATTTATGAAAAAAGATACTTTGAGTAATACTTTTGTATTTGAACGCCAAATGTCATTTATCTGTTGTAAGAATAACTTATTTCTTCTTCCATAACGCTTGGCGAGATTTCAGCGACGAATTTGGTGGAATGTCGACAACTTGGGGACTTTTTTAAATGTTTCTAAATTAACTAAAAACTCGCCAAATGGATAAAAATGACGTTAAATCAATGACGACTCATTGATGATGACGACATGTAAAATAACGACTCATGGACGAAAATTCAATATCTTGGAAAGAATACAAATAACTACTATAAAAATAATCTATTTTTTTATTGTAAAAGTAGTAAATTCATTGCATTATATAAGGAAAGTCATGTGCTGCCCACATCAGATTTTTTTGGGTTGCTTTAATGGCTTACGGAATAATTGAAGGATCAAGATCAACTGTGTTTCATTGTTGGGATACATTCGATGAAATCATACAACGGGAAGAAGATATTATCGTTACGGCTAAAAGTGTAGTGGTCAGAATCTGCCTTTTTAAAACTAAGAAAAGAAATTACCGGCGATTTTTACTGTTTTTTAATCGATTCTCATCACTGGTACCTTACATTGACATTTTATGCTCTTCTTAATGCAGATGTCTAAAGAACAAAGAGTTGATTTTTTTAAGAAGCTCTTCAAAACACTGAACATAATGTACTTATATTTCTGCTACAATGACCTTACCTGTATCTTTTAATTCTACTTATCAAGGAGTTATGGAACGTCTTGCATGAGTCAAAATACGAAGATCTTTTATTAACCCTAGCAAACCATTATTCAAATAAAAATGGTTGCAATACTAGCAGAAATGATTATGCTGATTACTATTATGGAGGTTTAATAGTAGAGCTATATTCAGGGCCGATCCTAGGGTGTCGGCCGCCCGCGTGCAAAGACCTAATGTGCCGCCCCTCTAGAGAATTTTTCATATTTTGACTAATACTTAACGTTGACGTTATAAATTCATCTACCCAGTGGTGTAGTTGTAAAAAAGAAAGTGGGGGGACGCTCTTTTTTTTTTCAACTTTTTTTAGCCAATACTGTATAATTTCTGTGATTGACATAGGGCTGGGAAGTATCGCGATACAAGTATCACCCATGCAAAATGTCTTGAGTAACGACCCTAGTCTCTAAATGTATCGTGGATTTTGTATTGAGATACTTTTTCAATTGTATCCAGTTTTTTTTTTTTTTTTTTTTTTTTTTTTTTTCAACTCGAACTCTTAACATGTTGATAAAATCAAAAGAATAATAATTATTTTAATTTTATTTAGTTCTTTATTAAAAACTAAAAATTGTGCTCCAAAACATATGATTCTCAGCTCAAGAAAGAAAAATCAATTAAGATTCTTGCATTTTGAAATGAAATTATCTCAAAGAACTTTCCATAGAGATACTTTTTCATTGATTACTCATTGAATACATTGATTCATTGATTACATTGATACTTGTCATTGATTTCTCTAATTATTTTTTTAAAGCTTTTTAACTTTGGAAAATTTCTAAAATCCGAATGTAAATAAAATGTAAATAACATTTTTTTTCTAAAAAAAACCGAAAACCGGTTATTTTTGTAATAACCGCCATCCCTATCCATACGTTTTTTCAGAGGAAGAGTGACCAAAGAATAATAATCTGAGGCCATCAGCCAAGCATTCCATCTATGCCAAGCTGCAGAGGGGTTATATATGTATATATAAATTTAAAAAAAATGAGCGTCCCCTCACAAAATAAAAAGTGTGGGTACTCTTGAGATCAGGAGAAAAAGTGGGGGGTCTGCGTCCGCCCGCGTCCCCCCTCGACTACAACCCTGCATCTACCTGTATAAGAATAAAAAGTAAAACATTAATAAAAATGCAAATAAAATTTGAAGTGCAAAACTTTATTTTTTGGCCAGCTAATAGGTTATAATAGCGACAAAATACTTTAACAAAATAATAAACAAACAACAATATTACCTTTGAAATAAAAATAGATATTTTATAATTAGAAATGCAAAATAATAGTATTTACTCAGAAAATATAATCTAATAAAAAAAAGTACTAAAGCATAAATCTCGTGAAACGAAAAGTATATAAATCAGTCCTTCTACAAAGACTACCTAATAATTAACTATAAAATAACTTTTCTGGCTTTCTGAGAAACAAATTTGTCAATAATTTCGGTGAAATCAATTTTTTCAGAGATTTCGGATTCAATAGAGATGATGCCCAAATCTGAAAGCCTTTCTTGTGTCATATTATTTCTCAAGTAATTTTTAATAATTTTTAATTTATTGAAACTGATTTCACCTGAAGCCACATAAACAGGTAAGGTTAAAAAAATTCTTATTGCTAGAGCAAAATTTGGAAAACAGGGAATGAGATCATTTTTGACTATAATTTCTAATATCTCAATTGGCTGATTTTTACCTGGAAAAATATCTTTGAATGAAGTTATTTCATTAAAGAGTTGTATACCGTCTATATCTTTCACAATACTTCCTTCCTCCTGTACCTGTAACTTAATATCTAAGTCCATGCAGGCTTTCATGAGATCATCATTAGAAATGTTGTGAAACTCATACAGAAAGCAGAATATTGAATGGCACTCAGATAATAAGGTAAATCTTTCATTTACCGAAGAGATCGCGTGATCAAGAACTGCAAAATAGAAAGCAGTCTTGAATTGATGGAAGGGATTTGAAACTGGTTCATCACTGCCCTCGTAATCAAATAAACGGACCTTTTTCCTGAGCTTCGACATGGGAAATTCGGGATCAATACCTAAATCTCTAGCAAGTGTTGTTGCTGAATCGACAAATATTTTAAAATTATCATCAGATCTTTGGGAAACTAAATATTTTTTAAGATTATCTAAGCCTTCAATGAATTCCGTGATGTTTAAGATTTTGAAGCATTTTACTCAATACATCAATTCTTGATAATAAATCGTCCCAAATTAAAATTGAACACAAAAATTTAAATGTTTCAAGACTTTTAATTATTGATTCAGCACCCATTTTTGTTTTCGTGTCTCTATTAATTCGTGTCTCTATTATTCGTATCTCTGGTGGTATCTTCAATTAAGGCATTTAATGCGGTAATAATGTTTTTTAGGTCTTGTTTTAGAGGTCTAATAGCATTGATACGACTTTCCCACCTTGTTTCACTTAATGGTTTTAAAGTTAGACTTTTCACGTGTTTTTTTAGTAAATCCCATCGATATGGGGACGCAGAAAAGTAATTATATACCTCTTGTACCATATCAGAAAAACCAGAAATTTCACCACTGGAGCTGGCAGCGTCATTAACGACGAGATTTAATGTATGAGCCGCATACGGCACGTATAATGCTCTAGGATTGATATCGATAATCCGCTTCTGAAGCCCTATATTTTCCCCCTTCATGTTCGATCCATTGTCGTAGCCCTGACCCCGTATATCTTTAACTTCGAGCTGCAGACTAGGTAATAGCTTCTCTAATAGAAAATTGCAGACCGTCTTCAGTGGTATTAGTTACTGGAAAAAATCTTAGAAAAAATTCTAAAATATCTATCTTACCATCAGTAGTGTTCACACATCTAATTACAAACATTATTTGTTCTGTGTGGCTAATATCTGGTGTAGAGTCGAGAATTATAGTGTAATATTTGGCTTTTTTGACTATGCGTGTTATCTCATCACGACTAGATTCGGCTAAAATATTAATTATTTCATTTTGAAAATACTGCCGTAAGTGATGTGGAATACGTGTTTTGTTATCTTTGTATTTACTGACATTATTAAGGTGTGCTGAAGCAACTGGATCAAATTTGGCCGACATCTCCACTGCCTTTAAAAAATTACCATTATGTCTATGATACAACTTCGTACTAGTTCCTCTGAATGCCAAATTTTGACTGGCTAAAAATTGTACTACAGCAATCATTCTTTCAATGATGGCGGGTCATCGCTTTTTCTTTCGATTGTAAACATTTTGTTGTTCAGCGTCAATAGTACAATTTTTTTCCAGCCTCGTCTTTATTTCGCACCACGATCTTATAGAGTTTGTTTTAGAGTATTTTCATGCTTATTAAGATAATTCAAACGATGACGACAATCAGAAAAGTCAGTGCTTACAAGTTGTGTTGAACTATCTTTACCAAACAATTTACATGCAAAACAAAACATAAGATTTAGTTTTATGGAATATCAGAGCCACGCGCGATTTATTTTCTCCCCGTTCACTAAAGTTTTGTTATATGAACAGCTAAATTTTCTGCCACTCTCATCAACCGGAAATTCAAAATTTGCTACTTGTTTGGGACCATATTCTACCAATAAATCAATATTTTTTTCGTTAAAATGTTAGGCCAAGAATATTACGTAACCTTCATTTTACTCTTGATAGTAATGCCCAAAAACTAGATAAATTGAAACCCGTTTTAGATGCATTAGTTTCAAAATTTAAATCTGTATATACTCCTGTTAACTGATTTAAATCTATATACACTCCTGATTAACTGATAACTATTTTATTCAAGGTAAGTTATAATTTTTAATACGCTAAAATTTTTAATATTTTGATAAAAGAAAATTTGAAAGAAAAATATACATCAAGTAGAAAATAAGAATTTCCTTTATTCCTGAAAATAGTAGAATGATGTGTTGAACGGGTGATTTTTAGTGAATTTTTTTCGAGAGTTAGGTTTAGCGCAATAAAATTGCCGTCTCCTGGGAACAGTTCGAAAAAGAAGCGCTCCGTCCTTTGGGCCGCCGCAGTTCCGGAATGCCGCCTTCGCGAAAGGGTTAACTTTGAAATAATTCAGTTCTAATCTACAAAGGAGACCGCTAAAATAAAGTTTCTTTTGACCATTGATCTGCGAGCCGCGTGCCGACCGTGGTATACATAAATAAGCTGCCTCACAGTGGAACGAAACATCCTTCGGCGTCTCAAAAATATGCCCCTTGGTTATTTGTTTAGATAGAAATTTAAAATTTGGTATCCTTTTCTATGCCGTATTGCCGGCTCTGCCACTAATTTTGTTATCAAATGAAGGATATGTGTAAAGAGTAGACATTAATGGACAAGGGACCAACACACTGTGCACTAACATTCCATTTTTCTAAAACTATGGGACTTATTTTGATTTTTCAATAACTATTTAAAATTCAGCATATTTATTCGACTTATTATAAGTTTTAAAAAGTTTTGCTTGATTGATAGAACTATATGCGGCCTGCGGCCGCCCCTTGTTTTGGCCGCCCGCGTGCGGTGCACGCGCTGCACACCTGCTAGGATCGGCCCTGGCTATATTGAAGGAAACACCAGATCATTTTAAGCGCTATATAATTAACAGTAATGCTCTCACAGATACAAATCCCGTTAAAGTAGGTATATTGCTATTCACTACGATTAATAAAAAGCCACTTAAAATTCGAAATATGAAAATTTTTGAACATATTTTACAATATGTTACGCTTGAAGAGAAAGGATCAGTTTTAAGATCGAAGTATGGAGAATCGTTTTGTTGCCATTTGGCCCTGGAAGAAAACTGGGAACTAGTAAACTCGACATTTTGCCTAAAGTTGATATAGCCGCGTTTAAAAAGAAAATTTTGATATCTAAATAAGGAAAAGAAACATGCTTTCAGATGGCTAACACAGACTAACGAAGATTGTTTGAATTCGTGGTTGAATTGGAGATTTCCATCAGAACAGGAAAATTTTCAGTTTATTTTTAAAATATTTTTCGAAGATCTTGATTTTCAAAAGCTTTCGGGTTTTGAATATGTCATAGATATAGATTTTTTGGATAATGTAATAAACAGATATTCTTCATCAGAAGACGCTACAGGAAAATTTAAATCACGGTTTGTCAAAATGTATTCGAATGATGTGTGTATAAATTTTGTAATCCACTCAAAATGGCAGAATGCTAAGCAATTTCTCACTTGATGCTTTCCAACGGAAGAAGCTATAGAGCGCAGTTTAAACAAGAATTATTTATCTCTTCGGGTTTAAAGTTTCCATGGGTTCTCCTTTCACATAACTGGCAGGATCTTGACTGTCTTATAAAGTTATTCAAATTGAGTCCAGAGGCCTTAGTAACGTTTGAAAGGGAAATTTTGGTTTGTTCTAACTCTTTGAATGCCATATTTGACCTCCCTGCCACTCCTTGAAAAACACCTAATAGAATGGAAAGTATATGTAAATGAGGTGTTTCAAAGTGTTGCGAATTTTTTGAGATGGGAATTAATAGATGAAAACGTGATGTCTTTTAAATATGTACCCCGCAATTATCTGGTGAATTTATCTTTCTATAATATAACAGTTTGACAGTGAGTACATCAGAAGTTAGGTAATTTGATAAATGAAATACTTTCCAACCTATCAATAGAGCCGAAGCATGAGGTTGAGGGAAAATGCCTCGTTGTAAGTATCATCGTTGCAAGTATATTTGCCGCAAGGGAAGGTTTGATTTAATAGCAAGTTGATGTCGAACAAATCAATAAAAATTCTTGTATTTTTATTGCTGTTATAACGCTCCCGACTGGCATCTTAGGAATGATATTTATCCAGCTATACAAATAAAATCGAAAAGCTGTCTGTTTGTTTGTCTCATATTAATTGGTTTATTTATCTCAGCATCACGTGGGGCGGCTGCACCGAATTTCATGAAATTTTTACGGGTAGCCTTGGTGAGGTCCCACTTAAAACTGAAGTTTCCTTCTGTATGTCTGTCTTCATATTTTTCTGACTGTTTTTAATTCCAATTACAAGCAAAGTATACACACCGGCCAGTGAATTAGAAACTTGTGAATATGTATGCAAGTGTAGGTTACAGACACAAATGTGTGCAAATTACGTTGGTCATGGGAGGTACACGTGATCTCAACACCGCTATAAGAATGTTGTCGGTGTGTGTTCCGAGAGAAGTGGAGCAAATTGTGGAAAGCGACAGATTTGCTTCCTATTGAAAAAGGTCTTATTGTAAGCCTGTTTGGAAATAGTCACGATTGCCAGAACAGAACAACTCACTGGCTTCTCGATAGGTAAGATATCCAAAGTGTATAATAGTTGGAAATAGAACCACTAGGCGTTATCTAAAAGGCAAAACTGTGGGTCGAAAACCATCAATCAATCCCGTGATTGGCAGCAGCTGAAACTGCTTGCACGGCAGAAAATGGGATCTACTCTGCAGCAACTGACGGAAGACTTCAACAAATGATCGTCCCAATCAATTTCGGCCCGAACAATGAGCAGGTAATTGCAGTGAATTGGTGTAACCAATAGCATGCCTGGTCAAAAAGCTCTCATTTCAGTAAAAAACCTGAAAATGCGTTTACAGTGGTGTCGGGAATAGCGTCACTGGACATCCGATGATTGGAAGAAGCTTATGTGGTCGGACGAGTCACGCTATACCTCATTTTGTACCGACGGCAGGCGGAGGGTGTGGCGAGAATTCCATAAAGCCATGATCCCATCTTTCTTTGTTAGCACGGTTCAAGGTTGAAGTGGATGTATAATGGTGGGGACATGTTCTGCTGGTTTAGTACTGGTCCCCCTGGGGCTTCTTTAAGATCAGGTGCCATCCATGGAGTGTTTGAGCATTCTTGCCGATCACATCCACCCTGCAATGTTAAATTTTTACCCCACAGGTAACGGGTATTTCATGGGCAATAATGCTATCATCCACCGTGCAGGAACCGTGCAACAGTGGTTCACGGAGCATGACTATGACTTCCACCATATACCCTGTCCACCGCAAAATCCATATTTAAACCCTATCGAGAACGTTTGGGACATAATGGAAATACACATCCGACAATATTCTCTTCTGCCATCAACTGTACAGGAACTTAAGATCTGCTTGTCCAACACCTGGTTTTCTCTTGACTTAAATTCAGCACCTTGTAGAATTCATGCCTAACCGCATACATGCTGTAATTCGGGCAAAAGGCGATCCAATAAAGTATTGAACCTGGGTTTCTAATTCCCTGAACGTGTGTGTAGTTAAAGTAGACGAGCTTTTATATTATTTTATCAATGAATTTATTCATAGTTTTCTATTCCATTGTGATAACTGTGGTAACCGAGTTATGTTTCAATTATCGAAATCGTCTACTAGCAATTCTTTTAATCAAACTATTGAAAAATAATGTTGTAATTAATTGATTATTTAATTTAAATGTCTGAAAGCGTTGAACATAAGGCAATATACAGTTATCGGAGATAAAATATTGTTTTACATACCGCAATGTTAGTGTTAATAGAACT
Source organism: Amaurobius ferox (assembly GCA_951213105.1). Lineage (NCBI taxonomy): Eukaryota > Metazoa > Arthropoda > Arachnida > Araneae > Amaurobiidae > Amaurobius > Amaurobius ferox. The sequence continues at coordinate 78,268,542 of OX578133.1, read as the reverse complement.
ATAAAATGTGCGCCATTAAGTTTGCAGGTGTCACATTTAATAAAATTTGTATAAATAAAATTTAAATTCCATCTGAACCGAATGTCGTGAAGTATTGATGGGTAGCCTTGGTAGAGCCCCAAGAAAAATTTAAGCATCCATCTGTCCTCATGTCCTTCTGTCTTCATGACTGTTACCCCACTTTGAGAATGACCCAATCGCTATATAAGCTTCCAAACAAACAGGACACAATTGTTATTTGAGTCTTCAAACTAACGTGACCTAATATTTTTCTGAACCTCTCTACAATAAATGCAATTCAAATTCCGATAACGTTACTCGATGACTGGTTGTCCATTTTTTAAATTATGGAAGCTTTATGTACACTCATGTCCAAAATTCAAGCAATAAAGTAAAGAAAGCAGATAAAAAGAAAAGTATTCAATCGAATTCATTGAAATTTTCCCAGATCATAGGATATAATAAGACACTAGCGAGGGAAAATGAAAAAAAATATATCAATTAATAATTAAATAATAGAGATAGACAAAACTATATAATTATGGGCGGCAAAATCAGTTAATTGATGAAGGTCTGTCAATACGGAATGGCCTCTGCTGGAAACTCATGCTCGACAGCGTCGATTTTATAACAAGAATATGATCATCTATGGCGGTTTGGGGTATATGTACCCATTTACGGAACATACATGTTCTTAGCTCGTAAAGGTTTCGGGGAGGGTAATGGAGAAAACGTAAACACTTCTCAAGCATGTCCTATACATGCTCGATGGCTATTCCATACGAAGCAGTATTTTTAATTCTAAGTACTATCCAACAATGCGAGCCCTGTGAACTCGCGCGTCATCGTCTATAAAAATGGCATCAGGACCAATAACAGCAAGAAATGGGCGAATACATTGAGCAAGGATATCATCTCTATACCGCACTGTAGTCACAGTACCGCGAGGGAAGAAGTGGATATCGGTGAGGGTGCCGACAGCAATTCCTGCCCAAACAATCAAACCAGCGCCTCTGTACGCGTGCATTTCGCGGATGTTACTGCGTGATAGCGAGTTTCAGGCATTTTCCAGACAAATAACCGTCGAGAATCACTCTGTATACCAAACCGTAACTTCTCCGGTAAGAGCACAGTACCCCATTGTTGTGGAGTCCAGTTGAGGTGATCTCGAGCCCAGTTCAAGTGGAGCCTTCTATATCAGGGCGTCAGTGGAGCGAAAACCACTGGTGGTCTTGCATATAGCTGACATGCATGTAGCCTTCTGTAAACAGTTTGCCAAGATGCCACTCTTCTTGCCGACATTGTGCGGTGATTGGCATTTAGGGCTCGGTCTACTTCCGACTGTCGCTAACCCCCTTCGAGATGCTCTATTACCTCCCATCGCCTGCCGCTACCTAGATCATCTACTCATTTTTTTAAATTTAGCTATTTCGATTTTCCTTCTGGAATCTTTAACACAAAGATACAGGCTCTGACGAAACAGGTCATGTTTACACTTAATAAGTTTCCTTATTAAAGAATGTTGGTATGTAAAAATGTTTTCTGCAGGCTAGTTTTAGCGTGCGTGCGCCTGTAATGTACTAATAACAATCAACACTAATGTCAATAATGTGAACAATGATGCTGACTTTTAGAAACTGGAGTAACAGCGTTCTGCTCGATTAATGATAATTTCATTTTCAAGTCAGTCCCATCTTCAAATCTATTCCTAAACTCAGATTTCAAATAAGTGACCTGGAGGAAAGTTGTTTCACAGAGTACAGCTTAATTCGCCGATTTGGTATTAATTTGAAAGAATTTTCATTAACATTTAATGAAAAAAAAAGGCTTTAATCAAAGGATATAACATTTTTTGTATTACTCGCGAAGCCCCTTAAAGTTTGTTACAGACTCAACTTCGTTGCATTTTTATTACCAACTATCACAAGTTGTCAGTGTTGAATCGGAAAAAGAAATCTGGATTTGATATTCATCGCCTTTTGTTTAAATCTTTTGAACTCCTTACATAATATAGCCCCCCCCCCTCCCAATAATATTTGATCTTATAACCTAGTATTTCATTTAGGAAAGCAGGAATAAGCAACAAAACGATAATTGTTTCTAAAGCTTTATGAGACCTCTTTCTTAGGTCAGAAATATAGTGCTCTTATACACAGCAGTTGGATCTTGGTGATAGTTAAGAGCACATTGTTTCTGACCTGGGGGATAGAACCCATGAAGCCCTTGAAATTATTGTCGCCTAATATTTTTATGCCCGATTTCTTCGAAGGATGTATAGTACTAGAGTATTGTATTCTCACAAGCAGCAGTTTCATTTGCTGCATTTAATCCCTTGAATATTGGAATACATGCAGCTGCATAGATGGAGACAGGGAGAGGGCTTGGGGTTGCTGAGCACCCACAAAAGTTTCACTAACACCCCCAGTGATTTCTCATTTATATTGTTATTCATTTTAACTGAAATTATAAGAGCTAAAGGGGCTTCAGCAGCCATAATCATTGCCTAAAATTATTAGCTCCGCTTATGCGCAGCTAGTCTAAATAGCTTGACTGTCCGGAGTAATAGTGGAAATATTTCTAATATTAATATCAGTACAATTATAATGAAGTGACCATTTCTCTATAAAAGAGCATTGCATCAAAGCAATAAAAGTCTAAATTGAATATCCTTCATGACCAGTGGACCGTGGTTTCACGACCATTGCCACTCGTCAGCAGGGAGCAGGTGGGGATATCATCAGGAACACAAAGCTCCTTAAAAGATTTTAGAATTTTATCTTGTAGAAATATTTATTTTGAACATAGTAACGATGCAGAGCATTATATTATCTCCGCTAAATTTAAAACACTAAGCATTCAGGATTACAGTGAAGAGACTCAAATTTCTAAGCGCCTGTATTTTCAGTGAAATGATAAGGCATAAATAATTTTACAATATTTTGGTTTTTGTTAACTGTGAGCGTAACCAAAATAATAACCATCGTTACTGACCCGAGCTGACGAGAGGTAATGGTTTCGAAACCATGGTCCACGGATGGGGTGGATGATCAGTTAAGCGCTTTCTTGCTTTTAAACAAAATTGTATTTGTGAGAATGCTGTATAAATATTTGCAATACATAAAGAACATTGTCCGGAGATAGAGCACCGCCTTTGACAATCTGAAATTTTGCCACACTACCATAGTTACGTTTAGCAAAGAAAAAAGATTTGTTCCTTACTAGTAAAACACGCAATATTTCAAAACAGTATATGCAATTTTTATGTAATCTTAGAGCAACGCTTCGATTTAATTGCCGTATTGAAATGACTTCAACGTAAATATTCTCCTAAACAAAGATATTTAAATAAACACATGAACACGTGAAATAATATTTTATTAAAAACCGATAAAATTTTAAAAACACAATTTACAAATTAAAAGCATATACCGGTAAAAGATCATTTCTCCGTTATCTATAAAACATACTAGAAAACATAAAATTCCTTGTTATACTGTTGTCAATGCATTACCGATGGCATGCAGCAAACCACCAATCATCATTGTAAATCCACCAGCTAGACCCAACACTAAACCACAATGGTAAAGCTTATAATGCTGAACTACAAGTGCAAAGAACACGCATCCTACACCTAGATGAAGTACTAAGTTTGATACAAACGGGTCTGGTCGTATACGATAACCGTATGCAACAGCAACAGACAAAATGCTAAAGAGCCATCCCATTAACATTGAAAAAGGATTAATAGCACTAATCTTAAGAGAAGTTATAGTTGAGAATATGTAGAATGTTGCTGCTGTACAAGCTAGAAGCAATCCACAAATATTTCTTCCTTTCAAATTGCAGTGGATGGTAAAGAACGTTTTAATGCAGGAGAAGCAGAAAATGGCGCCTAGATCGATCATCTTCTGGGGATCATCAAGATTTCCACAATTGTGTCGAATCATATTTTCCAGCCAGCGGATCAACGTGCACACCAAAGTCAGGAACACAGCCACAATTAAAATTTGAAGGAGTAGAGAAATGATGACCTCAATCATTGTAGTCTAAAACAGAAATTCACTTGATATCTAGAAATATAATAGTTTAATAGTTTTAAATATTAACATTGCTATTAACATTGCTTCAAGATGAAAATTAAAAATAAAACAATTTTGATCGCATAAAATTTCTATGTATAGTTACAAGGAATGTGTTTCAAAAGATTGCAGAAATTACTATAACAGTTTAAAGGATACTACTTAAAGGGGATACAAGAATAATTTTTACATTCTCAGGCTATCCTATAAAAAATTATTTTTTTTCCGAAAATTGCCGAATTAGACATTTTGAAGGATAAACACGTTTAAAGACATTCTGAATGCATTTCTACCACTTTAAGATATCTCCTCTTTATGGGTGTATACACGATACCTAGAGAATAATACAACTACCACTGTAAAATTTTAGAATGTTTAGCAATTCTCTTGATCGGATCTGAATGTATTTGAAATTTAATATTTTATCGCATTATTTCTTACGGAGAAATTCGATAATTCCTGTAACAATAATGGTAGTATATAATACATGGAGAAACTGGCGATTTGAATTAGTCGCTGTATTTCAGTGATGCCATAATATTTTATATTTACACAGATAAGTCAAGTGCATTCACAATCCATCGGCATCGTTAAACTGTTGCCAATGTAAAACTAGAGGATCGAGACAGTTCCCTGTACTTTCCACACGAAACAAGTGAGCACGTTGTATACCATCCGAATTTGGTCAAAATCTCTTTAGCAGTTTTCGAGATTACGAAGGGCCAACTATTTTGACAAAATCCCGTTTTATAACTAAACTATACATTTTTCATAATTTCTGCGTTCCCATCTACATACGTGAAACCTGGAAAATAAATTTGGAAAACTTTGAAAATACAGTTTTCATTTGGTATTTTCAAAGGCGGCAAAGTAAAATGCAAAAAACTAAAATATCCCGCTAATTCTAGTGTAATGGGGTTAGTCTTACTCTTTTCATCTTCAAAAATGACGTATAAAAGATGAATTTAATTGATACATTTGAGCATATGTAGTCTTTAGATTTTGGCGATTATTGCGAACCATTTCGCAAAAAAGGCAGGATTTTTTTCCCTGAATCGTACCAAAATCTAATCAGCACCAGGGTAACCCATAAGTGACTTATCTACTAAATTTTGTTAAATTCGGTCAATTAGTCTTTTAGACAGCGTGGATACACACGGTTTTTCGAGCCATTTCTAAAAAAAGGCACGTTCATTTATCCAGAATCATACAAAAATGTAATCGGTAGCAAGGTAACCCATAAGTTAGTTGCTCATGAAATTTTATTAAATTTGGTCAATTAGTTCTTGAGTTAGAGTAGATACAGACATTGCACAGACAGACACACACAGACGTCTTAGCCCTGGGGTTGGTCGTGTGGTCTGGATCTTCAACACACAGACGTCACGTTAAAAATATGTTTTCGTGTTCTAGAGGTCCTTAAATGTGTAAATCCGTCAAAAACTCTAGTTGCAATTTTCAACACGATTCCAATACGTTCCCTGTACACATTATCATGTACTGCAGGGAAAGTAAAATATGTGAACCTCGACGGGAATTGGCAAATTCAATCCAACCATCAAATGTGTATATTATTCGGAAAATTTTCTGGGGCGTAAAATTGTCACAATTTTTTGAGTGATTTTTCAACTAATTGATCTGATTTAAAAGGTTCGTTGTAATCTAAAAAATCGCATCTGCTCCCAAAGAACTGATCGAAAAAATCGCATCTGCTCCCAAAGATCTTATCTAGAAGATCGCATCTGTTCCCAAAGATCTTATCTAAAAGATCGCATCTGTTCCCAAAGATCTTATCTAAAAGATCGCATCTGCTCCAAAAGATCTGCTCTAATAGATCGTATCTGCTCTAAAAGATCTTGTCACTGGTCCTCAAATTCTTTTAATGACTCAGACATTATAGGTTACGATTTCGTTAAAATTTCGTATTCATAATATTTAAAAGTAATTTACATCTGTCTGAAGAACATATAGTTTATGCTTCAAATTTCATATGTTGATAAAATGAACAAAAAATTATTATAAATTGCATATGTATGTTGCCAAAGGCTATAAAATATTAACTGTGCTTCCTTGAGTAAACAGATTTCGTAGTTAAGTTTTTCGGTACATCATAAAAGCAAACAGTGCCGTTGCCAAGGGGGTAGTTTTAGGTGTTAACCCACCCCCCATAGAGCCATTCTGATCCAGTATTAAAAACATACATAGTAGACTGGCATGTAATGTTCATTTAAAAATGTTTGCAGTAAAACCTATTCAAGGGACACTTCCAAATAGCGGACACCTCCAATTAATGAATATTAATTTTAATTTCCAGTTCCAAAAAAAGAGCTAGTCCTCCGAATAATGAAAAATAACTTTGGTAGTTAAAAAATGCATTTACTAAAACATGTTTTAATGCGTAAATATGTACGTTAATCATGCATTTAAAAAAAGGATTAGCAAAATGAAAACAAAGAGAAAAACCCTTACCGATATGCAAGGATAAATGTTGGATACGTTGATGATACGAATCAAAAAGTAGTATGCTTAACATCTGTGGGAGAAAATTTCGTCATTCGTGACGTCATAGTCCAAGGAGCACTTTGAAAGAAGTTGCCAAACCACAATAAGTTTTCGCATTATAACAGTTAAAAAGTTGTTAATTTTGAAGTGGCAATATCAAACACCATCAATAAAGCTGCTATACATTAATAGTGAATTTGGAAAAGACAAGATGCTTTAATATAAGGTTGGGTCGTCAGCTAGCAACGAATAAAAAAGTAGTCAGCTGAACGTCAGTGGGAGAGAATTCGTCATTCATGAAGTCATGGTCCAAGGAGGACTTTGATATAATTTTCCAAACCAAAATAAGCTTATTATGCTAGCACATTACTGTTTTTAATATTTCTTAAAAATTTTCTTGCGAATAAAACAAAGTGCGAATGAATAAAACAGTGAAAATATAATGGAAGCAGATAAATGCTGCGTATATGTTTTCAGTGCAGGAGGAATCATTTCAAGACTTTCCTAGATTACCCAATTTCGTTTCTTAGGGAACCACTATTCTAATGATGGAAATGTGATTTGACAAGGAAAATTATACAGGAAACATAACTTAGAAATCCTTGAGGGCTTAGGGAAGCCGACCCCCATCCCCAACAATGCACCCTTGTTTCAGTGATTTCAATTAACTAATAATATTAAACAACTCATTATTTGCTTTATTGCTGATTCATATCTTCACAACTTTAATAACTAATGACCTATAATTTCTTTGGACTAATTTATTTATTCCATGATATTATCCTATTCATTTACGATAAATACGGACTTTCTGAAAAAAATAAAAGATTATATCTACAAACCACTTCAAACAAGATGAAATCAGTTTTAGAGTAATCTTCATGCTGTGAACTCTCAAATGCACTTAACGTAATCAAAAAGGTGTCCCACATTTATTGTCACTGTAGGGTATCCATTACTATATCGTTAACTCAATAAGGAACTGTCTAGAGAGGATAAGAATTGAATAAATATCTTATGAAAATTAAATTACGTTCTGCTTATAAAGAGGACAGCTACTCTTACTTCTACAATAGACTTGACAATTCTGTTGAACCCGACAATATGGTAAGCATTTCATTCCTCGTTTCTTCATTAGTATATTCAGGAACGACAATATATTCATGTACGGTATTAGGCCTGGTCACTCGGTCACAGAGTCCATGAACATTGATAATTTTTATGAATGGGGTAAGTTCAGGAACTATGCCGAACATTTTGCATTTTCATCTCCAACTCGTACGATAAAGAGCGAAACGACTGAAATGTCATATGCCGAAATCTTCTTGCATATTAAAAGACATGTGTCGTCTGTAGCGGAAAATCGAAGTTTCGGATAGCGTCGAAATTCGGTACAGAGTGGCTCCAGGTGTCTAGACAATACTGCTCGGCATATATCTTTTTTTTTAAATTCGAATTAGTTTAAAAATATTAAACATTTAAAGCAGAAAATCCTTCAAAATTTCGATTTCAAAATCAGCTTTATTCTAGATAATATGGCAGCTTTATTCAGGATAAAAGATAATATGGCAGATATTTGTCGAGACGGGAAAACAGCTGAACTAAATGAAATGGATTTTATTTATAGGTTTTGTAACTTTGAGATATTAAAAATACCGTTCTATTATTTTTAATATAGCATTGCATTATCATTGAGTATTGTGTAAGAAAATGGTAAAATTTTGATGAAGATTCGCTGAGATAGTATTTTATTTTTTAATATTACCATTTTCTCATATGCGATTTGCAAAGAAGTTATCATTTGCGTTTTATTTCTGCAATATAATGAAGGATATAATAAATTGTTCTGCCAACGATCAGATTGACGAAGTCAGAATTTTATAAACATGCGTGGCGAATTGCAGAGCATTTATTTAGTGCATATATAAAGATTTTATTTAGAGCGTATTAAAGGAGCTTATTTAGAGCATATTACACTGGCGTTGTATAATTTGCATGGTTGCGTACTGAAAAGACGGTTCAACGAAAATTTAGTTCAAATTAACGATTTTGAAATTGGAAGGTGTTATCTGCATCTGTATTATTTAAGTAGAGCGCGCTTATATAGGGTCCGGGTGCCCCCGGGTAAATAGTACATAATAGAAAATGCTTGCGGGTGTGTTTTCTATAGCGGAAGATCCAAACTTTGGACAGTCATGAAATTCGGTACATAGGTAACTAAATTCCCGGGTCGACAGACCTCGTCGAGTTTATATTTTAATTCGAATAAATTTTTTTTAGCTAATTTATGTTGAGCGATTTTCAAACAAGTCGGTTCTTCAGTGATTGAAAAGAGTTTCCATCTTGACGCTATCGAAAAAATCGAAGAAGGTTCTTTACGATATCTGAACCGAATCCGTAGGACAATTTTTATTTCGTCACATACAAGAATGAAAGTTTCGCACATTTGTAACATTTGACATGAATATAATTGATATATCTGCATTCTAATTAAACATTTCTTTCTCCATTTTTGAATTTTTTATAATTTTTTTAATATAGTACAATAGTTGAATTTCAATTTAAGCAGCGAATGGAACTTCATTCCACTCATACTTTTCTATGGTTTATAAAGTCTCAATCTGTTGCGTTTCCGTTGCTAAGGAGAGAAATGACGTATCTATAGAATAGTTAACGAATTTTGTTCCAAACAAGCGTTTCTGAAACTGGGTGGTGTAATTCATACGCACATTTAGATTCTGGTAGATAAATTCTGATTGTAGGAACTTCTTCTATATTTTCTTACTGTGCTTATTTGTGGAATGGGAGTAATGTTTTGTTTTGTTTTCTTGATGCGAGATATTCTGAAAGCAATGTAATATTACAATTCTCGAATAGCTCTCTCCCCAAATTTTAGCATTTCACTATTTTAATCATATCTCTTATATCTCAATTTCTAACTATGCTATAGCTTAGTTTTAAAGACTATAATTTTTATCTTCAGCTAACCAAGTCAGTGTACTAGATTGCATGCTGCCTACACGCTTATTCAGGACGTATTACTTCTGCACTGCAAGTTATTTTTTTATTCTAAGAGCGATTATCGCAAAAGCATTGTTTAATTTTCGAACATTCACATTTTGTCCAGAGGTTTGCATTTTAAATCTCGGCAACGCCGAGTATATTTTCTAATTTTAAAATGTATGTTGAAGAAACTATAAGCAAATTAAATTTCTACGATATATAGGCGATCAAAATAGTTTTCTCTCTGCAGCATTACCCTCGGACATACTGTGTACATGAGGAGAAAATTAAGCTAGTTGAAGTTGACCTTTTACGTATTTAAAAAAACACGCATCTGTGGAGGTGTATAAACTAAATTAATGTATTGTGCAAAAAAAAAACACCTGAATAAAAAAAATTCCAATATATCATGTAAAATGCAAAAATTGTCTTATGATAAATAATCATTACATGAAAATAAAAGTTTTAAATTTTTAGTGAAATATGTGCGTCAGTTATCAAGAATGCGTTATATGTGCGTTAGTTATCAAGAAATATGTGCGTTAGTATTAGAAATATGTGCGTTAGTTATCAAGAATTTAGACTTAAAAAGACTCTACAAATATCCAATTTTCCCTAGAGCTGGTCCAAATCTCTCTTTTTTCAAATTTACAGACTTTGGTTTCTTTTGAAAGTTCAATTAAGAATCCATAATGACGTGCATCACCTTGAACGATATATCGTTTCGGTTTTCTGTATCCTCTGAACAGTCCCTTCCCCAATTCTTTTCTTCACTTCACTGAGCTCTTAACACATTCTTTCCCTTTAAAGGAGATAGACAGCATTCAGTCTTGTCTTTTCAAGTACTTTAAGAGTCAACTTCGTTTTCATTTCTGTTTAAAACAGACTAACTCAATCCTAATCTGTCTGAGTTCAAAAAATATGATTTGCTTTATGTACAGCCAATTTATAAGATAAATGCTTGAAAAATTCTTCCATTGCTCCTAAAGAAGCGCCTTTCGATTTTCCATTTACAGGAAGAAAATGCCATGTCTCTTTTCAAATTTATCCAACTATCTTAAAAGAAAAGATTTAACCTAACCTGCGTTTATGGAACTCAAATTTCTAAATTCGCAATTGTTCTTCGATTTCTACTTTCGGGGATTCGACTGTCTTTTGCCTATCTGGGAATCAAAAATAAAAACAACCTATAAATGATACTGAAGATTGATATCAGTCGTATAAAAAGAATATTTTGCAATCTAAAAATGAATCTCAGAGGACCAAATTCAAATAACGTATAAGTGATAAACATGTATAAATAAAAAGCGTCTAAACTAAAGTATTTTAGGAACGAGGCAGCGTTCCAGCCCTTCAAATCCTTATGTCCGAAGCTGGCAGTATATATTATACTTAACGTGACAAACCCCGATTTGCGGGGAGTCTGTATTTCAGCCCCATAAGACTATTTTTATTTTCCCTGTTTTTCTCAGCTTTGAAACGGCTTAACAAAACACAAAAATTGCCCTTTGTGCTGTAGCAACCGAGAAAAATTATATTAACACATTTACGACCGTCTTTCAGACATTTTTTTCCCCTTCAGTGTTGATACATCTACACCCTAAATTACTAAATGGATTAATGAGCAATGGTTCATTTTGTGTGTTCTGGTAGGAAGTACATACTTTTCTTTAAAAAAAAAATTACTTCACAGTAAAAAAAACTCCCTGTCAAGTAAAAGAAACCTCTTTGCACAAAAGTTATGGAATCTTAAAATGTTTCGCGCCAAGTAGATTCTTCAACAGGATACCCTGATATTTGAAAGTGCATCTTTGGTCTTGAGAACAAACCATTGAGATTTCCTAACCGTTTTGGAAAAGGTTTCAGTTTCTTGTACTTGACAAGTAATTTTTACCATGAGGGTTTTTTGTGAGATTCATACTAGGTTTTGTCTTGTTGGAAAATCAGGCTTGTCCTTGATTTCCCTTAAAGCAGATAGTCTAAAGACTAACTTTCATCTCTAAATCCAAAATATAAAAATTTTTTAGATTTCCCACCCCGGAGAATAGCATTGCGACGACAGAATATTACAGTCGATCTTTAAAATTAAAATTCTTCTTTGCCATCAACAGTTAAGATTTTAGCCTGGAATGTGATGTATATGATACGCCCTGTACAGATCAAGCACATGTGCACTTACAATTTCCTTCAATTAATATCATAAGTTTCTTAAACTTGTTACAAAATACAGTGGCGCCGACTTGTCACTCCACGTTTAAGCAGTAGCAAGTGACAGCATATGCGAAATTGCTGCCAACTGAAATGTTATGGGTGATGATATAACTACTTTATTATTTTCCCTACATGCATAGTATAATATAATATATTACTTTTCCTACATATGTGGTATAACATACAAATAAGGCAAGTATTGTGGCAGAGTCGAAAATTTTAGAGTTTTCGACAGATAAGTACGTTTTAAGCATCACTGAACTCGAATCATACTTTTTGAGCTGATGTCTGGTTTGGGTATGTGTGCGTATGTACATTAGCGTGAGCATCGGTGAGTCTGTAGACGCGATATCTCACAAATGAATTAAGAGTTTTGGAAATAATTTGTTACGGTTATTACAATTAGTGAATGCTGAAATCCGCAATCGAAAAATGTGGAGTTTTAGTGTGTTTAAATGATTGCATTCGGATGCTACAACTTTAACACAAACAATCGAGTGAGCACAGTACTATTAAACTTTAACACTTTATTTGGAATCTAAAATGAATGCTGCCATATATGAAAGTAAAAATCAGATGTGTTCAAGACAAATTATTCCCTACAATCTAACAAATTTTAATTTTAAAGTATCTGATTTGTCCAAAATATAGCATTCCATAAAGATTAAATTTCGATTTTATGGAGAAACAAGACAAACGAGTTTCTTATTATCTCTCGCGAAAAATGTTGAGCGACAACTCCGCGTTTAAGCAGTAGAAAATGGCGGAGTATGCGAAATTGCTGCCAACTCAAATATTATGGGCGTTGGCATAACTACTTTACGTTTTAAGTATCAATGATCTCCGATCGGACGTTTTTTAGGTAATGATTGTGTGTATGTGCATTAGTATGTATGTGTGTCCGTATGTGTCGTGAATCTGTAGACACGAATTCAAAAATAATATTTCAGAAATAATTTGTTAGTTATAATTGGAGAATACTAGAACGAGCAGTCCAAGAATGGAGTATTGGCGTTTTCAAATAATTGTATTCAGATATTGCAGCTTTAGCACAAACAATTGAGCACAGTACTTTTATGCTTCAACATTTTATTTGAAATCCATAACGAATTCTGGCATATATGAAAGTAAACATCTGATGTATTCGAGACAAATTTTTCCACAATAAAACGAATTTTGATGTTATACGTAAAATATCCGATGCGTTCAAAGAATACATATTAAATTTCGATTTTATGGAGAGCAATATAAATTTGAGATTTTCTTATTAAATCTTGCTGAACATCAATAGTATGTTTGTTCAAAATCGCAAGAATACATCATAAAGGGACGTCCACAAAAATAAGGATTCAAAAGGCATTTTCCTTAGGATTTTTGTCATTGGCGACTAAAAATGGCATACCAAATGTTATTTCGAAAAATATAGTGTCACTTGCAAAATTGATAAAATTTCTTGAACGACTGATTATCTAAGCAATTGTGTGCATCAAACTTTGGGAAAAATCTCAAAAATTTATTCATTCGATAATAAACATTTATCTTTAGATTTAATCTGGTTTAGATAAAACGAACTTGCAATATCTCAAATATGGGGTTGTTACCGTTCTATAAGTCTCCATTCGTTTCCAAATAAAAAAAATTATATAAAATGGCTAGTTTTGCAACAAAATTGTTATTTTTGTTTCGGCATTCGAAAATTTAAAGGCTTCTCTATTACGAACTCCCCTAAAATCAATTTGAGGGAGTTCAAATGTCTAAATTACGTGCAAATTCTTGTTCACATGTTCTTATATAAAACTAAAGAAAAAAAAACAAGCGAGTATTGGATATTTTGGGGACGAGTGGTTTATTTGACGATCTAGCCATTGGCTAGACCAAGATGAATTAGTAACACTTTATGTTTAAATTACGTGCAACTTAAGAAAAATGTTTTAAATTTTATTTAGTAGCAAAGAGAAATCCGAACTTGCCGATACTTCAGACAGAAGCAAAACTGCATTTCAGCGTATAGAAACGTCTGAAACTGGAAAAATCTAGCAAGTTGTGTTTCTTTCTACGAATTTGAAAATATACCAGTGATTAAGTTAGAAATTTTTATTGTATTAAGCGGTTCTCATCAGTCATGCATCATGAAATGGGCCCGATGTCTTTCAATGAACTTTTAGAAATATTTTTTTATACCCCGTCTCTCCAATTCGATATGCTCCTATAACATGATTTAGAAGTTAATTGTTTTAACTTCTGAGTTTGCGTTACCTACTTTTTCTTAAATTTTACAGAAGCGGTTCTCAAAACTTTTAACCCCCAAAGACCACGTCGTACTTTAAAAAAAAATTGAGGACCCCTTGACATCATAAATTATGTAAACTATCTTGAAACTACCAAGTATAAATTAAAGTTAGATATAAAATAAACATTTAGTTTGTAGGAAAGAACTACTTCTAATAAAACTAATTATCAGTTTAGGAAATTTGAATAAGATGCATACATCTAAATATGAATATTTAGATTTAATTTAGCAACATTACATTACTAATAGCAATAGACTCATTTAAATGCGAACAATGATGCAGATTTTTAGAAATTAAAAGCGTAGCAATGTTCTGCCCAATTGAGGATAATTTTATTATCAAAATCATTTTCCAATTTAATACTCAACTCCTGGAGGAAGGCACTTTCACACAAGGTTTACTAATTTACTTCTTAGTAATTGGAAAGAATTTCCTATAATACTCAAGATTTTCATTAAAGTTATTTCTTTCATTATTAGTTACAACATATTACTTTGTGTTATTAGTGAATCTCTTGAGTTTGTCCCAGGCCCACTTCGGGAACCACTGCTTGACAAAGTATTTTTACTAATGCAAGTTGTCTGTGTGGAATCTGGAAAAAATTCTGCGTTTCATATTCATTGCTCTTTCATTAAACTTCCTAAAATCCTTGCATAATGTATCAAACCTCCCAAATCTTTGATCTTGCAACTTTCTAATATTTTCTTGAATTTAGGCGTATCCAAATTAAGCTGCAATTGTATAGAAAGCTTTATAATTCCTTTCTTAGATCAGAAAAAAAATGCGCTTTTAAACTCTTGTATCTTAGTGTGTTAAAATCATACCCTTTGTGACCCAAGGAAGTGGGCTCCTGAACAATTATCACCTAATTTGCTTAGACTTGTTTTTGATGCAAGTGCTATAATATTGTATTCTCGCACAATTTCATTTTCTGTAATCTTTGATCTCTAATATTGAGATATCCGCAGCTACATAAACTAGGTGAGAAATGTTAACCTTGGTGAGAAATGCTTGGGGCTGCTAAGCACCCCCAAAATTTTACAAACATCCCCAGTGATTTCTCAAATTCATATTGACTTTATTCTTAGCAATTGAAATTATAAAATCTAAATGGGCTTCAACAGCCCTAAACAAATCCCTAGCTGCGCCTATGCGCAGCTGGTTTAAATAGCTTGACAGTCCGGAGCACTAGTGGAATGATTTCTAATATTAATTTCAGTAAAATTATAATAAGTGACTTTCTGTATGACAGAGCGTTGCACCAAAACATGAAAGAAAACAGATTACCTCATGACCAGTTGACCATGGTTCCCATTAATTGCCGCTCGTTAACAGTGTGTAGGCGATCAGATGCGCAGAATTCGTTAAAGCAAGAATATCGGAATTTTTTGTAGTATTTATTTTGGATATAATAGCGATGCAAAGCATGTTAATCCAGTCAAATATAAAACACCAAGCACTCGGGATTATATTGAAAAGACTCAACTAAATTCCAAGCACTTCGTGTAGTAGAGTGAAACGATATAGCATAAATCGCTTTACTGTACATTGAATATTGTTAATGAAGGCCGTGGCCAAAATAATTACCATCGTTACTAGGTTCGAAGAATAAATACTGCCAAAAATATAAAATTCTTGCTTTACAGAGTTGTGTAATCAAGTTGTGCTCACTAATAATTTCATTACCTGCTCCGTGCTGATGAGGGACAATGACTTCGAAACCATTGTCCACAATTTGTGTGGATTATCAATTTAATACATTCTTGCTTATAAGCAAAATTGTATTTGGTAACAGTACTTTATAAATATAAATATTTGAAATGCATAAAAATGCATAAAATAAATTTATCCGGTGATCGAGCACAGCCTTTGAAAAACTGAAATTTTGCCACATTATCATAGTTACGCATAGGAAAAAAGCATTTGTCCCTTACGAGACATGTAATATATAAAAACTATGTAATATGCATGTTGTCTTGGAGCAGCGCTTCAAATTAATTTATTTAAATGACTTCAATTTGAATAGCCTTCTAAGCAAAGGTATTTAGACACAAGAACAAGTGAAGCAAAATATTTTTAATACAAATCAATAAAATGTTAAACTACAATTCAAATAAAAACATCGGTATAGATCCCGTTATTTATAAAACATATTTGTATAGAACCAGTTATTTATAAAGCACTAGAAACACAAAACTCCTTATACTGTACTCCGTGTTCTATCGATGAGAAGCAGCAATCCACTAATCATTATTGTAAATACACCGATTAGACCCAACACCAAACCGCAATGGCGAGCGTAAAGCTGAACTACAGAGGCAAAGAAAAAGCATCCGATACCAAGATTAAGTACTATGTTTGATACAAACGGATCTGGTTGTATACTGCAACCGTACGAAACAGCAACAGAAAAAATACTACAGAGCCATCCCACAAGCATTGAAGAACTATCAACTTCACTAAGCGTAACAGACTTTATAATTGAGAATATGTAGAATGTTGTTGCAGTACAAGCTAGTAGCAATCCGCACATATTGCCTTCAAAGACAGTCTTTGTGCAAGAGAAGCAGAAAATAGATCCTAGATCGATAGTGCGTTTAGGATCGTCGGAATTTCCGCAAATATGAGTTGCATATGCCAGACAGCCGATGATCATGGACAACAAAGTCAGGACGATGACTACAATTAAAACTGTAATTGATACAATGGAAACCTCAATCATTGTCGGAAACAGGAATTTGCTTGATATCTGTAAATATAACAAGTTTTAAATATTAACATTGCTCAAGATAAAATCTGAAAACTAAAAGTAAAATAATTTGATAGTGAAAAATATCTATAGTTACAAGTAATATTTTTAAAGGAATGCGGTAATTGATATAAACGTTTAAGAAGATGTTAAAAGGGGATATAAGAAAAAAATTTTATTTAACCAGACTATTGTATGAAGTACGGTTTTCTCGAAATTTTTTGTATTTTGACGGATAAGGACGTTTAAAGACATTATGAATCCATTTTTACTACTTCGATATCTATCAAAGTGTATATGGACAATAACTCGAGAATAAATATGCCTAGCTTTATAAAATTTTAGAATGTTTAGTAATTCTCATTAGAACTCCATTTATTATAATTTCAATATTTTCATTGCATCATTTCTTACAAGAGAAATTAGATAATTTCTCCAATAATAATGGTTATATATAATACATTGAGAAACTAATTTGAATTAGTCGGCTGTATTTTAATTCCATAATATTTTATATTTACACCGATAAGTCAAGTGCATCCACAATCCATCGACATCGCTAAACTGTTACAAATTTAAAACTAGAGGATCGAGACAATTCCCTGGACTTCCACACGAAACAAGAGAGCATTCGACCTTTGAGCCAAACTATTACATTTTTTAAAAAAAAAATGTGTGGCCACATCTAGACAATATATGGTGTATACGAGGGTCACACTGAAATTGTTGAGACAGGGGCAGACGATATGCGCTAGAAAAAATTATTGGTCAGATATTTAAATTTGAACTCTCATGTCTGCAGACAATTTAGCTATCTTAGAATAAATATTGAAAGAAAAGAAAATGGAGTTCACACTAGAGCATTATCGAGCTATGATTTTCCAAGATTTTAAAGCGGGGCTAAATCAAGAATAATGTCTTCAACGTCCACAATTAACATATGGAAATTATGATCCATCTCGTTCCACTGTATTCAGATGGTTTACAGAGTTTAGAAGAGGTCGAAATTCTCGACCGGATGAAAAAACACAGGAAGACCTTTGGCAGCTGTAGTTCCAGAAAATGGGTCGGCCATTCGAAAAATCTTAATCGATGATAATCGCCGATACAGAAGGAACTTAACATTGGATCCGCAGCTATACATAAAATCATTCATGAACTGCATATGAAAAAATAAGTTTGCCGTTGGATCCCCCATAATTTAACAGAACACCAATAAGCGGAGCGTGGCAGAATCAGTAAAGAAACCCTAAAATTACTGATGGTGGACACCGAATTATTTCTAAAGTCATAACTAGTGATGAAACTTAGACTTTCTTGGCGTGTCAAAAACGGTAAGTATGAGTCTTTGAAGATGACCCCAAACTAACAATGGTGAAAAGACAACGAGCAATGAAAAGTAGTGTATGCAGTGTTCTTCAGAGGTATAGGTCTGGTCAAAGCCATAAAACGAGAGAGAAGACAGTTATAGCTAACTGGTAAACCACCAAGTGTCTTCTAGAAATTCTTCAGGAAGTGAATATTAGGGGACTCATACTTCAACATGACAATGCATCTTCTCATTCAGCAAGAACAGTTGAATTTCTTCAACAACAAAAAAATCAGTGATAGAACATCCACCCTATTCTCTTTATCTTGCTATGCGAGACTTTTGGCTATTTTTTTTAATCTAAAAAAAAATTACGTGAGCGTCGTTTTCATTCCGAAAATGAGATTGATGAGGCTGTAAAAGCATATTTTTCATAGATTCCAAGAAATGGATGGCTTGAAGCATTTAATCTTTGAAAAATTCACCTACAAAATTCCATTGATGTTGGTTGAAGGGGGAGTACTTTGAACACTAAGAGTTTGCAAGTTTAACTTGCACCACTTGGCCGCATCTCAAAAATCTCGGTGTGACCCTCGTACCACCCGAATTTAGTTCAAATCTCTTCAGCGGTTTTCAAGATAACTATAGGCCAACGATTGACAAAATTCCATTAGGTAGCTAAACTATACTTTTCTACACAGACATCTACATATGTGAAATTTTGAATGCCTTTTGTTGAGACTACGAATGGCTAACGATTTGACACTTACCCACCCACAGACCAAAGAAAATTAATTTGATATTTAGGGATCCCCTCCGATGTATTTATGGGAAAATCTCGACTTGGTTATATCACGATCACCATAGTTTCCTTGAGCTACATCGGATAAGTAAAAAGGTTACTTAATCAACTGCTAAAAGTATATCAAGAAAAGTAACAAGTCGCAGTCACTATAACCATAATTTATTTCCTTTAACTCAGCGCGAAGAAAGTACTAAACATTTAAAGATTCTTAGGAAATATTTTAAGAATAACACGGGTACGAAATCTGAAAAATAAAATATACGGGGTCGAAAATGCAAATTTCCAGCGGAACAGCACGCTTCAAGCATGTCTGCACACTAATCTAACGTTCTTGAGGAGATGTCTGCGGCAGTGAATCTGTGGATGAGATATCTCACAAATGAATGGAGCATTTCTAACTTAGTTTGGTACGATTATTACGATCCTTTAATACGGAACCCCGTTGATTTTAAACGCGATCGAACGTTCCGCCAAATTTTCAAATGAATGTTTGAAAAAAAAAAAATCAGAAATATCAGAACATTCTATAATATTAAATAAATCATCATGTAAATACTTTATAGCAATTACCATCAAATATGAAACACTGAAAATTTTGGAGATATTGGGTACTAATTTGGTAAAATATAGTCAACTTTACTTTATAATGTGGGGTCAAATTGACAAAAATGACGACAAATTGATAAGATTATAATCAACATATTTTAATATAACTGAGTATTGCTTAGCAAATGTTACCCATATTTCTAATTGCCAAGTTAGATTTTCTCAAAATAAAAGTTAATTTGGTGCTTCGATATAGTCTTACATTGATGTCATTTAGAAATGATCAGAGTACTTTCAACGTTAAAAACGTTGTGCATCATTATTTCGCATTGAAAGAAGTACGTGCATTATGCAAGGAAAGTTATGCACTACTCTCATTTTGAGTGTAGCAACACAGATTAAATCTGATCCCAACACTAAAAATAGAAATTTGATCCAAACTATCTTGTCTCTGCTCTTTTTCCCCATAGCTCAGATGTTTTAGGTTACGATTTCGTATTCTTGATATTTAAAAATAATTTGCATTTGGCTTTAACAACATTGTGGTTCAAATTTCATACGTTTATAGAATGAACCAAAGATTATTGTAATCTGCAGATGTATTCTACCCAAAGGCTAAAAAATATTAATTATGCATCCGAGTAAGAAGATGTAGTTAAGTTTTTGGCACATCATAAAAGCAAATAAGACGTCGCCAAGGGAGCAGTTTTAGGGGGTCATAGCCCTTCCTATAGACCCATTCTATTCCAATATTAAAAGTATACGTAGGTTAAAGTGTACGTAGGTTAAAGCAATATTAGTTTAGAAATTTTCAGTAAAACCTATTTGAGGGACACTTCGGAAAAGCAGACGCCTCTCATTAATGGAGATTTTTAATTACCAGTCCCAAGTATGCGGTTTTGTGTATATATCTAGAAAAAATATCTGGTCCTGCTAATAATGAACAATGGTTCTGGTAGTTAAAAAAATGTATTTATAATACAAGTTTTCAATGCGTAACTATGCACTTGAATCATGCATTTAAAAATGCCCTTCTTTCACAGCTCTACTAATAATGAAACAAGAAAATAGAAATATTCATTTAGTGATAGTTTAATGAATGGTTACAGAAGTATTTTTAATTTCTGTAAAACGATCAGAGTATACCAATATATAAAGCCTTTTCGAACACTCATAAATATCAAAAGTTTTAGGCTTGTTTAAACTTTTCTCTAAAAATATCGACACGAAGGCTATTTTATTTCTTTTTGTAACACAAATTTATGTTTTCATTACATGTAGTCCTCGGGCAATCAATTAAGTTCTCATGCACCGGATATAGCCCACGGGCCATCAAATACTGATCACTGTTCTAAATATTGTTTTCAAAGTTCAAAAAGGACTTTAATAATGAAAATACAATGAAAAATAAATGAGAAACCCTTACCAATATACAAGGATGAACGCTGAGGAGCTACTATACTTTGATGGTGAATTTGGGAAATGAAGCTTTGATTCAAGGTTCATAAATATAAGGTTGCGCCGTCAGCGCGGCATCCAATCAAAAAACGTTTAAATTTTATGTCATTAGGCGATGATGGTTCGTTGCCAAATTTCATAACGATTTCGGATTAAAGATTAAGTTACAGAACACTAATTAATTTTTCTTGTCAAATTTTTGTAAAACTGTTAATAACTGTTTTAATTATCTGTGGTGATGCAAAATCTCTCATTTGCAACTAATATCAAGGAAATATACATTTCGTTATCCAAACTTGCATTGATACAAGTAAATCTGGCGTCCAATTAGCAGATCTAAATTAAAGCATAGAAGAGTGCCATTTATAAGTTATATATTTCCGATAGATTAATTGTCATTACATTACTTTTACTAGAAACTAGTACTAACCTATACTGCAGCCACTTGCACATCATTTCATTTCCGGTTTTTTAGCATTTATCTGTGTGAAAGTGGCAGCACCGACAATCATTGAATAACCCTAAAAATAAGGAGAAGAATGACGTAAATTGATGCTAATGACATCACCAGAAAACCGAAACTAGTAAGATGCCCTTCATATTCCCCACGCCTTTGCTATTGCAGTTTGAAAAAAAAACGTGCTAATAAACGATCTTTTGAATTTCCTTCAAAATATTCCTTTATTAAATAGATTTTTTTTCTCCTTTTCCTATTTTTCCTTCACCTCGTAAAGGTGAGTTTATTGTCGCTTTGCTATAAAAAGACTATAGCTGCCCATACGGACGGAGCATATAGTCGGACAAGCAACTGCCTGAGAAGCCAAAATAAAGAACTTATTAGTAGTGATGAAAGGATCCTGGAAAACATAAATCAAGTCATTGTTATCTACTACGAGAGGGCCAGGTAGTGCCAGGTCCGGCTTGCGGCGTGGGCAATTGTCCACGACGACCGAATTAGGGGGAGGGGGCATTTAAAGTGAAATTGGGTGTAGTAAGAATGACTTTTGTGGTCATATTAAAAAAAAAATTAAAATTTAACCAATTTTGTGCTACTTTAATATAAATGAATTAATGTACTTTTTCAGATAGTTTTACAACATTAAAAGGATAAGATCGTTTTTCTCCCATAATTATATCTTTTTTGAAGCAATATATAGTTCTGCTTGAAAGTACGGAGATTACTGGATTTTATGTAACTTGCAGCTATGCGCAGCCTGCAATCCCTGAGGGTGACTTTGTTTTCCCCAAATACTGGAACAGACTCAAGGGGTCAATTCTCAGAATTTGTTCCTGGTTTCAAATTCAAATTGCAAACACGTGGATGCGGTCTCTATGACCGCGTTCCTGAAAGGACGGGAGGGAGGAGATTAGTCCAGATGGTCATTCTTTTGGTCATCTATCGTTTTGACTCCTTTAGGCATTGAGCGTAGCTAGAGGCCATTCAGCTAACACAGTGACTAGAAGTAAAAAGCTACTTCTTAGTGTTGAGAGTGTTGTGTTATACTGATGTGCGAGATTCACAATTCTTCTTTTTCAAATACGGCTGTCTTTTATGTTCTTCTAATTATTCGGGTAATTTTTTTTTCAATTATTTAAAATATTTTCATCAAATTTCTTAATTGACTATGTCTTTTGTTGATTTTTAATGTGCTTAACAGATAAAATTAATTCGATGCTGAACTTAATCTATGGTATTAGCTTCAGAGTAATACTGATAAACGAATAATTATTTTTTTCATGTTTTTATCCAAAATAATATCTATAGGTCCCGTGGCCGTTCCATGAGGATTTCAGGGGCAAATAATTAAGCAATGGTGTAAAATGATCTTAATTTTGCAATTTTTCCAGTTTCATTGCAAAACGAAAAAAAAAAGGTACAAAAAGTTTTTGTGAACTTTATGAATATTTGCATAAAAATGCAAAAGTTATTTCTAAATTATTAGAGCTGTTTTATAAATTAATAAATTTATTCTATAAACTCAATCTACGAATTTTACAGATTCTTTGGCTCATGCATACAAATTTCTGTCTAGATATACGTTCAGTAATCTCTAAATATTATTTTATTTTTGTCTAATTACACTTTTAGTTATAATTATAATGTAATACACTTTTAGGCAAAATGTTAAGTAAACAATCTTAAAATTTGTAATATACATTTTGATATTGTGATTCTTTTATTTCTTCCCAAACTTTATCTTTATCCCCATATTCTAGTCAACGTAAAACATCCGAGTTATTATTCTTATATCAAGTTGTATTGTATGGTATGTGGTATTTTTTGTTCAACTTTTTTTTTCAAAACCGAGAAAAAATGAAACATTGAAGTTCCTCTTTCTCCAACGAATGGAATTTTTTTTTATTCTTAGTACGACCTATTTTTATTACGGCACTCGAAAGTCATTTTTTTTATTTCTATCCCCCCCCCCTTTTTTTAATGAATTTAGAAGTAATTGGGTATTTCCCTTTGCTTCTATGGACCTATGCATCTCTAAATTCTTTTCAGATGCTTCCGTTTATTATTTTCTCCAAAACTTCAAAAAAAGAAACTATTGCGTTTCTTACCGCTGTGTGCTTCAATGATTGCAAATATGATTTTTTTTTCCTCTCTTAGTTTTGTGATGCGCTTTATTTTTTGACGCCAAATTACAATATTTTAAATTGTACTCCTCCCTCCTTTCTCTCCTAATTGTTGTCCCCGTTCTATTCCAGGTATTTTGCCTGCATTTGGATTAGATTTTGCATCTTCTAACATTTTTTATATTTTTACGTTCACTTGTCACAAACTCAGGGATATTTCAAACATTACATTTCTATCGTCTTCACCCTCCCCCATCCAGTGAATCTGTAATAATAAAAGAAAAATCTGTTTATTTGTCCACAATGCCGCGCGATATCTACCACACTGAATTTTTTTCACTGAGTCGCATTTACACCTGAACTAATGCACCTCAAACGCTTTTCCCGAATATTTTAATTAGATTCTTTAAGGAATTTTAAATTCCAAGATCAGATAATCTCCAGCTACCGATATGACCTAACGACACGATTTAGCAGCTACAGAACTTCCAGCCACCGATATGATCTAATAGCTACCGGTAAAATTTAACAACTATCGTACCGATCTAATGACATGTTCATCTCCTAGAGGTTATCAATCTTTCATTCATTTATATTTTACATTTCGGAGAGAGTGTATGCTCTTTCTGCTTTGCGGTTAGCATACGTGGTAATTTGGCGTCGGTTTAGGATTTGAAGAAAATTTAGTAGTGTTATCTGTAATTGTTTTATTTAAGTAGCGGGGAGTGGGTGGGTATTTAGGTTCCGGTCAACACCGGGTAATTCGCTCAAATGATACAATAAAACAAATTTTAAATTTGTCAAATTCTCTTGTAATTTGGCTAGTATTCCATTATTCTGTATCTATGTCCCTGCAGTATTTGAATCAAATTTTAAAGGGACTACAATGGACAGTAACAAACAGTTTCGAAATAGGATTCCAGGTTTTTATCTGCGAAACCAAAAACACAACCAGTTTAAATATTTTTACGTTTTTAATTTAATATTTAAATATTAACTATTTAAATAAATTGCTGATAATATCCTGCAAAATTCTGAATTTTCTTGTTATATTATATCTTAGCTTTTTAGGGATTGAAATGCTTTTCTTCATCTCTCCTATTTCCTAATTTATTGATGAGATCATTTGTTTGATTTGTTCATAATGTGTTACTACTAAGATGCACAAATAATGCATAAGATCTGCGCAATTATTAATTCAAATTTTATTTTTAAAATGATGAGGCAACTTTCATGACACTCCATAATGCAGTAAGTTACTTCTGACTCTGATAAATTCAGAAAAATATAATCGGCGGTGGCTCCAGTTCTATGGAGCCGAAATTGTTTTGCTTAAATAATATTTTGTAAAATAAAACTCCAGTGAAGTTCAATAAGTTTATTCGATTTTTTCAGACTCATTTGTTCCGTTTACAGGCTTTCAAAGCACTACAAATGACTAGCTAACAATTTATAGCTAGCTAGCGCTTTCAGTTTTCGTCCCGATTTCATCTGGAAACTCCGACCATAGACTCAACTTTAATATATTCAATTATTTTACCAACTTGATTTGCGGTATAAAAATTAAACTTACTGACGAGATTTTACATTGCAGTTAACCTGTAAACTTGACTGGCGGCATATAAATACTTACTTGAAAACGTATATTTCCATCTATTCTGTTCAAACTTCACCAATCATTAAACATCTTTAGAATTTCCAAGTTCATTTATTCTTATTTTTTTTAAACAAAACAAAATATCTCGTACTTGTGCACCAATATTCACAAAAGAGTAAGTAACTAAACTGAGCTGCAACAATCGTGGCATTTCAAATATTACAGCTTTCCCACCCATTGGAAAACCCAGGTAAAAATGTTTAGAATATATAATAATAATAATAAATATAATAATAAATAAATATCGAAATTATAACCACTATACTTCAAAAACTAAGAAAGTGATCCAAAATCCAATTATATACACTTGTAGGATTTTTAAAGAGCAATAAATTATTGTTTATTGTTTATAGATATCACTTTTAGCTTTTAAGATATAATAAACTTGAAAAACTTTTTCCACTTTACAAGACGATTATTCGAAAATTATAAAAGCTTTTTTAATTATGCATATAGATTTAGAAACTAAATTTGTTCATACATATTTTTGTTGCTTACTAATTATATCTATCTTTTATACTTTCGAAGATATTTCGAGTGAAAGTATGGAACAGGGAAAAGAAATCATTTTTTTTTAATTAAATTGAGTTCGATTCAAAATCCAATTATATAAACTTATAGGGCTTTTAAAGAGCTACAAATTCATACTTATTATTCAAAGCTAAATCTTTTGATTTTTGCGATATTAGCCTTACAAACTACAAAAATTTTAAATTTTCAATCTTCTTCAATTTGGCAAGACGATTACTCGGGAACTATAAAAAGCTCATTTTAGTAATAAATATTGATTTTGATACTAAATTTCTCAGTACATATTTTTGTCGTTTACTATATCTATATTTAATAGTTTAAAATGAAAATAAGAATACAAAAACACTCACTCGAACAGATACTTTTTATGTTTTCTAGAAAAACGTTCTAAATGTTAAAATATTGAAATTATTTTTATTAGCTCCCAAGGGGTTTTACATTTTTCGTAACACTCCGTTTTCCCTCCACAGAAACCCCAAGCATAGATGTTATCAGGTAAAAAACCTTGTCTCCACGTTCTAGAATTTATTTCAGAATAATATTAGCAGTGTATTAACTAACGTAAACAGAAATTTACGGCATTACTGACCAAAACAAAATTAAAATGCATTTTCTCGTGAATGAAACGCGCTATACATACAAGAATGTCGATAATAGATTTATCGTGTAACTACTCTTTTATTAATTTTAAGCATCATTTTTTATCCATTCATTCGAAAAACGTGCAATAACACGAGAACGGTTCCTGCTATCGTTCTAAAGTAAGCTCTATTTGCTTTCTAATGAAAACTTACACATAACATGATTGCTTGCTCCAAGTCCTCTGGACGAGCCGGACGGCCTGGGGCTTTCACATAACATGATTGTTTATTTAACAGTTTTGAATGCCGTTTTCTTTATGGTTTAAAAGAAGTTTGAAAATTTGTGACCTTTCGAATGTTCATTTTCTTTTCAAATCATACATTTCATTCGCTTCACTCCATCCGTTCTAAAAATTTTGTCTCGCTAGACTCCTATACACACCCATACATACATTACACTCACATACGCACAGACATTCCTTTGAAAATAATGGATTCGGGTTAAAGAATGTTCAAAACGCATATTAATCCGTCGAGAATTCGAATTAGAGTTTTCGACCCCATCATAATATTTTCCCTATGCAATATTTGTGTGCAGGGAAATTACAAATAAAGTTCAAAATTCAGCTATGTATTATAAATTACTTTTGCATTATGTATGTATGTATGCAGAAAAAAATGTAAAGCATTTCATTTTCTAAACCACTAATTCGAGCTCTAAATTTAAGTGAGAATAAAATTTGGTAGGTCATTGAAATAAAATAATTTTCGTAAGGCGATGGTGATTCTGTTCCTGAGGCGGATTAGTCCCCTTCTGCTCTTGCTTATCTAAGATGCTTTGCTCTCAATATCTTTCTCGCGTAATCCTGAAAAAATATCTAGTCCTTCTCCACACACCTATATGGCAGTCATCAGCATTGAGAAAGAAACGGCATTCATGGCTAAACACAACATGCCTCAAATCGGACACTGTCTATGCTGACCGGGCTCGACACCAATCCAGACGGCTCTGCCTATGTTGAGGGATCAGTGGAAGGTTCATTAATGGACGTAGACACCTAATCCCACCTTCTTCTGTCAGTCGTCTCCGAATAATATACATTGAAACAGAATGTACGAAAGATGGCAAATATCTTCAAAGGGCTGATAGCGATGCCATTGATGTAAAAGTAGCTCCTCTCCTAACTGCAGGATCTTCTCGAGCAGTTGTCTGTCTAGGGTGTCCTGAGCCTCTGGGACGGTTACATAGGTCTTCTCTGATCCACTGTTTCATCACCGAGTATCTACCATATCGCTCCGACCAAGATGGCGGCTGATTCGTCTGTTGGACCAACCCGTTTCCCTTGGGCCTATGATGAAACTTCTGTCTAAGTCCGACTATTATTCGTAGTGTTGTCGAGTACGTCTCAAAGGTATCTTAGTACTCAAATTTCAGTATCAAAACAGAAAATCCAGTTCCAATTGCCCGTGAGTGAGAACATCGGCCGTTTTAATCCTGCACGATAGGTCGTTCTCATGCGCGTTGCATGAGCCCCATAACGTCATTGGCGTACAGTTTGATCATTTGCATAACTTTTAAAATAACATTTGCATGCCGAGTTTCGTGGCTGTAGCTCTTTTATGGGTGCATATATTATTTTGTAACAGAGTGTATATTATATATATGTATATATATATATAATATACACTCATACACACACACACACACACACACATATATAGTGTGTATATATATATATATATATATATATATATACATATATATATGTGAAGGGTGGCCCCAAACAAATTTGTCCACACACGAAAAAATCCTTGAGCCGGTCCTGCTCTTGTTCAAGCACTGTTCTCGCGCCCCTGACACAGGAGTATTTTGATAGAGATATATCTAGGGGCGTTGGTGAGATCTTTGAAAGAACGTTCGGCGGTCGAATAAGGATTACATTACAGATTTTTTTTTTCGATATAAGCCCTATGCACTGTAAAACATTTGCAAGTATGTAACTATGTAACTGAAAGTTTTAGAGGAAAATCAGCTGTCCGCAATGGGGAGTAAGGTTCCTGATAGTTATCATATATATATATATATTTTAACACAAGTTTATAGATAAAATCGATCTTGTGTTTCAGAAACAAGCATTTTTGTGTTCATTTCGAAGGAATATATGGACTTGACAAGAATTTTTTCGAAATGAACTTAGCTTAAGCCTAAAGCTCTTCCACGTGCAAGCTTTTTTTGCTTGATTTTTTTGTTTTCCTATTTTCATTCCTCACCTTTGAAATTTGTTGATTGTCTTTGTCTATATGTGACCTTAATTACGCTTTATAATTTCCTCTTTTGGTTGAATTTCTTTTATTTCTTTGTATTTTGTAGGAAATTTTGGGATAGTGTATTATGAGTTACTACTTACATTCTAACATTGGATTTACAATTTTATACTTTATATATATATATATATATATATATATATATATATATATATATATATATATATATATATATATATATATATATATATATATATATATATATATATATATATATATATATGTATATATATATATATGTATATATATATATATCTATATATATATATATATATATATATATATATATATATATATATGTATATATATATATGTATATATATATATATCTATATATATATATATATATATATATATATATATATATATATATGTATATTTATATATATATATATATTTATATATATATATATATATATATATATTTATATATGTATATATATATATATATATGTATATATATATATATATATATATGTATATATATATATATATATGTATATATATATATATATATATATATATATTTATATATATATATATATATATATATATATATGTATATATATATATATATATATATATAACGCTTCAGCAGACGATAATTAGCTGAATATTTTGGAAATAAAGCTGGAATTTTTATAAACACCTGTAATTATGACTTTTCTTATCAGTTTGCCGAAATTATCAACAAAGTAGTTGAAAAAATAAGCAAAGGTTGCAGAATGTTTTACAGTATGTAAGTGTCAAGAACTAATGCATCATTTTTTTTCGGCGAATGAGAGGATTACAATCCTCCCCTTCCCCTTCTATCAAGGGGCACCAAAATTTGCTATACTTTGGGCCCCAGAGTCTTAATCCGACCTTAAGATTTGCCCACGTGTTAGTATAAGATTACCCGTATTACAATATGAGTTTCAAGAATATCTGCCAAAATAAAACAAACGACGCAATAAATTGAAACTGCCAATAACCCCCGTAAAGATTACCCATACTACAGCATATGAGTTTCTAAAATCTTTGTCAAAATAAAACGGATGACGTAATTAATTGAAAATATCAACAATCCCCTTAACCTTTAAAGCAGAAGGACGTAATTGATTCCAATAGTATGCTCTTATACCTGTACTACTTATACTCTTGTAGATTAAAAGATATAGCACTGCATTTGTAGAAGATTGCCTTTACTACGTATAATATATGAATTTTAATGAGTGTAGTACATATCCAAAGAAATTAAACCACAGCTAACAACTATTGCTTTTCATCAATAAATTCGATCGTGCAGTTGTAGTGGAAAATTATATTCAAATTTGAATTCTGAACATTTTCCTGTACAAAATTTCCAACTGATCCTTCATGCACTTAACTGCCTTTCAACCTACAATGCAGCAAGTATTTGACGTATTGAATGTAATTATGCACAAAATACACTAAAAGAGACTTGCAAGACGTGCATTCTGCAGCAAATACTGGTAGAGTTTATTGCTAAATAACATTCTTGGGATCAATAATTTAAAGTGCTTTTATGAACTGAATTTTGACTTCAAAATAAGAATACCCAGACATTCCAGAAAATAGCATTTATTTCAAAATCTCAAATCAGTAGCGTAATTCACAGATTACATATATTTACCCTCGGCGTCTATTATACCGAATACTAAGAAAAAGCTGAATAGAACGCATAATATTTTGATATTCTCTGATACGATGTTGCAGTGCTCGTGGCAAATCATTTTGTATGTCTTGATGTGCATCCACTTCTCCATGATCCAAGCCTGGAATTTCAGGAGGGGGGGCAGCAGCCTCTCCGGATGTTGATGGAGCTGCCCGTGCCCCGTTGTCTTCCGAATTTTCCTGGGGCCCATTGTCTCTTCTTGGCCGTTTGTTGGCGAGTTCCAGTCTTTGATTGAAAGACATATTTACAACCTCTCCGGGTGTTGATGGAGCTGCCCGTGCCCCGTTGTCTTCCGAATTTTCCTGGGGCCCATTGTCTCTTCTTGGCCGTTTGTTGGCGAGTTCCAGTCTTTGATTGAAAGACATATTTACAACCTCTCCGGGTGTTGATGGAGCTGCCCGTGCCCCGTTGTCTTCCGAATTTTCCTGGGGCCCATTGTCTCTTCTTGGCCGTTTGTTGGCGAGTTCCAGTCTTTGATTGAAAGACATATTTACAACCTGGAAAAGAGAAAAAATTAAATTAAATAAATAAAAACATAGTGTAAGAATTATCTGTCTTTTTATATTGGCAACTTCTGGAAAATATCACAGAAGTGACGAACATTCGATATCTCTGAAAAATGAGTTTCATTTCATTTATAGACCCTGTCGCTTTGTGGAAATTACTAATTAAATTTTCTTCACTCAAAATATAGTGCGATGAGGGATTTAAAAAAAAAAAAATTTCTACCTTTGGTGATAATACAAAGGCTCCGTATTAGAATAGTGCAAAAATGTTTTACTTATACGTAGTACAATACATATGTGGAAAGTATTGGTATGGGGTCGAAAATTCGAATTTGAGTTTTCGGCGAGCACGCTTCAAGCATCCCTGAACTCGAATCGAGCGTTTTTGAGGTGATGTCTGTATATATATGTGATGTCTGTATATGTGTGTGTGTGTGCACTCGCGATATATGTTACGAACAAATAGAACGTTTCGCGCGAAATTTGGTACAAATATTATAATCGGTGAATACAGGAACCCTACTAATTTTAAATGCAATCAAGTGTTCAGAAGACCCCTAAAATTCTGAATAATTTTTTTGAAAAATTCATTAAAAGCAAGAATCTTCAACAATGTTACATAAATATTTATTTCTTATGTAATTTTTCATTAGTAAATGAATGACATAACTTTAGAAAGCTAACATGGGCCGTTCTCGAGATTTTGCACAGTTTTCAAGGAAATTTCTGAAATCACCGGCCCCAAATCGGGCGCTATGGTTTGGGGCGGTATCATATTCGATCAACGGGCTTTGCTGCACATTGCAGGTAATTTCACAGCGGACAGGTACGTCACACAAGTTGTAATGCCTGTGGTTCGGCCACTAAGGCAGGCCGCCCCCGGCACGGTGTTCCAGCAAGACAATGCCACACCGCACATTGCACGACAAATTCTCAATAGCCTGAACGGAATTCACATCTTTTCCTGGCCGGCAGCCTCGTCGGATCTCTCTCCCATTGAACACGTGCGTGCCCTCATCGGACGTCAGGTGCACCGGACATACCTTAGATGAACTGGTACATACCTTAGATGAACTGCGTACCGCAGTGGACGCTGCTCGGCAAGGATTACCTCAGGCAACCATTAATAGCTTCATCGAGAGTATGCCTTGCCGTTTAGCGGTCTTTATAACTGTTCGTGTGGGTCATCGGACGTCAGGTGCACCGGAGACCACCGGTCCATACCTTAGATAGATGAACTGCGTGCCACAGTGGACGCTGCTCGGCAAGAATTACCTCAGGCAACCATTAATAGCTTCATCGAGAGTATGATCGCCGTTTAGCGGTCTTTACAGCTGCTCGTGTGGGTTATCGGACGTCATTAGTCGTATTTTCATCGATTTAGCGTCATTTTTATGCATTTGGCGAGATTTTCGTTAATTTGGCAACATTTAAAAAGTCGTCAAGTTGGCGACATTCCGCCAAATTCGTCACCAAAATCTCACCAAGCATTATGGACGGAGAAATAATTTATTCTTATAGCAGATAAATGGATAAATGACTATTGGCGTTCAAATACAAAAGTATTACTAAAAGCATATTTTTTCATGAATAGAACGAGCTAGATCCACGAGAACGATGTTACCAAGTGTATCACATGATATTACATATGAAAAGTGAACATCTTTCTCAACAGTTAATATTTTTTTTTCAATTTATGGGTTTTTTTGATAAATTCATTTTTAAAATGTGCAATATCTCGAGAACGGTTCGTGCTAGCGTTCTAAAGTTTATGTCGATCGTTTTCTAAGGGAAAATTACATAATTTGAGTAACTTTATTAAAAGTCTTGATTTTTTGATAATTTTTTCAAAATTTCACTCGAAAATTTAGGGGGTTCCGAACTTTCGATTGTGTTTAAAAACAATAGGCTTCCAGTATTCACGGATTGTAATATTTGTACCAAATTTCATTCGAATCGCTCCATTCGTTCGTGAGATATCGTCTCCAGACTCACTGACATGCACACGCACACGCACATACATTCAGACATCACCTTTAAAATGTTCGATTTGTGATCAGGGATGCTTGAAACGTGCTCTCCCATCGAAAACTCGAATTCGAATTTTCAATCCTGTCATAATACTTTCCTTATACATTATACTATACATATGAGGAAAGTAATAAACAGGTTTATTTTGCATATCTTTGTTTGTTCTTTTAATCATTTGCATATGACCCTCTCTTCTTCCGGTACGGTGATTTGCATATGGCTACGTGCATTCTTTCATGGCGTTACAATTTCACTTTTGACGAGTGTAATACAAGTTACAACTATACAAAATTTTCTATACTCTTAATGTTGTGCAACTTGAGCTATTAATTAACACTTTCCAACATAGTTTAAAAGTGTTTATGACTTTGGTCATTCTGTCTGTCTGTAATTTCGCACGATAACTTCCGTAAAAATGACTTTATCGAAATGGCATTTTAGTTAGTTGTTGAGATGGTCTTGTGGGATGTTTGGGAATGAAAATAAATAATATTACCCAATTATTTTCGGATTTAAGCCGGATTGAAAACATGAAATACATTGAACCCTATAGGACGTAATATTTCTATTTTTTAAACGGAGTTAAAATTCAGAAATTGCTTCGAAAAATTTTAGGAAATATTCAAATTATCACATAAATTGCGTAAAAATAATTTCATTAAAATATGCTGGATAGTTTTTTAAATAAAATTTTAAATGATTATTACACCCATATAACATGATGAAATCGAGTGACTCATTGCAAAATAGAATATGGTTTCCATTTTTTACCGCTGATACCGTAGATGTTTAAAGAACGCTTATATTATTTAGTGTTGCATCCGTCATAAAACCGCTTTATTTTTGCGTATCATCTGTATATCTAAATTCTGTACCAACTCAATTACAATATTTTTTATTTTAAATGATCACTAAACTTTGATTATTTCTACGACGAAGTCTAACATTAAAGCATGCAGAATGTAAACAAACCAAGCTATTGCTAGGTGAGTTGTATAAGAATTGCAAGGTATGCCCATACCAAATTTTATGGCCGTACTTCGCTTAGCAGATATACGCTACAGACGACACAAGCAAACAAATAGGAAGGCACCTTTTATAACCATTATAGATAAAGTTTTTACACTTTCATAAAAGTTTGAAAGTAAATATATTATTATAACTAATTTATTGTACAGCAGTAATGGCAATTCAGATGTGTAATGATTCTGAAAAGTAGAAAGCAGCAATATTTTATCTATCTCTCTATCTATATATATATATATATATATATATATATATATATATATATATATATATATATATATATATATATATATATATATATATATATGTATATATATATTGCAAATTCGTATATTTGTGCGCTATATTTTTCATGTACATGTCTATGTGGTATTTTATATTTCATGTTTATGTGGTATTTTATATTCTATTATTGAATTTTATCCTATTTTTTTTTTTTTCTGTTATTCCGTTGTTGGGCACAGATTGCATAATATTTTAACCACGTGTTTTTATGCAATCATAGAAACAACGGATTTTAGTATATCTGTCTAGAATGTGCCCCTGAAGACGTTTCTGGCAGATATACTATTCTTTAATATGTTTTCCTTGTCCTGGCCTCTCCGTGCTCTACTTTTTCGGCCCTTCCTCGTTGCTTTTTGCTTTTCACAACACGCTTTATTTTGCTCGCGGTTTGATACTGTGGTTACTGATTCACACTCTTGCACTTTAGTTTTTGTTATTTTAATATATATATATATATATATATATATATATATATAATATTTTTCAAGGTAATAAATTATACTTACAAGTCTCTGGAGTTCCACAAGGTGGATGTAGTAGCAGTATGTTAGCTAATTTATACCTTTATCATTATGAAAATATTTTTACTTCAACTGATTATAAAATTTGCAGATATTGATGATCTGATTTGTTTAGTATTTACTGACAACTATGCCATAGATATAGATTTCTATCCGGATAATTTGGAATTAAAACCTAATGAAGCCTCTATTAGTAATAGTGTTAACTTTTTGGATATTAATCTAATTATTGAACAAACTAATAGGATAGTTACTAATTTATATGATCAAAAAGACTATTTTCATTTTAATATTAATAAAATATTGCCATTTAATTTCTGTGATTATATTCAATTGTTTAGAAATATTATACTTAATCAACTGTTTAGAATTTATAGATTATCAGATAAAAAAATTTATGTTTTGCACATTAATAATCTAAAAAATACCAGTATTTTATATAAATATCCAGTATAATTATTAAATAAGTTTAAATTAGAAGGATATTCTTAAATATCCTCCTTGATATCTTATATTAGCTAATTATCAACTATCTCTAGTATTAGCATTACAATGTATTTACATCTTAGATTTGCCGCCTTGTTTACATTATTTTTCACGTCCTTTATTACGCAGCATTTACAGGGGAATCTATAACATTTTATTTGCAATTCTGTTATTTATATCTCACTATTGAAAACAGTTGATCTCCATTTATATCTTCTGCGAATAGCAACAGTAGTCGCGTTCTTTATTGCTTTAATAGACAACATCTGCAACATTTTCTCAGATAAAATATCTTTGATTCGTATTTTATTTTTTAATCTTTAAGCTTGTAGGCCCAGTAAACAGAGTTTATAGATATTATCTATCTCAGTCTTCTGAAACGAGCTTTATGTGGTCATTTTGAATAGATGCTAGACCTTAAAAAGAATCTGTTCAATATGATTTCATTTTTAAGCCTAGTGCTTTTCCACATGTTTAGCTTTAATATTTGGTCATTTTCTGTTTTCCAATTTTGAAATCTCACCATTGATATTTGAAGATTATATATAGCTTGATGACTGGATATTTGCTTTTTATTCTCCCCTTGATTGATGAATCTTTATTTTTTTTACATCTTTATACGTAGCTATCTTATTATATGAGTTACAACTTATTTCTAATCTATCATTAGAATACTATATATGTTAACATACACTACTTGACAGTGAAAGTGAGACACCAAGAAGGAGTGGGCAGAAAAATATGCAAATTGCAGGGTAGACGTAGCTCACCGAGTTATGTAAATGATGCGAAATGCGTAGCTGTCCCTCTCACGCTGAGTGAGATATAAGGGAAAGAAACTGCAGAATCGGTAATAGTCTCGCCGCTCTTTCTGCCAGGGAAATCATTTTGCAATTTTTTTGTCCCAGAAGAAACGTGTAGTAACAGAAGATGCCAGACCGTCGCCAACCGAGGCAATTCCAGCAGACAAACGATTTCACGAGGGATATGGTGATCGAACTCAGAAAGGCATATTGGGCCATACGTCAAATCTCAGGAGACAGCCACTTAAACGTGTCCACGGTGCACCAACTGTGGCTAAGGTGGTTGCAACAAGGAATGTGGCAAGTTTCAGTGGTGCCGGTACGGCTAGAGTGACGTCAGCGCGCGTGAACCGAAGTATCTGCCGGCAAGCGTTGGAGGCCCCGCAGACCACTTTTGTCGCCCTTTTGCAGCATGTGCAGGACACCCTTGATGCTCCCATATCGACCAGAATCATTATTCGCCGATTGGTCGCCGGCGACCTGCACTCATGGCGCCCGTTAAGAAGACTGCCATTGACCCAACTGCACAGACGCCTCCATTTGCAATGGTGTTGGGATAGAGCCACGTGGGCGGCGGAATAGCACAGGGCCGTGTTCTCAGGCAAATCACGCTACAGTCGCCGCTGACAGTCGCTGACATGCTGACAGTCGCCGTGTACGAGTCTGGCGCCGAAGTGGTGACAGATCCAATCTAGCCGTGTCTGTGGAACGCCATACCGCGCGCGACAACGCGGAATCATGGGTTGGGGCACCATCGCCTACAATAGCAGGTCATCTCTGGCCCTTATTGAGTGCAGTATGACGGTCCAAAGATAGTGGATGACGTGTTGCAGCTGGTGACACTACCTTTCCTTCAGGGAGTGCCCAATGTCATTTACCAGCAGGATAACGCCCGAAAATGCGCGACACGCATCAGCCAACATTCCCTGCAAGGTACCCAGCTGCTTCCCTGGCCACCAGTCTCCCCTGATCTCTCACCAATCGAACACGTCTATAATGTGATTGGTCGTCGCTTGCATTTGCTGCCACCGCCGCGTTTAGAGGACGAACACTGGCAAATGGGAATGGGCAGCCATCCCTCAGAACACCATCTGCACACTCACTGACGCTGTACCTTGATGTTTTTCTGCCTGTATCGCCGCCCGCGGTGGTCCTACAACCTATTGATCAGACGGTGTTATCGCTCAGTGTATGGGTTATGATGTTACAATACACATCACCTATTGTATTTATGCGGAAGTAAACCCCCAGGTCGCCCTCACCGTGGTTTTTAACCTGTCTCTCTCTGGTTGCCGATTTGCATCACTTTCTGCCCACTCCTTTCTGGTGTCACATTTTCACTGCCACGTAGTATATATATGAATATACACTGCTGGACAATTCCTGAGGACGAATCACAAATTGCAATGTAGCACAACATTAAGCGGGGGTGGAGGCCCAGCAGGATAAAATATTATTGCCACACTGTTCGGACATTAGAATAAAGATCATTTATGATTATTTATGATCATTTATGATCATTATGATCATTCAGAATAAAGACCATTTGTTCTGGAAAATACAGAAGGTTTTGAAACATCTGAAAGCAAAAAAGGGTTCATTTGATGTTGTGTACAGAGAAATGGAAAAATGCATATGGACGACAGCAGAGACCTTTGAGAAAAGTGTCAGTACGGGATATGTCCACCGTAGAGTGCGATGCAACATTCCACACGTCTTGTCATGCTTTGCACAACATTATCCAGCAGCTGTTGAGGCAAGTTATCCCACTCCTTTGTCAACACGGATGAGGGTGTTCTTGTTTGTTGGAGGATATTTTCGACCAGCAAGTCGCCTCCCCAAAGCATCCCAAACACTTTCAATGAGGTTTAGATCTGGAGAACATGCTGGCCATACGAGGCATTGAATACCTTTGCACTAGACAATCCTCGCACTAGACAATCCTAGATGCTCAAGTCCTTGTTGACGAGTCGGACGGTCTGGGTCTTCAGCACTAGACAATCCTGAACAGCGAGTGTTCGATGACATGGTGCGTTGTCGTCCGTGAAAACAAATTTATCACCGACAGCACCACTGAAAAGGCGAACATGAGGCAGTAGAACTTCATCAATGTATCGTTAGCCGGCCATAGTCCCAGATGCAATCACATGTAAGGACGTGCGGCCATTTGATCATGATGCCGGTCCATATCATGATACTGCATACCAGATGCCGGTCCCTTTCCTGGATATTTTCTGGACGATAAGCGGTGCCACTCTCACGCCTAATCAGTTCGCGTCTATAATCCGATGACAGACTGAACCTACTCTCATCTGAAAATAGTACGCAAGCCCAGTCCTGTTCGGTCCAATTGCGATGTTCACGACACCATTGCAAACGGGCAGTACAGTGCAGTCTGGACAATGGGACGCACATAACAGGTCTGCGAGCGTATAGTCCTCCTTCTCCCAAGCGCCTGGCTACAGTTTTTCGGGAGATCTGTTGTCCTGTGGTAGCAAGAAACTGATTTGCCACCTGCTGAACTGTGGTGCGCTGATCCATTTTGCCGATAGGACAATGCATCTGTCTCCTGCAGGCGTCGTACTTCTAACACGACCTCCCCCGTGACGCTTGCTACATATCCCAGTTGGTTAAAATGCTTGCCACAGCCGTGAAACAACACTGTGGGCGATGTCGAACTCCCTGGCAACATCTGTTATTTTTCGCCCTTTTCTTCGATCTTTCCAATAATACAGCCACGCGTACAAGCATCTCAGTGATAACGGGAAGACATACCGAAAACTTCAATTTCGTCAACTAAATGTTTCCCGTAAAATTTTCACTTGGAACAACAACTGTCCACAAGCGTCAAATCCTTTAAATCTCATATCATCGCTATCACGTAACGAATAGGTGTGAAAATAAAAAAATTGCGTACGCACACCTCTTCTGTATCCCGCACTTATTCTAATTTCCCACATTTTGCTTCCTATCATTTTGTGGTTGCTATGGGTGATAGTGTCATCCGTCCTTAGCAAATGTCTAGCAGTGTGCGTGTGTGTATATATATATATATATATATATATGTATGCATTATATATACCAAGTAATCTAGAAGTCCCAAGACTTTTGAAAACTGAATAATTAGTAAACTATGTACAGTAAAAAGATGGAGTTTTCACAGAAATGCTTAGAAACGTGTGGGATTTTATTTGCTATAATGAAAAAATGTTATAATAGTCACATTTTTGACCAGCAGGTGGCGCTGACCCGAAAGGTAGAACAAGTGGCTTGAAATAGTGTTGCAATGGTATAGTACAGTTCATCCAGTCCACGTTAAGTCTGCCTATAGCAAAATGATCCTGCTCGATCAAATAAAAGCCATTGCAGCGCTCCTAGCGGAGAATTAAAAAAATGATGGTACGAACTCAACAACTTTTCTGACACTCAGAGTGAAATGCGACCCTAGGTTCCATAGTAAATATTGTTCGTCTTGATGGGTACTATCACCCCTCTTATTTTGTCAAAACAGTTTACGATCACCCTGTATAACGCATGGTATAGATACTTTCGGAATTGTACAATAGCGCCACCTGTTGGTCAAAAATGTAACTATTATAACATTTTTCTTCATTATGGTAAATAAAATCCCACACGTTCCGTTATTTAGTGTAATATAGGAATTTGCACATGATTCTGAATTTTAAGTTTCTTTATATTATATACTCCGTACGAAAAACGGGTATGCTGCTAGTCAATATAAGTAAAATTGAAAATCTGTCTGTGTGTATGTATGTTTGTCTCATCATCATGAGAGAAAGGGCTGAACCGAATTTCATGAAATTTTGTGGGGATCCTTGGAATAGCTCCACCAAATTCAGTCCAAGTTTCTAGGATCAGGGGTGGTCTAGATATTAATTAAAACCGCACATTTAAACCTTCCATAGACGTAGCATTATGCAGACGATATTTCTTCCCGTAATTTTATTTGAAGAAAATGATAACATTTCGCTTTCAATGGATTCAAATTCAATGTGTTTATGCAGCAGACAATTTTTGTTAAATCTTTTTCGATTTAAATACTAAAGAAATGTATATAAAATAAATTTTATCGAAATTGTATTTTTGATTTTATTATTTCAATTACGACCTTCAGTTTTCAAGATTACTGAGATTATTAATATTTTCAATTTATTATGTCATCTATTTTATTTTAGCGAAAAAGGTTGGAACTCATATTTGGTAGTATGGGTAATTTTCTATTAGTACTTCTAATCTACGAGAATATAAGCAATACGAGTATATATATTCCTATACAATTTTAGTGTTTTCATTTTGGCATATATTGGAATCTATTACATCCCTCAAGTTTAAAGATTGCGGGGATAGAGATTTTTTCTTTATTTCCGTTATCTGTGTTATTTAGGCAAATACTTTTTTAATTCATATATTGTAGTACGGGTAATTTTTTACTAATATACGAGTATATTTTCTAATATTTGGGAAGTAGTGCTGGTATATCTTCCTATATAATTTTAACTCTTTTATTTTGCATATATTGTTTCAATTTCATATTTTTTGAAAATTTGCATACAAATGAGGGCCAGGATGTTTTATTCTTCTGATCTGCCCGTGAAGTTAATTTTGTATAGCTTGAACAGAGATTCTTAAACTTATTTTTAGGAGCATTAAATTAAATATTTTAACAGATATTTTGATTAACAATGTCATTTAGTATACTATAGAATTTGCACATGAATGTGAATTTTAAGTTTTTTATATTATATACTCCGTACGAAGAACGGGTATGCTGCTAGTCAATAACAATTCCTATAATCCAGTTAATAATTTGTAAATGTCTCCACATTTCTTCGAGTTATGGCATGACCACGTCCAATTTTTGTATCTTAGGGTTTATATTTTCTGCTTTTTTTTTCTGGCTTTTACTACTGGAATCTGTCGTTCAGGCATTTTAAGTTTGGCCGGCATACTTTTACGCTTATTTGTACATTCAGATCCGGACTTACACTAAAGAAAATCAAATGATTCCCAAAACTTACGCATGATTCCCAAAACTGTGCATGATTTAGCAAAGCCTTTCTCTTGGTGCAGTATGTTTTTTTTTTGCTGTTGTTGTTTGTCTTCCTCTGTTTTGCGTTGTAGAACTTAAACTAACGGATCATCTGTCTCACAAAAATTCAGCCTTATAGCATAGGCAAACATTTGTTTACAAACGGAACCAGGACGTTTTCTTCTTCATATCTGCCCATGAAGATAATTTTGTATAGCGAGAACAGATATTCTTAAACTTCTTTTTAGGAGCATTAAATTAGATATTTTAATAGAATATTTTGATTAACAATATCATTTAGTATACTATATGAATTTGCACATAATCATGAATTTTAAGTTTCTTCATATTATATACTTCGTACGAAGAACGGGTATACTGCTTGCCTTTAATAAATTTAAGTTATACCAGTTTAATCCGAGTCACCATTATAATTGAAACTTAAAATACACAGACAAATATTTTTATTTTGAAAATGCAATTGGCATACAAATTTTTTACACTTATCATATTTGTTTGAATATTTATTTTCACTACATATACACATAAAATATCTTTCACACTTCTGGGCCGATTAGCTGAAATTTCACTTTTATCACTTTGTGCTTTCTGCTGCTTTTTTACCGTGAATGGCGTTTTTCTAAAAGCTTAATAAATTCAGGCATTATTAAAAAAAATCTACATAACTGCCTTTCAGGGTTAATAATTTATAGAGCAATAATAAACTAAAACTCATAACTTAAGTTTTAGATATATTATAATAAAGGCATTCAGTAAATAAGGAATTAGGAATCCAATTTGCTCGATTTCCATTTACGAAGGGCTAACACTGTACTTCTTAATATATCCTTAAACGTAGTGGTTTCTATATCATTATGTTAATTTTTTCTTATAGATGTCTCTTCTTGTGATTGCTGTCCTTGTAGCAACGGCTACGGAAGTAGCCTTCGGCCGACATGTGGCTCTTTGCATTCAAAACTGTGCTCAGTGCAAACGCACCTTTGGACCTTTCTTCGAGGGGCAACGCTGCGCTGAATGGTGCATCCAAGTACAAGGGTCGTCCGTTCCCGATTGTTCAGAACTCGACTCCATCGCCGACTTTCTCACGAAGCTGGAATGAACCAGAATTTAGAATATAGTTAATATAGCCCACCCCAATTTCAAGGATATACTTGCCATTGATTGATTGAAGTGTACGCCAATGTGTGTTGTATTTATTAAGTAATTAAACTGGAATACTACTTGGATATTGTGTTACTTATACAGAGGCAAACTTTGTGTAGAGGCTGTGTCTTGTTTTCAAATTTTTTCTGGGAAAGAACTTAATTCAATTTCGCTGACATATACCATTGGACTAAGCTCTAATTAAGTCATAGTTACCACTAAACTTTTTGTTTCCAGGATTGCAAAAAATCCGGCAATTTCAAAAAACGGAAAAAAAAACTAGGAATTTGGGGCAATACACCGGCGATTTCGGAAACATTAAAAATTTTGGTGGGAAGAAACTAGCGTACTAATTTTTTATTCTATTAAAACATCTGAGATATAAATAAGAAAGATCACCCATGCATAAAGCAATGATTGCGAAAAATTTTCCAACTAAAATGCAATTTTATTTGAATATCTGTAAAATGCGATACATTCAGCACTGATATTTTTTCAATTATCACAGTACTACAGCAATTTATTATATTTGGAAACGTAAAACTTCATCGAAAAAGACAAAGCTAATTACGCAGAATTAACTTTATTCAAATAACATCTTCGAAATATGACGTCTTGATATCAATGACGTCTTGAATATTTTATTCATATCACTTATATGCCAAATTCCAGAGCTAAATAATTTTGCGTGAAGAAAAATTCAGCAACTCTTATACAACTCACTTTACAGTCGCCTAATTTGTTTATATTCTGCATGCGTTAAAATTAGACTTCGTTGTAGAAATAATCAAATTTTAGTGAAATTTTTAAAATAAAATATATTGTAATTGAGTTGTCACAGAATTTATATACACAGATAATACGCAAAAATAAAGCGGTTTTATGACGGATGCAACACTAAATATAAATGTAAACGATCTTTAAACATCTACGGTTCCAACGGCAATAGAAGCCATTTTTTAACACTTTACAACAAAGTTGAAAAGTGTTTATGACTTTGTTCATTCATTTATTCATTCATTCATTCTGTCTGTCTGTCTGTCTGTCTGTGCGTCCGTTAGCTGCCGTAAAAATAACTGCCGTAAAAATGACTTAATCAAAATGAAATTTTAGTATGTTGTTCAGACGGTCTGTAGGACCTATGGGAATATAAATGAATAATATCACCCAATTAGTTTTGGATTGAACCCGGGTTGAAAAAATGAAATACATTGAGCCTTGTGGGACCTAATTTTTCAAACATTTTTTAAGTGGATTTAAAATCCACAAATTGCTTCGAAAATTTTAGGTAATATTCAAATTGTTCCATAAAATATATAAAAAAAAATTCAGCGAAATATATTCAGTAGTTTTTTAAATAAAAATTAAAATAATAATTATACCTCTTATATGAAGCGATCACGTGACCATGATATGAAAAGATCACGTAACCCACTTCAAAATTATATATGGCATCCATCTTGTCTCAAAATCGTGATTTTTAAAGTTCTTTTTAATTCATATTGAGTGTTGTATTCGTCCTAAAACCACTTTATTTTTGCTTAAATTCTGTGCATCTACATATTGAAACAACTCAATTGCAATATATTTGAGTTTAAATGCTCATCTAAATTTGATTATTTGTACAACGAAGCCTATTTTTCACTTATGTATGATGTAAACAGCAAAATATGTAGAATGAGTTGTATTAGAATTGCTGTATTTCTTTAACACAAAATTATTTAGCCCATAGAGTTTGCATAGCTGATATGATTGAAATATTCATCGTATTTACAAAGAGAAGGACGATTTTTTTCGATGAAGTTTTAAGTATAGAGTTTAATTACTTGTAGCTCCATGGTCTTAATTTTCAAATAAAATAAATTATTATAGTATTGTGATGAATGAAATGAATGGGAAATTGTTTATGAATGAAATGCTGCTTTTATAGAGAGAGCCAGGCGTGTTATTTTTTTATGACGTCATTTGAATGAATTTCAGTTGTTTTCGATGAAGTTTTCAAATATAATAAATTATCGTAGTATTATGATAATTCTAAAATTATTACCGAGGAATGTAACGCAATTTAGAGATGTTTAAACCAGGTAATTTATATTTCAATGCCGTCATTTGAATGAAGTTCATTTTTTTCTATGAAGGTTTAAGTTTTCAAATATAATA
The DNA here is from genome assembly GCA_951213105.1 of Amaurobius ferox. Classification (NCBI taxonomy): domain Eukaryota; kingdom Metazoa; phylum Arthropoda; class Arachnida; order Araneae; family Amaurobiidae; genus Amaurobius; species Amaurobius ferox. Next base: position 78,224,205 of record OX578133.1, on the reverse strand, counting down.
AATTAATGTAGTATTGTGATAAGTTTTAAAATATTACCGAGGAATGTATTGCATTTTAGACATGTTTAAATAAAATTGGATTGAAGTTGGAAAGTGTTTCATAATCAATGCTATAAGCATGATTGATCTTTCTTGTTTTATTTTGCAATGGGTCACGTGATCTCGTCATATATCATGGGTGTAATTATTTTTTCAATTTTTATTCAAAAACTACGCAACATATTTTGCTGAAAATTTGTTTACAGATTTTATGTGATAATTTAAATATTTTAAAAAAATTTCGAAGCAATTTGTGAATGTTAAATTCGATAAAAAAATGTTTGAAAAATTAAGTCCCATAGGGTTTAATGTATTTCATTTCTCAACTCGTATTATATCCGAAACGAATTGGGTTATATTATTTATTTTCATTCCCATATGTCCCACAGACCGTCTCAACAACATACTAACATTTCATTTTAATAAAATCACTTTTACGGCAGTTATCATGCGAACGGACAGACAGACAAACAGACAGAATGACCAAAACACTTTTCAACTATGTTGGAAAGTGTTAAAATAAGAAGGGGGGGGGGGTTAAAGCGAGAAGTATTCTAGTTCAGCTTACGCCCTCGTATGTACGTTTCAGAAACAAACCTGACAATAATATATAAACAGAAGAATAAATGTATTGACTACAAGTCCATTACGATCATTCTAGTCATCTATGGATATTTAAAGCCAGAATACAATAGTTGAAACTGTTGAAATAGAACTGTTGAAATTGTCCACAGCACAGATGAACAGCCGACGCGGTGGTCGAGCGGTCAAGGCAGGCGTTTCTGACTGATCGCTCGGTTCCCGAGTTGTGGGTTCGAGTCCCACTTGCGGACATGGATGTTGTGATGTTGAGGTTAAGTCAGTCTTCTGCCCTTGTGAGCCTCGCCTCACGTGAAACTGCATACTACCCTTCGCCACGGACCAGGGGTCTTTGGACTTGGTGTAAGGCTTTCCTACACCAAGGGGATTTGTAACAACAACAACAACAGATGAACAACCCGGACGTCTTTGAAATCGTTTATTTTGGTAGTGAGAGCACGCATATTTGTTTCGAACTTCGACGTAACTTACAAGACATTTATTCTTTCCTTTGAGTATTCATATATGACTAACACAATTATTTTTCAAATGTAGTCTAAAATTCGATTTAGTCGAAGCATTTATTCTTCTGTTAAAATATCCACAGCACCATGTGGAAATTCTGAGTACCTGGCTATGTTAGAAGTAGTGTTTTATTTCACCAAGTAGATGAGACTCAGCCAGGATGAAATCAAGCATGCAAGGAAAGCATCATTTATATAAAGCTGGAAATTGATATTGAATCTAACTAACTTTCAATTAAAATATATAAAAAATTAGAAAGAGAATATTCTAGTGGCATTTTAAGTAATAAATAAATACTTATCCATTGACTCTATTATTTATTAGGACAGAAGAATATTATTGGTGTATGTATGAATGCATTTCGCGGATGTTACTGCCGTGATAGTGAGCTCCAGACTAATAACAGTCGGGAATCACTCTGTACACCAAACCGTGACTCATCCGTGAAGAGTACAGTACCCCATTGTGGAGTCCAGTTGAGGTTATCTCGAGCCCAGTTTAAGCGGGTCCTTTTGTGCGAGGGTATCAGTGAGACGCAAACCACTAGTCGTCTTGCATATACATGAACTAAGCACTAGCAAACTAATTAAAAAACGCTAGCATTGGCTCTATACTTTTCCATGTCTGTGAAGCCACTAAAACTGCTGTCTAAGCTGTAATCTAGCATTACAATAGGGCACTGAGCAGATTTTAAAGCCCCCAAATCAGAAAAATTATGAAACTATGAAAAGCACCAAAATTAACGGGTAGAAGAATACAGATTACCAGAATTAACTTAAAACACATTTAGTTAATTTCCAAAAAGATCCTGTCAGAATTGACACATATACTATATTCTGTTGCCACAAAAGGATGCAAATTCCAAATAGGAACACAAATACATGAAGAATGGGTGTGATGCTTTTGATATTCGCCATTATATGCAATAAGGAGTGCGAGGCGCAAGGATGACGTCTGTCTGTCGGTATAAATTAGCATTATAGCATGGTGAAATTTACAGCCTAATGACTCGTGTGAAACAGATGTCCCCTAAAAATCCCCATTTGTTGATTCCACATCACATTGCAAAGTACTCTCGAGCCAATAAGAGCCTTAGGGTCAAGACGCAGCCTTTTTCCTACAGCATAGTGGGTTTTGAAGGAAACGCTCGCCTAAGAAAATCATTAGATGAAAAGAGCTGAGATGAAATGAGATAAAAAGCTCTCAGATGAAATGACATAAAATGAGCTAATTGAGTGGTACAAGAAGAATGCACAGTTACAAGAGGAGGATAATGTGTTGTAACAGAATAAGCGCGAAATATGTCTAAATGAAACAAAGTATCGAAAGACAGAGATCATAGATGCTGAGATTGGGAATTGCAAGGATCTCGCCACTGTGGGCACAAATGAATGCAGCTTCTACTACATGGGATAATGCACCGATTTCTTGAAATTATTATAATGAAGCTCGTTAGGCAAATACAGCTGATGAAAAGTTTAGAATAACTGTCTGACATCACATAGTTAATCCCCCTAGGATTACTTACTGAAAATACACTACCCGACATAGAAAATGCAGTACGATGACGATTTAACCGTATAATTATGAAAATTGCAAGACAAACACAGCCGGCCGATGTATGCAAATGATCTGAAATGCAAGTAGGTCACGTAATTAAAGCGCGGGTTAAAAGGGATAGAAACGGCAGATGAGCCAGCAGCTGTTACTGTGTCGCCTACGGAAACCCGTTTTCTGCGCAATTTTTTATTTCAGCATACACTTGTTTTTAAAGAGATGCCTGGCTGATGACAAGTCCGTTTCAGCATTTGGACGACCGTGCGAGGGGTTTCATTTTCGGCCTACTTACGACTGGGTGTTCGTACCGGCGTATTGCCGCTGAAACACGCGTAGATGCGTCCACTGTGCAAGAGATTTGGAGAAGATGGATCGAAGAAAGGCATGTGAATTGTTACAGATGTACAGGTCCATCCAGACGTACGTCAGTCGTTACGCGTTGGTCGACACATTCGAAGGCATGCGGTGACCCCCGCCTCAAACAGAAGACGCCCTGTGGAGGATGATTGAAGGCATATGGTCATCCATCCCTCAGGAAAATATCCGCACGTTCATTAAATATGTTCCTCGAAGGGTTGCTGCTTGTATCACCGCAGAGGTAGTCCTACTGCTTACTGATCACCCTGTCTATGCCATTACTGTATTGCATTATCCTTCTGGAATTAACATCACTTATTTATATGTGCCATTTCTGTCTGTGTGTCCTTTATCATCACACTCTATTCACTCTTTCATGGTGTTGCATTTTCTGTGTCAGGTAGTGTATTATGCGAAAATCATAATTGTCATTAATAAATTCATTACATTGAATTATGCGCATTTATTAACCTCCCCTTTAATTGGATTCCTTTGCAGAAGATCTGGTAATAATAATGTACTATATGCAGCAACAAAATTGAAAGGTTTACATACTAAGCAATGTCACAAATGGTGACTCATATATTATTTAATTTAATTGATAAATAATTTACTAATTAACCAAAATTTCCTCCACATATACAACTCAACATCAGTGGTGAAGCTAGACACTTTCACTGGGAGAGATGAAAATGGTAAATTATTCCCTTACATCTCGTAGGCTATCATGGATTTTCTTAAGTACTACACCTCCCCTCCCCTTTTGAATTAAAATCCAATATTCCCGATCATAACATACACTAATTGCATGAAAATGTGACAGCTTGTACTAATTGTAACAGCACAGACTCTTCATGCTCAAAAAGGAGACTAGCCTGAACAATTCTTTGGTCTAGACTGGTCCAGAATGCCCACGACCGGTTTCGAATCGTGAGCACTCTTTCATTTCCCACTGACTTTACGCCCTTTCTCTGCTAAGGTTCTTAGTGGTGGCAAGTGCGCTTCATCATGTATGCTGTATGTATGCAAAACTATATGTATGCTATCATGTATGCAACACTATAATGTATGCTGACATGCCGACAATTATTATGCCTAACTGCCTTTGCAATAATTTATTAGAATGACCGATTAAGTGTCATTTGCATAAGTTTCATAACCTAAGTGCAGAAAACAGGTATTTATTTATTCATGGCCTATATATATCTGTTAGATAAATTTGAAGATTGACTGAGAGTCTTGACCACCAAGGGGGTGACTCGGAAAACGGACAAAAACAACCGCTAAAGTGCTAGGCTGTTATTACAGGATTCGCTACATAAGTTCAAAAATAGCAAACAGAAGACTGCCGCTACATGAGTTGAGAAGCAGCGAACAGAAAATCTGGTTCTAGCATTTGAATTGTATATAGCAAGAGCTTCTATTGCTATTTAGAAGAGGGGTCCATTCAAATTTTCGTGGATTAGTTGGAAGAGAAGATGAATGTTTCACTTTAAGCTAACTTGACGTTTGTGACTGTAGAGTTTCAGAAGGTGGGAGATGACGTATTGCGCAAGATTTGGTTGCAAAGGTTGTCTGTCAATATCCAATAAATTTTGTCGATGTCGTGTGAAGTTTTACGAAGTTTGTCAAAAGAGTAGCTGATAAAATAAATGAGGTAGGTCTCTGAAAGTTCAGCTGCGATCGCATCTGTGTCAAACGACGATGAATTGTATCAAATGAGGAGTCTTCATTCGTTAAATTTTGAAACTATGGTGCCTAATGAATCAGTGTGAAGACCGTCATGCGAAAAATATAAAGAAAAAACTCAGCAAAAGTCTAAATGGCATTCGCGCTCTAAACACAGGAGGGATCAGTCTAGTGGTTGCACTGTTAGAAAATTATATTGGTATCAGCGGCGGTTTACGAAAACGATGCATAAATGTGTTGAGCTTTGTCAGTGGTCGGTAAAGCTAGAGAATCTATCTCTTTTTTTGTGTGTCTGTGTCGGCGGATGAAAACGAGATGAACAGCCGTTTATGATAGAGTGCCAGCGTGACGGGTTTTTTTTCTTTCGGTAGATAGCCGTTCTATTATCAGTTGCCTTCCTACGAAATTTACTATGTTAATCATGCTCGGTGAAACGTCGTTGTATGCGGCAAATGGATCAGTAAGTTCGACTTATGGATGAAAGACTAAGTTAGATTTCGGTATAAGCAGGCATTTTAGTTGGGCGTACGTCGTAGCTGATGTTTCTGTCCCGGTTTTATGTGCAGATATTTGATATTTTTAAAGGTTCGGATTGTTGGTCAATGTTAAAAGCCGATTGCTTATCAATGATCTTACTTCAGTTTCATCCAAAGATCTACAGTGATCCGTTAATTCTGGCAAATTGCCGTATTACGTAATTTTGGCTGGCTATTTTAATCTAGTTATCAATATATTGAATGCCGGCCTTAAGTCTTATTGGGTTCATTTTATTAAAACTTCTGATCCACCGGTTTTTGTGAAAACGACACATATTTCTCCAGAAAAGCTAAGAGTTCTCTAGGATGAATTTCAAATTTTGCTTGTGCAGGCCATCCAAAAATCCGGAGTTTAATTCTATGCATATGGTGAGTATGAAGGATAAGTTGTGGAAAATCTACGAGGTTTTAAAGCGGTGGCGATAACAGATAAATATCCCCTTCTCAACATATATGATTTTTCTAACGGGTTGATTGGAAAGACAGTTTTTAACACTTTACAACAAAGTTGAAAAGTGTTTATGACTTTGTTCATTCTGTCTGTCTGTCTGTCTGTCTGTCTGTCTGTCTGTCTGTCTGTCTGTCTGTCTGTCTGTCTGTCTGTCTGTCTGTCTGTCTGTCTGTCTGTCTGTCCGTTAGCACGATAACTGCCGTAAAAATGAGTTTATCAAAATGAAATTTTAGTATGTTGTTCAGACGGTCTGTAGGACCTATGGGAATATAAATAAATAATATCACCCAATTAGTTTTTTATTGAACCCGGGTTGAAAAAATGAAATACATTGAACCCTATGGGACCTAATTTTTCAAACATTTTTTAAGTAAATTTAAAATTCACGAATTGCTTCGAAATTTTTAGGAAATATTCACATTATCCCATAGAATATATAAAAAAAAATTCAGTAAAATATGTTAAGTAGTTTTTTAATTAAAAAAATTATTTAATATAGGGAAAAAAACAAATTCAATTAAATTCTGACTTTGGGATATCTTCCAGAAAGAAAAGAGAGAGATATTATATAATAAATATCTCTCCATTTGTTTAAACGTTTAGCATATGGGAGTGGCTTCATATTTTAAAATAAATTTGGTAGATAACAATTTTTCATTTTTTTTAAATTTTATATAACTCTTCATGATAAATTTAATTGATGGCATTTTAAATGCACTTTCCTACGTCCTAGAGAGTTAAAATTTGGTACACAGCTTAAATTTGTTGAACATTTTATTCGACAAAAATTTGATGGATCTTTAAATATAGATCATACATTTTTTTCGAAATGGCCTGAAAATAATCCCCGTTCACTTCTATAAATCATTGGTGTAATATTGTTAAAAATTCTGATGTGGACAGCACATGTCTTTCCCTGCAGACTCATATTCGTTCTCTTTATTTATTCAATGATAATTTGAGTTTATCTGCACAACATAAGTATTTTAAATGACATTGAATTTACACGTTAAACTTAAATTTGGTTCTCATTTGATAGCTGGACTTATTGTCAAAGGTGGCGTAGCGAAAATGCGAAAAATCTAGAATATCTCAAGAACGGCTAGTCCTAGAGTAATGGGGTTAGTCTTATTCTTTTTGTTGTCAAAAATCACATATAAAATAGGAATTTAATTGATATAATTGAGCACACGTAGTCTTTTATTTTTATATATAACGATTTTTGCTAGCCATTTCGCAAAAATAGCCGTTCCTTTTTCCCGAATCGTAGTAGAATAACCTACAAATTATTTATATACAAAATTTTGTTAAATTTGGTATATAAATCACTTATAGGTTATTGAAATATTATACTCCAAATTTTGTTAAATTTGGTTCATTAGTTTTTAGCTAGAGTGGATAAAGGCAATTTCTGCGGCCATTTCGCAAAGAAGGCAGATTCTTTTATTACGAATCGTACTATAATCTAATGAACATCAGGATTTCCCACAAAAAACATACCTACCAAATTGTATGAAATTCGGTCCATTAGTTTTTCAATTAGAGTGGATGTAATATCCACACAGACACACAGAAACATACACAGATACACCCTTACACACACAGACGTCTTCCTAAAAGTAGTTTTTTCGTGTTCTAGAAGTCCCAAAACGTGTAGATCCTTTGAAAATTCGAGTTCCGATCTTCGGCACGATTCCAATACTTTGAGTACATACACATACACATATATATTATCTGTGTATTATCTGTGTATCTAAATTCCGTGCCTATGCAATTACAATAGTTGTGATTTTAAATGATCCCTAAACTTTTATTATTTCTTCAAGGAAGCCTAATTTTAACATATGCAGAATGCAAATATCTCAAGCGATTGTAAGATGAATTACATTGCTGAATTTTTTTCACACAAAATTATTTAGCTCTGGAGTCTGGAATACAAGTTATATGAATGAAATATTCATGGATTTTGCATAAAGAATCAGATGATTTATATTTCGATACAGTTTTAAATATTTAAGTATAATAAATTACTGTAGTACTGTGATGATATAAAAGATATTACCACTGAATGAATCACATTTTAGAAATTTTTAAATGAAATTACATTTCAGTTGGAAAGTGTTTCATAATCAATGCTTATGCATGATTGATCTTTCTTGTTTAATTCGAATTAGTTTTTTGAATTTTTTTAATTCGAATTAGCTTTTTGAATTTTTTCAATTCGAATTAGATTTTTGAATTTTTTTTTAATTCGAATTAGTTTTTTAGTTTTTTCAATTCGAATTAGTTTTTTAACAATTTACAACAAAGTTGAAAAGTGTTTATGACTTTGTTCATTCTGTCTGTCTGTCTGTCTGTCTGTCTGTCCGTTAGCACGATAACTGCCGTAAAAATGACTTTATCAAAATGAAATTTTAGTATGTTTTTCAGGCGGTCTGTGGGACCTATGGGAATATAAATAAATAATATCACCCAATTAGTTTTTTGTTGAGCCCGGGTTGAAAAAATGAAATACATTGAACCCTATGGGACCTAATTTTTCAAATATTTTTTAAGTAAACTTAAAATTCACGAATTGCTTCGAAATTTTTAGAAAATATTCACATTATCACATAGAATATATAAAAAAAAATTCAGTAAAATATGTTAAGTAGTTTTTTAATTAAAAATTATTTAATATAGGGAAAAAAACAAATTCAATTAAATTCTGACTTTAGGATATCCTCCAGAAAGAAAAGAGAGATATATTATATAATAAATATCTTTCCAAGTGTTTAATCATTTTGCATATAAGAGAGGCTTCACATTTTAAAATAAATTTGGTAGATAACAATTTTTCATTTTTTTTAAATTTTATATAACTCTTCATGATATACTTATTTGATGGCATTTTTAATGCACTTTCCTACGTCCTAGAGAGTTAAAATTTGGTACACAGTTTAAATTTGTTGAACATTTTATTCGACAAAATTTGATGGATCTTTAAATATAGATCATACATTTTTTTCGAAATGGCCTGAAAATAATCCCCGTTCACTTCTATAAATCATTGTTGTAATATTGTTAAAAATTCTGATGTGGACAGCACATGTCTTTCCCTGCAGACTCATATTCGTTCTCTTTATTTCTTCAATAATAATTTGAGTTTATCTGCACAAAATAACAACCATAAGTATTTTAAATGACATTGAATTTACGCGTTAAACTTAAATTTGGTTCTCATTTGATAGCTGGACTATTGTCAAAGGTGGCGTAGCGAAAACGCAAAAAAACTAGAATATCTCAAGAACGGCTAGTCCTAGAGTAATGGGGTCAGTCTTATTCTTTTTGTTGTCAAAAATCACGTATAAAATAAGAAATTAATTGATATAATTGAGCACACGTAGTCTTTTATTTTTATATATAACGATTTTTGCGGGCCATTTCGCAAAAATAGCTCGTTCCTTTTTCTCGAATCGTACTAGAATAACCTACAAATGATTTATATACAAAATTTTGTTAAATTTGGTATATAAATCACTTGTAGGTTATTGAAATAATATACACCAAATTTTGTTAAATTTGTTCCATTAGTTTTTAGCTAGAGTGGATAAAGGCAATTTCTGCCGGCCATTTCGCAAAGAAGGCAGATTCTTTTATTACGAATCGTACTATAATCTAATGAACATCAGGATTTCCCACAACAAACATACCTACCAAATTGTATGAAGTTCGGTCCATTAGTTTTTCAATTAGAGTGGATGTAATATCCACACAGACACACAGAAACATACACAGATACACCCTTACACACACAGACGTCTTCCTAAAAATAGTTTTTTCGTGTTCTAGAAGTCCCAAAACGTGTAGATCCTTTGAAAATTCGAGTTCCGATCTTCGACATGATTCCAGTACTTTGAGTAAATACACATACACACATATATTATCTGTGCATCTGTGTATTATCTGTGTATCAAAATTCCGTGCCTATGCAATTACAATAGTTGTGATTTTAAATGATCCCTAAACTTTTATTATTTCTTCAACGAAGCCTAATTTTAACATATGCAGAATGCAAATAACTCAAGCGATTATAAGATGAATTACATAAGAATTGCTAAATTTTTTTCACACAAAATTATTTAGCTCTGAAGTCTGGAATACAAGTTATATGATTAAAATATTCCTTGATTTTGCATAAAGAATCAGATGATTTATATTTCGATACAGTTTTAAATATTTAAGTATAATAAATTACTGTAATACTGTGATAATGTAAAAGATATCACCACTGAATGTATCACATTTTAGAAATTTTTAAATGAAATTACATTTCAGTTGGAAAGTGTTTCATAATCAATGCTTATGCATGATTGATCTTTCTTGTTTTTTTTTCCCCTCGAAAATCTAGTTTGTTAAAGCATGACATTGGATTCCTGTTGAGTCCGCTCATATTCCGAAAATAGCGGTAATAACTCCAACTGGACCTCTTACTTTCTCATACGTAGTATTGAGAAAGTACTGCTCTTACGAAAATTTTCGATTTCGAGATTTTGATGCCAATATACGTTTTAGGACCTCCTGAACACGTTTTGACTATTTGTGGAGTCCGCCTGTCTGTGGTCTTTTTTGTGTGCACGATAGCTTCCACAAATATTAATGGATTTTCATGAAACTTTATATTCTGTTTTGTTAACAAAAAATCTAGAACTAGATAGAATTTCTTTAATTCGAGCGAAACCTCGAAATTTAATCGAAATTTTATATTTCCTTAACATGGCACCATAGGACAAAATTTGACATAATTATGCATAAAATGAGTATTTATAGCTCAATGATTACGAAAATTGATTGTTTCAATAATTATAGTGAAAAATAGCTGATATACTATTTAACTCCTTAGGACAAGTTTACCCCCTCCCCTCTGGGTGTGCATTATCAAACTTGGTATCAATCGAAAGATTTTTCAGGCCCCTTAAAATGAAGAATAACATACTATAATTGTGATCATTTGGTAAAGCAATACAAAATTTGCACAAAAAACAATCGCAAACTGTTTAAAACAAGAAAGATCAATCATGCATAAAGCATTGATTCTGAAACACTTTCCAACTCCAATGCAATTTTATTTAAACATCTCTAAAATGCGATACATTCCTCGGGAATATTTTTTAAATTATCACAATACTTCATTAATTTATTATATTTGAAAACTTCATCGAAAACAAATGAACTTCATTCAAATGACGTCATTGAAATATAAATCACCTGGCTGTCTATATAAAAGCAGCATTTCATTCATAAACTTTTTTCGATTTCTTTCATTCACCACAATGCTACAATAATTTATTTTATTTAAAATCTTAAAACCATGGAGGTACAAGTAATTTAACTCTATGCTTAAAACTTATCGAAAAAATCGTCTGCTTCTCTAAGTAAAATCAATGAATGTTTTATTCATATCAGCTATATTGCAAACTCCATGAGCTAAATAATTTAGCGTTAAAGAAATGCAGCAATTCTTATACAACTCATTCTACATCTTTTGGTGTTTACATTCTCCATAAGTGAAAATTAGGCTTCGTTGTAGAAATAATCAAAGTTTGATGATCATTTAAACTTAAATATGTTGTAATTGCGTTGTTTTAGAATGTAGATGCACAGAATTTATGCAAAAGTAAAACGGTTTTAGGACGGATACAACACTCAATATGAATTAAAAAGAACTTTAAAAATCACAATTTTGACATGAGATGGATGCCGGGCGCGGTAGCCCATTGGTTAGCGCGCTGGAGTTGCACTCGGTAGGCCCGGGTTCGATTCCAGCCACTGCCAAAACTGCCGCCGTGTTCATGCGGAGTACGATCACGTTAAACATGTGGGTCCGAAAGTCCTTCCGAGAGGTTGGTGGTAGGGGAAGGAGGGTACGGTCCCTGTGGATGCCTCCCCCACTGGGTTCCGGTCTAAATTGGGTGGCACTTCCCGACCGTCCAAACAGTTACCTTACACCTTTCTGGTAAGTCGGACGGTCTGGGTTTCAACAACAAGATGGATGCCATATTTTATTTTGAAGTGGGCCACGTGATCTTTTCATATAATGGCCACGTGATCTCCTCATATAAAGGGTGTAATTATTATTTTAATTTTTATTTTAAAATACTACCGAATATATTGTGCTGAAAAGTTTTTTATATATTTTATGGGAAAATTTGAATATTTTCTAAAACTTTCGAATCAATTTATAAATTTTAAATTCGCTTAAAAAATGTTTGAAAAATTAGGTCCTATAGGGTTCAATGTATTTCATTTTTTCAACCCTGATTCAATCCAAAACTAATTGGGTGATATTATTCATTTATATTCCCATAGGTCCCACAGACACTCTGAACAGCATACTAAAATTTCATCAGTCATTTTCATGGCAGTTATCGTGCTAACGGACAGACAGACAGACAGATAGACAGACAGACAGACAGACAGAATGAACAAAGTCATAAACACTTTTCAACTTTGTTGTAAAGTGTTAATAATCCCCGAAATCTTCATACCAGAAGGCCGTACTTGATTCCAATATATGCCAATAAATGTCAAAATATATGCCAATATACCTGTACTATTTATATTCTCATAGATTAGAAGATATAGCCGTGCATTTGTAGAAGATTACTCGTACAACGTACAATATATGAGTTTCAACCATTTTTTCCGCAATTTTTCAACCATTTTTTCCGCAATTTTTCAACCATTTTTTCCGTCTGAACAACCTACTAAAATTTCATTTTGATAAAGTCATTTTTACGGCAGTTATCGTGCTAACGGACAGACAGACAGACAGAATGAACAAAGTCATAAACACTTTTCAACTACGTTGTAAAGTGTTAAAAAGGAATTCTGGTATGAGAAAGTCTAGTTGAGCCCCACTCTAGTTAATTAATTGCAAGTTCACGACATTCGGTTTTAAGAACACTGTACCGGCCTCTCAGAAATTTATAGATAATGTGCATGCTAATTTGGAGTACTGTTATACATACCTTCATGATATTTGGTGGTGTCTGTCCATATGAGGAGTCGCAGAAGAGGGATCTCAAACAATTGTAGACTGAGCCAGTACGACGTGCTAATAAATGCAGAAAAACTGCACCTACAGGACAAGAGTCGAGAGACAACCGAATTCCAATTTTCCCATTTTAGTCTATTTTGGAAGTATTTGCATTTCTGGTATTGTACAGGTCTTCACGAATTTTGGAGATAGTTGCATAAAAGTCTTTTTCTTTTTATTAGTCACTGTACATAATAGCTTTTTCTTAATTAAACTTGTCTGATCAAGGGATCAGATAAAAATATATATCCCCCAGTTTTTATGCAAGTATCACTCATAGAAAAAATTTACATGATAGAATTTTTTATTTAATTTAAACAAACTTGCAAATTAGAAATGTGTGTCTAAAGACAACCATCGAAACTTGAAAAGCAAGGTCAACTATACAGAAACACGCTGTAAATTTTATCAGACTACTTACAGCAATTATATTTTGATCACTTGTTGCTATTGATCAAGTGAACATAAGACTTTTCGAAGCCTTTCGAGAAAGGGGATCTGGCCTTTCAAGGTGGCCTGGTGCCCACTTACGGTAAAGTTTATTACTCTTAATTCATTACTCTTAATTATTAAACCGTTTTTTTTTCTATAATATAATCATACCATTTGAAAATTGTAACTATTTACACTCATTGAAGCGTTAATGTATATAAAAAAATTTCATGACAAATTAAAAAAAAAAGTTCTCATGAAAGATATTTATTACTTTACTTTTTATTACTTTCATGAAAGATATTTATTACTATGGACCCCCCCCCCCCCCCGCCTGATCACACACACCCTCTCCTTAAAGTAGCTTCGCCTAAGATCAACATGCTAAAATATCGATCAATATAACCAGACATCAGCAATTTTAATTCCAATTATAAGAGAAATGCCCTTATTACATGTAATCATAAAATTCACATGATTAATACCTCAAGTATACGTAAGCATTATTCATTATGATTATTTCAAACTATTACAGCCTTTTATAACTCAGATAATTCACTCTTTCAAAATTTAGCAAGTATTGCACATGCAAATTACAGTTACCATTCACTTTTAATTTGTGTAATTATAGATAAAAACCATAAATTACAATAGACATATTCAATTCAATAAGTTGCAAACGACAATATTATTAATAAAACAACAAGATTTATGTAGTATTTCGCTATCAAGAAACCTCAGCTCAAGTTTATATAAATCTGGAATCAAAAACAATGCAAGATTTAAATTTATATGGTAACATAAAAAAAAAACCACCAAATTCATCAAAATTATTAAAATATGCACTGAAATTGAAGTATACAAATTATACTGCATGTTCTAGGAATATTACTATTTAGCAATAAGTTTAATAGACATATACTGTAATTTCCTCTACATATAATCCGAGGCGGCGAATAATCTGCATGCGTAATTTCAGCTACGAAAAAATAAAATTATAATCCGTAACGTAGCAGAATCTCTAGCGCCGTAAATTTCGCAGATAAAATCAGCACTCCCGTTGTTTGTTTCTTCATATATCTATACAAAAGTTGTTAAAATGATGAAATGTATATTGTATTTCAATTAGTGGTATGATGACAATATTAAATAAAAAATTGTTACTTCAGAAGAACAAATTTTATAAAAAAAAATTTTTATTTTATAGTGCAATGTTTTTTTTTCAGATACTTCTCTTTATATTTAATATTTATATATTCATTATCATTTTCCACTTTCCACTTGGAAAAAATTGCCGTGGATTATCCGCACCTTCAAAATTTGGAGTTTTCTTTCATCGATAATAATTACGGCCAGAATTATATGCTGAAAATGTAAAGGATTATGCTCAGGAAATTACGGTACATGTAGTAAAGTCGGAATAGCGCTCTCTGTAAACAAAAATAATGAAAGTACCTAATTTTAATAACAAAATGAATGTACACATTCCAAAAAAAGCAAAAATTTACATTTCTAATGTCCCCCTAGTCATTTTACTTTTAAGAAAAAATATTTTTTAGGTTCTTTTTATCTAGCATTAGTGCTTAATTCGAATAAAATTACAAAGTTGGTGAATTAAAGTTAAAATGGGAAAAAAATCTGTCTGTCTTTTAAGGTCGGTTTCTTAGTAACTAAATAGAAAATCCAAGCATGGCATGAAATGCTTGTTTCCATATGCAAGTTACTTAAACTGCTAGAAAATACATTATGAGCAAAAAAAAAAATATCGACTTTAATGATTATTATAACTTTTGTACGCAAAGCAATCCCAAGTTTTTAACAGATATTTAATTGTAGTTATCAGCCTTTGATTTGTATCAATTATACATAAAAATCAAAAAATTCAATCAAAATATATATTTTAAAATGTTAAAAACATATAAATTACTAACAAAACGACTTATTTATGAAGTATTTAATCACCAAGAACCTCGTCGTAAGCTTAAACAACTCTTAAAACTCAAACAATGCATCAAAAAATGAAATTAGTATTCTAAGAATAAAAAATACTGAATTCATCAAAATTATTAAAATATGCACTAAAATTACAGTATACAAATTATACTGCATTATTTTTGGCACATTATTACTTAGCAATAAATTAAAAAAAACATATCAACATGTAATAAAGTCGAAATGGAGCTAGCTCTCAGTAAACAGAAATAATAAATAGTACCCAATTTTAATAGCAAAATCAATGTAAATATTATAGATCCATTATAGAAAGAGGGGTAAAAATTTTAATTTCTAAAGTGCCCTATTCACCCCACTTTTAAATGAAAACCTTATTTAGGTTTCTTTTTATCTAATTGTACTTCCAATAAGTGAAACATTTAAAATCCGATCTAAAAACAACGAAAAAATTTTAAATTTAAAAGTCCCAAAATATTGAAATAATGTTTTTATGTCTAATTAATGTATTTATTGAGAGATTGTAATTTGTAATATGTTACATTAATGGCAAAATCCTGCTTAATTTGAATAAAATTTGAAAGTTAGAAAATTTAAGTTAAAAATTGAAAAAACTGAAAATTTTATTCCAATATCAGTTTCCAAGTAACCAAATTGCAAACCCAAACATGGCACGATATGATATCATTACATTGTTTACATGTGCAATTTATTAACTTGCTAGAAAATACATTGTGAGATCAAAATATCGACTTATAACTATTGCAAAGTAACACAATCACAAATTTTTAACGGATTATTTACATATTATTATTAAAACTGTTGCTTGCAAAATACAATTGCATTCCAAGCAATATTGAGGTATGGTAAAAATTTAAAATTTTTAACTCTATCAATAATAAACTTGATATATATTTCAGTTATTAAAATACATTAATTACCTTTACTGCTACAAAATCCTGCCGCCAAGCTAGAATTAATGGTTAATAGATTAAATTTTTATTTTTAAAATTTCTCAACTACAAACACCAAATAGAATTCGATTGGGTACCTAACGATTTTATAATCGACTAATGATTTCTTGAACTAACTAATTTTAAAAATAAAAAAATTTTGTTAGTTTCATTACAAGACAGAATATTAAATTTATAAAATGGTTACGACTGCAAAAAGAGATCCTTCTAAGTCAGGAATTGATGCTTGTTGTTATTTAAATTTTAAAATCCTTATAACACATGCACATACACACTTCACATTTAAATTTGAGTATATAATATATATATATATATATGTGTGTGTGTGTGTGTGTTGCGTATATATATAATATACGTACAGAAACGCTGATACCATAATTAAAATAGCTAATTTGTATTTACGAGTATATACAAAGTGGATATCCGTTGAAAAATTTAATTCGAATATTCGTCCACATTCGAATATTTTCCCTTCCTTACATAATATCAGTCAATGAAAGTTATAATTGAAATTGCCTTTCCACTCTATCCCTATTACAAATAATATATGATTAAGGAAATATCCAAATTCGAATGATTTACGTATTTTGGTATTCCTTAAACATCACAAATAAACTATTTTTAGCTCATTACATATACGTCTTTGTGTAATGCATCCATAGGCGGCGCCAGGATAATGATAGGGTCTATTACAAATTGCGCAAACACTCCTTTGTAGGAATAAGGGGCAGTTGTTAAGTAAAAAAGAGTGTCAGGTAAGGATTTTCAATTTCTCTCTCTCTCTCTCGCTCGCTCTCTTTTTAAAGTCGTTATTTTATTTTTATTTTTCCGGATTTATAAACCTGAGATCAGATATTTTTAGGGTTTCTGGCTGGACCCAGTTACAAATGACTGCACATGCACAAGGCTTCAATAAAGAAATCTGTCGTGAACTCATGTCTATCGCGGAAGGATACAGAGACAGTTAGTTCCGTATCGAATTTGGCAGAACATTGTCAATATTCCCTCGGCGCCTGTGCTAGCGTGTTCAAAATTATCAAATTTATTTTTATTTAGTATTTTTTACGAATTAAGACCATGACTATATCATACAGAAATCGGTGGATAAAATATAATGAATTAAAGTTCCACAAGTAAACTTTTTGTTACTTTTAAACTATATATGTTTCGAATGTGCATCCCCAATTGAGAGCCCTCCCCCCCCCCCAATGCATAGCACCCCCATTGTGAAAGCCTGGCGTCGCCTATGAATGTATCCACTGTAGCTTAAAAATGTACATCAGATATTAATAACATTTGACAGTTACATGATTTGAATTATTTCAGTACTGATAAGGTTTTGGGACAAACAGTAGCATAATAAGAACGTTTTGGAAAGGAGACGTACATATTTTGTGTGGCGAAGGAGAAAGAGCAAGTAGTTATGGCGATATTGAGCCAAATTTGTCAACATGCTTGCCGAATTGTCGCCAAATTTGCGGAATGTAAAGCTTGACTCTGCATTTTTTTTTTTTAATCGTTCCATATTTTGGGAACAATTGATATTTCAAAACTTTTTCAGAAATGGCATACGACTGCAATTCATGTCCCTGAGTTTCTTAAAATAAACATTCAGAACGAAACGATTTTGTTTTATAACACTATTAAAAGTAGCTCTACGAAAATACCCAAGATTAATTTAATTACTGCGATCTATAAAAACAAGAAATACACTCGAATAAAAACAAGAAATGTAAATGTCATTTTAAGAGTTATGCAAATGATCAAACTGTCAGCGCCAATGATTCTATAGGACTCATGCAAAGCGCATGAGAACGATGCATTGTGCAACATTTAAAACAACATGTGTTCTCACTCACGGGCAATTGGGACTAGATTCTCTGCTTCGATATTGCAAATTGTGTACAAAGATGCCTTTAAGACGTACTCGACGGCGCGAAAACAATTCTCGGATTTAGATAGAGGTCGCATAATAGGCCTACGGGAAGCTACTCAGTCTAACCATGAGGACTAGAGAGTAGGAGAGGAATACATTTTTCAGATTGGACAGTAGTAAGGAATGGCATTTTTTTTCCTGGACAGAACAATGCACTGCAAAAGTCTACTAATGATACCGCTCTCTAGTGCATTGCTTAACTAAAATCTCTAAATTTCCTTTACCTTTTTTCAATTGTCAGTTTTAAAACAAATGTTTCAGTTTGAAAATAAAATGTCATTTAATATTAACGTGTTTTATTCGTATCGAAAGTAAATTAAAAAAAAAATGCAAGCAGTATTAATTTTCTTTTTTACTCTAAGAGTTATAATAAAATTATAGCACACGTTCAATAATTTTAAAATACAGACGTGTTGTTGTTGTTGAGACCCAGACCGTCCGACCTACCAGAAAGGTGTAAGGTAACTGTTTGGACGGCCGGGAAGTGCCACCCAATTTAGACCGGAACCCAGTGGGGGAGGCATCCACAGGGACCGTACCCTCCTTCCCCTACCACCAACCTCTCGGAAGGACTTACGGATCCACATGTTTAACGTGGTCGTACTCCGCATGAACACGGCGGCAATTGTGGCAGCGTGCAAATCCAGTGCGCAAACCACCGGGCTACCGCGCCCGAAAGGTGCCAACAGCACGCGATGTTCCCAGATGGTCACCCACCCAAGTACTAACCGCGCCCGATGCTGCTTGACTTCGGTGATCTAACGAGAACCGGTGTTATCAGCACGGTACGGCCGTTGGCAGAATACAAACGTGTAAAAATTTTGGGATATGACCGCATTAAAATCTAACATTATCTATAATATATTTTTAGATTTTATTTCCTTGATTAATATTTTCCTGCCGTAAGGTTCTAATTCTTTTGTCACAAAAATAATGCGAATATGTATATTGTTAAGCACATAAAATAAATTGTAAAAGTTAGATATTTACAATTTATTTTATGTGCTTTACAATATTTTAGAAAATTTACTTTTAAGTTACTTTATATTTTTGAGGATGTTTCAACTATACCACTGTTAAAATGCTTACAGTCAATTTGAAACACTGCAAAATTACCTTTAACTTGAAATAATGCAATTTTTTTAATATTTAAACTCATTTATGTCCAATAATTTTATCCAAACCTAACGTTATATTATGTACTAGCAGTATACCCGTTCTTCGTACATAATATAAAAAACTATATAATATGAAGAAAGTATATAATATGAAGAAACTTAAAGTTCATGATCATGTGCAAATTTCTATAATATTCTAAATGGCATTGTTATTCAAATAATTCTATTAAAATATTTAAATTAATGCTCCTAAAAAAAAAAATTAGCAAACTATGTTCTTACTATACAAAATTATCTTCCCAGGAAGATCTAACGAATAAAATATCCTGGCTCCGCTTCCGCTTGTAAACAAATTTACAAGAAACATGACATGAAATCAATATATGCCAAAATAAAAGCTCCAAAGTTGTATGGGAAGATAATATACCCGTAACGCTTATATCCTCAAATATTAGCAGATATACATACCTATATATCAGTAGAAGATTGCCCGTCTATTATAAATAAAATAGAAGATTACAATCTATATAAATAAAAATGAAAATCTGTCTGTCTGTCTGTCTGTCTGTCTGTTTGTCACACCATCACGGGAGAACGGCTGAACCGAATTTGATGAAATTTTGTGGGTAGCCCAGAAATAGCCCCACTTAAAATTATATCTGTGTTTTGAGTTTCTACGACCAGTGGTTCTCGAGATATTAGTAAAAAACGAAATTTTCGTTTATCTCATCATCACGGAAAAACGGCTGAACCGAATTTAATGAAATTTGGTGAATAGCCTTGAAATATCCCCCCATAAATTTTGTCCAAGTTTCGAGTTTCTAAGACCTGGGGTTGGCGAGATATTAATGAAAAACGGAACTTTTTCCTAGGAGTTCTACTCCCTAACTCCGTGGTTTATCCAAACGAAAAGCTTGAAAATCGTTTGAAAGTGAATTAAAATTTAATCTCTGAGTTTGATGGGAGATTTTTTGCGTTAATTAGTCACTTTCTGAAAACATGAATTGTTTGAAACATGATTTAAAGGGGAAATCTATCTCCATGGTTCATGGTTTATTTAAAACAAGCTTTTACGGAACAATGAGAAGTATAGAGTAATCAAAATCGTTATTTAATTTCGCAGTTTATGTTATAAGACATGACATATTTAACATGTTATAAGATTCTATCTTATATCATGTTACTCAGAAACGCAATTAAATTAAATCTGTCTGTTAATTTTAATAATTATTTTTTCGATTTGAATAATAAATAAATGGATATAAAAATATATTTTAGAAAAGAACGATTTGATTTTTCTTTTAGCATTTTTGACTGGATAATATCAATTACAGTCTTCAGGTTTAAAAATTATTATTATTTATATTTTCGGGGATTATTGATTCAAGAATTATTGATATTTTCAAGTTATTATGCAATTATTTTATTATGACAAAAATTGTTTAAACTCATATATTGTATGTTGTACGAATCTTCTACAAATACACGTGTATATCTTTTAATCTACGAGAATATAAGTAGTACAGGTATATTGACATATGTTTTGATATATATTGGCATATATTGGAATCAATTACGACCTTCTGGTATAAAGAGTACGGATATTATTGATGTTTTCAATCTCTTTTATTTTGGCAAATATTTTTGAGACGCATATTGTAATACGGGTAATCTTCTACTAACACATTGGCATATTTTCTGATCTGCGACAATATAATTAGTACGGGGTTGCATATATTCATTCAATTCTTATTTTTTCTTCTGTAAATTTGCTTACAAAAGGGAGCAGGATGTTTTATTCTTCAGATCTGATCGTGAAGATAATTTTGCATAGTGAGAACATATATTCTTAAACTTCTCTTTAGGAGCAATAAATTTAATATTTTAACAGAATTTGCACATGATTGCGAACTTTAAGTTTCTTTAAATTATACACTCCGTACGAATAACGGGTGTGCTGTTAGTGGTTAATAAATTTTAACATTTTAGGAGGATATATCATGTTGCTCGGCATCGCAATTAAATTAAATGTGTTTGTTAATGTTTTTATTATTTTTTTTCGATTTAAATAATAAATAAATGGATAAATGGATATAAAAGTATATCTTATGAATGGACGGTTTGATTTTTCTTTTAATTATATTAATTGCTGACTGCGTACATCAATTTCATTTATTTTGGCAAAGAGTTTTCAAGCTTATATCGTATTTAGCTACTAAACTCATATATTGTGTTTAGCCAATAAATTCATATAGCCGATTGTTGAAACAGAAAAAGACTAGAGCGGGTATATCTTCTAATACAATTGTAGTGTTTTCATTTAGTATATTGAAACGGGGTAAGAAAGTTTCATTCAGATCTGCAAATTCAAAGCTACGAATTTGAAGGGATATCGCTAATTTGACAACTTTTCTTAAACTTTGCCAAATTGACGGAAATGTCGCCAAATTGATATAAACGACACACAAACAGCTGCCATAAACCTTCGGGTTGTTCGTGTGGCTTGGGTCTTCTACATATCAATGAAATTTTTTTTTGTTTTGTTAGAAGAGAGTACTGAAATGATGTTTGGTTAGCATTTATCTGTCAGACCAACCATCCTACTTAGTAATACATTTAGCGAATTTTTAAAATGTCACCAAATTGATAAAAATGTTTTCAAATCTATAAAAATATCTTGAAATTGATAAAATTGCGCTACATAAATGATATTAATTGTTTTTTGTTAGGGGATAGTATTGTGATGATATTTCGTCAATTTGTCGCAAAGTGGAACTGTCAGTTCTACAGTCCCACTTGGCGATAAATTTGGCGATTTTTTAAAATGTCGCTAATTTGACGAAACTGTCGCCAAATGTTCCATAGAAATATAACTATTTAGACGATATTTTTTCTACCAATTTATTTGAAGCAAATGATATCATGTCGCTTAGCAACGGATTTAAATCCAATGTGTTTAAGCGGCAGACGATTTTTATTAAATCCTTTCCGATTTGAATAATGAAGATATGTATATAAAATAAATTTCATTGCCATTTCATTTTGGACTGGATCATATCAATTATACTCTTCAGGTTTAAACATTATTATTATTGATATTTTCTGGAATTATTGATTCAGGGATTATTGATATTTTTAAGTTATTACGCCATTGTTTTATTGCGGCAAAAATTGCTGACACACGCATATTGTACGTTGTACGAGTAATCTTCTAGGAATGCACGGGTATATCTTCTAACCTACGAGAATATAAGTAGTACAGGTATATTGACATATATTTTGACATATATTGGCATATATATTGGAATCAAGTACAGTCTTCTGGTATGAAGATTAAGGAGATTAATTATATATTCAATTTATTACGTCGTCTGTTGTATTTTACCAAAAAACATTTGTGACTCATATTGCAAAATGGGTAATCTTCTACTAATAATCGGACATTATAAGTAGTACGTGTATATCTTCCCATATAATTTTAGAACTTTAATTTTGACATATATTGGAATAAATGACTGTCTTCAGATTTAAAGATTACGGGTTTATTGGTATTTTCAATTTATACATGTAATCTACTAATACAGGTTATATTTTCTAATATTCGCGTATATAATTAGTACGGGTCCCATACAATTTTAACGCTTTTATTTTGCATATATTGATTCAATTCCATATTTTTTTTTATATTTGCTTACATAAGGGGTCCAAGATGTTTTATTCTTCAGATATGTCCATGAAGATAATTTTATATAGCGAGAACAGAGATTCTTAAACTTCTTTTTAGGAGCATTATATTAAATATTTTAACAGAATATTTTGATTAAACATGTCATTTAGTATACTATAAGAATTTGGGCATGATTATGAATTTCAATTTTCTTTATATTATATACTCCGTACGAAGAACGGGTATGCTGCTAGTCTATATAAATAAAATTGAAAATCTGTCTGTCTGTTTGTCCCATCATCACGGGAACCGAATTTGATGAAATTTTGTGGGTAGCCTAGAAATAGCCTCACTTAAAATTTAGTCTATGATTGGAATTTCTACGATCAGTGGTTCTCGAGATATTAGTAAAAAACGAAACTTTCGTTTGTCTCACCATCACGAGAGTACGGCTGAACCGAATTAAATGAAATTTTGTGGGTGTCCTTAAAATAGCCCCCCATAAATTTTGCCCAAATTTCGAGTTTCTAAGACCAGGGGTTGTCGAGATATTAATGAAAAACGGAACTTTTTTTATAGGAGTTCTACTCTCCAACTCCGTGGTTTATCCAAACGGAAAGGATAACAAGAAAGATCAATCATGCTTAAAGCATTGATTATGAAACACTTTCCAACTTCAATGCAATTTTATTTAAACATGTCTAAAATGCAATACAGTCCTCGATAATATTTTAAAACTTATCACAATACTACATTAATTTATTATATTTGAAACCTTAAACCTTCATCGAAAAAAATTAACTTCATTCAAATGACGGCATTAAAGTATAAATTGCCTGGTTTAAATATCTCTAAAATGTGATACATTCCTCGGTAATAATTTTAGAATTATCATAATACTACGATAATTTATTATATTTGAAAACTTCATCGAAAACAATTGAAATTCATTCAAATGACGTCATAAAAAAATAACACGCCTGGCTCTCTCTATAAAAGCAACATTTCATTCATAAATAATTCCCCCATTCATGTCATTCATCACAATACTATAATAATTTATTTTATTTAAAAATTAAGACCATTGAGCTACAAGTAAGTAATCTCTATGCGTAAAACTTCATCGAAAAATATCGTCCTTCTCTTTCTAAAATCAATAAATATTTCATTCATATCAGCTAAGCAGACTCCATGGACTAAATTATTTTGTGTTAAAGAATTACAGCGATTCTAATACAACTCATTCTATATATTTTGCTGTTTACATTTTACATAGGTGAAAAATAGGCTTAATAGTAGAAATAATCATATTTGGATGAGCATTTAAACTGAAATATATTGTCATTGCGTTGTTTTAGTATGTAGATGCACAGAATTTAGGCAAAAATAAAGTAGTTTTAAGACGGATACAACACTCAATATGAATTAAAAAGAACTTTAAAAATCACGATTTTGACACAAGATGGATGTCATATATCATTTTGAAGTGGGTCATGTGATCGTTTCATATCATGGACACGTGATCGCTTCATATAAGAGGTGTTATTATTATTTTAATTTTTATTTAAAAAACTACTGAATATATTTCGCTGAATTTTTTTTTATATATTTTATGGAACAATTTGAATATTGCCTAAAATTTTCGAAGCAATTTGTGAATTTTAAATCCGCTTAAAAAATGCTTGAAAAATTAGGTCCCATAGGGCTCAATGTATTCCATTTTTTCAACCCGGGTTCAATCCAAAACTAATTGTGTGATATTATTCATTTATATTCCCATAGGTCCTATAGACCGTCTGAACAACATACTAAAATTTCATTTTGATTAAGTCATTTTTACGGCAGTTATCGTGCTAACGGACAGACAGACAGACAGACAGAATGAACAAAGTCATAAACACTTTTCAACTTTGTTGTAAAGTGTTAAAAATCGTTTGTTTAAAACGTCAAAGGGAATTAAAACTTTATTTTTGAGTTTGATGCAGGATTTTTGCATTAAATGGTCACTATCTGAAAGCATGAATTGTTTGAAACATGAATTTAATTGGAAAAATCTACCTCCATGTTTTATATTTCACAAGCTTTTACTCAACGATTAGAAGTATAAAGAAATTAAAATGGTTATTTAATTTCGCATTTTATGAGGAAGATTCTATCTTATATCATGTTGCTCGGCAGAGGAATGGAATTAAATGTGTTTGTTAATGTTTATTATTATTTTTTCGATTTGAATAATAAATAAATGGATATTAAAATATATCTTATAAATGAACGGTTTGATTTTTTTTAATTATATTAATTGCGAACTGCATATATCACTTTCATGTATTTTAGCAAAGAGATTTTAAGCTTATATATTGTGTTTAGCTAATAAACTCATATATTCTGTTTACCCAATAAATTAATTTATCCAATTGTTGAAACAGAAAAAGAGTAGAATGGCTATATCTTCTAATAATATTTTAGTGTTTTCATTTAGTATATACAAACGGGATCACGATATTTTATTCAGATCTGCGAATTTAGAGCTACGAATTTGGCTGGATATCGCTAACTTGGCAAATTTCTTAAAAGTTGCCAAATTGATTGAAATGTCCCCAAATTGATAAAAATGACTTAAATCAATGAATTTTATTTTGTTTTGTTAAAAGAAAGTACTGAAATGGTGTTTCGTTAGCATTTGTCTGTCAGTCCAACCGCCCTACTTAGTAACCCATTTAGCGAATTTTTAAAATGTCACCAAATTGATAAAAATATTTATAAATCCATAAAAATATTTTGTAATTGATAAATTGCCCTAAATAAACGAAATTGTGTTTTTTTAGGGGATAATATTTTGATGATGGTACGTCATTTATCGCCAAGTGGGACTGTCAGTTATACAGTCCCACTTGGCGATAAATTTGGCGATTTTTTAAAATGTCGCCAAACCTTCATTAGAGATATTCAGACGATATTTTGACCACCAATTTATTTGAAGCAAATCATAACATGTCGCTTAACAACGGATTTAAATTTCATTGCCATCGTATTTTTGACTGGATAATATCAATTACGGTCTTCATGTTTAAACATTATTATTATTGATGTTTTCGGGGATTATTGATTCAGAGATTATTGATATTTTCAATTTCTTATGGCATTATTTTATTGCGGCAAAAATTGTTGAAACTCATATATTGTATGTTGTACGAGTAATCTTCTACAAATGCACGGGTATATCTTCTAATGTAAGAGAATATAAGTAGTACATGTATATTGGCATATATTGGAATCAAGCCTTCCGGTATGAAGATTACGGGGATTATTGATATTTTTAATTTATTAAGTAATCTGTTATATATTGGCAAACATTTTTCAAACTAAATATTATAATACGGGTAATCTTTTACTAACACTAGGACATATCTTCTAATCTATGACATTATAAGTATAGTACGGGTTTATCTTCCCATATAATTTTAGCACTTTCATTTGGGCACAAATTGGAATTAATTACTGCCTACTGGTTTAAAGATTACGGATTTATTGATATTTTCAATTTATATATGTAATCTACTAATACAGGTTATATCTTCTAATATTCGCGTATATAAGTAGTACGGGTCCCATACAATACGCTATTATTTTGCATAGATTGATTCAATTCCATACTTTTTATAAATTTGCTTACAAAAAAGGCCAGGATATTTTATTCTTCAGACCTAACCGTGAAGGTAATTTTGTATAGTGAGAACAGAGATCCTTAGGTTTCTTTTTAGGAGCATTGTATGAAATATTTTAACAGAATATTTTGATTAAACGTGTCATTTAGTATACTATAGGAATTTGCACATGATTGTGAATTTTAAGTTTATTTATATTATATACTCCGTACGAAGAACGGGTATGCTGCTAGTGTCTATATAAGTAAAACTGTCTGTCTGTCTTTCTGTCTGTCTGTATGTATGTATATTCGTCTCATCATCACGGGAGAACGGCTTAACCGACTTTCATGAAATTTTGTGGGTAGCCTTGGAATAGCCCCACTTAAAATTTAATCTATGTTTCCAGTTTTTAGCACCAGAAATTGTCTACAAATCAATTAAAAACGCACAGTTAAGCCTTCCATAGACATAGTATTATACAGACAATATTATTTCCCTTAAATTTATTTGAAAAAATTATATCATGCCGCTTGGCAACGGATTTTAATTCAATATGTTTATGAGGCAGACGATTTTTATTAAATCTTTTCCGATTTAAATAATATAGATATGTGTATAAAATCAGGTTTAAAAATTACTGGGATTATTGATATTATCAATTTATTGCGTCACCTGTTCCATTTTGACAGAAAAGGTTAAAACTCATACATTGTAGTACGGGTATTTTTCTATTAGTACACGGGTATATCTTCTAATTTACAGGAATATAAGTAGTACGGTTATATCTTTCCATACAATTTTAGTTCTTTCATTTTAGCATATATTGGTTCAATTTTCTATTTTTTGCAAATTTGTTTACCAGGATGTTTTATTCTTCAGATCTGCTTGTGAAGATAACTTTTGTATAGCGAGAACAGTGATTCTTAAACTTCTTTTTAGGAGCAGTAATATAAATATTTTTATAGAATGATTTGAATAAATAGTATAGGAATTCGCACATGATCGTGAATTTTATGTTTATTTATATTATATATTCCTCATGAAGAACGGCTATGCAGTAAGGGGATATGCTTCTACTAATACGTGGCTATACTTTCTAATCTACGAAAATGTAAGTAGTGCGGGTATATATATATATCTTCCCATACAATTTTTCTTCCCATTCATTTTGATATTGACATTTATTACGGCTTTCGGGTTTAAAGATTAAGGGAATTATTGATATTTTCAATTTATTACGCTATCTGTTTTATTTTGGCAAATATTTTTGAAACTCATATATTATAGTACGGGTAATCTTCTACTGATATATACGGGTATATCTTCTAATCTATGAAAATATAAGTAGTAGAGGTATATAATCTCAGCACATTCATTTTGGCCTATATTGGAATCAATTACGGCCGTCAGATTTAAAGAATACGTGGATTGTTGATATTTCCATTTTGTTATATTATCTGTTATTTTTGGCAAAGATTTGTGGAACTGATATATTGTAGATGGATAGATAACCTTCTACTAATACACGGTATGTCTTCTAATATTCGAGAATATATATAAGTAGTACGGGTACATCTTTCCAGACAATTTTACAACTTTTAGTTTGGCATATATTGATTTAATTTAATATTTTTTGTAAATTTGTTTACAAAGCGGAATCAAGATATTTCATTCTTCAGGTCTTCCTATGAAGTAATTTTGAATACTGTAAACATATATACTTAAATTTCTTTTTAGGAGCATTAAATTAAATATTTTAATAGAATGATCTGGATAACAATGCCATTTAGAATATTATAAGAATTTTCACATGATTGTGAAATATAAGTTTTTTATATTATATATTTCGTACGAAGAACGGATATACTGCTAGTCTACATATGAGGTTCAAATATATTTGCCAAAAAATAACAAATATCGTAATAAATTGAAAATATTAATAATCCCCCTAATCTTTAAACCCAAATGCCGCAATTGATGCCAATATATGCCAAAATGAAAGTGCTAAAATTGTATGGGAAGATACACCCCTACTACTTACATTCTCGTAGATTAGAAAATATACCAGTGTATTTAGTAGAAGATTACCCTTACTACATAGTCCTTCGTATAGAATATATAATATACAATCCATGACAAAATACAAAGGATGATGTGATAAAATGAAAATTTCAATTATCTTTAAACTTGAGGGCAGTAATTGATTCCAATATATGTTAAAATGAAAGCGCTAATATTGTATGGGAAAGTATGATCGTGTCACTTATATTTTGGAAGATATACCCGTTTACTAATAGAAAATTACCCGTGCCACAATATATGAGATTCAACCGTTTTTGGTAAAATAAAGCAGATGACATAATAAATTGAAAATATCAATAATCCCAAAGTAATCTTTAAACCTGAAAGCCGTAATTGGTATAATCCAGTCAAAAATAAAATTTCGATAAAAATTTAATTTCTATACATTTTTTTATTATTTAAATTGGAAAAGATTTAATAAAAATCGTCTGCTGCATAAACATATTGGATTTAAACCCGTTGCTAAGCGACATGATTTCATTTTCTTCAAATAAATTTACGGGAATAAATATCGTCTGCATAATGCTGTATCTATAGAAGGTTTAACTATGTGTTTCTAATTAATATATAGACAACCCCTGGTCACAGAAACTCGAAACATGGACTAAATTTTAAGCGGGGCTATTCCAAGCTTACCCACAAAATTTCATCGAATTCGGTTGAACCGTTCTCCTGTTATAATGAGACAAACATACAGACAGATGTTCAATTTTATTTATATAGACTAGCAGCATACCCGTTCTTCGTATGGAGTATATAATATAAATAAACTTAAAATTCACAATCATGTGCAAATTTCTTTGGTATACTAAATGACATTGTTAATCAAAATATTCTATTAAAATATTTAATTTAATGCTCCTAAAAAGAAGTTTAGTAATATATGTTTTCGTTATACAAAATTATCTTCATGGACAGATCTGAAGAATAAAATATCCTGGTCCCGATTGTAACGATTTTACAAAAAATATGAAATTAACTCAATAGGTACAAAATAAAAGTGCTAAAATTGTATGGGACACATACTACTTATATTCGCGAATATTTGAAGATATACCAGTGTATTAGTAGAAAATTACACACATTACAACATATGAGTTTCTAAAATATTTGGCAAAATGAAACAGATGACGCAATAAATTGAAAATATCAAGAACCCCGTAATCTTTAAAACAAAAAGCCGTAATTAATTCCAATATATACCAAAATGAAAGGGCTAAAATTGTATGGGAAGATATACCCAGACTACTTATATTGTCGCAGATTTTGCAATATTTACGATATTTTCGTCAATTTGAGATGAAATATAGCCAAGGTGGTTGGCGATATTTCGCTAAATGAATCGTCAAATTCATCACCAAACATTACTGTCATACGGAGAGAAGCGCTTTTCTTATATATAACTTACTACTGGCGAATTAATAAGCGTCAAAATACATAACTATTACATAAAGTATTTTTTATGATTGGAGCGAGCTAGATCAACGAGAATAGTGTTAACAAATTTATAACATAGCATTACATATGAAAATGAACCTATTTCACAATAGTTAATACATGTTTAATTTTATGTGATTTTTTTAAAAACTAGAGGGATCCGCCCCTGCTTACTACGCCTCGACAACAACCGTAACTCGCTTCGGGAGTCGGGAGGCTTTGCCTCCTACTCGCTGGCGCTGGCTGAGCTGAAATTTAAGTTTAAATCGATAAACGGTTTACATCGAAAATGTCATATTTCTGTAAGCTATAGCGCTTTCTGTACGAGACAGAGAAACTCGAGGAACACGCCCATACAGAAGAGAAATTTCCACCTCAAAAGTGCTAAGGAGAATAACTCACAAACTACATCGATATTAAAAAAAGAACTCCGTCCGGCAAAATTTTACCCACGTGGGTATATACAGGGTGTCCTATAAATGACTCCCGAACTTAAAAAATGAATATATCGGAAACGGTCACAGATAAAAGGGTGAATAAAGTGTATGTTTACTGGCCATCCAGTAAAATTTACGTACTGTGGTTTCAAGAAAAAGCTGAAAATTTTGCCAACAGATGGCGCTGGTAGGCATATATAGTCAAATCAGCTTCAACGCTTCCTGTCCTATCAAATTTTGTAAACAAATTTTGAACTTTTTCCGATCCGGACCTTTCCATACTTGATATCTACGTTGAAAGCTACGTCTTGTCTCCATCGGGCTACGATTCCACCGATGATATTCGAGCACAATGAAAATCCTTTGCTCCAACAAATACATCTCTCTTCTAATGTTTCTGTCCACCTCGTTCACTGCACAAAATATTCTTTAATGTTTCGACAGCGGGAACACAAAGAAGATTAAATGAACTGTAAAACACATCACAGTTTAAAGGAAATTTAAACGCTGTCTGCAGCGCCATCTATTGGCGAAAATTTTAACTATTTATTTTTAAATCACCGTATTTAAATTTTACTGGCTGTCCAGTAAACATACACTTTATTTCAGCCTTTTATCTGCAACCGTTTCCGAGATATTCGTTCGGGAGTCCTTTTTAGGACACCCTGAACATTAAAAAATTCGTGGTCTTGCTATTGTTTGTCTGTTCACCAATCGAACTCACAGCTTAAATATTCTGTCTTTGATCTAAAATATTTCTTAAACGAAAGTTTAAACCGAAAAACGGCTTATTTCAGTGTGTTCCCCTAATATTTCTCTACAAATATAGCAAACTTTATATTTTTGAATGTTATAGTTTTTGCGGTACGATTGAGAGAGACTCGAGGACTGCGAATTGTCAAACAGCGGCGGCGGCGTCAGCTACTCTTTTTTTAATATAGAGAGATGTATTTTGAAAATGTGTAATATCTCGAGAACGGTTCATGATAGTGTTCTAAAATTTATGGCATGCGTTTTCTAATTATAAACTACTTCAGAAATTATTGTTTATCTAACATTGTTGAATGTTCTGATTTTTTTATGATGTTTTTTAAAAGTTCATTCGAAAATTTTGGAATCTTCCGAGCATTCGATTGCATTTAAAATCAATAGGCTTCCACTATTCACCGATTGTACTATTTGTGCCAAATTTCGTTCGAAACGCTTCAATCTTTCGTGAGATATTACTTCCACAGACTTACTGATACACAAACATACACACAGACATCCCCTCGAAAGCGTTCGATTTGAATTCAGGGATGCTTGAAACTTGCACTTCGGTCAAAAACTCGAATTCGAATTTTCGAACCGGTCGCAATACTTTTCTTATATATTATACTATGTATATAGGAAAAGTATAAACACAAAAGTTCTAGGCAAAGTGTTTCTCTTGTAAATCGTAGGACATACGCAGTGTTACGAATATGTAAAATGTTTCACTGTGCTTTGCCTCTATTCAAATAATACAGAGCGGATCTTTGCTTCCATTCAAGGCCTTTGCTCCATTCAAGCGGATCTTTGCTTCCATTCATACACCAACTTGGCGTCTAGGGCGCGGTAGCCCATTGGTTAGCGCGCTGGAGTTGCACTCGGTAGGCCCGGGTTCGATTCCAGCCACTGCCAAAACTGCCGCCGTGTTCATGCGGAGTACGATCACGTTAAACATGTGGGTCCGAAAGTCCTTCCGAGAGGTTGGTGGTAGGGGAAGGAGGGTACGGTCCCTGTGGATGCCTCCCCCACTGGGTTCCGGTCTGAATTGGGTGGCACTTCCCGACCGTCCAAACAGTTACCTTACACCTTTCTGGTAGGTCGGACGGTCTGGGTTTCAACAACAACAACAACCAACTTGGCGTCTTTTTAAGTGTACTAGAACATTCTCGAAATAACCAATATTCTTGGAGATATGAGTTCCTTCTGGAAATTTCTACGGAGAGTATAAAAAAGAAGTCATCGCTTAGTTAAAGAGTAGTTGATTGGTACAAACTAAATTGAATTGTAAGATACGTCAGTGTTTTGAGAATAGCATCTGATATTTAGTGAATTAGCAGGGCATTTAATTGCTATTTTATTGTATCTGATAGTTTTTTAGTGATCTTGTGAGATAGTTACCGAGTTATTCGCTGTATATTGTTCCTGTTTGCACTTATTAGTGGTTTTACATAAAATTGTTAGTTATCCAGAAATTTGGACGCATTCTTATATCCTAAAAGTACACTCACGATTTCAGAGTATACGTCCGTAACAAATTTGCGTTTGAAGTGGGGTTTTCGGGAAACTTGGCAAGCGGTTATGGCTTCTCCAACCAAACAAACGATGGAGGAACAGTTAAACGAGATGGAATTAATGGAAACGGGACAAAAATTTATAAAAGAAGCTACGAAAGCTGGAAAAGACGAGATGAAATAAACGATGAAAGCCGGACAAGAAACTATGGCAGAAAAACTGGAAGAAAGGATTGAAGTCGAACAAGACGAGGTGAAATAAGCATTAGTTATACAAGACACAATGAAGGAAGAAACGAAGCAAGCGATTAGAGACGAACAAGAAGATGAGATAAAACAAGAGATTGAAGCCGAATAAGAAGATGAGATGAATCAAGAGTTGAAAGAAATGCAAGTCGGACAAAAAGTGATTGAAAAAGAGATATAAGCCGTAAAAAAAAAATGAAAGTGAGACAAGCAGAGATGAAAAAACAAATTAAATCCGAAATAAATATAAATAAATCATAATTATACGAACCGAGATTAAAGCCTGACAGAAATAGATGAAAGAATAAATCAAATCCATACAAGCCGATATGAAAGATAGAAAAGAGGGTGTTCAACAGAAATTCGGCGACATGAATAAAACTGTGAAGAAGCTTGAAAAGCGATTAAGGGTGAGAGTCAGTAAATTTTCTGCCCTATCCGCGCTTTGTTAACTTTCGCGGCACACATATTTCGCCGAAATTCTGTTCAAACAGTTGCGAAATATTTTCTGAAAGATAAAATGCAATGCTTAGATTATATTAAAACTAAATTTAATGCCCCAAAAACATAGAATATATTTTTTATTTTAATCCAAAATATTTTTGGTGCTGCCATCTGTTGTCGTAATTTAATTCATATTATTTTTATTTTTAATGAACATTTTTAAATATCTAATCCTTCTAATACAGTGTTAAATACAACAACAGATCATATATAATAATGCTTCAATCACGGAAAGGTCATTTATCATTCTATAAATTTGATAAAGGATCTGAATGTACATCACTGAGGACTGCAGTTTTATCTTCAAGTTCCTTTGTCTTCAAGTCCAAGTTCAATTACGTTTCCGCGATTATGGCATTATATATGATCTGTTGTTGTATTTAATAGCGTATTAGAAGGAACAGACATTCAAAAATGTTCATTAAAAAAAAAAAAATAGTCGGTATGAATTAAATTACGACAACAGATGGCAGCACCAAAAATATTTTAAATTAAAATAAAACATATTTCTATGTTTTATTGGGTATTAAATTTAGTTTTAATATAATCTAAGCATAGCATTTTATCTATAAGAAAATATTTCGCAACTGTCTGAGCAGAATTTCGGCGAAATATGTGTGCCTGGAAAGTTAACAAAGCGCGGATAGGGCAGAAAATTTACTGACACTCACCCTTTATGGCTGAGAAAAATTGTCAGTCGCCAATACAAATTTCACATGCCGCAGTCACTATGCAAAGTAAAAGCTATTATATATGACAGACAAAACATTTGGAGGAATTTCCGGCACAATTCGGTATAGAGCATGGGCACGTGATGTCACACGGAGAATTTTGCCCTTACATTTCCGAAACAAAACACTCGTCTGCTTAAGGGTGAGCGTCAATAAATTTTCTGCCCAATCCGCGCTTTGTTAACTTTCGCGGCACACATATTTCGCCGAAATTCTGCTTAAACAGTTGCGAAATATTTTCTAAAAGATAAAATGCAATGCTTAGATTATATTAAAACTAAATTTAATGCCCCCAAAAACATAGAATATATTTTATATTTTAATCCAAAATATTTTTGGTGCTGCCATCTGTTGTCGTAATTTAATTCATACCGACTATTTTTATTTTTTAATGAACATTTTTAAATGTCTATTCCTTCTAATACGCTATTAAATACAACAACAGATCATATATAATGCCATAATCACGGAAACGTAATTGAACTTGGACTTGAAGACAAAGGAACTTGAAGAAAAAACTGCAGTCCTCAGTGATGTACATTCAGATCCCTTATCAAATTTATAGAATGATAAATTACCTTTCCGTGATTGTGGCATTATTATATATGATCTGTTGTTGTATTTAACACTGTATTAGAAGGAATAGATATTTAAAAATGTTCATTAAAAAATAAAAATAATCGGTGTCAATTAAATTACGACAACAGATGGCAGCACCAAAAATATTTTGGATTAAAATAAAAAATATATTCTATGTTTTTTGGGGCATTAAATTTAGTTTTAATATAATCTAAGCATTGCATTTTATCTTTTAGAAAATATTTTGCAACTGTTTCAGCAGAATTTTGGCGAAATATGTGTGCCGCGAAAGTTAACAAAGCGTGGATAGGGCAGAAAATTTACTGACGCTCACCCTTAACAGTATAGAAATTTTCATTATTTCTGCATTAAAAATGACTACTTTAGAAATTTACAATGATTTAATCTATAATTTTATATCGCAGAAGCGAACGATTGGGGTGAAAAGACAAAGTACTGTCAACTCGCTACTTCACTTCAAGATACTGCGGCTTATGTTTTGCAGACGTTCCCAAAGGAAAAACATCTGGACTTCGAACCCCTGGCGAATACCCTGACACTCCGTTATGGGGATAATAACTTAAAAGAGACGAACAGATTTCAATTGAAATCTCACCATCAAAAGTCCGAAGAGTCTACAGGAGCTCAGTGGCGTACCGTGGGTGGGTGGGTGGGTGGGGGGGGGAGTCGGGTGCAGTTGCCCCGGGCGCCAACCATTTAATGAGAGAAAATACGAACATAGTAATTAGTAAATGAGTGTGTGAATAATTTTACTCATTTACTGCAAGTATGGGTATTGTAAGCTATTATTATTATCATTTATTTATTTAGGCTCGTCCCTAACGGTTAAGTTAAAAAGTGGTTTGCTGTGAATATTCAATAATGTGCAGAGGTAGTAGAAAATAATCTGGAGAAAAAGTGCTGCAATAGAAATCAGGAAATCCAATCAATTGATAGCCAAATTCCTTAAGAAGCAAAACGGAAATGGTCCAAACAGAGTTGGAATGCTTGAAGCTAATATCGAATCTGATGAATCTACTATGGCGCACTATGGAGCCTGTAGAAGCTTCTGAGGTAGTTGTCAATGCTATGCCAATTCTTCCTGCTGAAAGTGCTAAAGCGTCAGTGGAAATATCGGAAATGGTTCAGACTTTGCATCCTACTGTTTTATCGAAGAAAGATATAGGCCTACTGGACATTCATTTTGATCTGAATAGACCCATTATAACACATGAACTTAGAATTGAAATTATTACAATGGGATCGGCAGTATTACAAAATGCACGTGGTCCATTTTCTGCAACTGATGGTCGCTCTATGACTAAGAAATGGTTTACCCGAGAGCTTTCTGATGGCAAGAAGGTGAACCGAACCTGGTTATATTGCTTTTTATTCTCATGTGCCCTGAGAATCCACAAATCAAAATTTGAGCTTGGTTGTGGATTCCAAAATTGGATGAAATTGAATGAAAAAATCCCTGAACATGAAAATGGAACATATCATCGGGTGCATTCAATACTTGAAGAACAATGAAACGGCCTCTCCAGGCTAAAACAGCAATTGATCAAACACTCCTCAACAAAATCCAATCGGAACGGAAAAAATGACGAGGAATATTCTGTTTCAAATCTGTAGCATCAAAAGAAGCAAAACTACTTTTTCATTATAGCCTGAATTCATTAACATTTAGCTGGATAACATAAAATGTCTCCGGGGAGGTCTATTATTATTTGCTGCATTGAAATATTCTTTGTTATACTGCCATTTTGATGATGGTAAAATAGCACACCATCCTGTTTACGTTGGCCTCGGTGTGTGGTGGGGGGGGGGGGGGGAGTACGCATTCCACATAACCTGTATTCCCGACCGTCTAAATTGTTGCTCTATGTCTTAGGATGAGTCGGATGGTTTGGGTTCTCAACATAATCTGTATTCTGACCAGAATTCGCCACTGTCGGAAACAGGTGTTACTTGAGGTCGACACTGATCAGTGGCGAAACGTCAGGGGAACAAGAGACACAGTGTCTATCCAAATAGTTTGAGATCTGTGTAGTAACTTCTATTTTAATTATATATATATATTTCAAAATAAATATATAAAATATATTTTGTGTGCATAAACATTTTTGCTCTGTCTGGCGCAGAGCTCAATGCAGGCGCCAGTCAGAAATTTTAGGGGAGACGAATCTCTCCTTTTACTCACATCAGAAGATTTCTTTTGCAATGGTATCAAAAGAAAATTGCCAAGAAATTTCTACTCGAGTTACGGAAGTTCACAATTAGGAATAATAGCCATCATCGAAAGATATTTTTGTGAATCTTTGCCAGAAAACATGCAGATTTAGGCAGGACACACATTGAGGATTTACGACGTACTGTACGTCGTGCATTGCATCTCGTATGTTGCTCAAATATGAATTAGAAACCGGTTTTTCTAATGTTGTTTTGCTTCTCTAGTGTTGTTTGCTTCTCTTACTTCTAATGTTGTTTGCTTTTCTTGCTTCTAATGTTGTTTGCTTCTCTTGTTTCTAATGTTGTTTTGCTTCTAACGTGTTGTAGCAATCTTTGTTCAAAACGAATCGTATTTTGTACGATGTTGCGTGTTTGCTCAGTGTGTGCCCTCCAAATAGCAGCTTCTAGGATTTGAATTCCCCGATACCGCCTTCAGCAACATAACGCATTATTCCATTATTTTTGAGGTACCGTATAAGCTACACGCTTTCGTTCGTTTGCTATTCTTTCCTCCCTGTGTTTGAAACATTTATTATGAAGATTAAAGTGGCAACAAAAGTTGAAGTAACTTCTGCATAAACACTAGCCGGCACGCGGTTTTTTAAAGTATTGCCGTACTCCGCAATTATTTTTATATTTAATATTTCAAAACAAAATCTTTAGACCTGTATATTTAGATCAAAGAGGTTTTATAAGTATAAAAACTTTTTTGGCTTAGATTGATTTGTATTTTACGTTTCCTAAAAATGAATTTGTTTTGTTTTTTATACTGGCCAAAATTTTTTCTACATGTGCTTGAAATGAAATATATGCAAAATTTTATTATTTAATTTAAGTGTCATTTTAACCAACGATTATTTGATGGACGACTTATCAATGAGCGACTGCTGTGGACGTCAAAGTGTCGTTGAATTGTTTGAAAATAAAAATGTAGTGACAATGTGTGCGCCGATGGTTCGGTATTCAAAGTATGTGAAAAGTAGGCTGAAATGCACTTATTTACTATAAAATATTAATTGAACTTAAGATTATGCTTCATACCTTGCTCAAAAAATGCTACTTGTTTAATGAATGCCACATGTAGTGCTATACTACCTAAGAAACAGAACTATATTAAATTATAAAGGGAAAAAAAACATATTTGAATACAGCAAGATTTGTTATTTATCAGAATGATTTTTTTTTATTAAGGCTACAATTTTCGAAAAATTCAATACATGTGTACAAAATACTTTTTAGGGGCTCAGGCCAGGTTCTTCTAAATTGACCAGGCCCAGAGACTCCCCTCCTCTTGTTGGCCCTGACTAGTAATAGCCTATAAAATTAGAGAAAATATTTCTTTAGGATGAATTTTGTTTTTACATAAAATTGAGAGGTATTGTACAGGGTGTTGTATCCTTTCTGGTAGGTCGGACTGTCTGGGTCTCACCAACAACAGGGTGTTATATAAAAATATAGTGTGACTAAATATTTCTTGAACGATTAATCACACTCATGGTTCTAATTTAAGAAATTCTTTAAATAAGACAGACTTCAGAGCTCGCAAGTACTCGCAATTGCCACATCAATCGATACTTTTTCAACTAAATTGACTCACTATTTAAAAACTGTGAGTCAAATAAATACAAAATTTAACCCCAATATTTTTTTTCCATTCTCTTTCTCACAAGTTTTCAATGTCTGGCTATATTCCACCATCGCAAGACCTATGTTTAAAACCTATATGTATATTTAAAGGTGTTGTATATTTATGTTTAAAAAAGGCAATATTTATAATAGTACAATAAATAACTTTTATCAAAGTTAAAATTGTTCATCAGTTCAAAATTTTAAATGTATTGCATATATATGAGTGAGACATTTTTTTTTTACCATTTTTATATTAAAATTATAACAAATGTTAAGAAGTAGCAAAAATTAACTTGCAAATTAAAAAAATTAACTTATGCTTTTGAGTTGCAAGAGTCAATTTGACAAGCTCTGGACTTTCAGACTATGACAATGTTAGTAACGTGACATGTTTTAGTAAAAAAATGTAAAATTGTATGGATCCTCTACAAAGAAAGTTCCAATTAGCAAATTGTTCCTTATTCATTTAAAATTCTTTTTTTTTTTTTTTTAAGTTCTTTAATATGCAAAATTGGCCAAATCAAAAAATAGTTAAAGTTATAGGACTTAAATCACTTTGATCCAATCTAAATATATGGCAAAAATATGGATTTCAAGGGTACTACAAAAGTTGAATTTTGTTAGATAAATTTTTTGGGAAAACTTACATGAGTATCTATCATTAGCAAATGTTTTATACTGTCCCCAATTATCCATCGAAAACTTTAATGAGCAATATCTCAGGTAATTTGTATGGTATGACAATGGAGCTATTTGTTT
This sequence comes from Amaurobius ferox, assembly GCA_951213105.1. NCBI lineage: Eukaryota > Metazoa > Arthropoda > Arachnida > Araneae > Amaurobiidae > Amaurobius > Amaurobius ferox. Next base: position 78,184,773 of record OX578133.1, on the reverse strand, counting down.
GACTAATTAGGTTATGGAAATATATATATATTTTATAATTGAAATTTGTTTTCTAAGAGGCTTGTATAAAAAGCTACATTTTGTGCTTTTTAGCTAAAAAATGTCACGCGATGAAGGTCTATCGTAATTAAAGCATTTCTTAAATTAGAATGAGGTGTCTACAACCAATTATTCAAGTGATATTTAGACATGGAATCTTTTTGAAACACTCTGTATAGTAGACTGGGCTGAAAAAAAATCTTTTTTAAAATTTCGATTATGGCTAGTGCAGAAGAGCTTCCTTATGGATGGGCCACATGCCATATAAATATTTTTATCAAAATCATCAAAATAATTTTCGATTTTTCTTGGATTTGAATTTTTAATAATTCCTTAAAATTATGGTGGGAGTGAAAATTTGGTAAAAACAAATAACTTGATTTTTGCTAATGTGGAAAACTTAATTTGTAAGCACAACAAAATATGAAACGGAAAATCTTCCACTGAATAATATTTCTTGCTGCACCCTCTGAAGCCTACATTTCAGCATAATTTCATTAAAATGAGATTTCAGCATTAAATTTTGTAAAACTTTTTGCAAAACATTTACTTCAACAAACTCTACGCAAATGTATAGTAGGCCATCCTGTATAGTAGGACGGGCTGAAAAATATCTTTTTAAAATTTTGATTATTACTAGTGCAGAAAAGCTACCTTATAGGCCATATATGTAAGGATCCCAGATGTCCCGATTTTCCTGGGACAGTCTCGGTTTTTTCATTTTTCTGTTGGGTTGTCCCGGTGTCCCGAAAATTTATAATCGGGATGCTAAATGTCCCAGTATTCAAACATGGTAAAATATTTTTATCATAAATCTAGTTTTTGTTTACTTGAAGATTTTGTTGGTGTCCAAGAATGTTACACGATTTTTTTAGTAACAAATAATCTTTCCTTCTCTTGTTTCTAAAGTCACAAATATCCATTTTTTCACAATCAATTCAAAGAATTGAACAAGAAGAGGCAACAGGTTTTGAAGTGAAAAAAGAAATTGATCTTCAACTTGCAAAACTTGCCATGCACCAAAGTGAAATGTTTCTGAACAATGATGTGAAAAAGGAACTCAAGAATCTTTGTAATGAAGGTTTGATAACAAAATATACATTCAGAAACAATGTAAATGATTTCTATAATACTGTAATTCAGTACATTAAGGAACAGACCCATCAGTCTTTCACATTGTTCTCAACAATGCAATGGGTTACCCTGGCTTCACCAATAAGTTGGGAAAAAATAACGGAATGTGCTGAAGAAATGAAGATCATGTTATCAAATATGTTTCTCAATGAAGAAAATATTTTTGATCAGCATGTACATGTTGTGTTTACACATTTCAAGATAGAGAACATGATCACATTGAAATAGAGGAAATTGTGTGAGCGGAATCAATAGAGGAAATTTTTGTGAAAACAAACCCATCATGTCAGGAAGGAACAAAACATTTCTGACACATGATACAATGTAAATGTATAATGACTTCAAGTCAATTGCAGATAAAACAATGTCTCAAAATGCATACTTTAGTTATCCAGAAAACATTTTAATGGCTATGCTTACTGATACTAGAATTCAAATGAAAGAATTGGCTTTAAGATGCATCTTAAAATTGAGACAGTAAAACTCTAAAAAGAGTACTTTCTCATACCAAAAATTATGTTGATATGATTAATTTAAGTAAATGCATATATATCAAGCTTCCATTCACAACTGAAATGCCTAATGAAGAAATTCAGGAAATGTTGAAGCATAGAGAAATACCAGAAATAAAATTAAAAAAATTTCTCCCTCATATACGAGGTGTTGAACAACACATCTAGATTTTCACTGAGGTTGCTTCAAAAGTATTCAGAAAAAGAGATGGATGCATTGATTTGTGTCACACTGGAATCACATAAATTAATTCCTTCTTTTGAACACAGGGCAGAATGTTACTCAAAGCTTATGAAGTAAAATTAAAACTGAAAGAAATGTAGGTGTAAAGGTTAGAGGAAGTCGATTTATAGCCACCTTCATATATATGTATTTCAAACTAATTGAGTCAATCGAATTAAGGAACTGAGGATGGATTATTCCCATTAATAAATGACAGAAGTCTAAGGTGACTTCTGGGTTAATTTAGTTGTGTAAATTCGTTCAAAAGTATTAATAATTTTTTTATCTTCCAAAACCACAGAGAAATACAAAAGTGGAAACAAACATTCCTCTAAAAGTGCTCACTAAATTAAGCGAGGAGCTGCACATTTATAAAACATTTTAATAATTTGTAGGAAACTCAGAAAATGTATTAACTATACAAAATATTTGGGATGACTAAGTATTTCTAGTAATCCTTTTGTATGTTATAAGATAAGCTATATTTTAATATTTTTGTGCTATAAAAACATAACATTAAACTAATATATTTTTAGTGATTCATTGCTTCAATCACATTTTAATTAAATTTTCCTAAAATATGTGCTTCAAGGGGTGCGGCAAAAGATTTAACAAAATGAATAAAATTTTCTTTTCTATTTTAATGGATCTATAAAGTACCGGGTGGTCAGAATTAAAACACCCCTACTCTGAGCTCTCTAGATTGAACTACTCAGTGTAAAGGCTCCAAAATTATTGAACCTACTATTTAAGACATGGGGAAAGGGATTACACGAAAAAAAAATTGGTTCCAGAAACACCGATAGGTGGTGCTGTACAACAGAAAATATGCTGAAAAGACACAAAATACACATTTGTAACGCATTTTATTTGAGCGTATCAAACATTCATATCACAAGGACCTTATCGATGCAGGGAATGCCGCTCAATATGGTTCCCTTCTTCAAGATGTAAAATCTGCAGTCTGTGGACAGTTTGTTCAACTGCGGATCATAATTGGTCGATTGAGATGCTTCTCACATGCATAGTGATACTGTCTTTCAAATCTGCCAAGGTTACCAGATGTCCTCGATAAACAAGATTTTTTAAGTATCCCCACAGCCAAAAATCACAGGGATTAAGATCTGGAGAACGAGATGGCCAGGTTGTCGGAAACGCACGACTAATTACTCTACCATTAGTAAAATGTTGCCGAAGAAACTGCTGTACACAGAGTCCAATGTGTGGAGACGCTCCATCTTGCATAAAGGTAATTGAATCAAGACATTGGTGCTGTTGCAGTTGGGCAATTCCATGGTAACGGACTAACATTCAGACTTCATTTTCTAACAAATACAAATACACTAAAGAAAATTTTTTAAGTTTCAAGATGAAAATGGCACATGTATGAATAGCTAAAGGATGCATATTTCTCATTCTGAAAATATAAAATTTTTGCCATTTAATTAAAGTGAATATTCTGGTCATAAAGTCAAGGTAACGGACTAACTAAAAAAGGACATAATATTTTTGTTAGTCCAAAAAATTCAAAAACTTAGTGAATTGTATAAAGTAGAATAAGTAAATGACATATAAAATGAAAGAGTAAAGTCCAGGCAATAAAATAATATAGTTTGTTTATTATTTTCTCATCAAAAATTAAAATGGGAGTAATAATGCTGTGGTAACGGACAAACAAAATCATAGTAACGGACTAACATATATGTCCATAATCGAAAAATGTTAATAATCAAGCACAGAATAAGAATGCAAGTCCATACATTTGAGCAATTTTGAAAAGTAAACAAAATTATGTGATAGTAACCAAAATACTATATACTAAAACTACAAATTAGAAAATTTTGTTTCAATATCTCGAAAGTCACGAGCTGTAATACACAGTTGAGTAGAGCGACTTGATGATACAGGTTTTGGTGGTTCTTCCAGTTCATGAAATACATCCAATAATGAGGAGAACTGAATATCATAAATCTCTTTAAACTGATTTGTAGATGGCTTAATTTGTTCAATGTAAGAGAATTTGGCTTCATTAATGCCTACATCAAGGGCTCGTCCAATAAACCAATAATTATATTCCTTCCAATGTACAGCATACCACTTTTCCGGGTTGACTTTTATGTGCCTTATCCCCATGTTTAGTATTTGTGGTGCAACTGTGTCTTTAATTTTCTTTGACATATAGATAATAGTACCTTGAGGGTCATTAGAAGTCATTGAACATTTTATGATTAACGAAGAAACTGATTGGACACAATGCACTCTATGTGTTTCCGGAATTGGTTGTACATCACACCAGATCTTATCCAGTTCTTCAACGCAATTTTCCACTTTTTCTTTGTTACAAAAAATTACATTAATTTTTGTATTTTTTACAAATTCTGCTGATGTTACAAATTTCGCAAAAGTATCAGCATCTGTCACAACACATTTCCGTGCTTTCATTGATTCATAAACCATTCTTTTTAGAGTACCCCCAATACCATCTACTGCTCCCTTCCCATGAGAAGTTGCAAAAAAATGCCAATTTATAGTAATATCATTGAGGGTTATTGCTGATAAGGTGTAGCGTTGCTTAAAGTGTTGCCCTGCTCCATCAGAAAATATATTAAGGACAGACACTTTTGGTGCTTTCTTGCGTATCTCCTCAATTAACAGGGAATTAAAAAAAAACACTGCATATTTGTCATGAGGCATATAATTAGATACAATAACATACGAAAATACTTCTCCTAAATACCATACACAAGCCGTATATAACGTAACTTGGTCGTGTTGCCAATGAGCACTTTGGACCTCATCTTGCTGAATTATGGAAAAGTTTTCGCTAAAGTCAACTTGAAGGAGGGCTGTTTCATCATTATTAATTTCCTGCAACATCATTATTAATTTCCTGCAACATATTGAAATATCTTGATTGCTTTCTTTTAATATAACAATGCCATAAAAAATATGACAATTTTTTTCAAGTGTGTTGAGAATATCTTGTGTTTCTTCCTGCTGAACAAGGCGTACTTTTCCCTCTTCATCCGTCATCCACTGAGCATACTGAAGCTCGGGCAAGGCATTATCCATAGTTGTGCCAAATAAATCTCTTATTTCCGTCTTAAATTTATCTTTGCAGGTGTTGCATTTGCGAAGAGCGCATGTCAGGTCATCTGAGCTACATGTTAAGCTGTCCATAAGTTTAAGTGGAACAGCCACACATACTTTAAATAATGCTTTCATAATCAATTCAATGTTTGCATGGTAAATGCAGACACACAAGTTTGCTGGTGTTTCTGACTTGGGCAAGCAATACTTTGGTCTCAAGTTAAAAAAAGATGATTTCTGTATTTTCAAATCTACGTTTTCGGTTTTGAAAATATTGTATGCCTCCTTTACAGTTAAAGTCAAATATTTGCGCTGAACCATTTCCTTTCCTTCCGAGTTTCTGAGAAGAATATACTCTTTTCTTCCAGGCATTGGTCGATTAATGTCATCCTGTTGATAAAAATCAAGTACCTTCTTTATACATTGTTCACTTAATGCAATATCTGAACGCTTTCGTTTTTCCTTATCTGTTTTTAAGCCATACGCTTCAGCTAATCTTTTAACAACAGCCTTTTTCTTCTTAGGACTTTTAGGCAAAACCTTGCTACTCTTTGAAATGCTTTTCCAAATGACTGCTTAGTCTGATATGGAAAACTATCTGGAGTATTCTGCAGTGAATTTTTTCTGTTCTTCCTTAATTGACTCATGGCAAAACGACTCTTTTCTTTGTTTGCTTTCTTTTGACTCTCTGTCAATTTTTTACGGGCAACTGCTTTTCGGATTCTGTCCTTCTCTTTAGCATTTTTTCTTTTTTCTTCAGACATCTTAGCCCTATAATCTCTCATTTTCTCCTTAGCAGTTTTTACCATTTTCCCTGCAATGACAATTTTAAATAGATGTTTTTAAATAATTGTTGCATTAATTAAGTTGTCTAATAAAATACAAAGAATAAGAAAAAGAAAAGTGGAGGATGTTTGAAGTTAAAAATAAGTTTTGGAGTTTTCTCTTATTACAAAAAGTTACATGCATTGTTGCTGATTCTTAGTAACATTTAGTACCACTCTATAAACTGTTATTATATCCATAACAAAACATTAATTGCATTTTAATTATTTTTTGAAGATAAAAAATAATCCATTTTTAAATTTTAAAATAAAGAATAGTGAGGTATCAAATTAAAATATATAATTGATAAAAAGATAGTTGATTTTAACAAGTTATAAATTTTTTTTAGAATGTTAGTCAGTTACTGTGCTATTTCTAGTTAGTCTGTTACCAGAATAACTTAAAATATTCTTGCTCTTTCTTTCCAAATTCTGTGCCATTTTATTGTTCTTGATAGTATCTAAGACAGAACCAAAAATTACCTCAATTGGATTTAAAATACTGCTTGTAGAACAAAAAATGTTCTATTTTGGTAACAGACTAACATTAGTTTAGAATAAAATGGAAATGAGAAAAAACATTACTTACCAGTGATTTAGGCTTCAATTACTTGTTAAAAGCAAATTATTAGATTCAATATTACAAAATGAAACTAAGTTCAGGTTTTAACAAAGCCCCAGTGATCACATGTGGCTGAATGAAATGTTGCCATTTTCAAGATTACAAAACTCATATGTTTACAGTTACAATTAGACAGTTTAAAACCTGAAATAAACTATTATTTATTAAAATAAAGTATTAAATTATGAAAATATGAAACATTATCTTCAAAAAAATGTATTCACTTTAGCAATTTACTTAAAATATTTTTTAGATATATTTGTCCCTTTTACCATGGAATTGCCCAGTTGGGGTACAACAAAATTTTCGAGCATGTTTTTGTACCTCCTAGCCGTCACGTTGCATGTCACAGGGCCATTGGGAGTAGCCTCTTCGAAAAAGAAAGGTCCAAGAATGAATGTGGCTGTGAATCCACACCAGACTGTAACTTTCAATGAGTGACGTGGAATCTCTTGGAAGGTACGAGGGTTTTCCGTGTCCCAAATGCGACAGTTATGGGTGTTGACTGTTCTACTTAGATGAAAATGCGCTTCATCGCTCCATAGAATCTGCCATGGCCATGATGCATCCACTTCAACTCTAGCCAGAAATGTCAATACAAAGGTCAGTCACTTCTCCCTGTCGATGGTCAGCAAGTGGTGATTGTGATTAATTTTGTATGAGAAAAAATGCACTATGTTTCTCAGTACGTTCCGCACTGTACTGTAGGGAACACCCATGTGCCGTGATACTCCACGTGCACTACTACAGCCTATAACGTTATCCATTGATTGTTCAACAATAGCTGTGGCAACATCATCAACGACATCTGAACGAGTCGATTTGCGTCCTCGACCCGGCTGAACTCCAAGATGTCCAGTTTTCTCGAATCGAGTGATCATTCTCCTGAGAGCTTGTGGAAGTAATGGTCCTTTGCGCAAATTCTTAAGTCGACGAAACTCTTGAAGTGCAGCTGCAGCATGTCCTTTGTTTTCATAAAACAGCTTCACAAGCAAAGCGCGTTCTGGCAGTGTGACAGCCATTGCTGATAAGAATGAAAATTTCCCAGTTTTATCCCCTTTTATGCCCAGAACATAGTAGCTGCAAACCAAGAGTTTATGCAAATTTTTGTACTTACAGTGCAAAATTGCAATTACAATGACAGTTTAAGTTTCTTCACTTTTTATCTTCTTTTTTTTCATATCAGTAAAAGAAATTAAAAAGGAAAAATTCCATATCGCATGTGTTTCTTTGTGATTATTTTGTGTCTTTTCAGCGTATTTTCTGTTGTACAGTGCCAGTGTATTATACCAGTATATATTATGCCAGTGTATATATTATGTATAGTGTATCGGTGTTTCTGGAACTAATTTTTTTTTTCACGTAATCCTTTTCCCCATGTCTTGAATAGTAGGTTCAACAATTTTGGAGCCTTTATCCTGAGTAGTTCGATGTATAGAGAACTCAAAGTAGGGGTGTTTTAATTCTGACCACCCGATATGTTTTCCACATTAGCCAAAATACAAAATCGAGTTAGTTTTATTCACCAAATTTTCCCTCCCACCATAGTTTTCATTAGTTATTCAAATATTCAATCCTGAAAGGGTCAAATAATTTTCAACGGTTTTGATAAAAAAAATTTGCGATAAGGTAGCTAGCTCATAAGGTAGCTTTTCTGCACTAGCCATAATCTAAATTAAAAAGAAATTTTTTGGCCTGGCCTACTGTATAGTACCCAGTATCCAAATTTATTTTTTCTTACTGTTTTACTGTTAGTGATGTCCACCTAACACATCCTGTTGACAAATAAAAATATCTTTTAAGACATTAAAAATGTGTACTAATATAATGTATTATTCTGATTCTACTTAGATTATCTTTTCGGATGCTCGTAAGGAAATATGGCTGTGATGTTGCCTTTACCCCAATGATTATCAGCCATTCTTTTATAGAATCTGTAAAAGCAAGGGACTGTGATTTTATAACCACCACAGGTAAATTTGTTTCTTTTTTTTGAGTGCAGTTTTAATTGTTTTTTATTCAATGGGACTTAATAGAGTTATTTGAAAATGTTTGCCTTTTCTTATGTTTTAGTTCTCATTTTTACTTTCTCATATTACAGCAGGATATTTTTGGGGGACTACACCATATCACCAACTTTTTCTAAATATATATTTGTGCTTACTTGATTTGAAATTTAATAGACTCCTTTAATCATTTCATTTTTTGCATCAATCTGTACTCTGTGAATGAAAAGTAATAAACAAAGAAATAAGGATGTCACAAAACCAAAAAATAATCTATTCCAAATAACCAATACTATTGGATCACTGAAGGATCGATATGATCCGATACTAATATTGGTACGATTGCTATTATAATGTATAACAAATTTACAATTGCTGTAAAATTATGTATAAAATTATGTGAAATTATATATAAAATTTCAGCCATAATTAACTAGACACATTTGTAAATATTAAAAAATGAAAACATTCATAATACACAGATAAATGAATATTTTATATGCTTCAGAAAATCCTAGTAAAAAATGACCGTGAAATAATAAATAATTTACTTTAATCTGAACAGAGTAAAAAATATCTATAGGGAATTGGGAAATAATTGTATAAAATACAAAATTCGGATTGTAATCAATGATATAAGAGAATAGAAATAAACGAAGAAAAACAAATCATACCATAAATCAAAACATTTCTATCAATCGTACTTCTAATGAGATGTATTTGTGCATTGTAAGTTATATCCGTGCTGGCAAATTGTAGTAAATTTCTTTTAATAATTGTTCCGTATCTGTTTCGAGATCGCCTTTTGGCGACTGAACACTCCGCCTTGGCGCTAATTAGGTTGTTGTAACCCAGCCGAAGAAGGTAGAAAAGGGCGAGAACTTGTGTGTGAGTTCAGGTTTCTCTGTTGCATCCGTCATGTGCTGTCGTGGTGTTTGTTTTGCGCAAATAAAGTTTTGTTAATACAGTCCATTCGCAGCATTCTTTCGCTTACCTCCGCACATTTAATGGTCCTAATGACCCGGAGGTACTACCAGTTCCTATGGTAAAGGATTTGACTAAATAACTAATTTAATCTTACTTTAGTTTCAGCGCGCGCCATGACTGACAGTAACACAATTACTGTTCTAAACCGCAAGCGTGGTAATATAAAGGGTCAACTGACCAAAGTTACAAGCTGTCTTACCGAAGGGAAGGAACCAACATTCAATGAGCTGAATGTCTACTGTGAATTGATTACAAAGATTCAAGTGAAGTTTGATGCATTAAAGGAAGAATATTACGCTACTGTTCCGGATGACAAATTCGAAGAAACGGAAGCAGCCCTGTCGCTAATTGATGAAGAGATGCAAAAAATAGAGGTTAGAATTAGGACCTCTATAAATAAAATTAAGGATAATTCAGATAATTCTACAACAACTGGGAAGAGTTCTACTCAAGAGGTATGTTCATTACATACAGATCTGCATAAAAGGGCTTCGATCAAACTACCCAAAATCCCATTACCTATATTCAGTGGTAAATTTGAGGAATGGAACCTGTTTAAAAGTCAATTTAATGCATTAATAACTGAAAATCAAGATTTATCAGAAAATGAAAAACTCCATTATTTACACGGTTCATTAAAGGGTGAAGCTAAGATTATGGAAACTTCCGATGATTCGTACAATTCTCTTTTTAAGGCTTTGGAACAACGCTATGAAAATCATAGAATTATTGTTGATACGCATATGAAAAATATTCTTAATGTGGATTCAATTAAACACGAATCTGAAAGGGAACTTCGCAGCTTATTAGACATTGTAAAGAAGAATCTCAGAGCTTTAAGGGTTTTGGAATTTGAACGCGACAAATTTTCTAATGCATTATTATTAAATATAATACTTTGCAAATTAGATCGCGAAACACGCAAGCAATATGAATTAACGTTAACAAACAATGAAGTTCCAGATTTCGATGCATTTTTGGAATTCTTAGAAAGAAGATGTCAAATTCTTAGTAGTATTAGCAGAAATATTGCTAAACCCAATGTGGAACGATCAAAATCATTTATCGTTAAATCCAATAATTCCTGGAAAGTATGTGTTGCATGCAAATACAAATATCATCCAATTTATCATTGTCAAAAATTCAAGGACATGAAACTGGATAACAGATTAGAAATTGTTAAAAAAAACAAACTATGTTTTAATTGTTTGAGCGATCTTCATATTTTATCAAACTGCAATTCGAAAAGTTCTTGTTTCGTTTGTAAAGCATCGACTCACCATACGCTGCTGCATAAGTATTATTATACACCCACTTTAACTAAAGCGCAGATCTCATCACCAGACACTTTGGCTACTTATAAGGAGCAAGAAGTGAATAATTCCGCTCAATTTATTGACTCGCAGCAGACTCGTTCTTCCTTTTTAACAAATGGAAATTCGAAAAGTGTGTTGGTTAATACAGCAATAGTGTACGTGAAAGATTCATGTGGTGAAAGAATTGCATTGAGAGCAATTTTGGACTGTGCATCTGAGTCATCATTTTTATCGTACAAAGCGGCTGATGCACTTAAATTAAAGAAAGAAAAGATGCAAATACCAATTTGCGGTTTGAATGACACTACTCTGAATGTCAGGTCAAGGGTCACCGCTGAAATATCGAATGAAAGTAATGATTCAAAATGGGAATTAGAGTTACTTATTGTACCTAAAATAACAGATGTTACGCCTTCGAAGAAATTCAAGATTTCTAATTTGAAAATTCCAAAGAACTTAAAACTCGCAGATCCTAAATTCTTTTTGCCTCAAAAGGTTGATTTACTTTTGGGTGCTGAATATTTTTTCGCTTTCTTAAACTCGGATAAAATTAGATTAACAGAAAATTTATTTCTACAGTCAACTGTTTTCGGACATGTGGTTTCGGGCAGCGTTTCGGACGATAATTCTGATATGTCAACTAACTATTGTTTTTTGTCTAAAAATTTGAAGACTCTAAATAAAACACTTACATCGTTCTGGGAAACAGAGAACATCGAAAGTCACGAAACTTGTATCAGTGAAGAGTTAAAATATTGCAACGAACACTATGAAAAAACGCACTATCGGAAAGCAGATGGAACATATGTAGTTAAAATGCCATTCAAACCAGAGCTTTCTGAAAAGATGTTGGGGAGTTCTAAAGAAATGGCTTCTAAAAGATTAGAACATTTATGGAAACGCTTAGAACGCGATCCTACCATGCAAGAGCTATATTCAGATTTTCTTAGGGAATATGAAGTTCTAGGCCACATTGAGGAAATAAAGGAAGATAAAGATTCTGAAGAAGGTTATTATCTCCCTCACCATGGCGTTTTGCGACCAACTAGTCAAACGACCAAATTGCGCGTCATTTTCGATGTGAGCGCAAAAACTACTAACAAAAATTCTTTAAATGATTTAATATGCAAAGGAGGGGTGATACAGGAAGATCTTTTTTCGATATTATTAATACGTTTTAGAAAACATCTCTATGCATTCACTACAGATATAGAAAAGATGTTTAGAATGATTGAAATTGATCCGTCAAAGAAAGCTTCAAAAGATTTTGTGGAAAGACAACAAATTGGCAACAACCAAGGCTTATCAGTTAAAAACGGTTACCTACGGCACTGCGAGTGCGCCCTATTTAGCTACGAAAGTTTTGCATCAACTTGCTTTAGATGAAAGCAAGGACTTCCCATTAGCATCGAGTGTTATCCTGTGCGACTTCTATATGGATGATTGTCTTTCTGGTTCATCGGATTTGAAGGAATTTAAAAGTATTCAATTAGAATTAACACAGCTCCTTAAAAGAGGAGGAATGTCTTTACATAAGTGGTGTTCCAATATAACTCGCACTTCTGAACAGATTTTTCCCTTAGATCGAAATTCAGAAGAGATAACAGTAAAAACATTAGGCATGCTTTGGAATAGCTCAACGGACACATTTGCATACAACGTTTCAATCGACAATAAGTGTAGTTTCACTAAACGAGATGTGCTTTCACAAATTGCCCGCATCTATGATCCTATTGGTCTTCTCGGGCCAATTATTGCCAAGGCGAAGATTTTCATGCAACAATTGTGGTTGCTGAAATTAGGCTGGCATGAAACATTACCACCAGACTTTTCGAAACAGTGGATGTCCTTTATTAAGACACTGCCAGATTTAGAATTCATCAAAGTGCCCAGATGCGTCCTTAAATCCGAGGTCAAGTCTATTGTTCTCCATGGATTTGCTGACGCCTCCTCTAAGGCTTACGGCGCAGTAGTGTACGTGCTGTCTGTAAACTATGCAAGCCAAGTCTCCTGTCAACTTCTGTGTAGTAAATCACGCGTGGCTCCCATCAAAACCATGACGATTCCAAGACTTGAACTTGCGGCGTGTCTCCTTCTTTCACAACTAATCCATAAGGTCTTAGATGCTTTAAGACAGAAGGTGGGCTCTGTTCAACTATGGTCTGATTCAACTATCAGCCTGGCTTGGATAAGGACCTCTCCCCACTTGCTTAAAACCTTCGTAAGTAACAGAGTATCCCAAATCCAGCAGCTGACCAAGGACTTTCAGTGGCAACATATCCCCTCTGAATCTAATCCTGCTGACCTCATTTCCAGAGGATTGGACGCAGGAACTCTTGCAGACAATAAACTATGGTGGTGTGGACCAGATCCTTCTGTGTTAGCAATTTCGACTCACGAGACTTTGTGTGATCCTGATTTTATAATGGACAAGGTCTATTTGGAGGAACTCAAAGTCCCTTCTAAATTAACTTTAGCCTTGAATAGTGACTCTAAATTTTATGATAATTTAATTGATCGCACTAATGATTTTCATAAACTAATTAGAATACTAGCATTTATTTTTAGGTTTATTAAAAACTGTAAGGGTAATACACATGCATTAAAAGGTGCTCTCTCTGTAAATGAATGTAAACAGGCTGAAGAATGTTTAATTAAGCAAGTCCAGTTAAGTTATTTCACTCCAAAAATTTCGGCCTTACAGAAAGGAGCATCAGTTCCAACTAAAAGTAAGCTCAGAGTTTTGCATCCATTTCTGGACAGTAGAGGTTTAATTAGGGTCGGTGGTCGTCTTACTAATTCAAATTTAAATTACGATCACAGACACCCAATAGTTTTGCCTTCTGGTAATAAAATAGTTAAAATGATCTTTCAGTATTATCATAGAAAAACTTTGCACTTTGGGCCACAAGCCTTATTGAACACTGTTCGGCAAAATGCCAGGAATGTTAGTGTTACTCAAGGACTCAAATCTTCCGTTCAATAAGTGGCCTATGGCCAGAATTACTAAAGTTATGCCAGATGCAGACGGAAATGTTCGTGTCGTAGACTTACGCACTCCGGCAAGCAATTTTAGAAGATGCGTTTCTAAAATATGCATCTTGCCAATTCCAGATAATCACAGTCCAATGTAAAATAATTATTGTGATATTTACTTTGTATATGTTTATATTGATTTGTTAGAATATGTTTTATTTGTAAAGTTATGTAATATTTGAAATAATTGAATATTTCAACGCCGGGCGGGATGTTCCGTATCTGTTTCGAGATCGCCTTTTGGCGACTGAACACTCCGCCTTGGCGCTAATTAGGTTGTTGTAACCCAGCCGAAGAAGGTAGAAAAGGGCGAGAACTTGTGTGTGAGTTCAGGTTTCTCTGTTGCATCCGTCATGTGCTGTCGTGGTGTTTGTTTTGCGCAAATAAAGTTTTGTTAATACAGTCCATTCGCAGCATTCTTTCGCTTACCTCCGCACAATAATCTTCTCTGAACTTTTTGCAGAAAACATTTACGGCATTCATTGATAAACATTCATTAATAAAACATTCATTAATAAAATATTCATTAATAAAATTACCATTTGTCGCAATGGTTATGTAATAGTTCAATGAAAAATTACTAAGGAGGCAGAAAAAGAAAAGAAAGGCTATGTATGTATTAGCTGATGAATAAACCGAAAGCAAACCCGTCACGAGTAGGGCCTCCGATAGGTAGGGGCAAAATAATGTTTTGCATATGGGTCTGGGAGGCTTGGGGCACCAGGCCAATAACTTCTAAAATAGAGAGTAGTAAAGACAGAAGCACATTTACTGCATAGGGATCCAAAAATTTTGTTGGCAGCACTGGTTGCGAGCCTGTGTGTCTAATCTAATCCCTATAAAATGTTGTAATTTATGCAATTAACTAAACATCTAGCGGACCCCGGGGTATGCTATACTATTTAAAAAATCAGTTATTATACACTGAAGAAATAAAGTATTTAAGGAATTTTTTTAAAGGAAAGAGCCACTGTTCTGGCAGGAGATACTAACTATAAACTATCCATTTGCGAACATGCCACTTTGCCAGCCGACACTGGATCACACTCTTATTAGTATCTAGAAGGTCCTTCCTCACTGAGGGCCACTAATGGCATCACAAATACAAAAATCGCACTGCGATTATTTTTTACAGCTATTGTAATGAAAAGTTTCGTGAGCTATAAATAACCCCTTTCATGCATGATTGTCCAATTTTACCCTGTGCTGCTATGTTAAGAAAATATAAAATTTTGGATAAATTTTGATGTTTTTGCTCAAATTAAAAATTTTTTTATCTAGTTCAAGATTTTTCTGTAGCAAAGTTGAATATAATGTATTGTGAAAATCTATTAATATTTGTGATAGCTATTGTGTACACAAGAAATAGACCACAAACAGATATTATGTTAAAAATAGTCAAAATGTGTTCAAGAAGGTCTTAAAACATAAATGGACAATTTCGGCCTCTTTTATTTATTCGATTCGAAATGTTTCAAAACTGACAAAAGTACAAAAATTTTTATTCTCTGAGCTGTATTTCATGTTTTATTAGCAGTCAAAATTCGCCTTTCTGACTATTTCAGGAAAATGGTCCATTTTGGCGTGCACGGAATGTGACGTCACCAGGTTCGTCCGCAGCTCCCGTCTTTGAGAATTGGTGCATTAGTTTGCTTACATTCGGAAAGTTCCGATAATTATAATTGTTTCTTCCGTCCCAAACTTCTGAATAGTTATAAGTATTGTATCACTCCAATGTGCCCGACTACTAATTTTACATCGTTAGATAAAATATTTATATCTGTGCCAAAAAATGTTTTTTGTGAAAAATTATGTGAAGCGCAGAAAGCCAGATTGTAAACAAAATTCACCAGTGTCATTAAAGAGTGTTCATTATGTATGTTATGATAATAAATCAGTGACTGTATAATACACTTTTCAAAGCCATTTTATGAGAAGTTATTTCTTTATGATTTAATAAACTTTGAAAATCCACTACTGGTGTCTACTACTGGTTCGGCACTAAGGTTTGCTATTACGAATGAATTTAAAGCCATATTCAAAGTGGATTATTTATTGACTTTATACCTGGTTTAGTGTGTGATGTTCGCAGTTAGTTTAGTTAATATAAAAAATTCCTTGCATAAAATTTTTTTATATCTATATACTGCAGTGAGCAGTTTCAATTTAGTATTTTCATTAAGTACATGTGCTTTTGAAAAGTTATAAAATAGATTTTATCTAAAAAAATGAATCACAAATTTGAAACATTGCACAAAAGGAATAGAAATTAAATGGAAAATAATTTAAAATTCCTTCACCTATTCAGAATCATTAATGATTTACTGTTTATTATAGGTTTTAAAATATAATATTATAAGAAACAATTTAAAATTGCTTTTAATTTGAAAATAAATTATTAGATATTATATTTAGAATCCTCACAAATCATATAAATGTAATAAAAAATATATGCATAAAAATATATATACATATAAACATAAATACATAAATATTATTTTTAATTCCCAGAAAAAATACACCGCTCAATCTAAACTTTCGGTTTAAATTTACTGTATAGGAAATTTAACTATAAAAGGCTATTTGCACTCAAAAAATTGCGGAGCACATTATAAAAAAGAATTTAAAAAAAATTCAGCGGTGGGTCGTCCAGCCTGATGGAGCCGAAAGGTTTTGTAAAATAAATATTCAATTTGTTCGTTTTTATCACTTATTTGTTTCGTTTACAGGCTTTCAAAGGGCTACAAATTACTTGTTAACTGCTTATAGTTAGCTAGCACTTTTAGTTTTCGTCCCGATTTTATCTGGATATTCTGACTCTAGATATGCAATTTTCTCAAAAAATGAAATTTTTTTTAACTTGCTTTGCGGTATATATATTAAACTTAACAATATATCTGATGAGATTTTACATTCAAATTAATGTATAAACTTGTCTGGCGGCACATAATTACTTACTTGATTATGTATATTTCCATGTATTATGTTGAAACCTCACCAATCATTAAATATCTTTAGAATCCCCAAGTTTATTACCACCTTATAATTTTTTTAAACAAAATAAAATATCTCATCCTTGTGCATCCATATTTCACCAAGGAGTAAGTAAAGACACTGAGCTGCAGCAATCGTGATATTTTAAATATTGCAACTTTCCCAGTTATTGGAAAATCCAGGTTAAAAACTAAGCTATCGAAATTAGAACCACTTGATCCAAAACTCAATTATATACACTTGCAAGACTTTAAAAGAGCTACAAATTCTTACTTATTGTTCATAGCTAGCACTAGTTTTTGAGATATAAGCATTACAAACTTGTAAAATGAAAAATTTTCAATCTGTTTCAACTTGTGAAGACGATTACTCGAAAACAAAGTCAGTAAGGTTCAATATATTAGCTTTTTTTTTTTCACAAAAAGTAGATTCAGAAACTAAATTTACTAATACATATTTTTGTCGCTTACTATTTATATCTATCTTTTGAAGTTTGAGTGAAAGTAGGAAAAATTAAAAAAACACTTGCTCGGATAGACGCTTTAAGTGTTTTCTAAAAAAGTTCCAAAGTATTAAAATTATTTCATATATTCATAATCTGGACCAACGAAACAATAAAAAAATATGTACATTTTTTTCTATCACATTCGGAGAAATTGGCGTCCAAAGTGTTTGCATTTTTTGTAATGCTCCGATTTCACCACAGATACCTTAAATGTAACTGTAATTCACATAATAATAATAATAATAAATTATTATTATTTTAAGCCTTCAAGAAAAGGGTATCAAGTTTACATCTCGAGTTTCAGCTGTCACAAAATATTTATTATTTCTGAGCACCATCACAGTAAAATCGATCTTAGGCAAATTGTCTGATTGCCCTTTAACAAAACCAGAATCCATGTTTACAATAAAATAAAATAAGGAACACATAATTTAAACTCAAGCATACGAAGAACAAATGGGTGAAATAATTATAAACAAATTGTAAACAAAATTAAATGCCAACTACTAGCAAATATCTCAGTAGAAACAGCACATAGTAGAATGTTGCATCACAGGTCGAACAGGCCTTGTGATGTCACAGCCAGTCACTGCCCTTTTTGTGCTTGAGTAGATTTTGCGCTTTTTCATTTCTTGATATTTAAATAAATAATTATTTTAAGAGATTTTTGCTTGGATATTTGAAATCAGAAAAAAATTCTCTATAAATATCAATTGGTTTTAAGATCTTTTAAAAAAAATCGGAATTGTACATTGGCATCAAAATCTTGAAACCAAAAAATTTTGTGGAAACAATACTTTCTCTATATATTCTTTTGTATGTGAAAGTAAAATCAACAGGGTAATAAATTTTACATAGAGGTAAAAAGCATATATTAACCTAAGACTTGACCTCCTTAATCCCATCATTACCACAAATGCTAAATGAAATCGTTAACTACAGCATTATAATCACCAACTCCTGTTCCCACTCTCTTTTGTTTAGGCTGCTGATTCAATGTAAAAAAGCACTTTGTGAAAAGAGCATTTTTGTAAATGAGAAGCATAAGGGAATCTTAGTATGATTAATATCTGCAAATATTAGTTTTAGAGCATAAACTTTTAAAGAGTTATTAATTTTTTAGTTAACTTATGTTTCAGAAAGTCACGATAAGTGTTCGAAAGACCTGATTAGAAGAATGTCGCCCAGTCTGGCAACTCTGTCTTTAACTGGAAATACAAACTTTAATAAACACCCCGGACAAAATATTATGAAATCAGCATTTACCACTAGCCTAAACTGTAAGAGCATGTGTCTGCAGTGCACCTCACGTATGCAAACAGAATAGAGGTGGAAGTCGTAGAGGAAGGTTGAATGTGTGGCGAAACCTTGAGATCAGTGTGCGTCGTTCGTTCATATAGTTCGAAATGGACCGCAAATGAGACATCACCAACTGGTAAAAGGGGACCATAGTGTTTGGCCGGGAACACGGCCACAAAGTTGCAGGGATTGCTGCATTCTTGGGTGTGAGAGCATCTACAGTAAGTACAGTGTATAAGCAATGGTGTTTGTCCAGAACAAATAGTTCCTTGCGATGCAATGCCAGTTGCAAGCCGATACTAATTCTGTACTCCACTTCTTAATTGTTTTATGGCATTATAGAGGTGTCCAGTCCAATTCGGCATGCAACAAGGATTTATCAAAGTGTTTTAAAATTTTCGCGACTTTGCTGTGTTCTTCAACTACATAATGTCTGTCACTGCATTTTGCCGTCAGCAAAAACCTACCCATTTTTCTTGATAGCCCTAGCTTCATTATTTACAAACTGTATTTTAAGTCCAAGCTCTTCAATCCTACCAACTGATATAAGAGGTTTCTGTCTAATTCAGGTACATATAATACATTGCAGGGGTAGAAATTAGAAAAATGAAGTCACTGGTCCTTCGGACCAGTGACTTCATGACTTCAGTGGTCCGCAACCTTTGTTATTGGTCCGTACACGGGACTTCAATAAATTATAAAATAAAATAAATTACATGTGGAATGTTATGTGGATTTCCATAAATTCATAAATACCATACCTAGTTCAATTAAAAAATATAAATGAAGCGTTACATAAAATGTAATTTAATTCTTGTGGAATAAAACATATAAAGTGAAATGTACACTGCCAAAAAACTACATAATGAAATGCTATTCTGTGACAGAAGCACAGACAATTTTTCTGTTTCTTTCTCCACTTTCTAGCCAAAATGAAATTGCTGGTATCGGATCGAAATGTTCAATGTCTGGCGTATCTAAATATACTCTCATTAAGTCATTTAAAGAGTCTGTACACAAAGAGCTACGCCAGTCGGTTTTGATATCTTTCATATTTCGAAAACCTCTTTCACACTCTGATGATGTACTTGGTATGGTGAGTAATACATCTATTACTGCCAAGATATTTGAATATTCAATATGATGCTGAGCATTAATATCCTTCCATGTTAAAGTATTTGGTTCTTCATTACGTAAGTATAATGCTTTTTTTAAAGTTTACCACTCCAGTTCAACTTCAGAGGTTTGGATGTCAAATGTTTTTAGAGTACTTTCATAATTCTCAAGGATAGCACTGAATTCTGGCTCTCCAAAATTCTCTGGACATGGTTTTAATGGCCATTCACCTAATGAAAGGATTCTGCTAACACAAAGTAAACTTTCATTCAAATCAGTAAATCGCTCTTTCAGTTGCAGAATGTTATTTGCAATGAACTGTTGAAAATTTCTTCCAGTGATGTGCTCATTTCTCTTCTTTTTTTCGACAGTAAAATCAAACTTATCCATCTTATTTTTTATTTTTTCAATGTTTTCGATAAGATTTCTTAAGGAATCGGTAACTGCTTCCACACATGCATACGCATGAAATAATGTTGTGTTACGATCTTGTAATGTTAGTGACACTTTTTGCAAGCAGCACACTACTTCACTCAATTCTAATGCAGCATAAATCAGTGAAGGCGTAGTCAAAGGTTTAAGAAGACCAAGGGACACAGCAGCTGAATCAGTTTTTGATCTCAAAGAGCAATTTTCCAACTGCAGTTTTAAAGCATGATATATCTCCTAAAAATCCTTCAGCACTATATTTAGATAGGGCAGCCAACGTGTTCCACCAACTCTGGTGGGAACTAACTGTTTAATTTCCAGTGATACACAAGTTTCCTTCAATTCTGCCCTGTTCAAAGGGCTGTTATGATAAAATTTATACAAATTAAAAAGAAAGTTTTCTACATCATAATAAGCTTTAAACCTTTTCAGCGTGTTTTTAAATGCCAGCTCTAACCTATGAGCCATGCAGTGAAGTCCAATTACAGCAGGTTGTTCATCTGAGATTCTCTTTCTCACTCCAGATTTACACCCTTGCATTGTTGCAGCACCATCCGCAACATAGCACAAAAGCTTTTCAAATGGCTTTTCTGTAGCCTGAAGTACACCAGAACATGCATTTCGTAATGCTAAACAAATTGATTCAGCATCGGCTTTCTGAAGAGAAATTATATTTAGAAATTTCGTGTACATTTCCCCCTTCTTACAGAATACTAGATATATTATTAATTGTTCTATTACAGCACTGTTGGTAGATTCATCACATAGTAAAGAGAAACATTTCACTTCCTGAATATCACTGGAAAGCTGTTGAAAACAAGTCTTAGATATATACTTGACAAATTCTTTGCAAGCTTTATCACTTTGGTAGCTTTCTCCAATATCAAGATTTTTCATGACATCTAATTTGCACTGCCACACAAAATCAGTGAATGGACGTGAATGTTTCACTAAGGCATGAGCTGTGTGAAAAAGGTATATAAGTCTGTCTTTCTGGCATCGTTGCAAAGACAGCAAGGCTCTGCTAGCTTGAGATGTGCCTGGGACTTCTTTGGCTCTTTCTAACATGTCTAGAATTTGACCATGCTGAGTGCTGGAAGCATGGGCTTTTATAGAATCTAGCTTAAAATTAGTACTTCCTTTAAAAAATGCTGATTCTTTATCAGCATATTTTGAGTTTCTACAAAGTTTGCAGAACATTTCATTTTTTTCAGTATCATATTTCAATCAAGGGAAATGCCTCAGCCATTGCACCTGAAATTTTCTTATTCTCTGCTCTTTGTCATATTTTTTGTCACTCTCCTTCTTGCTGCAGTCACTTGTATTCTTTTTCTTTTTCGTTGGGGGTTAGCTACCGATGCCGTAACGCTACATTTTAAACAGCTAAATCAAATTGCGATAAGATAAAACAAACTTTTTTTCAAAGCAATTTCTGTGAATTCTTAAAACCAAAGACAAAAAATAAAGTTTTAACTTAACATTCAGGACTGTTCACCACGCTGAATTTGCCTTTTGACGATTAGGTGTTGTGAGATCATGTTTGTCTATACACCCTATAAAGTACGGCCGTTGTTCCATTTCTTCCCTTTTGTTACCATAAAGATGAAGACAAATATTCTAAATACGTGATAACCTCAAAATATGGGAGAAAGAAAGCGATGGGGGAAGGAAGGGGAAGAAGCAATGCCCAGGATACATTCCAGTTCCCCTCCCTGTTTTCACAGCAGGAGTCCATGGGGAACAGGCTTCCAGAAATCGGCCGTCCTCCTGTCCTTGCTGGGTTAAAATTCGGAGGGGACTGCCAATTTTCGGAAGTTGTCGTCCTCCCGGACGGCCTTGAGATTATTGAGATTAGAGATTCCGTAAAAAATAAATAAATAACAAGTTATCATCGTAAAATTATAGCGAAAGCCACCCTTTCCCGTGCCATAAATGAAAATTGTCTGCAAATCCCCCCTCCCCCCATAAACTTAGCTAGTGTGCATTGTAACTACAAGCCCTAGTTCTTTTCTCTTCCCTCATATCCCCCACCCAATGAATCCGATGACTGAGCGAAAATGCGATAGATAGCACGCTCACAATCGAAGTGACTTGCTCTGTTCTCCTTTTCGAGGTCTACATGTGCCGAAATTTCGGATTTTCACCCGACCGACAATTATACCAATGCTTAAACCAGGGCCAAGACTGAAGGAATTTATAAATTTAGAATGAATTCGGCTGAAGATACCTGCGTCTCAACGAGCCCGAAATGATTTGTATTCAAATATGTTGAAAGCAAATTTGTGACAATTTTGTACGGAGAATTGAGCTTGTTTTCTTACATTTATCTTTAGATAGCTGAAATAAACGGAATAAGTTCATGTATTCAATTTAAATCCATTGAAAAAAAAAATCAGAATAAATATGTTCGGCCCGGTCATAACGGACGTTTAAATAAAAGACTCAAACCGGCCTGAAACAGTAGAAAACTCAAGCCCAGCCCGGGCCTAAGCCCAAACCCGCGCAGAGCTCTATCACCTTTTAATTCTTAATAAAGTTTCCATTTGCTGTAATAGATGGGAGTACGTAACAAGTTTGAATTTTTGGAATGGATTCTTCTATTTTCAGCCAGAAGTATATTCTTTTCTTCCCCACTTTAGTTTCAACTTTAAAACTCATACGTTTACAATTCATTCATGGCATTTGTTTCAGTTGTCTGAGAACTGAATTAAGGTATGAAACATCTATTCAGTCCAAATAGTGTCAATGAGGTTTAAACTGCTTAGGGACAAGAGTATATATATGATTATTTATTTACCACTCCTTCAAATTTCCAAACATTGGAAAGAGGAGAGATTTCTTACATCTGTTATCCCTCTGCACTCACCCATAGATCGGAATTCCGACGGGTTCAGTCATCGGCGAATTTGATCGCAGTGGTTAAGCGTTGTGAGGTTGGTGTATGAATATTCAGTTATCGCACTTCATCCTGAGGCATCTGTTTCTAATTTATTATTGTTGTGCGATATATTTGTGCACACATGTTAAAGAATATAATGTGAAAAACAAATTCTTAGGAGGACGGGTAAAAAATGTTAATAGCCGTCCTTGAGGACGGGCTAGATTTTACAGGTTTCCCAAAGCCTGGTAGGGAGTCAGAATAGCCAGATGTCTTGCAGGCGCGGGAAGGAGGGAAGAAAGGGGGGTGACAAAATTACAAACACGAAAGCAGTATTGTTTACTTTCCCCACACTATTGAATATCGTCTTTCTTTGCATAAGTGCTGAGGGGAAAAGGGGAAAATTTAATTTATGAGAGAGAAATGGGAATAAAAGGTTACTAGTCCGACGGACCAATATAATTTATATTCTGCTGGTCCGTTGGGTGTTTTTGTGGTCTCGGACCAACGGACCACTGTTAATTTCGAGCCCTGCATTGTCCATGGACGCATATAATCCACCATTTGCTTCATACAACTCAATGTCAGCATGCCCCAAACCTTTAACTCGAAGTTTATCTTTGTTGGCAACTTTAACACTCAAATCTATTTTTCGAAAACTTGAAATTTTTTTTTATTATGACATCATGTGGACTGTGGTATCACTATCTAGGTACTAAACTAATGGATTTTCTACTGCCCCCATTCTTTTCAAACAATGTTGAATGTACGACTTTCTTTACTTCATAAGCACCCCAGAAGAAAAAATATGAAATCAGCATTTCCTGTGAGCCTACACTGTAAGAGCACGTGTCTGCAGTGCACCTCGCATATGCGAACAGAACATAGGTGAAGTCGTAAAGGAAGGTTGAATGTGTTGCGAAACTTTGAGATCAGTGTGCTTCATTCGTTCGTAAAATTGGAAATAGGCCGCAAACGAGACATCACCGACTGGCAAAAGGGGGCCATAGTGTTTGGCTAGGAACACAATCTCAAAATTGCAGAGATTGCAGCTGTCTTGGGTGTGACAGCATCTACAGTAAGTACAGTGCATAAGCAATGGTGTTTGTCCGGAACAAATAGTTTTCGGAAATGCAGTGCCGGCCGCAAGACGATACTAACCCTGAGAGATTGTCTGCATGTGAGGCCATGGCTACCACTAATCGCTTCCAAGCCAGGGACCAACTGGTGACACAGGTTAATGCTGGACCAGGTTTGTCTATTTCTGAGCACACCCTGCACCCAGAGCTGCATCGCATGGAATTATTAAAGCATATACCTCGGCGATGTCCTCGGATCACAGCAGCCCCAAAACAGAAGATTCCAATAGGCTCAAGAACATCAACACTGGACTGTGGATGACTGGCCACGTGTAGTATGGTGAGATGAATCATGCTTCTACTTGTATGCCAATGACGCACGTTTCGGCTTCACCAGGAGGTCCAGAGAGGCGTATCATTTGGATTGTCTCCAGAGAGGCGTATCATTTGGATTGTCTCCAGAGATCAGTGCAGTTCGGGGGTGGAAGTGTGATGTTTTGGGGGTGTATTTTGGTGACTGGCATTGGACCACTGGTGAAAATCAACAATCGGATGAAGGCTGTGGATTATATTCCTATCTTGGATGACCACGTCGTCCCTTATGTTGAAGACCCAGACCGTCCGATTCATCCAGTGGACATGAGCACCGTCCCTTGTGAACTTTCTGCATGGAAAGGACCCTGTCACCGAACCTGTCTATGTTTTTGATGATTTCTTCTTGTTTCCTGATTTTAGACAAGAATCTCCCAATTTTTGCCAATTTTTTTAGAATTCCATAAAGTTAAGGATTTTTCAATAAAAACTGTCTGGTAAAGGGAATTTCGATCGAATTTGTGTCTGCCATTTTGTTTTTGCCATATATGAACCTAGTACCAGTAGTAAGTTGTATCATTTTCACTTTATTGATGGATACTTCTTCAAATAAGTGCTACTTCATGTATATAGATAAGATTACATTCCTGTGTAATGTTAAAGTTTCCATCTATGTTTTAGTTACAAATTATGTGAATGAAAAGCATACAACATTCATTTCTTTGTAGTATGTTTCATTATTAATCAGTATTTTCATAAAATATTGATTACTTTTTTAGTGTGATTTCACGGGTATAGATTACATTCTTGTGCAATGTTGAAACATCCTTTTCCATCCATGTTTAGTTTCAAATTCTGTGAATTGTAAAATGCAAAACATTCATTTCTTTGTAGTATGTTTCATTATTAATTAATATTTTTTGTAAAATATTTATTATTTTTTAATAGCGATTTCATGTTTATTTAATTACCATATAATGTTTAAACATTTTTTTCCATCTGTCTCATTTTTGATGAAATCTCAAATTAATTAAACAGTACTTTCACATTTTTGCAGTTTACATAAAAATGAAGGATTATTTTCTTATGCTCTTTTCCCCTTATTGTCTAGTTAATAGAGTCCCAAAAGCATTTTCCTATCCTTATTCATCTAATTAACTAAATTACAGTTGAATATCTTTTGTTTCAGTGAGCCCTACTCTAAAATTTCTATGTTTATGCCATTATGTTTTTCTTATACACTATGTTAAAACATTTTTTTTATTGCAGTAGGCATTTTCAATTGTTATAGTGAGTTATTTTTTGTGTGATACAAAAAAAAAGAAAAAAAAATCCCAATTTTCCCCTAAGTGATATTGAACAGGTTATACGTTGATTTGTAGAACACCATAAAAAATGCTCACTATGTTATCTACTGGATTTTTATTCTTCTGATGTTGGCAGGTATGCTATATATATCTGACTAGGAATGGTTTTGTTTTGTTTAAGTTCCTTTCAGCTTGCTTGCGGCTGACTCAGTTTTAAAAAGAAATTTCACTTATGTATCAAGAGTTTAATATCTCCATGCTATTCTAAATGTGAATAAATCAGGGTTCACACAGTCTTTAAGAATGCCTTAAATTTACATTTTGTTAAGGGTCCTTAAAACTCCTTATTTTTTGCCAAAATCTCCTTAAAAACATATTAACATTTTTGCCATTCTAATTCTGAAATGCAAAGGGAAAGCTAAGAAATGACTGACTTTCCAAAATCGACACTGTGAGGAACATTATCAAAATATTAGAGATTACTATTGATCTTGTTTGTTTTTTAATTTTTTTTATGCCCCAAAATCGGAACTTCTTTAGCGGGATCAAAAGTAGAAAAAAGTAGCAACCCCCCCCCCCCCCCACCTCTCCTACGAAAAAGAAAGTAGAAAAAGACTGGAAGATTGTTGATTAGTGTAGTGCACTTCCCTTTTGCTAAATTACTATAAGTTTCCTTTTCTTTACATATGTAAGCTTCTGCTCAATTATATTTTGTTTGGTGTCAGTTTGGGGTAAAAAGTTCTGAAAATTTGAACTCTGTTGTTGTTGAGACCCAGACCGTCCGACCTACCAGAAAGGTGTAAGGTAACTGTATGGACGGCCGGGAAGTGCCACCCAATTTAGACCGGAACCCAGTGGGGGAGGCATCCACAGGGACCGTACCCTCCTTCCCCTACCACCAACCTCTCGGAAGGACTTACGGACCCACATGTTTAACGTGATCGTACTCCGCATGAACATGGTGGCATTTGTGGCAGCGTGCAAATCTTAGCGCGCAAACCACAGGGATACCGCACCCGAGATGGCCAACAGCACGCGGTGTTCCGAGGTGGTCACCCACCAAGTACTAACCGCGCCCGATGCTGCTTGACTTCGGTGATCTAACGAGAACCGGTGTTTTCAGCACGGTACGGCCGTTGGCCCAAGAACTCTGTAAGAATTTTTGCTCTAAAACTAATATTTCCAAATATAATTACTCGGACTATGATTTTTACGCTCCTCATCAGCGAGAATGATCTTTGCACTAAGTGTTTATGTTTATGAGCCAGTCAAGTCAAAACACGGAAGGGGAGGGAACCAGTTTGTCTTTGGTTGAACCCTTTCAAGATGGTGGAACTAGCCATCAGTATGCCACCAATGAATGGGCCGTTGTGCGATTAGTGCATACTGCACACTGTGCACATTAATTACTTTATTTTTAACTATGATGCTCCACAAAAAGGTAGAAAACAAATACAGACTCATGTCATGAACTTTTTCTTGTGAGCTAGTTAAATATATGATGTCCAATTCGTGTATCGTTACTGCAAATGTTGCTAGCCAATGTGACACATTTAGTGGATGCCAGATATAGCCGATGCTAGCCAGGGTGAAGCATTTAGTGGATGCCGGATATAACCAGTGCTAGTCGTGAAAGGATTAAAGGGATCGAGAGCATCTTAAAGCGGTGGAAATACAGTTTGTTTGCAAACAGTTTTGACAAAATAAGAGGGGTGATAGTACCCATCAAGATGAACAATATTTACTATGGAACCTAGGGTTGCATTCCACTCTGAGTGTCAGAAAAGAGTAACTTCAAAACACGTTCAACAAGCACAAGTCGCCATTTCAGATGACATAGCTATCGTGCCGGAGAAGTATCACATTTCCAGAACATCACCGTCAAGCATGTTCTGTATGCAAATTTCCAGTTACAAGAAGCAGCAATGGCAGTTGCAGCTGATTGGCTGATTGGACGTAATGGATCTGTGGCTTGGCCTCTACACTCACCAGACCTCAACCCACTGGACTTCTTCTGGGAGCACATAAAATCATTAGTGTACGAGATGCCTGTGGACTCCATAGAAAATCTCATCTCGAGAATTGTTGCAGCGGACAGGATAAACACGACACCAGGTGTCTTCGAGATGGTGCTCCAGTCTTTCATTCGCCAGTGTGAATTGTGTAACGGCACCCTTGGCCGTCACTTTGAGTATCTACTTTGAGTCTTTCTCTACTGTAAGTAAATGGGATTGTGCAACTTATGATTATGTTAATTCTCTATATTTTCACTGTTGGAAGTCCAACTTTAATTTTATGCTTTTTTGACACTCAGAGTGGAATGCGACCCTAGGTTCCATTGTAAATATTGTTCGTCTTGATGGGTACTATCACCCCTCTTATTTTGTCACAGTTTACGAGCATCCTGTATATAAATATCTTTTTAATGTAATGTTTATTTAGATAAGTATTTGTTTCACAAGAAATCTGATGTGGACAGTTCATGACTTTCTCTTCAAAAACATTTTTTTTTGTCCTCAGGGCTTTTGCTTATATGCATAAATTATCCCAATATGTTTAAAGTGACTTATTTCAATTATTATCGTCAGGTTATTTTTATAGTGTGCTAGTATAAATGAATTATCGTATTAATATTTATTATCATATTTTATAGTGTGCTAGTATAAATGAATTATCGTGAAATCGTATTAAATATTCACTAAATGAAATAATTATTGCATAAATGTGGAATTGCGCAATTCATTTTCTACCTTGGTGCATTGTAGCGAGTCCACAAGCATCTTTTGCATCTACCTCTATCCTTTAATTATTACACATTAGGCAGACTAAACCTGCTTATTTTCATATTGTGGTTCATTTTAAAAATAAATTGTGCATAATTAACAAAATATGAGAGTTAATGATGGAAGTAAGATGATCTTTATAGTTGCTTTTTTTTTTGTGTGTGTGTGGGGGGGGAGGCATTGAATATAAATATTTGAACATAGCACTGAATGACCTTCGACTTGAGAGTTTCCCATTCATGCAGATGCGTAGGATCCGAGAGACTAATCCCTGATCTCCAGTGTCTACCTTTCGGTTTCAGAATGAAAGGCAGTTAAAGAAAACACATTTCTTCAATACTGAAGTATAAAGAAGAAAAAATGTTGGATTTATCAGTTCTCAAATATCAGTTTTTCGTTGTTATTGAGAAAATACCGATTTATCAGCAAAACCGATAAACCAATAGTCAATATCAGATCACCAATGAGATAGGATAAAACTGTCTGTAGAAGATGCTGTCTTTTTGGAAAATAAAGAAAATAAGCTTGGGTAATTAACTTTTTTAGTATTCAAATCTTTGCAGTATTTTCCTACTGCATTGTTGTCAGTGATCTTAACTCTAACCTCTAATGCATTTAGGATTAATTTGTTGTATAAGT
Organism: Amaurobius ferox; assembly: GCA_951213105.1. Lineage (NCBI taxonomy): Eukaryota > Metazoa > Arthropoda > Arachnida > Araneae > Amaurobiidae > Amaurobius > Amaurobius ferox. The sequence continues at coordinate 78,155,643 of OX578133.1, read as the reverse complement.
TACAAATTCATGAATAAAAGTGAATTAAGTAATAATTAAATAATTTATGTATAAAATTATTAGTGTTTCCATTTGTCACTTGTGCCACATTCCTTCTGATGGAAGAACTGAACCGTTAATTAAACTTAAATAATATTTAAAATATGTTTATATCTTTCACTTATGCTGTGGCCCTTCCCTTGAATGACACTTCTAGATTATTAGTGAAGCATACAGGCAGGGGTTGTACTTGTCCTTAAATTTCTGAAAAAAATATTTGTGTCCCGAAGTGTCCTTATTTATTGTTATGTGCCTTCTTGAAATTTTATGTATTTCAAAAGCAGAAATGCCGATTACTACAGATTCTCCATAGTTTCTACAGAAAACATCCTCATCTCATACTACAGATTACAGAATTTGCATAGTTTTCTTAGTTTTGCATAGTTCTTCAAAAAATTGCTTTCTCTCTAGGCCAATGTGAATTTATGGCCAAATACACAGTAATACCAATTATATTAATGGAGATTTACAGCCTCATCGCACTAGCTTGTTTTATGAAAATGATAAATATGCTTCTTCAAATGTTCTCTAATTCAGCATTAATAACAGTGATGTGATTGCTACGCTAAACTGTGCCATTCTGATACAAAAAGCAAAATTTAACTGATTTTGCGCCAACACTGCGCCATTTCACGAAATACCGGAAAATATAATTTTTGTTTACGGTAACGGAAAGGAATGTTGGCGGAGGAAGAAAATTGAATCAAAATTTCCCAGAGTACCAACAAAATCAGAAGGCTAGAATTTTTCCTTTTCAGACAGCTCTAATTATTATAAAGCTGTGGGTTGTTTAGTTCAAACAAAGAGATTCCCTAACAAAGAGCCAGTTCTCCCATAAGACACCAAAATACTGAGCAAGTACTTGACCCCTTGACCAGGTCGCATGATAGGAACTGCTATATTGAATCAGGAGCAAAAAATAACTCCAAAGCTTCGTAATTTTGAACATGATCTACGTAGGGAGGAAGAAAGGGGGAAGCGATATCTTCCTGGAGTGCGGTAGACACAGTGGAGTCAAACACTGATTGTACATGAGGCCTCGAAAGTTCATGTGCACGCTAGAAATTGAGCGTTTAAAAATGGATTAAAATGTCTGGAAAAATCTGTTTTTATTCAAAGTTTCAGAAAAATCAGGGAAATTTTAACTTGTCGATCTGCATTAACTAAAATGGGTAAACCGAAAAATAAATAAAAAGTACAAAAATAGCTTATATAGAACTTCAAGCTAAAACCATTTTTGATGGCTTAAAAGTGTACATAGAAATTGGGGGAACGTTTCAGATCACTTGATTTTCTATCCGTATGACTCAGCAAAGACGACTAGTGGGATGAAAGCATTTGCTGTGATTGTTTTGCTTTCGTATTTTCCAATGATGCAACCGAGAAGCACCTCATTAAATCGGAGTGGTCTGAGAGGCGGTGGGCGACAGTGGATTTATACTTGTTGGTTTGATAAGCAGATATTTGATGTATTTAAAAAAATATATATATTAGCTGCTGTTTTTGTATATATTAGTGAAGTAACAACTTTTAACTTGAAATTGGCAGCTTATTTTGCTCTTTTGTTTGGAAAGCTGTATTTACTATAAATAACTAAACATGATGACTAAGGGTCATTCCACGTGAAAACACCCATTTTAAGAAAAACTTGTTGCTCCATAGTCACGGATTTTTTTTAAATTTTTACCATAGATACACATGGTAATAAAACCCCCAAATCTGAATTTATAATGTATATATCGCAATAATTGCCAAGATACAGGCATTTGAAAAATGGCCATTTTTGCCGAATGGCAGCCATCTTGGATTTTGCACCAATGTTTATAAATGTAATAGCTTGAGAACTAATGGTTCAAATTAAATAATTCTGGTACTAATTTGAAGCTATTAATATCAGGAATATAAGTGCTATATCAAAAAATAAAAATATATATATTTTAATATTTTTATTGCATGAAAATTGCAAAAATCACCTTCGGATGGATAGTCAAGTTTAATGGGCTATAAAAAAAATGGCCCCTAATATTTTTTTCTGAAACTTGGTACAAATATTAACTAATATGTGCGCTTTAAGTACAAAAAAAATTAGAAAGGTAATATTTCTTATTACAGAGAAAAATAGCTATAAAACATATATACATTTTACATGTGATGCTTTAATCATTTAAAAATATATATTTTTTAAAAATAAATAATGAGCAAAAACAAAACATAGAAATTTTTCTACACACTAACTAGTATGTGTGCTTTAAGCACAAAAAAAAATTAGGATGGTAATATTTAATTTAATGACTAAAGAAATACTGTTATATGTATAGGAAATCAATGTAAAATTTCTGGGGTGCTGAAACATTCTAATAAAAATCTTCCTAAAAACCATACAGTTATCCATTTTATATTTTATTTTCTTATTTCAAATTATGAAAAGATATTTTCTATATTCAGTAGAGCTGAAGATACCCAGTTTTTCCTAGTGGTCACTGGCTCCTAAACCAATTTCATCCAATAGCAAGTATCATAATCTTTGGCACACATCTAAAGGTCTTGGCCATATATATAATGCATTTGGGCCATAAAAATACATAAACATAACATATACAAATAAAACACACACTAATTTCTAATTCATTGGGATGCATTGGTAATCTAAGAATTTCTGGAGATGGACAGTTATCACACCAGCTCATCATACTTTTCTGATTCAGTGCAATAAACTTGTTTCTTTTAACAATGATGTAATATATTCACTGATATGGATGACATGGAGCATGAGTTTAATATTTTGATGGTATATACAAACACGTACAGAATGAATAACTTTGTTTCCAACAGTTACATATTCTGTTAGATGTAGTGTGCAAAATTTACATAGTATTTTTATTTCATTATGATTTTCTTTAAATGCAGCATATAATTCTTTTAAATTATGCAAAAGTAATCTCTTTTGTTTTAATATTTTCCCATGGTATAGATATGCAGTATTTTCTTCCTGGACACATACGACTGTTATAATAAAAACTAGTAACTTTTGTATAGTATCAAATTTAATTTAACACTTATATCTCACTAGGCATTGATAACATCCCTTCTGTTTCTTTTAATTTGTCTTGTTTTTTTTTTAAACTAAATTCTCTGTAGTAATGTAACATGTCTTTGTTGGACTATCCATGAATCTTGGACTAATTTTAAAATCTGCACGTTTTCTTTAAATGATGCATCTAAAGAAAACTTATTCAATAATTTTCCATCATAAACGTGCAATTTTGGCAAATAATGTCTTGAATTTTGTAGCTTATTAATACTTTCAATACCCAATACTGTAGCAGTTTTAGTAGCAACGTGGCTACTTAATTTCTTAACTTGCATATAACTAAGTTTCCTCTTAGAGCTAAATCTATTGAACTTTATTAGTGATAAATCCAAAAGTTCACTGCTTTTATTCAATTGTTCCATTACTATTGTGACTTCACTATAATCTGCTTCATTGGTCATTTCCATGCCAGCAGTAGAAACCTCTGACTCACTAATTGATGAATGCGAGGAAGAATAACAAGACATGCAGAATTTTTTTCCCCTGGAGTGAGTAATTCTTGATTTATCATTGACAGTCTGAGAGAAATTGGTTTTAGGGATTTAGTTCTGATTTTGGTGGTTTATTAAATAGATCACAAGTTTTCTGTCTTAAACTGCACCATTTCAGATATTCATCCTTGTGAACCTTGCATATAGTACCACTCAGAACACAAGTACAGGAATAAACAGGAAGGCTTAATTACACATTGATTTTCTTGCATACAAAACATTCAATTTTTATAGCAAGACAAGAACTAATCATGGAACATAAATAAAAGAAATAATCATTAAAGCACAATTCACTGATTTATTTGTTGAACATACTCAGCTCTGAAAACTTGAACAAAAATGAGCTCTGAAAGGAATAAGTCACCCAGAAATGTAATATTGTATCTTACTTTAAATTCAACCTAAGAGAAAACAGATGATGCAGTACAAGTAATCATTTCAGGAACTGACAACTGGTATATGTTAATTGCTATTACTTATATAACACAACTATGAGTATTAGAGTTGAAACTTTGGAGGCTATAGGCAGCTGATGTCTTATGTACACAAAGACCAGAAACAGGTGTTTTTAAATGTTCCAGAAATAATATTGGTGCTGTAGGATAATTTTCTTCCCCAATAGCTTGTTTGTTTATGTTTAGTTTGTTGCTCCTGTTTCAACTGGATAGGGAATATTGCCTAGTGTTTCCTTTGGAGTTGGCAGAAGGCTAAAGATATGTTTTGGTGATCAACATGCTGTAGTTCTGTTTAATTTTTTTTCTCTAATTTTAATGCTTTTCATGAAAATGAGTGTTTTATATTATCTAATTACAAATTATTTTTTGTGGAATTAACTATATGTATGCTGTAAAGCTTCAGCATTAAGTGATAGTTGTCATTTATAACCAATATGCTAAAGATTGTTGTACTTACTGCCTCTAAAATGAAATTGGTTTAGAAGCCAGTGGCCACTAGGAAAAAATGTGCACCTTTAGCTCTACTGAATATAGAAAATACCTTCTTAAAATTTGAAATAAGAAAATAAAATACAAGAGAGATAACTGTGTGGTTTCTAGGAAGATTTTTATTAGAATTTTTCAGCACTCCAGAAATTTTACACTGATTTCCCATACATATAACAGTATTTTTTTAGTCATTATTTAAATAAAATATTACCATTCTATTTTTTTTACTTAAAGCACACGTACTAGTTAGTGTGTAAAAAATGCCTATGTTTTATTTTTGCTCATTATTTGTTTTTAAAAAATATTTTTTTAAAAATGATTAAAGCATTGCATGTCAAATGTTAACTAAATGTATATATGTTTTAAAGCTGTTTTCTCTGCAATAAGAAATATTACCTTTCTAATTTTTTTTTTACTTAAAGCCCACATATTAGTTAGTATTTGTACCAAGTTTCAGAAAAAATATTAGGGGCCATTTTTTTTATAACCCATTTAAGTTGTCCATCAATCCGAAGGTGATTTTTGCAATTTTCATGTAATAACGATATTAAAATATATTTTTTTAATTGTTTTGATATGGCACTTATATTCCTGATACTAATGACCTTAAATTGGTACCAGAATTATTTCATTTGAGCCATTAGTTCTCACGCTATTACATTTTTAAACATTAGTGCAAAATCCAAGATGGCCGCCATTTCGCAAAAATGACCATTTTTCAAATGCCTGTATCTGGGTCATTATTGGGATATATGCATTACAAATTCAGATTTGGGGGTTTTATTACCATGTGTATCCATGGTAAAAATCTAAAAAAAATTTGTGACTACAGAGCAGCACTCATCGGGTGTCCCCATATGGAATGACCCCTAAACATGTATTGCAAAGCATGCCAACAACAAGGTCATTAACTCACTGACCTCTTAAGGCCCTATCACATTCAACAACTTTTCCGGCAATTTTTCGGACAACCAACTTTTCGAACAATTTTTACGCCGAGTTGGGGGAAAACTCGTGTGAAATAAGGTAAAAAAATTGGGACAACTTTATCTGACCGGTATAGAAAAAGTTGTTCATTTGGGACAATTTTTTACCAACCAGCCAATCACAGATGAGTAGCGAAGGAATCACGTGTGTAGAAAGGTTGGCGCAGATTCTACTACATTCTGGTTTGGCGTGAAATCCTCGCGCAAGTTTGAATCTGTGGAGCGCGAACAGATAGAATATAATAACAGATAGATTATATTGATATAATAACCAGGCAGCGCGAAGTATTATTTTAGTTTAGATTTAGAATTTTGTTAAGTATTTATAATATTTCTGTGTCATAAAGGTGGATGTCAATGAAAGTCGTCTCGAAGTCGAAAAAAAGTTGTCATGCGAGATGGAAATGGAGTTAATTGAATCAATACGTGAAAAATCATTTTTGTGGAATCTAAAAGATCCACTGTATTTAAAAAAGAATTTGGAGAAACATGCGTACGAGAAAATATCATCTTTACGAACCATCTCTTCTAAAGCGATTTTATATACATGAAATATTATATAATAAAAATTACGATATTATTACTAATATAATCTCTTTGGTCTCTTCTGGTTCAAATTTATATTTGCCAGCGGCTTGCTAGTTTACAGTATAGATGCGTTTCAGAAAATCCGCCTTTCTGTGAATTTAAACAAGAGCATACGCGAGTTTGCTTTGGCGATATATACATATTTCATCAGTTTTCTAAAATAAGCTAACTAAAGGGATTCCATCACAAAACACAAAGGATCCTAATTTAAATTGTTTTAGAATATTTACTACACTATGGCAATTTCCTTGTTTTAACGAATACAATTATGTTCTTTTTCTCGAATCGTTAAAAAAAAAACATCAGACAGAATTTAGAAAAATAATTTTCATGTATGTTCTCCATAGACTTTTTTTATCCTTCTATTGCAATACTAAAACAACTTGAAAACTTATTCTGTTTACTCTTCAAAATAATACTCTAAAATAACACTAAATGCATTGCATGATATAATTTGTTAGTACATTACAAATGTGAAGTTTTGGCTTGGGTGGTAGAGAATCAGCTCAGCAAACGACTGGGCTCTGGTTCGAATCCAAGCGAATTTTAAATTTTACAAGTGCTGCCATCTGTTGCTAAAATATTCAAATACAGTTTTTCTTTAATAATCTGCAGAATTTTTTTGTTTTAAATTATTTTACATTCTATATACAAAATAACCTTATATCGGTAAATTTTTTTAAAATTTGAATGCTTATAAAAATTTATTTCAAAGTTACTTTGAAAAATATCTTGAAGTATACTTTATACCAGGTATAGATGAAATATATTCTTAAGTAAAAAAGTGCTTGTAAAATTAGCAAATATAAAATGTGCATGTAAAATTAGACAGAAATCATCGAACATCCTTATACGAGTAGTAGTTATCTTTCGACATGTAGTTTTGAACATTTTAGATTAGAATAAAAACAAAAATCAAACTACTTTGAAATTTTAATAATTTAATGCTAACATTTGAAGAATTTTTTTTATTATTTTAAACGCACATAGACAATTAGAAATTTACAATCCATTTGAAAATCATTTACTTTTAATAAAAAAAATAAGTTTGTATGTAAATATGAAAAGTTTACTCTTTTAAATTTGAATGCTTATAAAAATTTATTTCGAAATTACTTTGAAAAACATCTTGAAGTATACTTTATACCAGCTATAGATGGAATGCACATTTAAATCTATTTTAAAACATAATTACTCAATAAATATAAATGTAGATAAAATAATTTTTAAAAGTTTACTTTAATGAGAAATATTTTAAACGTTACAAATGAGCAAAGAACATCTTCGGATATTTAATATAGATACGTATTTGAAAACCTTTAAAATCAAGTATAAAATGGTAATAAACTTAAATTTGTTTAAGACATAATATTTTAATAACTGCATTCTTGAATTTAAATACTTTTTACGTTTTCTTTTTCTTTGTTTCATTTCAGTCAATATCGGCAATATCGCTTTTTAAACTAATTTTGTATCTTAAAATAGAGTGAATATTTTTCAACAAATATTTATTTGCTTTTTTATACGGATGTGTGACAAATCCAAATATTTTTTAATGTTCATTCATCTGTTTAAGCTTCTGATATCTGAAGTAATCCATATAAAAAAGAGCAAATCAAAAATTTACAATAGATTTTGTCCACATCCTTCTCGGTTTACTTTGTTTCTTCTTCTTAAGCAGCAATAATCCTAGCGTAATTATGCCAAGGCATATTTGATTTTTCCCTGCAGCTGATAGCAATTTAGTCATAATTACAAAGTAATAAAGGTTACAAAAGGAAGTACTAAGTAAAAGTCTTGTTTTACTGCCGAAGTCGAAGCGAGAACGCTCTGCCTGCCGAAAAGTACATGTACAAATGTATAGTTGTCGCCAAAAAGCGATAAACATACCGCCGTAGTTTTGTCATTTAGCACAACTTCTTCAAACTGTCAATAACCCTATCGCCAACTTTTTCTTCGAAAAATTGGGGGAAAAGTTGTCCGAAATAGTTGGTTGTTCCAAAAGTTCTTGAGTGTGATAGGGCCTTTAAAGGGGCCAACATCAGCTGCATTCGCAATGACTCATCGTATTTTAGAAAAAATCTTTGAGGAGTGAGATTTTTCTTTATAAGAGAGATTATTTATGTTATCTAGTGCTGTATTATATTTGACTATTCCTGATAAAGTTTTCCTTTTTTAGCAGCATCAGTTTTTTATTATTATTATTATAAATACAGTGCACGAAAAAAGTATAAGGACAAGCGAAAACTCGCAAAATCTAGAAATCTTCTAGATGGAAATGTATGCAAATTTCTTAAGTAAAAATATTGATAAAATTTAGTTCTTTTTTTTATAAATTGGTGAAATTTTCCAAAAATAAATATGTATAAATTTACTTTATAAAAACCCATATGATCTTGGAGGAAAGTATAAGGGCAACTGTTTTTTCATCTAAAATTATAGTAAAATTTGCATATTTGAAAGCAGAAAATGATCATTTCAAATATAAAGACTGAGTTTCTAAACAAAATTCACACTTGCCTCATTTCTTCATGATTTTTATACGATGCCAAAAGGAACTGATCTGTCTGATCTTGAAAAAGGGGAAATTCTTGCTTTTAAAGAATGTGGATTGAGTGGGCATGAAATTTAAAAAAAAATTAAAAGATCTAAAACTGTAGTTTTATAATTTTCTAAAAGAACCTGGAATGTATGGAATGAAAAAACATGCTGGAAGACCAGAAATTCTAACTTATCGACAGAAAAGAATGGTTGTAAGAAGAGCTTGCGAGAAAAAAGAAACTGCAAATGAAGTTATAAGAAATTTGGACTTTCCATGTTCCACATAAACAGTTCAAAATGTTTTGCTTAAACATCCGAATATTTGGTATGTAAAGTTAATGTCATTTCCGCCTCTTAAAAAGGAGCATAAGGAAAGAAGACAGGAATTTTAAAAGAAAAATACATTTCTCTCGATCCAAAATGGATTGATGTAATCTTTTCGGACGAAAAGAAGTTCAATTTTGATAGGCCAGATGGTTTTTGCTATTTTTGGTATAATCTGCATAAAACCAAAGAAGTGTTTTCCAAACGTCAATATGGTAGGGGCACAGTAATGATTTGGGGCACTTTTGCAGAGCAAATGGAACCACTCCTATAGTCTTTATCAACTACAAAATGAATTCTGACAAATATGTTGATATGTTAGTCGAACATTTGCCCCACTAATTACTATATTTTCCAACAGGATAATGCTTCCATACACGTTTCTAAGAGTGCAAAACTCTGGTTTGAAGCTAATTCTGAAAATTTACTTGATTGGCCGGCGTGGAGTCCCGATCTCAATCCAATAAAAAATTTATGGGGCCTTCCAGTCCGAGAAGTTTATAAAAATGGCACACAATATCAGTGTAAACAGGATCTTGTGTTAGCCATCAAACAAGCTTGGAATAACATTTCCATAGACATTTTAAAAGAACTTTCAGCTTCGATGACCTCTCGGTTTATTCAAGTAATTGAAAAAAAAAAGGTTTTCTTGATTATTAAGAGAATGTTAAGTAATTTAGAACATGTCTTTATATATTTTTCTTTATTTTCTTTAATGATAATCTTTATAAGGTGAATTTTTGTAAGACTCATATTTGTTCTTTTATGCGTTGTAAATGTTATTGTATAGTTTCATATTAGAGGTCAGAAATATCAAAAATTCGTTTTGATAAAGTGAAAATAAAGTATATTTTCATTCAATTATATGTTGTCCTTATACTTTTTTTAAGCACTGTATAACGATGTTGTATACTAAATAGATGCTAGAAAACAAATAAAACTTTAGAGATTTTTTTCTTTCTCATATGTAGTATTGAGAAAGTATTGTTTTTTTTCATAAAAATTTTCGATTTTGAGGCCAATATATGTTTTGAGACCCCCTGAATACGTTTTGACTATTTTTGGAATGATGCCAGTCTGTGATCGATTTCTTGTGTACATGTTCACTGCTACAAATATTAATGGATTTTTGCGAAACTATGTTTGGCTTTGTTAATGAAAAACGTAGAATTATATAGATTTTTTTTTTTTTAATTCAAGCGAAAACTTCGAAATTTTATATTTCTTTAACTTGGCAGCATTACAAAATTTGATGATTGAAAGGCTCGATTGTGAGATTTAATACTTTCATTAATTAGTCTGCACAATTCAGTTAGTTCTTACCAATTGACGAAAGTACATTTGCATCTTTTTACATCCATCTTTTAAATGTTGCATATTAGATAGACCAAACTAGCTTATTTTCATATTCTGGTTAATTTTTTAATTATATTTGCATAATAAATTTTTTTCTATTTTAATAAATGGGTATGAACTCTGTGAAAGGATATTTTCTAAAAATTGGTATTAAAGCAGTGATTTGGGCAAATAAAAAGGCAACAATTTTATCCATTTTACCTATTTTTTATTCTGAGATTTTGTAAAATTGGTGTCCTGAATTTTCATATTTTACCAGTACTACCCCTGCATATGGGTCATTCCATATCAAACCAACACAAAAAAGCGACATATTCAATCCAACCAACACCAATTTTTTTTAAAACTTAGCTATTTTGTTGTCCATTCATGTACAGGGTGTCCAGTGCTATCGGTGACCAATGCCTATTTCCTCAACTGTTAGTCACAGAGATATACTTCATTGCAAAAATGTTTTAAATTTTAAAATCTATTATCTTAGAAACAGTTTAAATCAATAAATGCATTTCTGAAAGAAATATGAAATGTAAATTTTTATACGGTCCCCCAATCCAACCAGTTATATTTAGGAAAATTATCTTCATACAATTTCACTAAAAAAAAAAAAAAAAAAAGGAAATGCTTGCTGTAGACCTCTTTGTTACCAGGCCAGCCCCCAGATAAGTCACTAGATGATGAAACAAAGAAAAAATAGTTCCTTATTAAAGATTTATGTATTTTATTGTAATTTTTGCCTTGCATACTTGGCTTTATTTAATCTTTTCCTTTTGTCAAAGGTATAATTTTAAGATTGCTGGTACACCATCTCAAACATCTGTTTTTATGGAGTGTCCATCTACTCATTCAATGAAAATATAAGGCCTTTATTAGACTAAACAATTTATGACCTCAGAACATGAGAGCACATCTGGATGTTATGTGTTGTTGTTGTTGTTACCCAGACCGTCCGACCTACCAGATAGGTGTAAGGTAACTGTTTGGACGGCCGGGAAGTGCCACCCAATTTAGACCGGAACCCAGTGGGGGAGGCATCCACAGGGACCGTACCCTCCTTCCCCTACCACCAACCTCTCGGAAGGACTTACGGACCCACATGTTTAACGTGATCGTACTCCGCGTGAACACGGCGGCAGTTTTTTGGCAGTGGCTGGAATCGAACCTGGGCCTACCGAGTGCAACTCCAGCGCGCTAACCAATGGGCTACCGCGCCCCTGGATGTTATGTGTGTGGGATTGATACTATTAGAGGACTATGCTAATTAAAAAAAAATTAAAAAAATGCCAGAGTATGGCAGATGCAGCTAGAAGGTTGAATGTGAGTCTTTTTGTAATCCATAAGCTGTGGAATACATTTCTAAGAACAGAATCAGTGTCTAAAAGGCAGGCTTCCAAAAATTGCCCATCCTTCCGTCCTCGCTGGGTTAAAATTCGGTGAGGACAGCCAATTTTCGGAAGTTGCCATCCTCTCGGACAGCCTTGAGATTAGAAATTCCGTAAAAAACAACAACAACAAAAAAGTTGTCATCGTAAAAATTATGGCAAAAGCTGCCCTTTCCCGTGTCATGAATGAAAATTGAAATGTCGTTACCTGCAAATCGCCTCCCCCTCCTCTAACTTAGCTAGTGTGCATTATCAATGCCTTCTTTCTAGGAGAGCCGTCAGGTCTGCATTGTAGCCACAGGCGCTCTCCCCTCATCCTCCACCCCACAGAATACTATATATATTAGTTTGTGCTCCACCCAGTGAATCCGATGACGGAACGAAAATATGATAGCACCCTCACGATCGAAGTGACATGTTCTGTTCTCCTGTACGAGATCTATATGTGCCGAAATTTCAGATTTTCACCCGACTGACAATACCAATGCTTAAACCCGAGTCAAACCCGAAGAAATTTATAAATGTAGAATGAACTCGATCTGAAGATAACTACATCTCGACAGGCCGAAATGATTTGTATTCCAATATGTTAAAAACAAATTTGTGATAATTTTGTACTGAGAATTGAATTGAGTTTGTTTTTTTAAACATTTATCTTTACATAGCTGAAATAAATGGAATAAGTTCGTGTATTCAATTTAAATCCATTGAAAAAAATTTCAAAATAAATATGTTCGGCCCTGTCATAACAGACGTTTAAAAAAGAAAAAAAAAAGGCTCAATCTGACCCGAAACAGTAGAAAACTCAAACCCAAACCTGTACAGAGCGCTATCCTCTTTTAACTCTTTAAAACCTAAGCTATAAAATTTTCATTTGCTGTAATAGACGGGAATAGGTTACAAATTTGAATTTTTGGAATGAATTCATCTAGTTTCAATCAGAAGTATTTCCTTTTCTTCCCTACTTTGGTTTCAATTTTAAAACTAATACATTTCAATTCATTCATGCCATTTGTTCCAGTTGTCTGTCAACTGAAGTTAAGTTATGAAACATCTATTCAGTCCAAGAAGATTTTTATCTTGATTCAGTCACATTCCCTAGACATTAAGAGTGTGAATGAGGTTTAAACTGCTTAGAGACAAGAGGATTTATATGATTATTTATTTACCACTCCTTCAAGTTACCAAACATTGGAAAAAGGAGAGATTCCTTTCATCTCTTACCCTTCTATCCCCACCCATAGATCGGAATTCCGCTCGGTCTTTTATCAGAGATGCCGCGTCGGCGAGTTTGATCACAGTAGTTAAGCTCTGTGGGGGTGGCATATGAATATGCAGTTATCACACTTCATCGTGAGGCAGTTGGTTCTAATTTAAGACCGTGACACTGATCCAACTCAGATCTGACCTTGTTGCTGATACTGGTTGGTTTATATCAGCTGCAAGTGTAAGCCAATAGCTTCATGCAGGAGGTCTGTATGTCCAATGACCAGCAATTTGTGTGCCCCTCATCACACAACACAGGAGGGAGCTATTGTGTTGAACATGAATTAATGTTAACTGGAGTGATCAATAGAGGTCTGTACTCTTCACTGACGAGTCGCGATAGAGTTTAGAGATTGATTTCATATGTTGTTTTATCTGGAGGGAGCCAGTAACTTGCTATCATCATAGTAACATCTGTGAAAGAGATTATTATACTGGAGGTAGTATGTGTTTTTGTACTGGCATCTCTAGATGGCCGCACAAATCTCTGTGTCCTGCCATGTGATAACCTGAATGCACAGCGATGATATCCTGTATCTATATGTATGTACTTATGCAGGTACAATTGGCAAAATTTTTCTCCTGTAAGATAAAAATGTAGGACCCCTACAGTGTGTGGATCATGGATTTATAACTTGAGGAGGATACCATTCTCCATATGGAATCGCCAACTTGATTTCCGGACTTGAGTCCTATTGAACATGCTTGGGATGCTCTGGAGAGATGTGTTGCTACTCTCTATCCTTCACTTGGTATCCTACAGTGGCTTCGGCTTGTTACTGCTTTGCAGGACTAAGGGATATTACTGCTGACACAGTTAATTGACATCATCATAATGAGCATGGAACATTGCTGTTGGATCTGTATAGCTGTCCGAGATGACTACACATCATATTAAAGCAACTTTCCTCATTCAGTTCCTGTACCCTATTATTTTTTTACATGTTCTTGTACAGTCCTAGTTCCGCTATTAAATGTTTGTGTGATTTGGTTTTGCCTAACCAGACAATTACAACTTAATGCATATTTTCACTGATTTTCATAAAATTTCACCACATCTTTTTTGAATTATCCTGATTTTTCTTTAATTTATGGAATCCAGTATACACACACACACACTCTGCAAAAATATATGCAGCTATAAGAAATTGAGCTCCAGCCATAAAATTCTGCATGTATTATTTAAGGAGATATGCAAATGATTAGAATTTGGTAGCAAAAAAAACCCCCTGTTTTATTAAAAAATAGTTGCAACTAGAAGATGACATTTTAGTAAGTGGTAAATCCTCGGCTGGCAACTATGCAAGCTGATATTGAGTGTTGCATAGAGTCAATTAAGTTGCTTATGTCCCTCTGTGGCATATTCTGCCACAAATATTATAACTGGCTAACCAATTCAGTGGTATTCTGAGAATGCTGCAATTGCTATCCCAGTACTATATCCCAGACTTGTTCAATTGGTGATAGGTCTGTTGATCTGGATGGCCATGGGAGGGGTTGAGCATTGTCTTGTTGGTAAATGGAACCTGGGCGGCTTGACAGCAAAGGCAGAACAATTGGCTGAAGAATATCTTCGACTTACAAACAAGCTGTCATATTGGTTTGCAGCACAACTAGAGGAGATTGGATGTTCCATTAGATGGCTCCCTGAACTGTCACATCACGAGTGACGGCCGTGTGCCGCTTGACAACAGAGGCTCCAACTTCATTGGTTCAAGGTATTTTTGACACCCCAATAATTTTGTTGTGGGTTCCTTGAACCCCTAATATTTTTTCACGCATTTAGTGGAGAAAATGTACATATATATGATAAGTTTTGTCTTTCATTATCCATTCTTCAAGTTTTTCATTATTAATTCCCTGTTTATTATGAAGTATATTTAGAAATTTACCCCTTGGACTATTTATTGTATTCTGGATACAAGATTTTAACTTGGAAATGATTTAAAGACAAATTTGTTGACATTTCTAACATTGGTAAAAAGAACCAATAAATAAATTTTACATTTTTTTGTTACTTTTATAAAGATAATTGAGTTGGAAATTCACATGAAATGAAAGACGAGTGGCTCAAGAAGAGCCCAGCTCATCGACCAGAGGTCTATTGTACTACCCCAGACAGAACAGATCTCTACGAAAAGAGACCAGTAGCCGATGCAAAGATGAGCAGGCACTTGACAGGAATGTCATTCAGCTCCCAGGGTGCAATCACATGTCGACCAATGTGTTCAAATCTGTGAGCAGAGTAAACCTCACATTCACAAAAAATGTGAGCGACGGTTTCTTCGCTGTATTTGCAGCCCCTGCAAAGTGAATCTTTGGTGACGCCCATGATGTTAAGGTGTCTCTTGAGGGTGCAGTGCCCAGTAAGGAGCCCAACAGCCCTCCTGATGCCAGTTCTGCTGAGCTTGAAAAGTTCCTTTTGACGTGTACTAGGGCAATTGCAGTTGAGAATTTTTGCTTGCCTTTGACCCTTAGTATTATGCCAGTTCTTACATTGAAGCTTCCTGAAGATGTCGTAAACAATTCTTCTAACAAGGTCATTGGGGATACCCAAGGCCGGCTCAGGGCCAACAAAAGGAGTACTTGAGCCTTTTCTAGCAAGTTCATGAGCTAACTCATTGCCAGGAATGCCCGAATGTCTAGGCACCCAGTATAAAATGACTTTGTTATTGCTAGCAATTTCACAGAGTGCATTATAGCACTCCCATACAAGGGAAGATGTCATAGTGAACTTCCCAAGAGCCATGAGAGCCGCCTGACTGTCAGAACAGATAAATATTTGGTTGCTCTTATACTTCCTGTCATAGCAAATTCTACAACACATAAGAATGGCAAAGACCTCAGCCTGAAAGACAGTAGCATAACTGCCAAGTGGATAAGACAGCTCTGTGCCATCATCCAGGCAGCACACACCAGCACCAGTACTTGTGCCAATCTTCGAGCCATCAGTATACCGTACAATACAATTCTGTTTATTGTCGGTGGGAGTCCTCTTCCAGTCATCCCGCGAGGGGACCTGAATTTCGTAAGGCTTGTCAGACGTGTATTTGACATGAATGCCATCAGGTGGCATACAGAAGTAAGGATGACTAGCAACATTACTGTTAAGTTCACTCCAAGATAAATACCTTGAGTAATCTTTCCAGTGTTTCAGATATTTAAGTCTGTTCATGCAGATAAGTGCCTCTGCTTCAATGCGCATGTAGAGCGGGTGCAATCCAAGTAAAAGTTCAAGAGTTGCAGTGGGAGTAGTTTTCATGCATCCAGAGATTGCAATACACACCATCCTTTGGAGCTTAATTAATTCTAATTTAGCCATTTCACATCTTATTCTAGACCACCAAACAATGGAGCCATAGGAAATGATAGGACAGATTACTATCGAGTAAATCCAATGGATTCTCCTACCTTCGTGACCGTAAAGCGTCGCACAGTTTTGGACATCAGCCTAAGCACTAGTTCTGCTTTTGAGAATGTCACTAATTGGAAGGTTTCAGATGACATATCCTTGTCTGACCATCAATTAATTTCTTTTTCTGTTAAAGGTCCTGTAAAACCTACAGAGGACAAAGGTAGGAACCCTAGGAAGACTAATTGGGGTTCCTACAAAGACGATCTCAGGGCCAGATTGGCTAGTCACAATGGTGAGTATTCCTCTATCGAAAACCTGGATTTGGCTGTTGACTTTGTGCAACAAGCCATTATCCACTCTTTCCATAGTAACTGCAGAAGAACCACAAAAGCTGACTTGGTGGTCCTTGGTGGTCTAATGAGCTCAGCCGGTTGCGTGGGAAATGCAGGAAGCTCTTTAATAGAGCTAAGAAAAATGGTGATTGGCAGACTTATAAATCTGCCCTCACCACTTATAATAAAGCAGTCAGGGACTCCAAGAGGAATTCTTGGAGGACGTACTGCGAAGGTGTTAATGATGCCCCTGCCGTTGCAAAACTCGTTAAGTTGATGGCTAGAGACAGAAATTGTAATCTTAACACTGTCAAGTTGTCCAATGGTGACTTTACTGCTACTGGTGAAGAGACCCTGACTGAGCTGTTCAGGGTTCACTTTCCGGTTTCTTATCCTTATGTTCAGTGTGACAGTGGTATTGCTTGCTCCACGTCCTCGTCTGATGACAATAGTTGGAGCATTGCTAGGAGCATTGTTACTCTTGATAGGGTAAAATGGGCAATTAATTCCCATAAATCCTATAAAACTCCAGGAACTGATGGCATCATTCCAATTCTTCTCCAGGAGGGAATTGAGGTGCTTGCTCCCATTCTCTGTAGTATCTACAGAGCCTGTATTGCCTTTGGTCATATACCAAATGCGTGGAGGCATACTAAGGTAATCTTCATTCCGAAAATTGGAAAGGACAATTATTATGAGGCCAAATCTTTTAGGCCTATTAGCCTTACGTCTTTTCTTTTAAAGACTATTGAAAAGCTTATTGATAGGTATTTAAGGGAAGTGATTCTGGCCTCTAAGCCCTTATCAAATTCTCAACATGCCTATCAACCGGGCAAATCTACGGAGGACACTGCTCTTTACAGTCTCTCCTTTATTTTGGAGAAAAATCTCAATGCCAAGGAAATTGCTCTTGCTACCTTTCTCGACATTGAAGGTGCCTTTGATAAGGTACCCATCGACACCATTCTTGTTGCTCTTGACAGAAAAGGTGTGGATACCACGATCTCTTATTGGATCAAGAACCTGTTATCTAACAGGTATATCTGTGCATCTTTGCTTGGTGATAGTATGACTGTGCATGCACTTTCGGGTTGTCCACAAGGAGGTGTGCTTTCACCAATTCTCTGTTTAGTTGTGGACTCTCTTTTGGAAAGCATCAATATCTCTGGCATCTCTTGCGTTGGATATGCTGACGATGTTGTCATCATTACCAGGGGTAAATTTGGCAACACTGTCTCTGACATGATGTCTACTGCTCTCAGGAGAGTTGAGACATGGTGCAAAAATGCAGGCCTTACGATTAACCTGCAGAAGACTGCTTTAGTTGCGTTTACAAGGAAACGCATTCTTAATCTTGGGAATATTTGCTTCTTTGGGCAGAAGCTTATTTGCTCCAAGGAGGTTAAATTCTTGGGAATTTACTTTGACAAGGAACTCAATTGGAAGAGACACTTGGACTACTGCACGACTAAAGCCAGAAGAATCTTCTGGTCTTGTAGGAATGCTATTGGGAAAACCTGGGGCTTAAATCCCAGAGCTATCCATTGGATTTACTCGATGATAGTCTGTCCTTTCATTTCCTATGGATCCATTGTTTGGTGGTCCAGAATTAGAAGTGAAACTGCTAAACTTGATTTAGTTAAGCTTCAAAGGATGGTGTGCATTGCAATCTCCGGATGCATGAAAACCACTCCTACTGCAACTCTTGAACTTTTACTTGGTTTGCATCCGCTCTATATGCGTATTGAAGCAGAGGCACTTATCTGCATGAACAGACTCAAATATCTGAAATACTGGAAAGATTACTCAAGGTATTTATCTTGGGGTGAACTTAACAGTAATGTTGCTAGTCATCCTTATTTCTGTATGCCACCTGATGGCATCCATGTCAAATTTACGTCTGACAAGCCTTATGAAATTCTTGTCCCCTCGCGGGATGATTGGAAAAGGACTCCTACCTACAATAAACTGAACTGTTTTGTATGGTATACAGATGGCTCGAAGATTGGCACAAGTACTGGTGCCGGTGTTTGTTGCCCTGATGATGGCACTGAGCTATCTTATCCGCTTGGCAATTTTGCAACTGTCTTTCAGGCTGAAGTATTTGCCATCCTTATGTGTTGTAGAATTTGCTATGACAGAAAGTATGAGAATAGCCAGATTTTCATTTGTTCTGACAGTCAGGCTGCTCTTATGGCTCTGGGGAAGTTCACTGTGACATCTTCCCTTGTCTGGGAATGTTATAATGCACTCTGTAAAATTGCTAGTAATAATAATGTTATTCTTTACTGGGTGCCTGGTCATTCGGCATTCCTGGCAATGAATTGACAGATGAGCTTGCTAGGAAAGGCTCAAGTACTCCTTTTGTGGGCCCTGAGCCGGTCTTGGGTATTCCCAATGACCTTGTTAGAAGAATTGTCTATGACATCTTCAGGAAGCTTCAACGTAAGAACTGGCGTGACACTAAGGGACAAAGGCAAGCGAAAATTCTCAACTGCAATTGCCCTAGTACACGTCAAAAGGAACTTTTCAGGCTTAGTAGAACTGGCATCAGGAGAGTTGTTGGGCTCCTTACTGGGCACTGCACCCTCTCGAGACACCTTAATATTATGCGTGTCACCAAGGATTCGCTTTGCAGAGGCTGCAATCACAGCGAAGAAACTGCGGCTCACATTCTATGTGATTGTGAGGCTTACTCTGCTCACAGATTCGAACACATTGGCCGTCATGTGATTGAACCCTGGGAGCTGAACGACATTCCTGTCAAGTGCCTGCTTATTTTCGCATCGGCTACTGGTCTCTTTTCTTAGGGACCTTCACTTTTTGGGGTAGTACAATAGACCTCTGGTTGATGTGCTGGGCTCTTCCGGAGCCACCCACCTTCATTTCATTCATTCATTCAAATCCAATGGATAGCCTTGGGATTTAAACCCCAGGTTTTCCCATTAGCATTCCTACAGGACCAGAAGATTTTTCTGGATTTGGTCGTGCAATAATCCAAGTGTTTCTTCCAGTTGAGTCCCTTGTCAAAGTAAATTCCCAAGAATTTAACCTCCTTGGAGCAGAGCTTCTGACCAAAGAAGCGAATGTCACCAAGATTAAGTATGCATTTTCTAGTAAACGCAACCAAAGCGGTCTTCTGCGGATTAACAGTAAGACCTGCATCTTTACACCATGTCTCAACCCTCCTAAGAGTGGTAGACATCATGTCAGAGACAGTGTTGCCAAATTTGCCCTTGGCAATGATAACAACATTGTCTGCGTAACCAATGCAAGAAACACCAAAGACATTGATACTCTCCAAAAGAGAGTTCACAACTATACACCAAAGAATTGGCGAAAGCACACCTCCTTGCGGATAACCTGCAAGTGCATGCACCGTCATACTATCACCAAGTAAAGATGCACAAATATACCTATTAGATAAAAGGTTCTTGATCCAATAAGAGATCGTGATATCGACACCTTTCCTATCAAGAGCATCAAGGATGGTATCGATGGATACCTTTTCAAAGGCACCTTCAATGTCGAGAAAGGTGGCAAGAGCAACTTCCTTGGCATTAAAGTTTCTTTCCAAAATAAAGGAGTGACTGTAAAGGGCAGTGTCCGTGGATTTACCCAGTTGATAGGCATGCTGAGAGCTAGACAGGGGCTTAGCAGCCAGAATCACCTCTCTTATGTACCTGTCAATAAATTTCTCAATAGTCTTTAAAAGAAAAGACGTAAAGCTAATAGGTCTAAAGGATTTGACCTCGTAATAGTTATCCTTTCCAATCTTTGGAATAAAGATTACCTTAGTATGCCTCCAGGCAGATGGTACATGACCCAAGGCAATACAAGCTCTGTAGATACTGCAGAGAATGGGAGCTAGCACCTCAATACCCTCCTGGAGGAGGATTGGAATGATGCCATCAGTCCCCGGAGTTTTACAGGGTTTATGGGAATCAATTGCCCATTTAGCCCTGTCCAGAGTAACAACACTCCTAGCAATGCGACAGGCTTTTGTCATCAAAAGTAGACGTGGAGCAGGCATCAACTATGTCACTATGATCGACTCTGAACAGCTCAGCCAGGGTCTCTTCTCCAGTAATAGAAAAGTCACCATTTGACTTCTTGACAGTGTTCAAATTACAATTCCTGTCCCTTGCCATCAGCTTAGTAAGTTTTGCCATAGCAGAGGCATCATTGATGCCTTCACAGTAGGTTCTCCAAGAGTTTCTCTTGGAGTCTCTGATTGCCTTATTGTAGGAGGTAAGAGCAGATTTATAAACCTGCCATTCACCATTCTTTTTAGCTCTGTTAAAAAGTTTTCTGCATTTCCTACGCAAACGTCTGAGCTCACTCGACCACCAGGGAACAATCTTTGGGGAGTCAGCATTTGTGGTTCTGCAGTTCTTATGGAAGGTTTGGATTATGGCATGTTGCACAAAGTCAACAGCCATATCCAGGTTTTCAATAGAAGAATACTCACCATTATGGCTAGCCAAACTGGCCATAAGATCTTCTTTGTAGGAACCCCAATTTGTTCTCCTAGGGTTCCTATCCTTGGCTGTTGTAGGTTTTACAGGACCTTTAACAGAAAAAGAGATTAGTTGATGGTCAGACAGGGATATGTCATTTGAAACCTTCCAATTAATCACATGCTCATAAGCAGTGCTATTGCTTATGCTGATGTCAATCACTTCGCGACGATTAGCAGTCACGAAGGTAGGAGAATTACCCTTATTCAATACAAAAAGGTTAAAAAGTATGATCTGTTCTAACAGGTCATCACCCCTACGGTTGCAATCACTACTGCCCCAAACAGTGTTATGGGCATTCGCATCACAGCCAATAATAATTTGTTTGCCATTACAGTACTTAATTAGGCTGGTAATGACATTTGTAAAGGTATCCTTATCTTTGTAAGGAAGATAGGCCGAAGCAAAGACGTATTCTATCTTTTGCTCATTGGTTTTAAGATTCACGCTGATGGCAACATTGTCACCATCAAGGAATTTTACAAGATGAACAGCATTGAGCCTGTTGCTGACAGCAATACAGGCTCTAGGTCTTATACAAGATGTATCATAAAAGACATTGAAGCCCTTGATCCCAAGACCCAAAATTTTTCCATTGCAGGTTCAGGGTTCCTGGATAAGAGCAATATCAGCTCTACCATTTAACAGCCTTTTGCTAAGAATAGCAGAGGCAGAACGACTGTGATGCAGATTAATTTGCACGACATTAAGACAGCCCATAAGCAAAGGCAAAAAAGAGGGCAGAGAAAACCTAGAGAGTGACCCTCCTAGTATCATGACAATGATCAGTGTCAGGCACACTGACATTGTCAAAATCCTGCATGCGTTTTTCCAGCTCATCATCAGAAATCAGAGGGTTAGCATGTAGCGTAATATCAGAACCAGAAGCAATTTCCAGATCATCAAGTTTAGGTATCATAGTGTCAAGACTAGTGATACTTACCTGAGTGGAGGTTGCCTGATCTTCTGGCTGTACCTCCATCTCCAACTTCCATTTGGGCCTCTCATTTGGGTCCCGAAGAATTTTGAAGACTCTGCGGTCGAAACCAGTGTAAGCACCAAGGTCAGCTTTGCGAATCGCATCCGCAGCCTCCGAGTCCACCTCGAAGATCCATCTTACGGAGAGGGGTTCCACAAAATTTTGCAGAACATGCCACTCCTCAGACTTCAACTCCGGGTTGAAACGGTTCAGCCGTTTCAGCAAAACACTTGGCTCTTTAGTGTAAACATCTCTGGTCTTAAAGGCCACCTTGACGGGTTTGGGAAAATCATTGGCACTCAAAATTTTAAGTTCCTCACCCAGAACCTGTCTGTTATTGTGGAAGGTTTTCTTAACCCATTCCACAGTATTTGCATCATTTCATTGAAGAACCAAGTCTCCAGCGTTTAGGCCAAAGCCATGAATCTTCGGAAGTTGCTCAGCAGAGGGGATCTCATTTATTTTATTGAGAGTCTCCACCTTGATGATGTCAACCTCATCCTTGCTCAGCTTACTTGAAGGGAAGGAATCCTTGACAATTGCCATCTTTATAACCTGGACTGCCTGAGCATATGATCCAGGTTGGATCATATAATCTCAGTCTGTCCTTGATCTTTTCTTGTCGACCAGATAGATCTCTTGGAGAAGGTGTGGCTTCTTCCAACCTAAGTCATTTGGTGCCTCCGACCTTCTCTTTGACAGCACCAGCTTTTGCAAGCTTCTGATCTAGCTGCCTAGGCATGCGCCTCTGTGCTTTTGTGAGTGTATCCTGCGTCACAGCCATGGTTTCAGTGTGTCGGTCACCAAAGTTCGCGACTCCACTTCCTTCCACAGCCAGACTGCAGGTTTCCTCCTTTTTGCCAAAATTCAGCCCCAAAGGGGTTGTCTCAATGGCTGGCTGGGATTCACCCGAGGGTGTGCCCAGTCCTTCAACACTTTCTCTGCGGCAGCATGAAGAACCAGGGAATGGAACATCTGATTTCTCCATGCTGTAACCACTTATAGAGAAAAAAACCACGGTTTACTTCCAGTTCGATCAGAGCCCCCGCTAGGCTCCGTCTCCCCACACTTTTCTAACGTGAAAAGTGTAACCGCCGGAGTCATTCGCAAAGCTAGATGATGAGGAGCGGGCCATAACGTGCACCTGGTGCACAGGGCCCAAGGATCAGCAAAGATCTAAGGGGGATTTCTCGATATGAAACGCTCCCCACCATCCAACCAACGCAACCAAGGGACTCAGCCTCTGGAACCATTTACTACAAACGTTTCTTAAAAGCAATACTACAGATGCACGCCGCTTTGCTCTTTTCGCAACACAACCACATGGTTCCGTTCCCGAGCCCAAAACGGTATACCTTACGGCAAGATGCCGAAGAGTGGTACTAAGACCCATAAAGCAGAAATGATGTTTACTAGGGGCTCAGCATTGATGCAATCTGCAGCTAGAAGAAAAAGTTTGCTCGGGTACCTCGAGATTGCAACACCCGTATCCACACAAGAAATGGATCCCTGAGGATTTTACAGAGTGGGGCTAATTTCCTCACTTCCAACCCCCAACCTGGAGGACCAGGATGCCTCTTTTTGTCTGGGACATCACCTTTGACCTGTCCGGCAAGGGAGACCCTACCAGTAGCGAAAGCTACCACCAGCATAGCCTTCTTTTCCATGAGAACATAAATAACCTAATCATTTCATTGCCGCACATTCCTTTACCCCTCCCTTCCCTCCACCACCCACTCAAAAAAAAAACTCTCTTATATTCCTCTAATTCAACAACGAAATCAATAAAAAACAAAATCAGAACGAGACCCGGAACTCAATTATAAAATTGTTGATGCTACGAGAAGTGCTCTGTTTACTTTACAGAACCATGTGTTTCACCGCTCCAAATGGAGAAATAATTCATTGGATTCTCCTTGTGCCAAGGTCAAACATCTACAAAATACATTTAAGTTGCTTCCACGGGCATTTAACACCATCTAGGGGACAAATACATTCAAATTAAAACGTTCCACGTAGAAACACCAATACGTGCCAGTCGTCCTTTAGGGTAAAATTTCCTCCGGCCCGTGGGCGTGGCGTTCGTCGCGAAAGGGTTAAGGATAATTTGCAATGATTTCCATACACTGCCATACAAAATGCCAGTCCATCGGGACACTTCTCGAGAACTGCATTCCCCGTGTGCAGAAGCTGCAGACAGTAATTGCACTGCTTGTTCGACTCTTGGGGCAACAACAGTGGATGTTGAGGACCTACCACTTCTTGCACGTGAAGCCAAAGAACCTGTGGCTTCAAATGTTTATATTATTTTTGTCAGTCCGGAATATGTCAGAGTTCCATTACCACCTCTCGTACCACTCATGAGTCGATATGCCTGCAATACTGCACTAGCACTTTCCTTATTCTAAAGTTTAACTAAGGCGGCTTTCTCGATTAATGATAACATTTCCATGCCTAAAGTTTCATATCTACGAGACTGATCGACTACCACTACTATCTGCTTCAAGAATGATGTTATCGGCAACAGCTGCTCTTTTTATGCCTTCTGATAATTTGCATAATCTGATATCTGTTCCTAATACAGCGCCATCTGTTGGTAGAAATGTAAATTATACTAACAATAATTTTTTTTTCTTGACAAAAAATCCGGTTTCATTTCCATTTTTTCTGTGCAAACTGCATATATTTATCTTTATTAGTTCATGAATTATTCATTTTTAAAGTTTTTTCTGACTCACCCGGTATATAATATACATATATATAGTATATATATATATAGTATTACACACACACATATATATATAGTATATATATATATATATATATATATATATGTGTGTGTGTGTGTGTGTTGTTGTTGAAACCCAGACCGTCCGACCTACCAGAAAGGTGTAAGGTAACTGTTTGGACGGTCGGGAAGTGCCACCCTATTTAGACCGGAACCCAGTGGGGGAGGCATCCACAGGGACCGTACCCTCCTTCCCCTACCACCAACCTCTCGGAAGGACTTTCGGACCCACATGTTTAACATGATCGTACTCCGCATGAACACGGCGGCAGTTTTTGGCAGTGGCTGGAATCGAACCCGGGCCTACCGAGTGCAACTCCAGCGCGCTAACCAATGGGCTACCGCGCCCTATATATATATGTGTGTGTAATAGTTGTAGAAATCATGCAGAAATAATCCAGGGAAGAGACATTTTAGTTACAAAAATCTATTTTATTAGGTTGATATCTTAGAATATAGCTTTGTGCATTGCCGAGCTCCTCATCGGCAACCAGCTCGCAAGAAATCTCAATGCAGTTTGAATAGGTTCACACAAGTTACAGGTATGATGGAGGGTAGGAATCTGGTGATGACATGGAAAACATGCTGTCTTTGCGTTTTTTATGCTTAAAAAATGTGATGGGGATGCAGTTGAGAAAATTTACTTAGAGGTTAAGATTAGTGAACATATATGGTGTGGTAGAAGAAAAGAGGAAGTATGGACAGATTAATATTAATAGCGTGGTATAGAATTTAATATAGTTGCAATAAGTGTGTGACATTAAATAGAAATTTTGAATATGAATTATGAAAGAAAAGAGCGCGTTATTAGGGAAAGCTTAAAATTTCAGTATCATATATAATTACACTATTTGATAATTTCTAGGAATTAGACATTTGCCAGTATAACTTGCTGGACACTGTCATTGAATAAGGAACAAATCATGTATGTCCTGTTTATTCATATATGTCATTGCTACCCATCTATGTACAAACACATGGGCCACATAAAGAGAAACTGTACTTATAAAATATGGTATGAACAGTAGCAAAGCATGATAAAATAGTTTGAAGTGACAGAAAACTGGAGACCAATATTAGCAAATAAATTTTCATGTCATATATTTTAATAGGGTTATAAATAAAATAAAATATACAATAAACTTCTGATAATTCAGCATGTTCAGGACTTCAGCAGTGCTGGATTATCACATGTCAAACTAAAATGGGGTACAAAATAGGATAAATTAATTTAAAACAAAATAATGGATAATAAATGTGATATTTTTTTTATCTTGAGCGTTACACAAACACTGTATGCAGAAAAACATGTAAACTTCAATAACTCAAATCTGTTATGTATTTGTTATGTACTAAAAATGTTATGTATTATAGGGAAAGTAATATAATAAGTCTTATCCACTGGTGTTAGAGACTAAAACATGATCCATTCGTTAGAATATAGTATAGCAATGCTGTTTCAAACTAAAGCAACTTCTGTATGGAGAAACATATTCTGAAACATTAAATAAGTTATGATGCATACCACTTTTCTTTGTTAATCAAACATTACAATTTGTGTTATGCTTTGAGCTGCGATACTGAAATTAAAAACAGATGCTAAAAGAAATCATATATGGTTGAATTTCTGATAGTCAATTTTCAGGTTTCGAAATTTTTTTTTTCCAACTTCATAGTTTCTAGAAACTTTTGCTTGGAATAAGTTCTTGGTAATGGTTTTTAAGATTTCTAATAGATGACTGAGGTGTTTAGCATGATTTAATGCATAGTTTGAATCTAAACTTGTTAAAAACATCATTTCGGTGACACATGTTTTTTTGTGCCTAAAATGTGCAAAATATTAAAACACTAGATACACCAACTCGAGTAGACAATGCAAACATATAATTTCTAATGCATAATGTGCAAATGTTATGTAATTATTTTGCAAAAATATAATTTTTTTAATGAAATTCCTCTTTAGGTGTAAATTTTTAGAGATAACTTTATCATAGCTTTACTGTAAAAGGATTTTACTGGCCTCATTTTTGCAAATAGATAACATCATTCAAGGTTGATCTTTTCAGAGTTTCTTAGAATTCTAATAATTTAATATATTTTTTTATGAGGTAAAATGATGTTTCTGGAATGGCACAGCATCGCTGAAATGACTGTTTATATGAGGGCTAATTAAGCAGTATTATAGTAATTCAACACACATTGAATAATTGGAAAACAACTTTTATTTTATTATACCGCAAATTAACTAAAATATTTTACAAGAAATGGTAAAAATTCTTTAACACAAAATTACAGCCTAAACACTACAACATACAAAAATGAAACATTGCTATTATCACCCCTGCAGAGTTTCACTCAAGTAGAACTGCCCATAGAAGGGGGGGGGGGGTACACTGTACAGGCATCACTCAAGTGTGTGTGTGTGGGGGGGGGAGGACAGACCTCTAATATATTTTTTTGTGAAGAAGACATGAAAAAATTACATAAAGGTGAAAATTAAATATGAAGTTTGGGGCCTCATGATAAATATTTGTAAGGGGCGCTTAATTTGTATTGGCAACACTGCCCAGGCTATTTTATAAGAGAACATCGCCCTGGCTGCCCTTTTGTGATAAGAAAAGTATGCTGCATAACCCTTTGTTAAGAGAGCAATGTTTTCCACTGCTTGTTATCGTATAACAATAAATAAATAAAAATAATAAGATTAAGACCTGATCTAGAGTCAAAGAAAACATTCCTCACCATGCTTTCTTCCTTCAAAAGAAACAAAATAGAAATAACAGAAAGGAGAAGATTGTTATGCCAATTCATTCCCTTTTTCACATGATTAAAACTCAAATTTTATTAAATTATTCCATGATTTGTATGCATTTGGTTTAAAAAGTTCTAAAAATTAGAACTCTAAACATTTTTGTCCTAAAAGCAATATTTAAAAATATAACTTTCCGGACTAGGGTCTTCTTGTACCATTTGCAGAAGCTCCTGTTTGTTTATGTTGCGTCAGTCAAAGTCAAAACACAAGAAGATAGGAAGGAAATAATAAGTTGTGTCTAAACGAGCGTGTTGCAGTAACTTCAGACTTTAGCCGGCTGTAATGAAATATGAGAAAACATTTATTCTGATATTATTTACTAACTGCTTTTAGCGACCAGCATGGTTGTTTTTTGAAAAAGCTCATAACTTGCAATACCTTTCTTGCAGTAACTGTCAACCGCATACCTATACTAGGCATGTATGCCGGCAACAATTCATGCAGTAGTTGTTAACCATATATCCAACCACTATGTGGACACATGCAATCCACTTAAGTTATTTACAATAATGATAACCCCCGCTTCATGAAAAATGAAAGGCACACTGCACGATGTAAATGTTTTGCTAAAAATTTGCGATGTAAATTCTGTATTAAAAATGTTTTAATTAAAATATTTCATTCTGTATTAACAGATTTCCTTAAATTTTGCAGAAATTCAGATTCACATTGTTAATGTTTTATTAAGAGGATATTTTAATTAAAATATTTCATTTTGTATTAAAAATATTTCTTAATTTCACAGAAATTGCATTTCGTGATGATCTTGTTAGCAAAAACTACAGAAAAATCTTTAAAAGAAAAAAATCCTACCATCATTTCAAAGTTGAATCAGCCATGTGTCATTCTGCTTAATGTAAATCATTCCATTCATGTGACACAGTTGATGATTTTGTATATTTTTATTCTGCACAGAAATTGAAGCTAACATTTGAAAATAAAATTACACTATGCAAAACACGCTTTTATATGCTAATAGAAGATATATTACTTTCAAATTTTCATCCATATTAACAATAATTAAATGCATGACAGTTGACGGATAATAAATATACGCATCAAAAATTAATAATAAAATTGTGTTTTTCATTTTCCTTAATTATTGTAAAGTGGTAAAACTTTAAACAAATATAAAACAAAATTCTAAGTGATATTAATTTAGAATGTAATGCCCCTGCTGTAGCCATCAAGTGAAAGAAAAAGATGATTTTTTGAATGTCGTCACACTATCACATATGCCTTTCTGGTAGGTCGGACGGTCTGGGTCTCAACAACAACAACACTATCACATATGTACAAGTATATATATGCAATTTCGCAAAAAATTATCATTAAAAATTTTTAAGAAAATGATATTTTTTGCAAGTTAAACTTGTAATTTCTTAAACTTCAATCATTTATTTCCATTATTTTGCGAATGTTTTTTACTTTTGAAATTAAGAGATAAAAACTCAACTTATCACTGAGGGACAGTGACACAAATGAAAAAATTGCTGTTTTACGACATCAAAACTACATTTAATATTATTGAAAAATATTTTTTCCTTGAAAAATATGTAAAACAGACTTTATTCAAAACAAATATGGCAAAAAAAAATATGTTTTATATATAATTTTTTTTTAAAGTTCAAGAGACTCAAAATTGATGATTTTCAGAAATTCAGCCATATAGTACATTTAGCTCGGTAACATGAAATGCCTCTAAGGTAGTTTTTGCCCATATCCTCCGGATGTATGCTTGAAAGAAACACAGTTATTTCAGCCTTTCTAAAAAAAATTGATTCTTGCTTATAGTTTCTTATCTTAATATTAATATTTAATAAGATTTGTATAATTCTTATGAGTTACAAATTTTGTAATCAAACTTTGCAGGAGATAGGCCTCTCATTGTTCAATTTGCTGCTAAGAATGGAAATGAATTAGCAAGAGCTGCTGAAATAATATACAAGTAAGGATAAATAAATTAGTGTTTTATTTTGTTATTTGCACTTTAAGGTTTTTGTTAATTTGTCAGCAAGATTTCAGTATAAATTGCAACTTATACTTAAATTACAGGAACTATAATCACAAATAACTGTTTATATATTATAATTCTTTTTTCTTCTTTTAGTTTCATACTTTTTATTTTTGTGTCTAGAATCTTCTACTGGAGATCATCATTAATGTTTTTAATTTTATTAGTGAGTCTTGAATATTAGGAATTTACTTGATATTTGTGTTTGTTATCTATTATATTTGAGAATTTATTCCAGAATTTTTTCAGGTGATCTGAGATCTCTTTCCAGTTGTATGTGTTCCAGCTGTTTGCATGTAAATTTCTTTGGTTTTATCTGAAAAGTAATGTTTCAGAGTTCAAAAACAACATAAAACAAATAAGTAATGCTATACTTTAACATCTTCCAAGTCTATCTAATTATTTTTATCTTATCCTAGCCCAAGTCCTTTTCATTGGCGATGGCTGGACATTTCATTGTGATGGGGAAATGCAAGGTGTAAATCCTTTGAAAATAGCAAATTAAACTGATATTATATCTGCAAGTTAGTACGCTTTAGTGGGAGAAACTAATTGAGTTTTGCGAGAGAAAGTGGTATCTATCCCATACTGCACATTCAGAAGCCAAGTATTTTTGACATTATTCATAAATATAAGCGCAAGCACATGCATTTGCTTACTCACTAATATAAAGTGAAATGTATTCATCACAACTGGAGAAATTATTGCAAATTATTCAGCACAGAATTGCAAAATGATAATTTAAAATTGTAAAGTATTGTGTACAAGAGAAAAATCAGTTTATTTTTACTTTATGCTGTTATATAGAGAAAGTATTGTTTTCCAAAAATTTTTTGAATTCAAGGTTTTGGTGAATAAACACATTTTTAGATATCCTGAACCCATTTCGAGCACCTTCAGAATTATTTCTGTCTGTGTGAAATGTCGACACGATTATGCAAAAACAAATGTCCATATCATTATAAAATTATAAGTGTAGCTACATTGTGATAAACTAGAACTAGATAAATTTTTTGTAATTTACATAATTAGAACTCAAATTATTCAAAATTTAAGATTTTTATAGCATTATTTTCTATGGGGAGACATGATGATTCTTGGAATAATGATAATAATGTAGTGCATACTGGAAAATGATAGTTTGAATTGCACTGTGGATGTAAAGGGCATAAAAATAGCATGTATTAGACAAATGAATGTCAAACTTAAAAATATATTTAACATTTTCAAGTTATTCTTTTAACATAATTTTTCACAAAATATGAAAGAATAACTTGAAAAGTGAAGCTAATAAGAAAATATATTTTTTATATTCTGATGCTTATGATAGAATATGAAATACCTAAACAATATTGAATATAAATGTATACTAAAGTTAAGTAGTGACTCTTAACTTCAGATATATTTTTATGATTAATTTCATCAACTGTTAGAATGCTCCAAAAAGATTTCTATTTTACTTTAAGTGATAAAATATTTTGTAATATATTTTCTGTCATATATGGTGGCTTGGAGTAAGGTATGCACAATACACACATGCAATGTTCTTTTTTAACTCTTTACAACATAGTTGAAAATGTTTATGACTTTGTTCATTCTGTCTGTCCGTTCGCATGATAACTGCTGTAAAAAAACTTCACCGTCACTCAGACCGTCTCAACAACATCAAAATGAAATTTTAGTATGTTGTTGAGACGGTCTGTGGGACATATGGGAATGTAAATGAATAATATCACCCAATTAGTTTTGGATTGAGCCCGGATTGAAAATATGAAATACATTGAACCCTATGGGACCTAATTTCTCAAACATTTTTAAGCAAAGTTAAAATTCATAAATTGCTTCAAAATTTTTAGGAAATATTCAAATTATCCCATAAAATATATAAAACAATTTTCAGCAAAATATGTTTGGTAGTTTTTCAAATAGAAATTAAAATAATAATGACACCCATATAATAGGTAGGTCATATGACCCACTTCAAAATGAAATATGGCATCCCTCTTGTGTCAAAATCGTGATTTTTAGTTCTTTTTAATTTATATTTAATGTTGCATCCATCCTAAAACTGCTTTATTTTTGCTTAATTTCTGTGCATCTATATCCTGAAACAACGCAATTAGAATATATTTGAGTTTAAATGATCATCAAATTTTGATTATTTTTTCTGCACATCCATATTCTGCGCCAACACAGTTACAATATTTTTGAGTTTAAATGATCATCAAACTTTAATTATTTCTACAACAAAGCCTAACTTTAATGAATGTAAAATGTAAACAAGTAATTGTAAGATGAGTTGTATAAGAATTGTTGAAGGTGATGGTGAGAAAGATCTTACAAAGCCAGCAAGTAGGAAGTAAAGTGAAATACGGGGGTTGGTGAACACCAGCAAACAGTCGGCGGAGTTTCCTAGTAGATCTAAAAAATAAAGATATCAATTAAAAAACACTCTAGAAGTAAACCATACCTTGCTTCAATGCTATGGGCTTGAATAGGACATACCCAATCAAAAATATACAGGGTGTCCCAAAAAGATATAAAACATGCTTTACCTGTTGGAGATAAGTGGGCAATGTAAATTGCAAGAATGTTGAAAGTAAGGTAGAAAATAAGACTATGTGAATGAAATAGTCCTCCCATTAATTTGCAAAAAGTTACACCTTTTTAACTTTTATATGACCCCCCCCCCCTCCCTTAGACAAATTTGGTCAATCAGAAAATTTTTATTTTTAATATGCAACAAGATCATTAAAAAACCCCGCTTATCTGTATCTTTAAAATCAACTGAATTATGATAAAGGAAAAAATCTGACTTATGCCACTTTTCCGTACCATGTGAAAGGCTGTTTCATCAGTGAAAATAGGGATCATAAACAAATTGATGATGGAAATTGTTTAGATCAAAAATACGTTAATATGTATCAAAATTTTTTATCACAAATGCATCTAAATAAAGTATTACACAGACAGAGATCATATAAAGCAGTAGTACTAATTATGCGGTTGGGGCACATAATGTATGCATATATTGATAGACCACTGATATAAGGGGACAAATTTCATTATAAATATTAGAAATACAATTCACAAAACGCAATTCACAAAGAATTCTCAAAATATTTACCTTCAATTCCAATACATAACTGAGCTCTTCTAATAATGCTTCTGTAAATATTTTGGAGTTCTTCACCATTAATATTGTTACAAGCATCAATTATGTTTTGTTTAAGGTCAATTGTGTTTAGTAGGTGAGTATTATAAACTAGTGTTCGAAGACGACCCCATAAGTAAAAATTGAGAGGGCTTAAGTCAGGGGATCTGGAGGGCCATTCTGTGGCTCCTTTCAAACCAATCCACTGTTTATCAAAGTTTTCATTGAGCCAGTTTGTCACAATTATAACCTGGTGTGCAGGCATGCCATCTTGTTGATAATACATGTTTTTTTATAAGCGATAATGTTGTCTCCATAAAATCCATTACAGCATCGTTTAAAATAAGCTGCATGTATTTTTCAACTATAAGAGTCCCTTCATAAAACATAGAACCAATCAGTTTTCTATTCCAAATTCCCCACCATACAGACACAGAAAACTTTCTCTGATGTATTTCACGGATAAAAAATGGTTTCGTATTATCCCAATAATGATCATTATGATTATTGATTGCTCCATCTTCCGTAAACAAACATTCATCAGTCCACAATGTTCTTATCAAAGTTCAAATTGATGTCTTGTTGGATTAACAACCAGTTGTATAATGCTACACGCCGGTTAAAATCGGAGGGATGAAGTGCTTGAATCCATGAATACAAAATGGTTGCCAATGGTATTTTCCGAGTGTTCTAGCAATTAACATCCTAGGTAGCCCCAAAGTTTCGCTTGCTTTTTGAATTCTTGTTTGTGGGTTGAAAGAAAAATATGTGATGATATCAGTCTCTTGGTCCTCCATGTACAAATAATTTCTTCCAAGGCCAGGTCTTTGATGAAATGAAACGGTAGTTCTTAATCTCCTCATCAACCGATAAACAAATGTACATGAAATTTCAGGCAAGTTTGGATATCACCTTCCAAAATTCTGAGCAGTTTATATAGTATGTTTATTACACAGAGCATAAATCATTGTTATTTTGAAAAGCTCGTTATTTGTTAAAAATACCATAATGCACAACCAGTTAGATGTTCTTAATTCGTCAATTCAGAACTAAACATGCTGATGATTCACTGAATGATTTCTAATCTTCTTAATTTGGTATAATATTAAAAAGAAGTTTAGTTGTATTGAATAGAAATAATACTGGGAATAAATACGTAAATTAAAAGATAAATCATCTGTATTTCATTCTTCAATTTTTTAAAATTATTTTACTATAAACATTTGAAACGGCTAAATTAGAGTTAAAGGAAAGAAAAAATCATCTGTGAGTTCTATTCTTCGTTTTGAAAAAATTATGTTAAATTTCAAAATCAAATACATACTTGCATTTTACTTATTTATTTTAATTGTTTAAAATAAAAAATGGCATATTCCAATGTGAAAAGTACTTAAGAATCCGTGAATGCATTGTGAGCCAATGCAGAATTCGCAAAAATGTCTCCTATGTATTATCATCCAGTTTTATCTTTTTTGTGATATGTCACAAATTTACATTTCTGATTTGATATATGATCTCCATTCACAATTTTCAATTAAATATAACTCACTTAATTTTAAAGATACAGATATGCAGTTTTCTTTAATGATCTTGTTGCATTAAAAAAAAAATTCTGATTGACCAAATTTGTGTAAGGGGCTCGTATAAAAATTTAACAAGTGTAACTTTTTGAAAATTAATGGGAGGACTATTTCATTAACATGGTCTTATTTCCTACCTTACTTTCAACATTTTTGCAATGTACATTGCCCACTTATCTCCAACAGGTAAAGAATTAAAGGGTGCTTCAATCTTTTTGGGACACCCTGTATATTAGTGTACCATCATAGGCACGCCAAGCTTTCACAATTGGGGATGCTATGCATAGAACATAAGATCGCATATCAGGTACAACACATCAGCTTGGACCACTAAGCTATATACTATACAGAGTGCAGACTGGCGGTCCATCGTCTGCTAAGACCGCATCATATTGTTTCGGTTGTGTTTGGCAAGAAAGTGCATTTAGCATACTTTCTAACGTTAATTCTTCCATCAAATTATTATCATTTTTTATTTGATTTCATAGTGAATTACGATAAAAATGAGTTATTGTAAAAGATGTATTGTGGGAAAAAAGCTTTATTTAACTATATTAAGTGAAAAAATTAACATTTTGCACAGAATTATTTGTTTTCATAAATTCAAGTGTTTGTTTGCTAAAAGTGTATGAATTCGAACCATATTGTATATTTAATTTCTTCCACATTTACAGAACTTATTACTACTTTTATTAAAAATTATGAAAAATAATTTTTTTTGCAAAAGTATTTGTTTCATTTTAAATTTTACAAGAGGGCTTAAATCAATCTAATGCAAATGCAAACACAGATATTGTTATTCTAAGTGTCGTGACGGAATTCGTCACTCCTTTGTAAATTACATAACTTCTGTACTTTTTAAACTTTTATTTAATTAATCTGTGTCCTGGAACCCTCATGTCATTGTATATTTTATTATCGTAATGTATCTAATTCTGTGCAGAACTGTGGCCATTTTTATTCAATATTAATTCTCGCACACTCGGGGAATGACGCCTGTTAGTCTGGCTTGCTGGCAGAGACAGATGTCTCCTTGTTGTCACGTGGCAGATACGCGTGCCTTTGGAATCGTCCGTTGTGGGGCGGAACTGTGGATGATTTTGAATTGGAAGTAATTTTCGATTGGAGGAAAGGAGAAGTTGTGAGCCCATGTGATTTTCTATTGGACGGGTTCTGGATCCATCTGGAATGTATATAAGCTGTGTGAATTGTAACTCTGGGCTCTCTCCCTGGAAACATCTTCGAACTCACGTCGACGCGGGACTTAGCCCTCAGGCGGAGTTACCGTGTTGTGAGGGTCGGGAGAGATGCCACCTCGCCACTGTC
Source organism: Amaurobius ferox (assembly GCA_951213105.1). Taxonomy (NCBI): domain Eukaryota; kingdom Metazoa; phylum Arthropoda; class Arachnida; order Araneae; family Amaurobiidae; genus Amaurobius; species Amaurobius ferox. Next base: position 78,119,778 of record OX578133.1, on the reverse strand, counting down.
ACCGTCGCCACTGCTGAGACCTGCTGATGCCTTGCCCTCGCCGACCGTCGACCGCCGTGTAAACGTTAGAGATGATGCCTCATCTTGCTTGGTCGAGCACCGGGACCAGAGGAAGCAAATATGAAGCTGTTCCTTCGGCTGACCTGATCCGGCACCTTGCCGGAAACTGTGGTTCGACCGTTCCTGTTGGAGCGGGGCAATGTTTGCCCCGAGGGAAACTACCAGCGGATGCCTATGCTCTTTCTGCCATGAGTCCTTCCAAGAATTTCTTGAGGTAAGACTTGAAGGTCTTTAAGGTTTAGACGAGCCGTTGGGCTGTTGACTGGACTTGTGCATCGACCACTGCAGAACTTTTTATCCATAGGATCTTCTGCCAGCATTATTTATATATATTTTACCTACAGTCTCCTTCTTCATAATGAAGCTTTATCTAAGCCATAATAATTTAAATTGATTTAATACTGTTTGAAATACAGTTAATACTTAAGCCTTTAACGTTCCCCGGGTGTGTGCATTCTCTCTGACCATACCTTTATTTTGCTAAATTAGAATATATGAAATTTATGTGAAATTATTTGATTTATTGAATTATTATTAAAGTTCCGGCAAAGAGCCGATGATTTTTGGTAAAGAGAGGTCCAGTGGTTAAATTATTAAATCAGTAATTGTATTTGATCTGCAACTCCACTTCTTGAATAATTAATAAATATTGGATTTGAATTAAAATTGTATTCTTATTTGTGTAGAATTTGTATTGTATTTAAGTGTTTTCAGCTTCTGGAGAATTCTTGAAGGTGAAGGTAATTTCCTTGGATTGTGTTAGGTTTCTCCGCAGGTCATCAATTGGAATTATTCCAATTAACGAGAGGAATGTTTCGAACCTGGGTTATAAATTTGGAGAGTTAGACTCTCGGTCTGCCGTGTCTGGCCGGTATCCGTGGTGACTTTAGAAGCCCACGGAACCCGCTATGACAATTGGTGCCTTTGACCTTCCCTCTCGAGCACCTGTGTTTTTAAAATTTTGTTGTATGGAGTTTTGAAAATTTTTGGTGAAACTGGACTGTGGTATGGTTTGGGTTTTGGTTTTGAGAGTTGCACACTTTTGTATTGAAAATTTGTATACATTATTTATGAAATTATTGTAAAAAGTATTTATACAGAAAAATAATTTAAATGTGTGAAATTTTAGTAAAAAGTGGCATGGTGTAAAACGAAAAATGCTTGGTGTACGAAGAAAATGGTTAAGAATACAGTTTTGGAAAATTGTTTAGAATCTGAAAATTTTTATGATAATTGAAAATTACTAACTATAATAATATATAAAGCTGGTAAAATTGAAAATTTAATTGAAGAATTACTTTAAAAATTGAATTTAAATAGTATAAAGTTCTACAGTGAGAAATGGTTTCGATTTGAAATTTTGTGGAATTCTTCTGTTTTTGATCTGAATTTTGAGAGTATTAATGTGTGAGATTTTTGAAATCTTGCTGTAATTTTATCTTCGAGCTCTGTTGAGCAATTTTCCCAATAAAAAAAAAAAAAAAAAAAAAAAGAAAAGAAAAAATTGGGTTGGCAGTTTTCGAAACTCCGTGTGTTTAGTTTTGTTTTAATGTGAGATTGAAAATTTGGGCCGAGAATGGAGGCCGTCTTCTGAATTTCATTCGAAAAATAAAATAAAATAAAATCTGTGTAAATGGAAATATAAATTTTAACTTATATCTGAATCGAAAGTACACCTGCATTGAAATGACAATCCTTAATTTTGACTACCAGACTACGACTACATGATTGTGACGTGTTATTGAAAATAATATCAGAAATAAAAGAAATATGGAATGATGTGAGTATATTAGTGTTGAAAAATATTGCGATGTGGGAAGAAATATAAAGTATTTGGTTGTTGGTATGTGCAGAGTGGCACATAGCCAGTTTTGAAAAAAAAAATGGTGCAAAAGTTGCACGGAAATAAAATGAGAAATTCCATATCTATTTATTTATTATGACTTGTTGAGGGGTGTATAATGAAGTGACATAAAGTAATAATACATGTTAAGTAGCTGACAGTAAAAATGTTTTAAGAAATGTTCTAAACTTTGGAAAATTTGTGAAAAATTAAGAATTAAGAAATTGATTAAATTAAAAACTTGATATTAACTAAATTGAAAATTAAATTGGATATATAAGAAAGTTAAATGTAAATATTGTTTTAAAAGAACTTTCGTTTTGAATTTTGAGAATTCTTCTCGTTTCGGTTTCGAATTTTTGTTTGAGTTAATGTGAGGAGATTCGCTGCAAGAAAAAAAAAAAAAAAAAGTTTATTTCGACGAGCTCATTGAGCCCTTTCCCAATTAAAAAAAAAAAATAAATAAGAATGAAAATTTGGGGTTTGCAGAGTCCGAGTCTCATGGAATGTTAGATGGTTAAAAAGGGATTTGAAATTTTGAACTGGAAGTGAGGGTTGTTCTTGAGATTTGATCGAAAAATTTTGTAAATTGATTATAAATGCTTAAATTAAATACTTGAATCCTAAATAATACTAAGATATTAAATGCTGAAATATTAAATAGTTAAATGATTTGATTTTACACCCTGTGTTTTATAACAACTAATTATGACATATAAGATTTGACAAATATAATGAGTTTAAAAATAAAAATAATTACGTGAGAAAATAAAAATAATTCCGTGGGGAGAAAGTTTTGTTGTTGTGTAGCCAAGAGAGCACACAAGTTTTGAGTTCTGTATGACAGACAGACTCGAGTTGTTGGACCAAATAGTAAATTTGAGTTTTCATGGAAAAAAAATATATATATGATAATATAAAATAAAGGTCCCTTTTGATCACGTAAATTATTGAGTAAAATAAATGAGTTGTGAATTGTTTATGAAAAAAAAAAAGAAAAGAAAAGTGTACATTTTATTACGGTAGTGAAATATATTGTATTATTGAATACTGAAATTGATTTACATACATGAGATATTATATTGACACATATTTGATGATGATATTTACAAATGAAATATTAAATAAGTACATAAAAATATATAAAGTGAAAAATTGTGTATTATCAAAATGAAATGTATGTACTGTGTCATTTCAATAATTCGGGGATGAGCCAGGATATTTTTGAAAAAAGGGGTAAATTTATTGAAAAATGTTGACTTAGAATTTGAAAGATGAAATTTTGACTTGAATAAATTGAATTGTTTGTGGAATTTATAAAATAAGAAATGAAAAATCTGGTTCCACAGTTTTATAAAGATAAATAATAATTTTATGAAAAATGATATTTTTGAAAAGTCAACTTGTGAAAATGTGTTTGTGTGGGACTGAGAGCCATGCTTGTTTATATATTTATTTCCCTGAGTGCTTGTGAGTGATTGAAATTGATTTTGTATGCCTCAGGATGATTAAGTGAAATGAATGATTCTCCACTGGTTGTTTCTGCCTCCTTGCTAAAATTTTGCATCCAAACATTTTTGCTAAATATCTATTTTCGTGTCTTGACCTTCCTAAGTCCTGTTGTGTTGTGAATGTTGACGGATTCGTGACCCGTTTTTCACTCGTATGTTCTGTTGTGTTTCGTTGTGTAATCGGATTAGCTACCCGTTTTACACTGGTTTGTGTTCAATGTTTGTTGCTCGAAATTGCCTCACAAACAATTTTGAGGAGTGTTGAGTTCTTGGGTTGGATTTGATTTTGTTTGTTTGGGATGCTAATTAATATTAAGAACTGTTGTTTTCGTGGGTTGATCCCCCTTTGCACTCATCTGTGTTAATTTCGGTAGCAATGAAAAGTCTTGCTCAAAAGAAAAAGTAAAAAAAAAATTTTGTTTCGGGAAGAACTGTTGGTCAGAATATTTGCTCAATTCCGTATTGTGTCCAGCGAGTTTTTGTTAAAAAGTTTGAAAATTCTGTCAGAATGAGTTGCTCGCAGGTGAGGTATGGAAAAATAAAATGTTGAAAATTTGAAAATATAATGTCGAAATATTAAATTGAAATTGTGGAGAAATGTTTTAAAAATAAGAGAAATGAAATGATTTAATTTGAAAATATTGTGAGAAAAGTCGAAAAGTGACTTATTTATTAACGTTGATATTGAATTTAAAGTTTGAAATGTATTTTCGGCCTCAGATTTCCCTTGTTTCCCCTTGGTATTGAATGAAAAAAAAAAAAATAATAATAATATTGTTCTGAAATTAATTACATAAAGAAATTGAAAGTTTTGTCCTTGGCTCTTGTGTTTTTCGATCGAGTTTTGATTTCCCGCCATTTGTTTATACGTTGATTGCAACTGTCGCCGAATGTGGGGTGAAATTTTCCTTCCCCCTTCGTGCTTGACGTTCTGCATAGTGCAGAGCGAAAATGAAATAATTCTGTTGACGTATAAGGAACATTTGACCTACTTTCGATAGGTTTTGGTTTGAAGTGTAGAAGTAGAATTTTTTGTTTGTATGATTGAGTTTGAAATGAATGCTCGCTTTAACATCGAAAAATATATTAACTGAATTAGAATTTGAATATTAAAAGATAATTGCATTATGAAATCTTTTGAATTGAGATATTTTAAAAACTTAGAATAATTTTGCGACTCCTATTGGTAACATGAAATATTTAGAGAAATATTTAAAAAAAAAAAATAATAATAAAATAATTTAATGGAGTCTGGTTTTGTGGAAATTTGAATTAGAGTAGAGGAACTCTAAATTTAATCACAAATATAATATTGATATGTGGAAAGTGAATCCACAAATAATTTAATGCAAATTGAAATATTCTAAGGTTATATAATGATTTATTGTATTGGAAATGTGGAACGGAATAGAGTAAAGAAACTCTTAAGTTAATTACGGAAATATATGAAACATTGAGAATGTGTTCCACAAATTTGAATTAAAATGAAATAAGAACATTTTAGGGATTTATTTACTTAATGTGGAAATCTAGTAAGAGTCAGTGAACTCTAATTTATTTTGAGAAATGTTGAATTTTTAAATTGGATTCCACAAATTAATTTACTTGATAATAATTTTGAATTTTACTTTACATATTTACTTTCTGAAATCCATACTTAAAAATATTTTGATTTGAATTTAAGAATTTTAATTTGAAAACGTAATGATTAATTATAAAAATAAACTTTGGATTTCATTTAATTAGGAGTTGCACATTTAAATTTTTTGTTTGCACTTAATAAATTGACTTTGAGAAGTGGTGCAAAAGTGAAAGAACATTGAGAAAAAGATTTTTTTCTTTAAATGATTGAATTTCGTCCTTGACTTCAAATAACTTAATTACATCTTTGACAGGCAACTTAAACTTAATTTTAAGAGAAATATATTGAATTTAAGAATAATTTAGTGAAATTAAATGGAAATTAGTGAATTTTGAGATGACACTTATTTATTTACAAATGTTTGAAATTTTGAAAAATTGGTACTTTAATGATTTGTTATTTACGAATAATTTAAGAATTTGGTAATATTTAGATATTGATAATAATGAGAAATTAGAAATTGATTTAAGAAAATTGAAATTTTGATCTGTGGTTTTGATGTTGATTGGGGAGTGGCGAAAAATTTGTTTTGAAATTTTGAAATATTTTACTTGGTGGCAAAGCTTAGTGAACTTCATGAGAAAAAGATAATAATACATAAGAAATGATTATTACAAAAAAATGTGTGGATTGAAGTTCAAATTTGATTTTCGTGCCCGTGCCTGTAGAGCACTGATGAAATTGAGGCACTTGTTATTTGCGAAACAAAATATTTTATTTCGGTGTGTTCCGGTGGTGACAGAAATTTTTGGCATTTTCTCCGTGACTTGGTTGGTTCTCGAAAAGCGAGACCAAATTAAATTGCATATTAATGTGCTGTACATAAATTGATTTAATATAAAAGCTGTATTATTTTTTTACATGTGTAGTAGGATTGTGGAATTGGTCATCCTTCTTTAGGCCTTTTTTTTCCGGAACTTTTGCCCTGCAGGTATTGAGTGTTACCCGCATTCTGTTCTTGTAGGTGTGGTAGTAGTGTTGACGTGCGCGCACTGCCTTTCTTCTAAATTTCTTTAAAATTGCTGACACCAGTACTAGGAGCTGGTTTGTCTGTTGCTTCGGGGATGTTCCAAATTCCATTGAGTGGTATAAGAGAATGTTTTTTTTTTTGGAGTGAGAAGTGTATATAAATGTGTTTTGTGGAGTAAGACCTTCTTCCCTCCCCAGGGGCGGCAAATAGGGGGCGCGATCGCGCCCCCAAATATTTCCTCGTTGTCTATCGGCTTCTCCCTTTTTTTATCGACTGTCCACTGATCAGTTTTCTCACGTTATGGAGCTTCAAAAGCGCCAAATTTCACAGTGAAGTTCCCACTTCCGGCTGGAACGATTCCTTTTCAACTTGAAAAGATAGGGGTTATATTAACCTTTTCATTTGAAAATTTCAAGTGTCCGATTAAATGTATATATAGTTAGTGCATGCTCATCCATTCTTTCTGCTAGAAATGCATTTCAGCAGCTCAATGCATTATATTTTTTATAGAAACATTATATAAAAGACATGCTATTTTCGAAAATATTCACTCATCAACAAATACTTTTTCTGGAGGCTCTTCAACTCTACAATCACTAAGTGATACGAGGTGGTCTTCAAGAGTTAAAGCTATAAAAGCACTACTTGATAATTCTGGAATGGTGACTTTAACACTGGAAGAATTATCTGAAAACGATTCTGTCAATGGTGGAAGAGCCGAAGCCCTTTTAACATGCATAACATCGTTCGAATTTTTGTTCAATTTGTTTGTATTGAACAGTGTTTTTGATCGATACAATACTCTCTCAAAACATCATCAGTCATCTAATCTTAATTTTCAGACTATGCAAGCTTTGGCTAAAGCTACTATTGAAACTTAGTTCTTTTTGCACTGATGCATATTTCAATCAAGTGTGGAGTTTTGTTACAGAACTTTGCGAAAAAAATTCTTATTCTGGACCAAAATTGAAAAGGCGTAAAAAAATTTCAAGCGAATTCGGAGGCGGTGAACAAAATCCCCATGATGATGTTAAATCATATAACAGAATCAATATTCAATATGAAATTATAGATTCAGTATCTAAAGAAATTAAGACAAGATTTAATGAGAACAATATATTTGTTTTGTTTGCCCTTAGTTCAGTATTATCTGGATCAGATGCCGAAAATGAGAAAGAAAATGTTTCAAACATATGCGAAGTATATGACTTCCAGAAAGAGGAATTGCTGTGTGAATTGCGACTATTTTATTCAATGGTGAAAAATGAAAACACAGACCATCTCAGTTTTAAATGTCGCCTGGATTATTTTAAAAAGCGGAATTTAAAAAGTGTCATGTTTTCTGTCATAACATTATTAGTTAAATCGTTTTTGACTGTGCCAATCAGCTCAGGCAATTGTGAAAGGTCTTTTTAGAGTCTTAGGAGGCTGAAAAATTATTTTCGCAATACAATGGGACAAAAATGACTTTCATTTTTAGCTGTTTTAGCTATAGAACAAGATATACCACTGGATTATGATGATATTGTAACAAAATTTTGTTTCCTTCCAGACTCTAAGAACGGGCATTTAAAACATCAATATAAAGTAAATAAATATAGATATTTGTATTTAGAAAAATTAGATTAACAAAAATTATGTTAACAAAATTATGTACAAAAATTATATTAACAACAATTATTTTTCTCAATATCAATTCAATTTTGTGATCGCTCCCCCCCCCCCCCCCCCTGTTAACAAGCATTTTATTTATTTCATATTGTGGATTTTCATACATACAAATCTCGCACCCCCAAATGGAATGCTGAAATGCCGCCCCTGTCCCTCCCCTTACTGCCACATTTGTTTCTTGTTTTATTCAGGTTATATGTTCATATATATTCTTTTGATGTTATTGGGAGAAAGAATCTCTTGATAATTATTTACATATTTAATCGCCTATATTCCAGTGCATATACATATATTATATTTACATATTTAATCTTTTGATGTTGAGAAAAATTTCTTGACATATTTATTCAGTGTATATTTTCATGTGTTTCTTTTTGCGAGTCACAGGACTTTGGAGAAAATGATATTTTGAATATTGAGAAAAAAATAAATAATCATGGAATATTGAGTTCGGTTCTGTCACCCGGTCACCTTTGTTGATTACTTGCCACAGTTGTCCACAGTTATTTACAGTTGATATTTGAAAAAAAGAAAGGAAATAAATTTAATTTCAAGTTTGAAATTTAAAATTGTGTGGACGTGTTTTTTTCGACCACTGATCCCCCTTTTCGGACACATGATCTGGTTGAATAATTAAAATAAAATAATAATGTTGTATTTATGAAATAATTATTTGGAAAAAGTGTCATTAATTGATAAAAGAATGATTTGAATATAAAATGAGATTTATAATAGTAATAATGATTTTGAAAATGTTGGAAATATTATTGAAATATTGTGGTATTGTAAAGAAAATTATAAAATGAAAATTAATTAATAATTTAAATATTAGAATTGAAAATTGTATAATATTGGAAAGGTATTATGGTAAGAATACCTGTGTCAAATGAATGTTGCCTGCTCGCTGCCTCTTTGTAAGAGGAAAAGAAAATACTTTTGTGTCAAATGGACACTTTTTGATTGTCAATGGATGTTTGTTCGCCACTGGACCAGGTTGGTAAAAATTTTTAATTGTTCTTGGTATGGTCACTTAAATTGAATCTGTATATTCTTGTTTAAAATAGTTATTTATAAAGTCTGTTGTGTCTATTTAGACAAGCCTTGAGCCACAAACTTGCTGCTGTATATAATTGAAAAGAAAATTTTGTGTGGTCATTAAATTTTATTGCAATAGATAGAAGATGATAAAACTTAATATTATAATTGAAGAATGTTCTGCTGACCACTTGTAAATATAATTGCTGGAAATTTAATTATTTAAAGAATGTGAAATAATATTTGAAATTTAAAAGCAGATAACTGAAAATAGTTTATAAATTGAAATTAATTGAAAATTTTATTTGGAAAAATTATTTTAACTTTGTGCTAACTTGAGGGTTAATTTTGTAAATATTTAATTGAAATTTTGAATTTATTTGGAAACTTTGAATTTAATTGAAAGAATTTTATTGAAATTTTAATGTAATAATTTTATATTTTTGGAAATTCACATAATGTGAAATTTTTGTGAAGGGCTTGTATTCATTAGGATTTGACTCATTTGCAGTCACTTTTAGGTTACTTTTGGCCCTGGTTCTTCGACATGCGCCCATGTGGGATGGTGTTCGTGCCGGGAACCCTTGGTGTAGACGTACACCTCAAAATTTTGCTGAAATTTTTTTCTTGAAGGTACTGCGGACTTCAAGGAGCCTGATGTCTACTTGCTCCTGCTGGCTTGGTTGAAAAAAATCCTCCCTTGTCGAATTTTTTTTCTCCGGAGGGAGGGGGAGTTGTCGTGACGGAATTCGTCACTCCTTTGTAAATTACATAACTTCTGTACTTTTTAAACTTTTATTTAATTAATCTGTGTCCTGGAACCCTCATGTCATTGTATATTTTATTATCGTAATGTATCTAATTCTGTGCAGAACTGTGGCCATTTTTATTCAATATTAATTCTCGCACACTCGGGGAATGACGCCTGTTAGTCTGGCTTGCTGGCGGAGACAGATGTCTCCTTGTTGTCACGCGGCAGATACGCGTGCCTTTGGAATCGTCCGTTGTGGGGCGGAAATGTGGATGATTTTGAATTGGAAGTAATTTTCGATTGGAGGAAAGGAGAAGTTGTGAGCCCATGTGATTTTCTATTGGACGGGTTCTGGATCCATCTGGAATGTATATAAGCTGTGTGAATTGTAACTCTGGGCTCTCTCCCTGGAAACATCTTCGAACTCACGTCGAAGCGGGACTTAACCCTCAGGCGGAGTTACCGTGTTGTGAGGGTCGGGAGAGATGCCACCTCGCCACTGTCACCGTCGCCACTGCTGAGACCTGCTGATGCCTTGCCCTCGCCGACCGTCGACCGCCGTGTAAACGTTAGAGATGATGCCTCATCTTGCTTGGTCGAGCACCGGGACCAGAGGAAGCAAATATGAAGCTGTTCCTTCGGCTGACCTGATCCGGCACCTTGCCGGAAACTGCAGTTCGACCGTTCCTGTTGGAGCAGGGCATTGTTTGCCCCGAGGGAAACTACCAGCGGATGCCTATGCTCTTTCTGCCATGAGTCCTTCCAAGAATTTCTTGAGGTAAGACTTGAAGGTCTTTAAGGTTTAGATGAGCCGTTGGGCTGTTGACTGGACTTGTGCATCGACCACTGCAGAACTTTTTATCCATAGGATCTTCTGCCAGCATTATTTATATATATTTTACCTACAGTCTCCTTCTTCATAATGAAGCTTTATCTAAGCCATAATAATTTAAATTGATTTAATACTGTTTGAAATACAGTTAATACTTAAGCCTTTAACGTTCCCCGGGTGTGTGCATTCTCTCTGACCATACCTTTATTTTGCTAAATTAGAATATATGAAATTTATGTGAAATTATTTGATTTATTGAATTATTATTAAAGTTCCGGCAAAGAGCCGATGATTTTTGGTAAAGAGAGGTCCAGTGGTTAAATTATTAAATCAGTAATTGTATTTGATCTGCAACTCCACTTCTTGAATAATTAATAAATATTGGATTTGAATTAAAATTGTATTCTTATTTGTGTAGAATTTGTATTGTATTTAAGTGTTTTCAGCTTCTGGAGAATTCTTGAAGGTGAAGGTAATTTTCTTGGATTGTGTTGGGTTTCTCCGCAGGTCATCAATTGGAATTCTTCCAATTGACGAGAGGAATGTTTCGAACCTGGGTTATAAATTTGGAGAGTTAGACTCTCGGTCTGCCGTGTCTGGCCGGTATCCGTGGTGACTTTGGAAGCCCACGGAACCCGCTATGACATAAGAAATGGAATTTTGTAAGTATTTTAAACTGTTTATGTAATAATAAGCAACCAGAATTATTTTTTTCTATCCCATGTCATTTTTTTATATAAACATTATTCTTGTTTATGGTATGTAGTATTTAAAATATATTTTGACTTATATCTTTTACTATAAAAGTTACAAGTCATTTTTGGCTTCCCAATTCCCATTAAATATATATAAAATGAAACTACTCACCTTCACTGATGATAAAATTAAATAAACAAAATTATTTTGTAAAATCGCCATACAAAAGCAAATCAGCTTCTCAAAGAAGAAATCTAATCTACTTTCGAAACAGCTGTCGATTGTAATTTTTTGTATGGTGATTGTTACAAAGTATTTTTTATTAATTTCTTAATTTTAAATCAGTATTGCACAAATTTCTGAATTTTTTTTTTCTCTATATAAAATATATTTGCAGTCCAGGTTTTAGATTTCATTATCTATTTCTGTATAAAATTATCTAGCAATTTGCTTTCACAAATCTAGTATTTCCTAAATTTATATAAATGTGGTTATATAGAAACTTGATCTATATATAATGCATATGATTTTTTTCACGATTATTTATAAAACATATAATGCATTTGAATAATAATTATGGAAGATAGGTTTCTTCACAAGAATATTTTTTTCATTCGTAATTTTAACAAAATATCTTTCTTAAAAGATAATTCTATTGCAAATGTAGGCACTGATAGTAAAACGGGGAAATGTGATAAGTATTTCTTAAAAACTTTATGTAATAAAAATAAGCATAAGAATTAAGTAACATAATTTTAAATGAATGTATCTTAGTAAATAAAATAATTTAAATATGCAATTTTGTGATTTGCCAGCATTCTTATTTTAAGTTAGACTCTAGAAACAATTTCAAAACATTTTATTCACTGTTATCGAAATATAAAACCACAAACCATACACAAATAATTTTATAAAGTTTCAGATTAGTGAAAAAATGAATTATTTCATGTGAAGCATGTATAGTTTTAAAATAATAGTTTGCTTGTGAATAAAATAATTAAAGTATGCAATTAAAGTATGCAATTTAAGTTTAGTAAATAAAATAATTTAAATATGCAATTTTGTGATTTGCCAGCATTCTTATTTTAAGTTAGACTCTAGAAACAATTTCAAAACATTTTATTCACTGTTATCGAGATATAAAACCACAAACCATACACAAATAATTTTATAAAGTTTCAGATTAGTGAAAAAATGAATTATTTCATGTGAAGCATGTATAGTTTTAAAATAATAGTTTGCTTGTGGAACTTTATTTCATTATATTTTCTCCACCGATTTCTGCATGATATAGCCATGGTATTAATTCATAAAAAATACTAAATAAAAAAGAAATTTAGAAACTATACGTTAGCACAGTCACCAATGGAATATTTGTTGGAAACTAAGTTTTGTTTACACAACGATTCTCGTTTCCCGTTAACGTGATTTCATTTTCTTTAATGGTTTTCCGTTCTCTTGAACGAATCGTGATGCGAACAAACAGGCTTATCATGCAAATCACCTTCTCACTGCTTACGCATCTTGATTTGCATATCCAGAGGTCGTTGCTGGTAACGGTTGTGTTCTGGAACTCACCCATCGCTGGATAGATAGATAGATACTAAACACATTTTTAGTTCCAGCAGATGCAGACACAGATCGACGTAGATCAACCTAGACCATGGAGGTCTCAAGAGACCTGTTAAAATTTATGTTAAAGTCTGTTCGACTGTTTGTTCGAATGTATCGGTTGGTTGATTGTGAATATGGTAATATCTTTTGTATAGATGATTTTGTGCTATAATGGTTCTCTGTTTGAGAGGCTATGTTTATCTGCATAGTGGACTCTGAAAAACACAAATGTGATACAGTTAAACCTGTCTAAGTTGGACACTCACGGTTCCCTTTAAAAGTGTCCAACTTAGACAGGTGTCCAATATAGACAGTGTGATGAAATTTCATTTTTCCCTTTCAATAAAGCACATCAAAAGACTTCATTTTTAACAAATAGAAAATACTAATAAGCTAATGGTTTTAATTAAATATTGTAATTACTGTTACAAAATACTTATGATATAGATTCTGTTTCTTGTTCCAGAGCAGTTCAGCTCCCATGCATGCATGTATGATATCAGATCTCTTATTGTTTATTTTGGAAACAGTAGATTTTGATATGCCGAACTCCTCTGCCAACTTTCTGCAGCTGTCACCTTTGTCTGGGCGATCAAGAATTATTATTTTCTTTTCAATAGTTAGCTTAACTAATTTACCTTTTCTCATTATTAAAAACTAATGTGCACGTCACTAAAATCACAGTCACCTTTCCAGAATGCACTAAGAAACAAATGTGACTTTTGAGGGTAGAGAAACCTTTTTATTCAAAAGATGCAGAAATCTAATTGGACAATGTAAAGATGGGAAGCTACAAATGTCCATTCTTCAAGTGTGTTGCTGTGTGTGTGTAAACAAACTGATAACAAAAAGGTTGTGATACATAATTGAGGTCTGTGGAATGGTGGGGAGGGACGGCCCCTTAGCAACAATAAGAAAGAAATGTAGGCAGATAAGAGCTTCCTGGAAGTGATAACAACAACATAGGAATACTTCTGGAGATCAACAACAAAAGATAATCCCTGGGGATAGATAAGGAAGATCAAAAGTGGTAGGTTACTTCCTTTATGCAAAGGCCAATTTTAAGAAACTTGTCCAACTTAGTAATGTAAACAGCGTCCAACTTCCAAGATAGACAGGTGTCCAAGTTAGACAGTATTATATGCATGTTAAAACATAGGAATTCGTTCCGTTCCACCGAATTGTGTCCAAGATAGACAGGTGTCCAACATATAGAGGTGTCCAACTTTACAGGTTTAACTGTAGTTTAAAGTATTCGCCGTAGCGTGTGACCAGTAGATGGTGGCTTTTGAAATGCACGAAGTTTTGGTGAGAAATTTTTTTTTTTCTACTTACCTGTGTTTTTCGACATCTTGCTGTCTTAAAAATGTGTCTAGTCATGAACTATTTGAAAAACCTTTTCCCAGAGCTTGAGAGCTCAATGTGTAAATATTGTGACTTAACTATCTAGTTACTGAAGATTGAGTGACTTGTATTAAGTAATGGATTCATATCACAATAAAGTGATTTGTCTTAAAAATTTGCATTGCTTTCTTCCAATGGACATTTAGTCACCTCTGCATATTATACGCAGCCAGTTTGTTCCACTGCCAACTACTATTAGTCGTCACTTTAAATTCTTCTGCTGCAAAGTTTTTCATTTGACTTAAATTCAAATGCTTCTAAATTTTGCCAACAATATTGACAATGCTCTGAACTGTATACGAAACTTAGCGTTTGTATCCTTCCGCGATAGAAACAAGTTCATGGCAGATTTCTTTATTGAAGCTTTGGGCTTGCGCATGTGCAGTCATTTGGAACTGAGTCCAGCCAGAAATTCTAAAAATATCTGATCTCAGATTTATAAATTCATAAAAAAAGAAAAATGACTTTAGAGAAAGTTGTTTGGATACGGAGTAGTTGTTAAGTAAAAAGGAGTGTTTGCACAATTTGTAATAGGGGTGCTGAAGTAACCCTAGCATCCCCTATGGCGCCGCCTATATGTTCCATCCATTCCCATATTGTAACTTTTGGTTTGTAGCCATTTTGAGAAACATATATTCAAAAGACTAATATAAACCATGTATTTTTATAATTAACATATAAGATTTAAAAACAGCAAAATATCAATTATTGACTTTTATCATTACTTATGAAATTAAAGAAATATACAGAAATTTATTTTTGATCTTGAAATTCAATTATTAAGTTTCAGAAACATAAATTAAACAGCCATGTGCTTTTCCTTTCTGTTGTGATTTAAGCTACATGTTGTGTCTCATCAAGATTGCCCAAATTCTGCACAGCCAGATTCCTCACTTGAAATACATAAAAATTGGCCAAAGAACTGTACCTCTACGACCCATAGTTTTCGAGAAAAATGCGAGAGAAAAGAATGATGTTATATCCAGTGTACGAAACAACAACTTTATTGGAAACATGAACATTGGTATTTGCATATGTTTACATAGGAAGATGTTCAAAATCTCCACCATGCATATCGAGGCATGCATGCGCTCGCCTTGGAATGGCTGACTGCATACGTTGCAGCAGTGTGGTGTCCACAAAAGTACATGCAGCATGAAGATGAGCAACTAAGTCACTTTCAGTAGTAACTAGGTCTCGATAGACCAATTCCTTCATATGGCCCCATAGGAAGAAATCCAAAGGTGTCAGATCTGGTGATCCTGGCAACCATAAAACCAGACCCCCACGTCCAATCCAGCAGCCTGGGTATTCCATATCCAGCCAGTTATGTACAGGAGAGCTGAAATGTGCTGAAGCTCCATCATGCTGAAACCATAGGCCATGTATTGCAGCTAAGGGTATGTCATCTAGGAAATCGGTTAATACATTACGGGGAAATACTAAGTATGAATGTCCCATGAGCCATTCTGGCAGCAGATATGGTCCAATCATGCGATTGCCTAATATGCCTGCCCTCACATTTACAGACCAGCGGAGCTGATGTCTCTGCGGGCAGATTGTATGAGGATTGGACTCTGACCACATATGGCTGTTGTAACTGTTGAAGACCCCATCATGTGTGAAGCATGCTTCATCCATCCACAAGATATGTGCAGTGAAAGCCTTATCGGCTTCATGTTGTTGCAATAGCCATTCACAAAAGTCAATGTGTGGCTGAAAGTCATCTGGATGTAGACCTTGCACAGGTCTGTAGCGAAATGGGTATAGTCCCTCTACCCGTAACAGCCTGTGCACAGTACTGCTACTCGCATTCAGCTCCTTGGCTAGTGTGTGTGTGCTCAACTCGGGAGTTTCTTTCACCCGCCGAAGTATTGCATCGTCCTGTGCTGGCGTAAGCCTGCCGTGTATTCTTCCACCAACATCTTGGAGATTGTATGTTGGGTCGACGCTTTATGATATTTCTCAGTCTGCTGTCTAACCTGTGGATAACTTTGGCATCAGGAGGATGGTGGGATCAATAGCAATGGGCATACTCCCTAGCAGGTCGTAAGGCATTGCCATTACATTGACCGAAGATAAAGTACATTTCGCAATATACGGAATACATTATCACCATGCGAAGATTACCGGTAGCTACTAGATGCAGCCTTTTAAATACGATTCAAACGACGGCTTAACTTCATTCTACGGCGCACGCATGCATGCCTTGATATGCATGGTGGGCATTTTGAACATCTTCCTGTGTAAACATATGCAAATACCAATGTTCATGTTTCCAATAAAGTTGTTTTTTTGTACACCGGATATGATGTCATACTTTTCTCTCGCAGTTTTCTCGAAAACTATGAGTCATAGAGGGGCAGTTCTTTGGCCAATTTTTATGTATTCCAAGCGAGGAATCTGGCTGTGCAGAGTGTGGGCGGTCTTGATGGGACACCCTGTATAGGTAAAAAAAGTAACTGAACAAAGTTTTTAATGACTGAGATATGGAAAGTGTCCCATCCATCCCCCCATCTTCCCTATACTTTTTCATTAATTCGCAAGTACTAAATGTTTATTAATATTGTCTATTTTCTTAATGCCTTAATTAAGTTTGCTTTTTTGTTTTAATAGATATACTGATGGTGTTGATTTGAACTGTGGATGCCCTCAAAGGTATAATTTTAATTCCATTTCTAACTTAAGGGGATGTGGGAATTCTGTAATTCTAAGAGACACTTCTACTTTTAAAAGAAAAACTATTAACTTGTAAAGCTTTGCTGTTAGCAAATCTTAAACTTTAGCATCAACTATGTGCCAATTTTTAATTTTCTTGTGGTTACTTTCCTGGTAGTCATTTAAAATTTTAAGATCAATATCGTGCAGGCTGTGATTGTAAAGAGTATGCTACCATCTTGAATTTGATTCATAATTCTTGAGTCAAAGTTAAAGTCAAGAAGTTCTAATATCTAAAAATGCAAATTAGAACATTTAAGACTACATACAGGGATTGCACGGTTCCTTCTTTTTCCTACTTTTAAAAATGATTCCTACTTTCCTTTTATACTTTTATATCCTTCTTTTTCCTACTTTTTCATGGTTGGAAACTCTTTTTTTGCTTGTGTGACCATCGCAAGCATATTACATAGCTGCCAAGTGTTCCATTTTTTCAGTCTTCAGGGGTCGAAGTCGTCCTATAATTCCTATATTTTAAAAAATTTCATAAAAAAACGTCCTATTTTGTCCTATATTTTGGACATAAATCCTATATTTCCAAATTACAAGCAATAAAATCCTTATTTCTATCATTTTGTTTTCAGTCTATCTGCTAAATCTTCCCAGAATTTCAAAAAACGTGGAAGTACGGGATGTTGGATGTCTGCAGTTGGTTTCCAATTGCACGTGACGTAATACTACTCTAAACATGATGCCTGCCGGCTGGACGGAAAGCGTGGTAATGGTAGCTGTACTGTAGATTAGGGGCGGAGAAATATCGGTAATTGCAGCAATCAATAGTTTCCGGAGGAAATATCTATAGTTACTAATTTTCAGTGTTAATAGTAAAATTAAATACAAATGTGTAGAAGCAGTTTTGTTGTACTTAAAAGCAATTTAAATTAAAAACATTCCTGCTTTTTTTTTTTTTTTTCCAAAATTTAGACTTTTGTTTTGGTTCGAAAACATAAGTTTTCAAAAAGGAGTGGGGATTTTGATTGTGTGCCATGCCGAATCGACAAACGAAATTTCGTGATGATTGGTTGAAAGTCGTCGATAAAAATGGAACTATTATCAGTGATTGGTGCACGAAAGGAAATGATGATTTTTCTGCATATTGTGTGTTATGCAAAAAGACTTTCGCGATTGGCAACAGTGGGAAAATTTAGCTTCTGCAACATGTGATCACTGCAAAACATAAGACTTTGGATACTCAAAAAAAAGATCATACGCTGTGCCGGTTGAAAGAAAAAGTAAATAGCGATGGTCATAAAAGTGTGTGTTTTGATGCAAACCAGAGCAGCCCATCTAATCAACCAAGGCTTCTGTGGAGTATTAATGAAGAAGAAAGAATTTGTCGATCGGAAATTATTTGGATTATCCATGTAGCACTGAATAATTATTCATACCTATCATGTGACAACATTAACAGTGTTTTCAAAGAAATGTTTCCAGATTCTTCTATCCCCAAAGGCATTAAGATGTGTTCTAGAAAAATATCTTATGCTGTGTCTCATGGACTTGGGCCATATTTTTAAAAACAGATTACAAATGAGTTTATGACTAAACATCCCTTTTTCACACTCATGTATGATGAGACACTATATCAACAAAATTTTTAGACAAAAGCAATTAGACGTCTATGTCAGATATTGGAATACAAATAAGAAATGTATTTCTGAACGGTACATTGGAAGTGACTTACTAGGACATTCTACAGCCCTGGATATATCATCCAGCATAAAATCTATTACAGAGTCATTTGAAATCGATTTAAAGAACCGTATTATGTTAGGATCTGATGGTCCAAACGTTAATAAAGCAGTTTTTAAGTTGATTGACAGAGAAGTCAAATTGTTCAATGAATTTAGGTTAATTAATGTAGGGACATGCAACTTGCACGTAATCCATAACGCTTTTCGCAAAGGTCTAATGATAGACTCATTTGGAAATATTACAGATTTTATTGAAAATATACATTCATAGTTTTCGAAATATCCTTCACGTCAAGAGGATTTACAAAAAGTTATGGAAAGGTTTGATAATGAATATTCCAAAATACTCAGATATGTAAGCAATCAGTGGTTGACTGTTGTGTGTGTATGTGAGAGAATTATAGAGTTGCTGCTGGGTATAAAATCATATTTCTTAGAAGAAATTCCGAAGGAATGCAAGAGATTGATGAAACTTGATCGATATAAGTGCTTTGTAAAAATATTGGAATCTCCATTGACTCTAGTATATTTGAAATTTTTGATAAGTGTTTGCTCAATTTTTGAAGAATTTTTGAAACTTCTTCAGGATAAAAACACATTGATACATATCTTGTATGATGAGCTAAGTAAACTAATGAAAAAGATCATGAGCCAATTTATAAACAAAGAGGCTATTACAGATAAAAATGGTGAGCAGCTGTACGACATTGATGTTAGAAAGAATGCACTAAATGCAAAAAGAATTGATGTTGGGAATGTTGCCAGGAAAGTTTTGGTTTCATTATCTGTTGAGCACAAAGCTGAATTTCTTTCTGATGCTAAAAAATTTTATATTCTTGTTACGTTATATTTGAAAAAAAATCTTCCTTTAAAAAATAAACTGTTACAGAGTTTGCAAGTCTTGCATCCTGTAATTCATAAAGAACCACAGAAAGATATTTTACCATCAGTCAGGAGGTTGGCAAACTGTTTGCCACAGGTGATTCCAGAAGACTGCACTGACAAACTGACAGATGAATGGCATCTCTATACTTGTGATTCAGATATTCTTGAAGAGTGGATTTGCCCTTATGAAAATTCAACAGACTCTTTCTGGAGTAAAGTTTTTGAATTGGTTAACTGCAGTACTGGAAATATTAGATATCCATATTTAACAACTTTAGTAAAAGCAGCTTTGACTTTTTCTTATGGTCAAGCTTCGGTGGAGAGAGGATTTTCAGTGAACAAAAGAATATTGACATCAGAACGTTCTCGGATGAGTCTCTATACCATAAAAGGTTTAAGATGAATTAAAGATGCTGTTCATGGAAAAGCATCCGATGTATGTGTAACTCAAGAAATGATATCATTTTATAAAGATGCTCATCGGAAATATAATGAACAGAAACAAGCAGAGAGTGTGAAAATTATGAAAACAAAATCATCTCTTGAGGTCCCTAAGAAAAGAACAGCAGAAGACAAAATAAAAGGTTTGCAAGAGAATGTTACTTCTGCTCAAGCAATGATTGAAGAAGGTAATCTGAGACTGAAAATGGGATTAAAATGCCAATGTATGAGTGACATTGAAACAGCACAAGCTCTTATAGATGCTGGTAACAAAAAGTTAAAAAGAGTTAGAGATGTAAGGTCAAAACAATAAGAGAAATACATAGTATTGAACTTTTCAGAACTTTTAAGGTAAGATGAGTAAACTTTTCTTAGTCATTTTGTTATCTGATAGAACACTTTTTCAAAAATGAAAATAGCAAAATTTGTAAGATATTTATGATGATTTCTTTTGTCCTATATTTTTTATGAAAATGTCCTATATTTTTCCAAGTTACGACTTCTAACCCTGAGTCTTGTTCCAAAAATCCGATTTTGAGCCAAAATAGTTCGATTTTTCACCACCATAACATTTGTAATTTTTTTAAGCTTATGTGAATTTTTTTCATCTGCATAAGACTATCTACAGGTTACAAAAGTCATAAAATCAGAAATGGGTCACGAAATGAGAAACAAAGTCATGAATTTTGAAAACATAGTTTTTTCATTTTCTGTCTGAAAATCTGTTTCTCCGCCATCACATAATCGTGCTCGAATACATCAATTATTCCCAAAACATTATCAGAGAAAGATGATCAGTGATTACCTAATTAATGTGGGAGAAATGTATTTGCATCGACTAAAATTCTTATTTATATCTTGCTAAAGAAAACTATTTTTCAGATGTATTATTAATGAAATGAAAGATTATACTGCACTAGTACCACAATAAATGGTATTTGTAAGCAATCTTCCTTATATTATATTTTAATTGTAAACACATATTCCCTTTTTTCAGTCTCTTTGTATAGTCTAAAAATTTCATAATTATTTCTTTTTTTTTATACAATATTGTTTAAATGTATTATTAATGAAATGAAAGACTATCCGTGATCATGTAATCAGTGCTCACAAATGATGATTATTCCCACAATGTCATGAAAAAGACCTGACCAATTATTATCAAATTAATGTAGGAGAAACACATTTGCATCCTGTTATACAAGAAAACTATTTTTCATCCATATTATTAATGAAATGAAAGGCTGTATTGCACCAGTACCACAATAAACGACATTTGTGGGCAATCCTCCGTATATCTCTTCATTGTAACAGTATTTTTCCACTTTTGCAATCTATTTGAATCATCTAAAACATTTGCAACTATTTCGTATTTTATACAGAAAAACTATTTTTCAAACATATTGTTTATTAATTAAATAAAAGGTTATTACACAGCCAATTCTAAAAAAAAGAAAAAAAAACTGAATATTGCGCGATCCTCCATATATTTCATTTATATGTGAAAAAAAGTTCCACTTTTGCAATCTATTTGCATCGTTGGAAAATTTTTGTAAATATTTTATATTTTATACAGTAAAACATTTTTTTTCAAACATATTATTAATAAAATGAATTACTATTTTCTAAATAGCAGTATTAAAATAATAATTTGAGTATTTATGAAATGCAACCATTTCAAAAGCATAAATTAGAATTTGATGTACTTTGTTGGGAAGTTATTCTTTATATATATTATTTTTAAATTATGTTAACTAAAAATCCTTTTTAATATGATCATATAGTTTTAATAAAGTTTCTTTATTCTTCAGATCTGATAGTTTAGCAAAGATAATTTTGTTCTATTACTAACTGTTTGGCTTGTGCTCATTACTTCGATGCTTACTTTTTAAAATACACACCAACAACTTATTAAATTCCAGAATTCCACTTACCTTTAAGTACCTAACATAATATTAACACAGCCAAGACAAAAGAATCACAACCAAATTTCTGCTAAACTAAACTTTTATTATTAACAAACATTTTAACTTAAGAGCTTCAAAAATTGTTAACTTATTTTTACACAAACATTTAAACTTAAAACCATCTCCCAATCATTAGATCTCATATAAATTTTAAAGTAAAACAATAGTTTTGTACATTGCAATAATAAAAAAATCAATTAAACCCAGAACTCAATTAAAACCAAGCTGTCCACCAAACGTTAATATTTGAAATAAAAATAACTAAAAAAGCACCAATTATTGATGTACAAAAATTAGAACTTAAAAGACAATAAATGAAACATTATTTGCAAGCTACTACCTAGATGGCAACACCATCTCTGATAAAAACGGGAAAAACAGGCGTACATTTTCAGTCCTGTTAAATCAAATTTCAAATTAAATGACACATTTTCCTTCTACAAATATTGAAACTAAAAACTGGCAAAACCGCCATAGGGTTGATATGCATTAGCTGACTTTACGGTCACGTATAATCACTAATTTGAAGGATAGCAGCTACTCCTGAACCAGGGACGAGGTCAGCCGATTTTCTGAAGGCAAACACAGGAGTGCGAAATGACACTGGAGAACGAATAGCGCTTATTGGAACTTTCATATTGCTTAGTTATATTATTAAGACCACTAGATAAGAACCGACACAAAACACGTGGCGCTTTCAGCAAACACTTAAGAGCCTTGAGCACTGTTATATTCTGAAGACCACAAGTGAGAAATGATACAGGAGAATGAACGGATCTCTCACATTGCACTGTTGTATTTTGATGACCATCAAAGATAATTTATAATGGAGAACAACACATGGAGCTCTTGGCAAATACCGAAGAGCCTTGAGTACTGTTTTATTTTGATGACCACTGAAGAGAATTTATAATGGAGAACCATGTGATCGGCAAACACCGAAGAGCCTTAAGCACTATTATATTCTGAAGATCACCAAGTGAGAAATGATACAGGTGAATGAACGGATCTCTCCCATTGCACTGTTGTATTTTGATGACCACTATGGAGAATTGATAACTGAGAACGAATGGAGCTTTCACAGGCAATTGAAATTCACTTGCTGGTGACCGTGGGTCACGGGCTCCCTAGCAAGAGCCCCGGACTGCACCACCAAAAAATCTTGCGTCCTTCTTCAGCAGATGCTACTGATAGAAAGCCACACCAACAAGATTTTCATTTCCCAAGAACCACCAATCTTGGTGAGTAAAAACTTGTGCACCACTTAAAGTGTGGTGTCTATGCATACCTCATGAATAAAAATAAACTGCTTCGCCAAAAACGTGAGGTGTGAAATTGCCGCCAAATTTAGCTACCCTAAACCCACACCATGACTCATCAAAGGAATGTCTGCGAGGCACCCTAAAACCAGGTGTTCAAAAGATAAGCCAAGAAAGGGTCTTTTCACACTTGAAAAAAAAATGCACTTTTCCCGTGATCTGGTGAATCAAGTTTCCAACTGAAAGAGAAAGAGTGAGGCCACAAAGGAAAATGTACAGCAGACACTGGTGAATTAGCAAAGAATTGGAGGGATATATTTATCGTTTGCAAATACATTTGCACGTAATTTAGAAAATTGGAATTCTAGAAAATGATAGTAAATTAACATTAAAATCGCTGAAATACGCAATAACAAGGAATTAATTTTGAATTTTGAAGGGAATGGGGGAAAATCATGAATTTTGAGCCTTAATAATTTAGAAAATAAGGAATCTCTGGAACTAAGCACAACAATTTGCATTTACATATCTTTAGACTTTTAATTAAAAATTAACATTTATTTCATCTTTTAGTTTAAATATAGAAATCATGATTTTTATTTAAATGAGTTCTGAGTGTAATAAAAATTTAAGAAAATATAGGTTCAGAATTATTGAAGTATGGAGAAAAAAGCTAAATTAGATACAATTCTAGTACTTAATAAAATTAATTAGGTAAATTATTCTATTTCATTGTTGAGTATATGTTAAATGAGCCCAGTATATTAAGTATCAGTTGCTTTACAATTTGAGGTTGAAATGTATTAATGCACTGCGCTAGTGTAGCCAAAAATCTTAATTTTTTCCCTTACACAATGTATTCTTTTTTTTTCTTTCTGGTAGTTTGGCAGTTATGATATCAGGAGAAATGCAGAGGGGAGTTTGATACAATATATGAAACAAAAAGGTTTTCATTGGTCTGATGGGATCTGTTTTTATGAAATAATGCTAAAATTTGCAATTTTTATAAGAGTAAAAAATTTGGGATTTATTTAGAAAGAGCATTAAAATTAATAATTTTTTTTAAAGAATGTAAACATTGTTAGATTTTTGAGAAAAGATGCTAAAACTAGGGATCAATAAGACATTTTTTTCTGTTTTTAGCAATTTTAAATAAATTATCATAAATTTTAGCACTTTTAAATTACATAGCTTATTTTAGTGCTTTTGAATGAAATTGAATATTTTAGAATTTTTAAATAAAATCATATAATATTAGGATTTTTAAATAAAATCATACATTTTAGTACATTTAAATAAAATCATAAATTTTAGTGTTTTTTCTAAAATGTTATGATTAAATGAATTCGTGTTTTTTAGCTTTCTCAAAAATTACAAATTTGAGTTGCTTTTTACTGTTATCCCCCCTCCCCCCAAAATGAGATATTTAGAGTGCTCTTTCTTTAAAATGTTGAGATTTAGTGCTCTTTCTAAAAAAAAAATACAAATTACTTTGTTCTTTGTATAGACATGAGTCGAATTCATGAATTGTAGCATTTTTTTCATAAAATTACTGAATTTTTGTACTTTTTCATAAAGATCATAAATTTTAGCACTTATGAAATTCAGAAAATATCAAATCTTGCAATTAGTTATTTAGCTTTGATTTTCAATAAGCAAAAACACAAAAAAATTAAGCAAATATAATTATGCACAAATTATTTTACAACAGCACAACATATATTTAGGCCATTTAGTGTTTTTGACTTATAATGTTTGTTAACGAGATATGTTATATTGTAATTTGTGTAATTATGTTGCTTAATCTTAACTTTCATTTTATTGCAGTGCTTTGCTTAATAGAATGCAGCATTGCTGCTTCCAATTTCTGCACCTGTGACAATATTACTGATGTTCCTATTTCATATTTATACCCCTCCCCCCATTAGGACTGATTCTTATGAAGTGTTTCAAAATTTTATATATTGTTGTAATCAGATAAAAAGTGCTAATATTTTATTTCTTTAATCTGTTCGGGACCAGCACATCATATATGTCTCAGAGAATTTCCTTGTTCCTTAGCCTGTTGGTCCAAGTTTGCCTCGAACGTAAGACGGCTATTGGAGCCCATCGGTCCAAGTTGCCTCGAACATAAAACAGCTATTGGAGCCCATTGATGCAAATGTGCATCGGGAAACTAGAAATCTTCTACCAAAAATTTTAAATAACACTAAATGGTACTAGAACTTAGTAATTTTTGCAAAGCTAGTTCCTTGGATCATTGACCTTGATATTTCGGTTTCGTTTTCTGTTTTTCATTAGGATGTTGACTAAGTTGATAATATTGTAGTGTTTCGCATCAATGATCACAAGACTGCTCAATCATCATCCTTCTTCTTTATTTTAAAACTCGTACAAGTACAGCCTTTACTTCTCAGCTACCACTCAGCGAAGAGCTCATGTTCTTTTTATCAGCCAGAGCAAGAATGCGTATCTGCTGCGCTGTACTCAATTCTTGGCAGATGGCCAATAATATAAACAAACGCATATCAAGCATTTGTAGTTGTCTGGCAATTTAAAAGGCATGGTGACTGAGATATTTAAAGGAAATATTTCTATCATGGTAGTTGTTTTGTGCTTATTTTAACTGAAGGGTCATGTGTGATATATTTAGCATGTTAAGTGGGAGGAGGAGGAAATTTGTATCTATAAAAGTTTATTTGCATGGAAAGGAAGATTAAGTTTTCGACAATATATTCCATTTAAATGCTCATGATATGGAATTAAAATTTATAAGCTATGTGAGTCAATTTCAGGTTACATTTGGAACTTTTTGGTGTATACAGGAAAAGGCACACGACTTTTGGAAACAAGCGGATTGTATGGAGAAAGAGTAGTAAAGACTTTATTAGCGGACT
Organism: Amaurobius ferox; assembly: GCA_951213105.1. Classification (NCBI taxonomy): domain Eukaryota; kingdom Metazoa; phylum Arthropoda; class Arachnida; order Araneae; family Amaurobiidae; genus Amaurobius; species Amaurobius ferox. The sequence goes on along the minus strand of OX578133.1, from coordinate 78,093,888 downwards.
TGTAAGATCATGAATATAATCTGTATCTGGACAGATTTTTTGTTCCTCCAGAACTAGCTTTACACCTTATTTCAAATCAAACAAATGTTTGTAATACTGTGTCAAAGCACAGGAAAGGCGTGCCTAAAAACTTACCTCTGAAGTTTCCAAAACATCAACTCTGGGCATTTCAGAAAAAATGTGTAAATATTTTTGGAGTCAAAGGTAAGAAAAAAAATGTAGTAATGTTAGCAATTTTCCATGGAAATAATACCGTATCCATTGGTAAAAAAGACAGGAACACACAAGAAAACATTTTGAAACCACATTGCATGGTTGATTATAATAAGAATATAGGTAAAATAGATAAGGGAGATTCGGTAATGCACTATTACTCATCTTTCAGAAAAACAGTAAAATGATATCGAAAGTTATTTTTTGGTTTCTTAGACATGACAGTATTAAATTCACATATATTGTTTGCGAGACAAACTAGCCAACACCTTACTGAGTTAGAGTTTAAATCTCGGGTTATTTATCAAATTATTGAAAATACACTGAACCAACAGGAAAATCAACATCTCCAGTGCCTAATCCTTTACGGTTAATTGGTCAACATTTTCCTAGCTTACATGTTAATACAAATAGGAAAAAATGTGAAAGAAGGTGTATAGTTTGTTCAATAGAGAATTACAGGATATATAAGATCTTTGTAATAATGTTATATTTTATATTTAGAATAAGTGCTATTTTTAGATTCGTTGTAATATTTAGATTTTTGAGTTTAGAATTAAGTTTTCATTTAATTGTTTTATAACCATATTTCTGCTATATTTCATATTATGTTTACATTTTATATTGCTAAACAATTACTCATTCAATCGATAAATTGGTGTCTATATGATAATCTAATTGTAGACTTATTTCAAAATAAAGTTTATTTAATATGATATATTTGCTATGTTAGGCTTAGCTGCAAAAAGTGCTCGGGCCTGGAGTAGCAGATGATTCTTGCTGCTTGCGGGCCTGCGGAAATGCCGCTTCCTTCACTCTCCAGTCATAAACGGGTTAAATTTTCAGAATACTGATTTCTTTGCTACAAACTATTAAAAAAATGTTTTATTTCTGTAAAGTAACATACAATATGTAAATTTTCTTGCTTAAAAATTTTTTTGCTACAAATTCCTAGTTTTATTGCTAACTCCCATAAAATTGGGTTCTTGCTGCTCCAAAAGCTCTGTATGATTGTGTATGCATATTTCAGTACTATATTTATATGGAAAATGCTTTCTGTTTATTTTGAATGAACTAAAATCATGTAATAATAAGAATCCATCCGCCCATCGCTGAAGTTTCGACATTTATGGCAACAAAGTTATAACAGGTTTGGTCGAATGCTTCTGTTCTAACTCTATCATATGACTATGTTATGAACTTGCTAAAAATGCTTATAAAAAGTACCAAAATCTTATGCAGTACACAGCAACTTAGAAATTATCTGAGACTTACAAAACAAAAGCGTGTACATTTCGAGACGAATATGACAATTTATTTGACAGAGCAACTGGCAAGTTCAACTTTTCTAAGTGCACTTGTAACAAAACAAATGAAGGTTCCTGAAAAAGAGTGTCTATTCCTCAAGAAATCGGTGATCCAATCAATACATGGTAATAGAATCATTTGACATGCATAGTCTGGTTCACACAGTCCTTAAAAACTCCTTATGAACTCTTTAAATTCACATTTTGTTTTTAAGGGCCCTTAAAATTCCTTAATATTTTTGCCGTTCTAATTTCAAAATGCAAAAGGAAACCAAACAAACGACTGACTGTCCCAAATCAGCACTGTCAGGAATATTATCAAAATATTAGAAATCACTATTGCTTGTTTGTTTTTTAATTTTTTTTTACCCTAAAATCCAAACTTCATTAGCTGGATTAAAAGTAGAAAAGAAAGAAGGAAATCCCCCCCCCCCCCACACACACACACCACCACCACCTGTCCTGAAAAACAATAAATAAAATGAAGTAGAAAAAGACTAGAAGATTATTGATTAGTGTAGTGTACTTCCCTATAGGTTTTTTTTTTTTTCTTGACAAAGGTCAACTTTTGCTCAATTATACTTTGTTTGGTGTCAGTTTAAGGTAAAAAGTTCTGAACATTTGAACTCTATAAGAATTTTTGTTCTAAAACCAATGTTTTTAAATATAATTATTCAGACTATGATATGTACTTGTCTCATTAGTGAGAATGATATTTGCACTAAGTGGTTACGTTTATGAGCCACTCAAGTCAAAACACGGAAGGAGAGGGAACCAGTGGGATATATGTCTTTGGTTGATCTTGGCTAGGAATTAATGGAGTTAAGCGGGTCAAGCATCTTAATGAGGTTGAAATATATAAATATTTTTCGAATGTAATGTTGTTTATTTTTAAACATTTGCTTGATATCATTTGAATCTTAATGTACAAATTTCATCATTTTCTGATGGTAATCAAATGTGGTTTCCAGCACATTTTGATAATCTTGCATGTGAGTATTTGAACAGGACTTTTGGAGTGTGATGGATTACACATGATGTATGATGAACCTGTTGCATGGCCACTGCTGTCACCTGATATATCTAACATTGATTTCTTTCTGTGGGGAACCTTCAAAGCCATGATGTATAAGATACCAGTATATGGTACACAAGACAGACTCTGAAAATGATCAAGTTGCAAGAATCGCTATCACTACTGCTTATGTTCATGAAATGCCAGGTATTTTAAAAAATGTATGCTTATCAATGTGGGACTGCTGTCAAGCATGCATTACTGTTAATGGTTAGAGCATTGAGCACCTGCTAAGCTGTACATCTACAACTACTACCAAACTGTTACATTATGCCTAATAAAAAAACATTTTCACCACTTATTGTCTTGTCATTTCTGCATCTTAGTGTATTTTTCAGCATTGCCTTGTTAATAAATGAACCTGAGTGGCTTGACAGCATATGCAGAACAATCAGCTACATAATATCGTCAATGTACAAGCGAGCTGATAGAATGGCTTGCAGTACAACCAGAGGAGATTGACTGTCCCACGAGATGACACCCTAAACTGTTACACCTTGTGTGATGGCTGCGTACAGCTCAACAACAAATGCAGAACCAAACACTAGCCAGTCCTCCATCATACACGTATGCGATGCTCATTAGTACTGAGAGAGAAGAAGGATTTGTCACTAAAGGTAACATGCCTCAATCAGACACTGACCAGACTAACAGGGTTTGATACCAATCCTGCCTATGTTGAAGGGTTCAATGGTAGGCACCTTAATGGACGTTGACATCTAAACCCACCTTCTGCCAGTCATCTCCGAATAGTATCCCTTGATATAAGATGTATAGGATGGTAAATGCCTTGGAATGTTGGTTGATAGAGATGTCATTGGTGTGGATGTGACTCCTCTCCTGACTGCATGATCCTACGGTTACATGTGCCTTCTTTGATTCACTGTTGCCAACATTGAGCAACTACCATATTGCTTTGCCCAAGATGTTGACTAATACGTCTATTAGACCAACTATGTTACCTTAGGTGTATGATGAGACCTTTCTCTAAATCCAACAATTGTTCATAGCATCATAGAGTATGTCTCAAAGGTATCGTTATACATAACTTGTAGCAAAGCAGAAAATTCCATTCCAATTGCCTTTGAGTGATAACACCGGCCATTTTAAACACTGCAAGATGCATTATTCTATAAAGAACCTTGCTGCCCTAACTGGGAATCGAACCACGAATCTTCGTAGTGACTAGCCGATGCTCTACCATTGAGCTACTGGGACAAAATTACAAGCTCTTGTCATCGAAGTGGAGTCTACAGTTCTTAAGCACATTGCATGAGCCCTGTAATATCATTGGTGCTAACAATTTGATCATTTGTACAACTCGTAAAACAACATTTGCATGCCAAGTTTCACGACTGTAGCTCAATTTTTTATTATTGCCTGGTTTACTTTTATACTGAATAAATTTGTCATCAATTTGTTTCCCAACACTTTTGGAATGGTTTAAATCAGATTTACTTTTAGTTTTTACATTATTTTTACTTCTACTTTTGGGAGTTTCAGTACTACTAGAATCTACTTCTTTGCTTTTAGCTACTTTAGGCCTTTTGTAGTATCTGAATCCCTATCCCTTTTAGTATCCTTACTTTTATGATTATCTAGTTTATTATTTTCAATTTTTAGATCATATTGTGGTTTGAAAGAATGCCTTCTTTTCTTTTGGCATAAAAATATTTTTCTCCCTCAGGAATAAAAAAGCACATTCTGCCTTTAGCTCCATTAAAACTATACTTGTTTTCCTAAAAAAATACAGCAGCCAGCAAATTTTGCCTTAGTATTATTTTGAATGCATGACTTCATTCCAAAATAATACTTCTTTTGTTTCCATTGATGTTAACATACATTTGAATTGTCTCAATAGCCTTAACTGGACTTTTGACATCTCCTACTGCTACCGACATGGAAGTGTCTTCCAAGTCTTTGAATTTAAAAACAACTTAATGTTGTTACAGTAATGTCACATAGCAGTGTTTATGACCCAGTTGAGCCTATCGGGTGGATCAACAGTCAAACTACTTTCAATGTTTGATACAGTCATCTGTAGTTGTACTATTTTTGAATTTGGGACAATTTTCTTAACATGACCTAATTTCTTACAGAAAAGAATTGCCCATTTTGTACTGTATTAAACTTGGTTTAACATTAAATTTATTAGTTCATTTAACATTAGAGGCAGTTTTAGCATTCTTAAAGGATGCCATATAAGCAGAACTGGTTTCATTTATATTTAAGTGCAGCATTGAGACCAGCATTGTTGCTGCAGTCTCCCCTTTTCTGCAGATAGCTTTTGTTGAATTTTATCCAGGGTAAAGTCTTTATCATCCCATTTGTAAATGATCTTCATGATCCCTTTAAATGTCTCTAAAAGGTACCTATCATGTGGAACACCATGTAAATCTTCTCGATCGGATCTTTGATGCCTTTCTGCTTGGCAACAGCTTTCCTTAATCGTGCACAGAATATATTAAGGGGTTCATTCTCATCTGATTAAACATTGAAAAACTTGTCCAACAAACTTACTAAGAAGTTTGCTCCCATTTGAGCTTCAAAATAGCTTTTGAGTTTTTTCATGCATCAGCTAGGCTATCTGTTATAGAAATTAGCTCTTAATACTCAGGTCTAAGTCCATATAACAGCATGGTCACTAGCATGTTATTGCACCTACATGTATGGTCCTCTCGATTTCTGGTGTGACATTGTATCATCGATTGTTCTTGTGGTTCTGTCAATGAAGCTGTAGCACCTGTCTGCTCTTAGTACAAATGCTATTTTTTTACTCAATGTGCCTTAATTATTGCTGGAAAAGATAACTGTCTTTACTGACTTCATGATCGGTATTTTTTTTTTTTGCACAAGTCTACAAACAAACAACTTATCTTTATTTACTTTTATGTGATGTATAAGATGGTGTTATATAGATGCACTTAATTTATCATGCCCCCCCACCCCCAACTGGGAGCTAGTCTTCTTAATTTAAATGGGCATTTCTTGCATAACCATGTCAATTTGTACATACACACTGCTGAATAAGATGTTATTGCAGGAAAGTGCGTATGATGTATCAGTTTCAGTTAGGCTTAACATATGTAAAGCAGGTAAGCATGCCATTTATGTAATGTGAATAAAAAAGGCAGAGAATTGCACAGTTAATACAATAAGACAAGATGGTTTCTCAACGAGAAAATCTAGGAAGCTGGATTTTATTCAAACTTCCAAACATCTATGTCAGTATGAAAATGTACATAATTGACACTGATTTTGGCATGAGCACAAGTTGAAAATTCTATTTACAATTATGTACAATGAGCTTTAAAAGGAACAAATGTTTAGTTAACTAAAACATTCAGCATGGAAACCAGGACAAACATTATGCTTAAAATTGCATATATCTACAGTAGACATATCCTTTCTAAGCCCACTATCCAATGATACCAGGATACTTTAAGCTACACATCAATGACTTTGAAAGATGGATGTAACTGATCCTTGTAGATCAAAACTGTAACCTTTCAGGCATAACCAATGCCTATCCATCATCGTAAATTTAGAGATTATCAAGTACTAGATACCTGAATACTGATATGAATTCAAAGAAATTACTGGGTTGATCTTTTTACCATGTTTCCTCGATCCACTTGTTCTGTGCTGAATGTTTGTCCTAAGGATGAGACATTTCTCGAATATTCAAATTATCACAGAATATGTAGATTTTTGTATGTGCATAGAGTGCTCTATTTGCATGAAGTACATGCTAGAAGAATGCTGTGATTCACTCTCGAGAATGAAGAAAATCACTCAGAAGTAATTTTTGTTATTTGAACTTAGTTCCGGAATATCATGAATCGTGATCTTTGTTTACATTCTTCCAGCAGATTTTTTAATGTAGTTCATATTTTGAGCAGGCATGTATGCTATTTCAAACCCTAAGTATGTAATCCAGAGATCCATTAGTGAGTCAAATGATGCCAAATTTAGTATGCATGTTCTCCAAAACATGCAATACCAATTTCCACAAAAGTAAATTAGTTTAAGAGACCTCACATTCAACAATGTTCCAATTCACTTAGCTTTTTTTAACATTTGCTAAATTTGAGTAAAATATGCATACAGCACAATTTCTGAAAAATTAGTGACAATAGGATAGATAATATGTTTTATGATTTCTTGCTTGTAAAAAACAGCATGACAATTCCTCACATTGTGTTTTCTTATGAATATGATCTTCAAAAACACAGATCATTTTGCTACTGTGTTAGGACAAATTGTCTCAAAAAGCTAAAATTTATTAATTGTATCTCGCAATTAAATTTTTGTGTTCATTTATGTTAAAATTATATTCTTACAATCAGAAATACCTGAGATTTAAGATGCAAACCTCTGATTAAATTTTCACCGGAATGTATAGCAAATTTTGGAATAAAAATGTTATCAATCATGATTAAATATGTAACAGTTATAAACAGTAACCATTAGCTTAAAATGAAATGTAATATTGCACTTTATACATTTTGCAATCAAAATTCTTGGTGCATCAATTTATATTTTCGTGGTTAATAACCTATTATGAAGTATCAGAAATTGATTTAATAGTCTAAATTTGTATACATAATTATAGTTGTTGTAATGTTTTTGCCATCCAGAAAATAAATCCTAATTTTGTCTACTAATGTAATTTGATACCTTGTGACTAAGTTTTAAATTAAATTTCATTTAAAAGTGATTCCTTTTTAAATGATTTTTTTCTTAGATGGGCCCTTGCAGATGGCTTTGGGGCATGTCTTTTGGACAAACCAGAAGTTGTGGTAGATATGATACAGCAAGTTCAAAGTCGAATTCCAGATCCAAAATATAGTATATCGTTAAAGATCCGGATACATGATGATATCAGGTATTCATATAAATTAAGTTTGTGATTTGTTGTATCACATAGTACATCCTAATGAAGTTTCCCTAATGGAATGATATTTTACTGCTATATATTTTGAATATTGTTCTCAACTTATCTAGTGCTCCTGCTAGTTAATTTCAAAAAGGTATATATCTCCTTGGCTTTTTATTTTAATGCAAAATGCATTCTGTTCCCCAGTATAAGACCATGAGATTCTCGCCACCCACTAAAAATATACTTAAAATTTAGTTTATTTAGCTTTGACAGAGGTAGTTGCTGTTAGGCCGCATTTAAATCAATTGGTTATAGAACACAATGGCAACTGGTGTTTCTCAAAAGATAATTGCTCTTTTGAGAATGCCAGGTTGACAAAAGTGTTGACAAAGGTATTAGTTGACACAGGTATTCATATCGAACCAATGTCAGTTTACAAAATAACATCTGAGGAGGGTGCTGTATTGTATGTTTTGCATCAAAGCTGAAGAATATATTTAACAAGGTGTTTCTGTGTTCACCCTTATAATACAGTAAATGTTAAGCATAGTCAGTGGCATGCTGTAAAAGATTTGGAAACACAGACAAAGTTTTAACTGTTTCCAAGTGAGTGAAAGTTGTTTTAACTTCTCCTTTTGAATTTAATAATTATAAGTGTATCCCTAATTTGCAAGTATCAAGAATGTATTGTGGATAAAGAAATTATGTAATGACAAGTTTTTTTCATCTTCATTTTTATTATTTCACTTTATTCACAAGCTTTTATTTAAAATAAAATCAGTATATTTTCAAAAATATGTATTTCAATTTCTAGAGATAAGTAAAGATTACATGCAGCATTATAGTAATTTATTACATAATTGAAAATTGTTAGCTTTACACAAAAAATTATATATATTTCCTGCAGCTTACCATAAAATTTTATTTCTCTAGCAGATGATTAATTGTCAATGATTTCAAAAGTTAATGCATTTACCCAAAAACTATAAATCCCATGATGTAATTTGTATTAAATATAAAACATTTTTTTCTTCGGTAACTAAAAGTGTAACATGATCTATCTATGACTTTTTCTATAAATTAACAAATTGTGATCATATGGGAAAACAATAACAAAAATTGTCTTTATTTTTTATATTGAGAATCAATAAGTTTTACATAGATATGAATAAAAATAAGCATATTAAATTTTGTAGAAATTGCTTATTTTATTTTCAAGATTGACTTGTGTGGGAACGCTAATAATATGTGCCAATGTCGAAACGCTGAAAATACATTTATACACCAACACTTATCGAAATTCCAATAACAAGCTGTGACATTGCGTTGTGTAACTTGGTGCGAAATTCCATTCCAGTAGCCACTGCTATAACCCCAAGATGCTTCTCCGTCTAATAGGACATTAGATGGCCAGCAAGCAAAACTCCGATGACAAGCACATACACAAGTAACATGTGGAAACAATGTGGAAATTATGACCAAGTTAAATCTCATAAAACTATTAGTTGTGATAATAAGACAAAATCATTTCCCAGTGATAAACATAAGATACTGGCAACAGCATATCTGTATCACTTGCTCTTAATAAGCTCACTTGCTCTTAAAATAAAAAAAAGATTTAGAAATTGCACTAAGAAATTTTCCATTTGGAGACATGCAAGGGATGAATTCCAAGATAGTTAAATTGTGGAATCAAATTAATCCCAGCAGCTTAAGGCTACCCGCCCAAATTCTTTGTTCTTAATTTTCTTCTCACCATCTGCTGGCTTCCTCATGGCTCTCCAAAAACTCCAGCAAAAAAGCCCTACCACTACTGTGTCTTTTGATAATATCACACTCCGAAAACTCATCCCATTGGCCAAATCAAAGGTGCAAAATTAACGTTTCTATTCTCCTCACCAGCACACGTCATACCCAGACAGAAAGAAGCACCAAGGAAAATGAACAGCATAATCAAAATCGTGTGCTCTCAGGATGACACACGCAAATCCCTTGTAACTCTATGGAAACAGACTCATAAACATAAAAATGTCTTAAGAAATGAACTTTTTGAGCCGAGCAAATAAAATGTCAATATGACAATAAGCATAAAAGTAAAATATTCAAAGAATGATACTCTTCTATGTATTATTGTAAATTTTTCAAAATTGCTGTTCTTAAATACCCATAATACTCTTATACTCTAGCTGTCATTATAGAGAATAAATTTTAACTTCCACACAATCTCCACAAAGAAAAGAATATACCAAATTGAAACAAGTTACTTTAAAATTAAAATTATGTGCTGACACTCAGATAAGAACACGGCACCAATGTTGGAACGCTAATAATATGTGCCAATGTCGAAGTGCTGAAAATACATTTATACACTGACACTTACCAAACTTCCAATAACAAGCTGTGACATTGTTGTGACGAACCCGTCACTTTTTCAAGCCTATTTCAGCCATTTTCAGAACAGTTTCAGAGTTCATACACCTTAAGACCGCCTGCATTGCAGTTTTTGGAAAACAAGGCTATAAAACTCTGTCATCACAGTCTGATTTCGGAGAAATGCACCCAATTTGAGACGTCATCAGAGAAGGGAGAACTAATCCCAGAGAAGAGACGTTAGTTTCGATATCGCAGGAGTTTTACGTGAAAGCGGAACGGAGGGAGAGTTAGTTCAGATTTTATGTATAGGTGTTTAATGTTTACTGGAGTGGTTATGTGTAGTAGTGTACAAATGTTGCATGAGTTTATTTTATATTAGTGTTTATGGTAGTTGTTTTTTTTTTTGTTTGATTGTGATATTATATTATTTGGCTGGGAATTCTGGGAGAGTTATAATGTTGCAATGGAAGTGTATAATATGAGATCCTGGGTGGCAGCCAAAGTAAATAGTCACTATATAGCAGGCGTATACCCAGCAACCATGTGTTTTACAACCAGTTATGTAGAAGTGAAAAACCCGTGAAAGAATGCCAGAAACTCTGGACTTAAGAAAATTGTGTTGTGTATGCAGACTCTGACACTCTAACTTTTAGGTGTGCACTATAAGAACTGAACATGCGTAAACTGTGAGTGCATTCTGACAACAGATGCGGCATAGCCGGAGTGAGGTAGCTTACGAGCGGTTGCTCATTACCAGACAGTTGTGTGGGGTAATAAGGATCAATGGACCTGTGTTCGGACGATCCTCAAGGAGTGCAATGTTGTAGTGTTATTATAAGTGAATTGTGTTTTTGGAAAAAGCTGGGTATTTAACCCTAGTTTTTCTCTAGGTGGGGCATGTGACGAACCCGTCACTTTTTCAAGCCTATTTCAGCCATTTTCAGAACAGTTTCAGAGTTCATACACCTTAAGACCGCCTGCATTGCAGTTTTTGGAAAACAAGGCTATAAAACTCTGTCATCACAGCCTGATTTCGGAGAAATGCACCCAATTTGAGACGTCATCAGAGAAGGGAGAACTAATCCCAGAGGGGGACGTTAGGTGGTCTAGGATATGCAGAGCTTGGAAAAAGACATTCCAGAGCTTTGTCAGGGTGGTCCTCAGATTTTGGACCAGAATATATACATGAAAGAGACGCTTTTCGAGAGAGGCGAGACAATTTTCGTAGAGAGAGGTCGCACTTTTGGTGCTCCTGATGCACAGGTTCTCGCCCTCACCGGAATGTTTTCTGTAACCTTTTTGATATTACTTGTCATGCTTTAATAAAAGCTTATTTTCTTTAACAACGATGCCTGTTTTATCCAGACTTGGAGAAAGTCGATATTTTCATGATATTTTCACAGATTCGAACTCACGAATTCAGAAGGAAACGGTTACTGGTATTTAGGTCGGCACATTCCACTTTATGTGCGCGGACCGGAATAACGCTACTGAGTCAACAACCATACAGAGTATCCAGCAGCAGAGAATGGTAAATTCATTACAAAATGGTATCCAGCGACGGCATACGTTACAAAATGATGGCGAACGGAGGAATTCGTTATAAAATGGTGCCAAGCGCTGGGATTTTGTTACAATTGTGTTGTGTAACTCGATGTGAAATTCCATTCCAGAAGCCGTCACTATAACCCTAAGATGCTTCTCCGTCTAATGGGACATTAGATGGCCAGCAAGCAAAATTCTGATGACAAGCACATACGGGCAATTCCATGGTAAAAGGGACAAATATATCTAAAAAATATTTTAAGTAAATTGCTAAAGTGAATACATTTTTTTGAAGATAATGTTTCATATTTTCATAATTTAATACTTTATTTTAATAAATAATAGTTTATTTCAGGTTTTAAACTGTCTAATTGTAACTGTAAACATATGAGTTTTGTAATCTTGAAAATGGCAACATTTCATTCAGCCACATGTGATCACTGGGGCTTTGTTAAAACCTGAACTTAGTTTCATTTTGTAATATTGAATCTAATAATTTGCTTTTAACAAGTAATTGAAGCCTAAATCACTGGTAAGTAATGTTTTTTCTCATTTCCATTTTATTCTAAACTAATGTTAGTCTGTTACCAAAATAGAACATTTTTTGTTCTACAAGCAGTATTTTAAATCCAATTGAGGTAATTTTTGGTTCTGTCTTAGATACTATCAAGAACAATAAAATGGCACAGAATTTGGAAAGAAAGAGCAAGAATATTTTAAGTTATTCTGGTAACAGACTAACTAGAAATAGCACAGTAACTGACTAACATTCTAAAAAAAATTTATAACTTGTTAAAATCAACTATCTTTTTATCAATTATATATTTTAATTTGATACCTCACTATTCTTTATTTTAAAATTTAAAAATGGATTATTTTTTATCTTCAAAAAATAATTAAAATGCAATTAATGTTTTGTTATGGATATAATAACAGTTTATAGAGTGGTACTAAATGTTACTAAGAATCAGCAACAATGCATGTAACTTTTTGTAATAAGAGAAAACTCCAAAACTTATTTTTAACTTCAAACATCCTCCACTTTTCTTTTTCTTATTCTTTGTATTTTATTAGACAACTTAATTAATGCAACAATTATTTAAAAACATCTATTTAAAATTGTCATTGCAGGGAAAATGGTAAAAACTGCTAAGGAGAAAATGAGAGATTATAGGGCTAAGATGTCTGAAGAAAAAAGAAAAAATGCTAAAGAGAAGGACAGAATCCGAAAAGCAGTTGCCCGTAAAAAATTGACAGAGAGTCAAAAGAAAGCAAACAAAGAAAAGAGTCGTTTTGCCATGAGTCAATTAAGGAAGAACAGAAAAAATTCACTGCAGAATACTCCAGATAGTTTTCCATATCAGACTAAGCAGTCATTTGGAAAAGCATTTCAAAGAGTAGCAAGGTTTTGCCTAAAAGTCCTAAGAAGAAAAAGGCTGTTGTTAAAAGATTAGCTGAAGCGTATGGCTTAAAAACAGATAAGGAAAAACGAAAGCGTTCAGATATTGCATTAAGTGAACAATGTATAAAGAAGGTACTTGATTTTTATCAACAGGATGACATTAATCGACCAATGCCTGGAAGAAAAGAGTATATTCTTCTCAGAAACTCGGAAGGAAAGGAAATGGTTCAGCGCAAATATTTGACTTTAACTGTAAAGGAGGCATACAATATTTTCAAAACCGAAAACGTAGATTTGAAAATACAGAAATCATCTTTTTTTAACTTGAGACCAAAGTATTGCTTGCCCAAGTCAGAAACACCAGCAAACTTGTGTGTCTGCATTTACCATGCAAACATTGAATTGATTATGAAAGCATTATTTAAAGTATGTGTGGCTGTTCCACTTAAACTTATGGACAGCTTAACATGTAGCTCAGATGACCTGACATGCGCTCTTCGCAAATGCAACACCTGCAAAGATAAATTTAAGACGGAAATAAGAGATTTATTTGGCACAACTATGGATAATGCCTTGCCCGAGCTTCAGTATGCTCAGTGGATGACGGATGAAGAGGGAAAAGTACGCCTTGTTCAGCAGGAAGAAACACAAGATATTCTCAACACACTTGAAAAAAATTGTCATATTTTTTATGGCATTGTTATATTAAAAGAAAGCAATCAAGATATTTCAATATGTTGCAGGAAATTAATAATGATGTTGCAGGAAATTAATAATGATGAAACAGCCCTCCTTCAAGTTGACTTTAGCGAAAACTTTTCCATAATTCAGCAAGATGAGGTCCAAAGTGCTCATTGGCAACACGACCAAGTTACGTTATATACGGCTTGTGTATGGTATTTAGGAGAAGTATTTTCGTATGTTATTGTATCTAATTATATGCCTCATGACAAATATGCAGTGTTTTTTTTTAATTCCCTGTTAATTGAGGAGATACGCAAGAAAGCACCAAAAGTGTCTGTCCTTAATATATTTTCTGATGGAGCAGGGCAACACTTTAAGCAACGCTACACCTTATCAGCAATAACCCTCAATGATATTACTATAAATTGGCATTTTTTTGCAACTTCTCATGGGAAGGGAGCAGTAGATGGTATTGGGGGTACTCTAAAAAGAATGGTTTATGAATCAATGAAAGCACGGAAATGTGTTGTGACAGATGCTGATACTTTTGCGAAATTTGTAACATCAGCAGAATTTGTAAAAAATACAAAAATTAATGTAATTTTTTGTAACAAAGAAAAAGTGGAAAATTGCGTTGAAGAACTGGATAAGATCTGGTGTGATGTACAACCAATTCCGGAAACACATAGAGTGCATTGTGTCCAATCAGTTTCTTCGTTAATCATAAAATGTTCAATGACTTCTAATGACCCTCAAGGTACTATTATCTATATGTCAAAGAAAATTAAAGACACAGTTGCACCACAAATACTAAACATGGGGATAAGGCACATAAAAGTCAACCCGGAAAAGTGGTATGCTGTACATTGGAAGGAATATAATTATTGGTTTATTGGACGAGCCCTTGATGTAGGCATTAATGAAGCCAAATTCTCTTACATTGAACAAATTAAGCCATCTACAAATCAGTTTAAAGAGATTTATGATATTCAGTTCTCCTCATTATTGGATGTATTTCATGAACTGGAAGAACCACCAAAACCTGTATCATCAAGTCGCTCTACTCAACTGTGTATTACAGCTCGTGACTTTCGAGATATTGAAACAAAATTTTCTAATTTGTAGTTTTAGTATATAGTATTTTGGTTACTATCACATAATTTTGTTTACTTTTCAAAATTGCTCAAATGTATGGACTTGCATTCTTATTCTGTGCTTGATTATTAACATTTTTCGATTATGGACATATATGTTAGTCCGTTACTATGATTTTGTTTGTCCGTTACCACAGCATTATTACTCCCATTTTAATTTTTGATGAGAAAATAATAAACAAACTATATTATTTTATTGCCTGGACTTTACTCTTTCATTTTATATGTCATTTACTTATTCTACTTTATACAATTCACTAAGTTTTTGAATTTTTTGGACTAACAAAAATATTATGTCCTTTTTTAGTTAGTCCGTTACCTTGACTTTATGACCAGAATATTCACTTTAATTAAATGGCAAAAATTTTATATTTTCAGAATGAGAAATATGCATCCTTTAGCTATTCATACATGTGCCATTTTCATCTTGAAACTTAAAAAATTTTCTTTAGTGTATTTGTATTTGTTAGAAAATGAAGTCTGAATGTTAGTCCGTTACCATGGAATTGCCCATACACAAGTAACATGTGGAAACAATGTGGAAATTATGACCAAGTTAAATCTCATAAAACTCTAATTTAATAGTTGTGATAATAAGACAAATATAATCATTTCCAGTGATAAACATAAGATACTGGCAACAGCACATCTGTATCAATTACTCTTATAACATATTTTTATGAGCCATACAATTGTTTCAATCTCTAAGTAGAAATAACTAATCATATTTGCATAGCTATAAAACTCATATTATCATCACATTATTACACTGTATCAATTCACTAAGAATAATATATAATCAATTTACAACCTGTCTGAAAATTTTCCTGTTCCAAGTTTAGATTTTAGAACTTAGATTTGGCTCAGTTCATACTATTTAAGAGTTACCTCATTTCCAGTTCATCATGGATGTCATAATTTTTAAACTTCCCAGCTGCTTTACTAAAATTTTGTTGTCCGATTTGGTCATCTCTTAATTTAAAGGAGTATGCCAATGGTCAGTCCAACCAAAAGTTTTAATTGCCATCCAGATGAGTCGTCCATGACTCAAACATCCAGCACGGAATTTCCTCTCCTAGAAAATAAAAAAAAAGTTTTAGAAATTGCACTAAGAAATTTTCCATTAGGAGACATTCAAGGGATTTATTCCAAGATAGTTAATTCGTGGAATCAAATTAAACCCAACAGTTTTAGACTATCCACCTGAATTCTTTGTTTTTCCTTTTCTTCTCACCGTCCGCCGGCTTCATGGCTCTCCAAAAACTCCAGCAAAAAATCCCTACCGCTACTGTGTCTTTCGATAATATCGCACTTCAAAAACTCATCCCATTGACCAAATCAAAGGTGCAAAATTAACGTTTCTCTTCTCCTCGCCAGCACACGCCATACCCAGGCAGAGATAAGCACCAAGGAAAATGAACAACATAATCAAAATCGTGCGCTCTCAGGATAAAACACGCAAATCTTTTGTAACTCTATGGAAACAGACTCTTAAACATAAAAATGGCTCGAAAAATGAACTTTTTGAGCCAAGCAAATAAAATGTCGATACGACACTTGCTATAACTTCCAAGTAAGGGTGTCAATTCATGTCTGGTTAATAGCACATATAACACATCTTAACTCATTTTAAAACTGAGCATCTTTTTTTTTTTTTCATTTTAAATAATGAAAAGCATACTGTATCTCAAGCATGGTGCATACTAGCATCCGATAAATTATGTCAGAAAAAGCTGACATAATGGAATTTTAACTGAAAACATTTTATATTTTATATTATTTATTTTTAATTTTATATGTAAAATGGCTATTTCTTTAATATATGTTAACACAATTACTTTTTTATTGTTTTCCTTATTTTAAAAGGAAATGTTAAAAAAAAGGGCGGGGGGATTTTAAATAAAGGATTTTTATTGGTAAAAGATAAAATAAAGATATTTTATATTACAATAGTGGTGTACAAAATTGGCATTCAGTATCTTTAACCAATGTTATTACATGCTTTTGCAGCTTTGATTTAAAAATGATCCATTTTATATTTTAAATAAATTGAAAACCCCTTTTTAGAGATGAAAATGGAAAGCATTAAAAAGAGGGAAGTATATGCATTTCTTTTTTTTAATTTGTATAATTTTAGGATACAGCACATTTTGAATTATCCTACTCTATATTTGTACCTCGTCATACTAATTTTATTCAAAATATTTTGAGTAACTAAAAATATTTTTCTTGAGTACTTTTAATAAAATTAAGATGAGAAGGATGTTACTTTACTATAATTGCAAAATCCTTTGAGTTAAAACAATCATAATTCTAATTGACCCAATTTAATAAAAATAAAACAAAAATATTTCTTTGGTAAATGATTAAGTAATTTAATATAAATTAATTAAATTTATATTCTTATAGTGGTTATTATATTTAATATAAATTAATTAAATTTATATTCTTATAGTAGTTATTATAACTTAATAACTTATAGTGGTATTCATAAGTTTTTAACCAATACATTTTTTTGGTATAATACTTGAATTAGGCTTGAAATAAATATTTAATAGTATTTCATATGCTATGTAAAATAATGCAAAAATTACAAGTTTACATACTTAAAAACTCAGACAATAAGTTAACTCTCAAGGAGTCATGAATGAAATGCCTTGCAAAACTGAGGTTTCAACAGTATTATAATTACAGATGGAATCACGATAAATATAAATGAATAAAGATAAAAAAAGCAAGATATTGTGTGGATTATTACATTTAGTTAAAAGAAAGGTTTTATCAAAAATAGGGATGAAATTATCATTAATAATTATTTGGGATAAAGCTGTGGGAAATATATTATTTTTAATATCATGCACATTTTCAAATAAACTGTAGGCTTAGTATTGCCAATATAAAATTTATAACTATTATCAGGGAAAATAAATTTGACAATATACACCCCAGCCTAATTGTAAATATTACTTTTGAACTTATCAGCATGAATGTGACTGAACATTGGAGTAACAGTAGAATGGGCAAATTTAATTTTATGACAAAACTGAGGATGAAAGATCTTAGAATAGTAGCAAAGACTGGATTTGCAAGGTAAAATGTCAGAAGACTGTGCAAGCTTAGTTTTGGGATAGACAAGTTTAGAATGGATAATGGAGAAAATGTTATAAATAAACTCAGAGTAAGCAGCTTCAGTGCCAGTACATCCCAGACGTGTTCTATTGGTGATAGGTCGGAGACCTGGATGATCATGGGAGATATTAAATCCTTGAGGGCATTGTTGAGAAAGTTATACAGTATGTGGTCAAGCATTGTCTTGTTGATAAATGGAACCTGAGCAGTATGACAGTATAGGCTAAAAATCATCGATGTACAATTGAGCTATCAGATTGCATAGCTGCCAACTCTTAACAGTTTTTTACATGAAACTTCTGGTTTTTGATAATTTCTCCTGGTTTCCCGATCTTAAGCGAGAATCCCTCAGTTTTTGACAATTCTTTTAAAATTCCCTAAAGTTAGGGATTTTTCAATAAAAATTCTCTCTTTAGGGGAATTTCGATCGAACTTGTTGCCGCCAGTTTGTTTCTTGCTTACACGTATCTAGTGCCAGTACTATGTTGCATTATTTGCATTTTCATGATTGATACTGCTTCAAATAAGAGTGATTTTGTGTATATAGATTACATTGTCATTTAAGTGTGATTTCATGGGTATAGATTACATTCCTGTGCGATGTTGAAACATCCTTTTCCATCCATGTTTAGTTTCAAATTATATGAACTAAAAAATGCACAGCATTCATTTCTTTGCAGTATGTTTCATTATTAATTAATATTATTGTAAAATATTCATTATTTTTAAGTGCAATTTCACATGTATAGATTAAATTCCCATGTAATGTTTAAATATACTTTTCCATCCATCTTATTTTTGATAAAATCTCAAATTAATTAAACAGTACTTTCACATTTTTGCAGTTTACATAAAATTGAATAATTATTTTCTTTAAAATAAGCTCTTTTTCCTTTATTTTCTATTTAGGCAATAGAGTTAGTTCCAAAAGCATTTTTCTATCCACATTCATCTAATTAACTAAATCACAATCGAACATATTTTGTTTCAGTGAGCCTCCATCTAAAATTTCCCTTTGTTTATGTCACTGATATGTTTTTTTTATACACTATGTAAAATAATTTTTCATATGCAGTAGACATTTTCAACATTATTGGGAGTTATTTTTTGAGAAAAAAGAACATATATTTTTTCTGTGATGTCAAAATAATCCCTATTTTTTCCTGAGTGATATTGAACAGGTTATATGTTGACTTCTAGAGCACCATTAAAATTTTCACTGCACTATCTACTGGATTTTTATTTTCGAATATTGGCAGGTATGAGATTGGCTTGCAGCACAACTAGGAGATCAGTTGTCCCTCAAGATTGCTCACTAGATTGTCACACCATGTGTAATCGCTGTGTGCCACTCAACAACAAATACAGGATCAAAATGCTAGCTAGTTTTCCACACACATATATTGCCCGGACACTCAAGTTGCTGCTCATGCCCTAGGGCAAGTCGATTGGTCTCAAGGACGGGGTTAGTGGAGTACCCAGGAGAGGAAGGATTCCTCCCTTTAAACTCCAGACGAAAAGGAAAAACAGATAGAAAAGGAAGTAGTAACAGGTAATTAAATCAACTAAGAGGTGTCGAGTGGTCTAGGTTTTCGACACACATATATGATGGTCATCAGTACTGGGACAGAAATGGAGTTCATCATTAAAAGTAACATGCCTTCAATTGAACACTCTCCGGGCTGACCAAGCTTGGCACCAATCTAGACTACTCTGCTTATGTTGAGAGGGCCAGTGATAGGCACCTTAATGGACAATGCCATCTAATCCCATCTTCTGCCAGTCGTCTCCAAATAGTATTCCTTGATATAGGATGCATGGAGGATAGCAAATGCCTTTGAATGACTGATACCGATGCTATTGGTGTGGACATGGCTTCTCTCCTGACTGTGTGATCCTCTCGAATCGTTGTCTGTTTAGGGCATCCTGAGCCTTTGCGATGGTTACATGTGTCTTTTCTGATCCACTGTTTCCAACACCGAGTATCTATCATGTCACTCCAATCAAAATGGTGATTGATACATCTGTTGGACCAATCACCTTCCCTTAGACCTATGATGCAACCTCCTACTAAATCCAACAGTTGTTCATAGTGTTGTCAAATACGTGTCAAAGGCAATACAACTTGTAGTATTGAAGCAGAAAATCCTGTTTCAATTGCCTATGAGTGAGAACACCAGTCATTTTAAATGCTGCATGATGTGTTGCTTGCATAAGCATTGCATGAGCCCTATAACATGATTGGCATTGACAGTTTGATTTGTATAGCATTTAAAATGACATTTGCATGTCGAGTTTCACGGCTGTAGCTCAGTTTTTTATGAGTGCATATATTTTTTTGTAAAAGATTTGTTTTTATTTCTCATCTCAATGAATCAATTTTGCATTGAAAATTGGCACAGAGGTCAATTATTTTGGTTTCCTTAATAAAATATTTTTACAGACTGATGTCATCCCCTATGGGCAGTTTTTTATTTGGTATGTTACCTGAGCCTGTGTTACAGGAACTTGAGAATAAGATTTTGCTGTTTTTGCCACTGAAACCAGTTCTTTGGTGTTGTTACATGGTTGACATATTTATTGTGTGGAATAATAGTTTAAGCAATCTTCTGGATTGTGTTATTGAATTTATCCCTCAATAAATTTTACTGCTAAACATGAGTGTGTGTGTGTGTGTTGTGTCTTTGACCTTTCTTGATGTTCTGGTTCCCATGATATCCCTGTATCTTTATAAACCCACATTTGCTATAAATTTAAACTTGCACATTCTACTGTTGTTCCGATGTTTAGTCGTATTCTTACTGATAAGTTTCAAAGAAATGTTTTAAT
Organism: Amaurobius ferox; assembly: GCA_951213105.1. NCBI lineage: Eukaryota > Metazoa > Arthropoda > Arachnida > Araneae > Amaurobiidae > Amaurobius > Amaurobius ferox. The sequence continues at coordinate 78,073,295 of OX578133.1, read as the reverse complement.
TAGCCTAGGGTTTATGTTGTCCTTATTTTCAATAATAGTTATGAATTTTACATTGACAGTACTGAGTGTATTATTGGCATTAGATTATCTGAATATGCACATAATATTAAAAATAATAAACTTTCCACTACTTTATCTAAAACAGTTGTAAATGATAATTTTATCCTTTTAACTAATTTTAATAATCCATGTAATATCTTGCTTTTTGAATCCTTTCTATGACTTTGAATTCTTTAGCCAAATCTTTAATAAATAGTCCTTCCTTAAACACTAATATGTGTATGTTCATTTCAGTGATCATTTGACTTTTTCCTTTGTTTACATCATTGATGTCTTGTTAGAAATCAGAAATATTATAACAAATATTTTTCAAAGGGAAAACCTTTTGCAACTCTGACAAAAATAGTCTTGAAAATTTCACCAAACATTAAAAGTTTTCTTCAATAGTGAAAATGGCAACTGCTAGCAAAATCCATGTTGATTGTTAAAATTGTTGGTGACAGTGAATAATTTAAAGAAAGTAATGAAAATTTTATATTTATTTTCTATGTTTATTCATGTGATAATTTCATGCATTCACTGTAACATTCTTTAAAAAATTAATTCATTCTGTTTAAAATATGTATAATTGTACATTTATTTGCAATCTGAAATTTAAATTGGACATTAAATTTAATAAGCATATGTGACTAAATATTTGGCATGTTTTATAAAGTATTTAACAAAATTTTGTTAAATGTAGTGTGCAATGGTATTTTGAAGTATTAAAACCTAAGTTTTGCAACAAATTTCATTAAAAATCCCAACAGCAATAGACTTCTGAGACTATTAGTTTTATATCTATCCTTTTAAATACCTTAAGTGTTAAATGTGGTACTCATGCTGTTTTATGAACTGTGCAGGAGAAATATGCATCTTTGTGTATTTCTCTCATAAAGTTATTTATTTGTATAGGTTTTAGAATTTTCCTTACTACTTCCTTACTACTTATTCCAGTCACACTGTAGAATTATTTTATGTGAATGAGAAATATGCATTTTTATGTATTTCTATGATAAAAGTATTTATTTGTATGGGTTTTTGGATTTTTATTTCCACTGTATTCCAGGCACACTGTAGAATTATGTAAAAGAGCAGAAAAAGCAGGAGCTGCATGGATAAGTGTACATGGAAGAACTAAAACTCAAAGAAATGAACCTGTTGATTTTGAAGGAATTAAAATAATTAAAGAAAATCTTTCTATTCCTGTTGTTGGAAATGGAGATATTTTTCATTTGAAGGATGCAGTAAAATTGCAAAAATACACAGGTGTTAATGGTAAGATAATCACTTAACATTTTCTTGATAATAATAAAAAAAACAAACACTGTTTTAATATAAATTTTATTCCTAGTAATAAGTTCTCGGGAAAAAAGAAAAATTATCTTCTAATATATATATCAAAATTGCAAATAACTGACAGAAATGAAATTACACAATCAGAACTGTAAAAACTACTTATTAATGAAAGTAGCTTCATATTAATATTGGAAATATCATTAAAACTGCAATACAATAAAAATGCTATGCATTCAATGGACATAAATTTGTCACTTTTTAATAGTCTAAAATGAAAAATAATTATTTAACTGGTATTTGATAGTCATTTTCTAGTTTAGACCATTCTAAATAGCTGTTCTTTTAATGGTATGTCTTTAATATCTAAGCCAGCCTGTATTCATTTCTTATGTGTTAGTTGTATATACAAGGTGTCCCAAAAACATTGACCTCGTCTTTTATTCCTTAAATATTGATCTTAGACATATATAATAACTTACAAAGTTGTATAAAAAAGGTACAGAATTTTATGAAATCAATTAAAATTTTGAAGGAAATTAAATTTTAAGAAATACAAAATTAAAATTTTTATACGACCCCCCGTACAAAAACATAATACAAAATTAAAATTTTTGTACGACCCCCGTACAAAAACATTTCCAATGAGTAAAATGTGCCCCATACACTAATAAGATGATGTACAAAATTTCAGCATTTTATCAAAAAAAGTCCCAGAGATATGAAAAGACAAATATGCTGACTTAAACCACTTTTCGATGTATCGACATGGGTTCTCAGAGGGGAAAAATCATGTTGGCAGATCACGTTTCGGGGGTCATACACAAATTCATACCTGCCAAATCTCCCGATTTTTCCGGGAGTCTCCCGAATTTTGAGGCAATCTCCCGAACTCCCGAAAAATTCTTAAATCTCCCGAATTTTTACAATAATTAGAAAAAATCCCTACAAAAGGGATTTTCCTAAAAAAAATTCCTATGCAGACGTCCCAACTCTCCGGATTTTTCATTACTTCTCTGGCCTCCGGATTACTAACGAAATTCTCCGGCGTTTTTTGTTGGAAATTTATCAATTAACCAGACATGGTATAATTCCTCGAAAACACCAATTTTCCGCATTTTTAGCACTGATTTTTATCATTCCCGGGATCGTAGCAAATCCATAATACAATGCAGGGTAATGCCAATCAAATTAACGAGATTTACGGCCGCGTGTATTGTAAATTAAGATCTCGATCGCTTATTTTATGAAAGTAATAAACATATTTCTTCAAAGGTTATTGAGCATAAATCGCTAAAATGTTATTTTATTCATTAATTTCGCATAAACACTGCGATTGCGCAATTCAGTTTGTTCTCATGAATCGCCGAGAGTACAATAGTATCTTTTTCCATCCATCTCAATCTTCTAAATATTGCATTTTTGATTGACTAAACTAGCTTATTTTCATATTCTGATTAATTATTATGGTTAATTTCTTAATTATTTTCGCATAAATAATGCGATTGCGCAATTCAGTTGCTTCGCGTGAATTGCCGAGAGTAAGTTAGTATCTTTTTCCATCCATCTCCATCATGTAAATGTTGCATATTAGATCAGCTAAACTAGCTTATTTCATATTCTGATTAATTATTGTGGTTAATTTCCGCAATAGCTTATTTCATATTCTGATTAAATATTGTGGTTAATTTCCGTTAATTTCCGCAATTCTATATTATTTTCGCATAAATAGTGCGATTGCGCAATTCAGTTACTTCGCGTGAATTGCCGAGAGTACGTTAGTATCTTTTTCCATCCATCTCCATCATTTAAATGTTGCATAGTAGATTGACTAAACTAGCTTATTTTCATATTATGGCTAATTATTAAGGTTAATTTTTTGATTATATTTGCATAATACAAATTTTTCTATTTTGAAAAATCGGTATGAACTCTGTGAAGGGATAGTGAAGAATTTAGTAAGGAGTTCTTTAAAAAAGCAAAAAGAGCTACTACTTTATTTTAAGTAGTAAGAAGGATTGAATTTGACATTTTTTAATTATATAGAACTTTTATGTGCTGTATTTTTACTTACCAAAAGATTTCTTTTATTCAGTATTTTATCTGCAGAGAAGTGTTTTTGTGTCAAAGACATGTGAATGATTATTAAACAGTAACCAATGACATTTTTCTTTATGCATCATATTCAGTGTAATGAACATTGTTATAGACTCTGATGAGAATAACTCTAACGAGTGTGCTTATTTTTTAAAAGATGATTTAATTCTTTTGTATTCGTTGAAATTAAATTGTGTTTATAGATACAATACAGATTTTTTATCATATTTGTCTTATTTTTTATGGTGCAGTTTTGTAGTAGAGGGAAAAAATCCCTATTCTGTCTTGAAAATTCCCTTTTATGCTTTCTGTAAAAAAAGAAATTGTTATCGCGCTGTACGATTTTTCGATTTTTGTCGCGAATTGCAAATATTTAAAAATCTCCCTAATTTTCGTTTTCCAAGGTTGGCAGCTATGCAAATTACAAAAGAAAACAATGATTACATTAATAAATAATAATTTTGCTATTTATTGGTACATAATTATCTACACTGTGTAGAAATAATAACTTTACACAAAGATTACAAAGCTTGTTCAAAATGTTTTTCATCCATGACAATATAGAGCTGCATTCGCCTGATAACACTTCTATGCACTCGATCAATTTTTTGTTTGGTGATGTCACGACAACCATCTTGAATGTTTTGTTGCAACTCTGCTTTATTTAAAGAAGGTGACAGATAAACATTTGTGCTTAAACGACCCCACAAATAAAAATCCTTAGGCATTAAATCAGGCGATCTAGGGGGAAATTCAATTGGCCCATGCAAGTCAATCCACATGTCTGGAAACTCGTTATTTAACCAGTGTTTCACAACTGTAGTATGATGAGCTGGAGATCCGTCCTGTTGAAACCATACATGTGGAAGTACTGTTAGGGCAGTTCATCCATAAAATCAGGAATAACCGCATTCAGAATCTCATTAAAATCTGTCACCCATCCATGTATCATCATACAGTATGGGTCCAAGCAAATGGTTTCTAAAAATACTACACCATACATTCACAGAAAATTGCTTCTGATGATGAATATCACGTACCACGAATGGATTTGCATCAGACCAGAAGTGCTGATTTTGAGAATTTATGCATCCATCTTGTTTAAAATAGCATTCGTCAATCCAAATTATGTTTTTCAGGAAAGAGAGATTTGCATCTTACTGATTTAGAGCTAAATTACAAAAATCTAGATGACATTGATAATCTGTTTGCTCCTGTCCTTGCACACCATGAATGTTAAACTGATGCCATTTATTCAGTCTCAGTATTCTCCACACAGTTACACATGGTTCGTTCATTTCTGAAGCAGCAGTACGAACACTACTATGTGGATGACTGCAAAAGTAAGCCAAAATATCAATTTCTGCATCAGTTGAGTGAAGTCTAGGCCTACCTAGTCCACCTACACGATGTACAATTCTTCTTTCATGCACTCATTGCACCAATCAGGAAATAAATCTCTCAGAAGGATGTCGAGAATTGGGAAAAGTACATTGATATTCCCGTGCAGTTTTGTTAGTATTGCTATTGCATAAACTGTACAGCATAAGCATTTCAAAAACTTCTCCGTTGCTGTATTGCATCATACTGTCGGTACAGGCTAACTACACTCTCAATATGTAGCAGAAATGTGAAATACTTAAGGGTTGCTTAGACTGCCAGGCTGTGTGTGCTATGCTTGCGTAAGTGAGGCGATTAAAATGAGGCGATCAATGGCAGAGTAAAAACAACTTTCTCATGTGATGATGCATCTGTTGCGATTGTGTAATGCACCGATCAGTGGTAGATATTTGCATAAGCATGTGATACATTTCTAAGCTGTTTTAATGTTCATTTTGATTGTGTCATTTCCAAGTTTTATTCTGTAATTAATCATGTAAAATTTTAAGGTATTTTTCAGGAAGCATATTTTTGAAAAATTGTAAATAAATCTAAAGATAAGAGGCAGATATTATTTGCTTATGATGCATTTCTGTGTTGCATTATTTGCACTTTTGCTGTAAACATTTACATTTTAATTTGTCATTAATCCCTCACCAACTTTATTTAAACATATCTCTGCAACTTTTTATGATAAAATGCTGAAATTTTGTACATCACCTTATTAGTGTATGAGGGACATTTTACTCATTGGAAATGTTTTTGTACGGGGACCATATAAAAATTTTAATTTTGTATTTCTTCAAATTTAATCGCCTGAAAATTTTTATCGATTTCATAAAATTCTGTACCTTTTTTTATGCAGCTTTGTAATTTATTATATATGTCTTAGATGAATATTTAAGGAATAAAAGCCGAGATCCATGTTTTTGGGACACCCTGTATGTATATATATATATATATATATATATCCAATCCTTACATAATCTTAGCATATATAGCATTTCATGGTGGCACCAATATTTTTTCCTGATCATAAAACCTACTATATATTCAGATAACTTCGTTATCTCAATTTGAATACGTTACATTTCAAGATAAGTTATATGAATAACAGATGCTGGTTGCTGCAGAGTTCATACTGCAGCTCTGCTAGTGGGTATAAGATTTTATGTAATGTTTACCCGTCATATATCGTGTCTACACCTCATAGACATACTGATATGAACTCCTTTACAAAAGTGTTGAAATATGGTCTGGAAGTTTGTCCCTCAAAATCTTAAATTAAAATTTTTTTTAAAAATCCTACAAAAACAAATGACATAAAAAGCCGAGACTTATTACTCATTAAATCATAGGTTTTCATACATTCTAAAGAGGAGGGATGTATTCCTTTATATTTGTACCCAGTAAAGCAAAACACCGATTGAACCATTTTATAATTTGTTTCTCTTTTCTTTGCCAAAGTTCAGTGCCATCAGGAAACACGTTTTTACAGTCACAGACATCGCACGAGTGTATTATTATTCAGCCTCAAGTTTGAACCTTATTCCACAAGATGCCTCAATGAATCACTGCAGTTCAGGGTTTGAAATAGGACTTGAAATTTGGTGGGATATTCCCCCTTTAACAAAAATTGTAGGGGGGGGGGGGGATTTGCAATAACTTGAGGGGAAATTTAAAAATCCAGGATTTTTATTAGTAAAACGTGAAATAAGGATATTTTTATATTACAATACAAGAGACTTACTCATTGACATTTAGTATTTTAAGCCTTGATTTGAAAATGATCAACTGTATTTTGTTTTTTATGATTGAAAATGGAAAGCATTAACAAAAGAGAAAAACAATTCAGTTCTTTTGTAAATCGCATAATTTTAGGATACAGCACATTTTGAATAGTCTATATTTGCACCTCGCCATGCTAATATTATTTAAAATATTTTGAAGTAAAAATATTTTTTAAGTACTTTTAATAAAATTAAGATGAGAAGGATGTTCATTTTTAATTGAAATAGGAGATTCAACTTTGGGTGCAAATATATCAAATTCTAATTTATGCTCTTCAAATGTATTTCTATTGAGCCTTATAATTCTAAATGCCTGATTAAAAACATTTTAATTTTGTGATCTTAAACATATATCTCAATTTTATCAACAATATGTATAAAAGATAATATCCAGCATAAAAAGCACAAAAAATATAAAAATATTAGTGGATGGAAACAGATTGAAAAAATAGAAAATTTAAAAATAAAAGGAAATGTATCGGCGATCATGTTTAAATAAAATATTCTGCGATATTGCTAAACTGTCTTTTATAAATTACTGATTAATAAATGTACACGTTAAAAACCCATAAATATACTGCAATGGAACTTTTTGCTAGGGTCAATTTTCAGTCCAAAATAGCCATTTTCATCCAAATAATAGGATTTTATTAAAAATGATTTTGATTTTGGAATTCCATCAATGTCCTTTAAAAATTGAAGATATGTGTATTTCCCCAGAGATGAAAAGAAAATCTGGTTTTCCTGAGAAAATAACAAGTTTATTACTTAGGTTAAGTATTTAAAGAGGTCAATCAAAAGGCCCTAAATGACATTTTATAATTGCTATATTTTTTTTCACATTTTGGCAAAAGTTAACTCATTAATTTTGGGAATTCCTTACTTAAACATACTTTCTATCATCTCTCAAATGCCCTAATGACTTTTATTTTCATCTTTTCCAATAAATGTTTATTAATAAACTGTGCAAAATAGCATGAATTCTGTGCAGCACATCACATTTGAAGAGTGTAGACAAATCAAATAGGATTTCTTTGGCGATATCGGAATATTTCTAGTGAAACAGTTGGAATATCTTTTACCGAAAATCAAAGTCCCGGAACAAGCGCAGAAAGAAAATGTAACGAATTTGGAAACTTTGTGTGCTCTGCCCTATGCACCCAGAAAAAAATGAAACTCCTTTAAAAACGTACCTTGCCACAACTTGTCCGTAACTGATGAAGAATGGAATGAAGCGTCGTGCCAGTGCCAGATGCAGCCGCTTAGGAAATTTTCAGAAAAAAATGGTGCTACTTTGGATGTTTTCCAGAAAAGAGGAGTTGCGTTATGGAGATGCAGAACTTCTTGGTAGAAACATGATCCACGAAATATTTTCATTCATTCTCGCGAGACTTCCTCACATTGATTTTCGAAATTTAGAAGGATCAGCTGCGACGAGTGTGCCCTAATTCCCGTGCAGCATATCCTTCTGCACAGGATTTTTGTATTTCGTGCGTGATTCGAGCAAGCTCGCGTCCTATTTCAAACCCTGCAGTTCATTTCTGACAAAGCATGCTGCCCTTTTGAAATATATAGCAGACTCTTACAAACAACTCACTCCTTGAAGCAACCCCGGACTATATATTACTTTCAATCCCTGGAAGAAACCTGCCTAGCCCACTGATATCATATACAATAATGCATATTGTTCTCTATCTTTCTTTATATGGCCATCATATACAAAGACATATAGCAACTTATTCAGGGGATCAATTACACCGCTGTTTTTAAGTCAGTTCAGCCAATATCTGAGCTTTTGGGTTACTGGATGCAGTTAGTTAAAATGCTGACACAATAAATCAGGAAGTAAAGGTAACCAAATTTATTTTTCTAAAAATAAGTTTGTCAAAGCATTGAAGGCATAGAAGGTCTGGGATTTGTTTTTGTTTGGGAGGGGGCGGGAGGTGCTGTAGGCTGCAGTATGCTAAAATCCCACAAGTCCCAGTGCTAAATCCCCTTTATCTCTATAGAGATAAAGGGGATTATAATTTCACTTCTTTTGATAGAAACTTTTCCGATTGAGGAAAGTTATGACTTTAGAACAAAATTAATTTTGCCTTTCACAAATCTCAAAAATATGAAACAACATATATGAATGTCTATTATTTTATTTCTAAAAGTTACAGTTTTCTGAAGATTGTATTTTAAGCATTCATAAATAAATATTTGAATATTTGAAACAATAAAACATATCTAAGATCAGAGAAAATAAGCATTTAAGTACAGGCAAATAGAGATATTACAAGATCAGATGGTTTGTGAAATTTTCAAAAAATGGGAATTTAGGAATATAAAATGTTAGATAAAAAAATTAATAAACCTTTCTATGAAAATTAAAATGTGTATTTCTTAATCTATAGTATTGACACCACACCCCTTCCATAATCATAAGTAAGCATCAATATACAGTCACAATATATGGACATCAAAGAATATAGTATAAAAATTCTGGTTATGAATGATCTTAATAATTGTGTTTGTATTACTTAAAAGCATCCATTAACTGGTTTCGTGGTTATTATGTGCCTATCAGCATGAGATAATTAATATTTGCAATGACAATAAAAAAACTTAAGTGCAGAATTTTGCGAACCGACAAATTCAGTTCTGCCATGTAATCATCTTCAATTTCTTCAACATTTAGGTCAGGCTACCTGAGGCTGCAACCTTTAAGTTCAGAGTGAACCCATCTATAGAGCATTCCTAAAGGATTACACATTCATTTTTTTTTTCTTGTGTGTGTGTGTGTGTGAGTAATAACAACTTAAAACTCTTAAATTCCAAAACATTCTTGTTCTAATCATGCAAAATATTATATTTATTTCTAGTTTTTTTTTTCATGATGTATGAATACAAAATTTTTCATAGCAATATGTGTATTCTTCCTTGAGCTATTTTGTCCACATCACATGCATAGAAAGGTAGAGTTTGAGGGTGGAATAAAAGTATTGGAAACATGTGCAAAAGATTTTAACATCTACTTTCTTGTCAAAAATCAAGAAAACAATATATTTGTAATATTATAGTATGAAGTATAAATGTAGAAAGCATTTTTGATTAAAATTACAAATTATAATAAGGTCTAAGTAAAATTAATGGTATTGTAGCAACTGTTGGTTAAGTGAGTCATAATCCTCCACATAATGAGAGTAATTACATTGGTTCATTAACACACATTGTCTAAATGATATTTAGTCTTGTAATCCCCATTAACCCTTTCGCAACGGCAGCATTCCGGAACTGCTGTGGCCCAAGGGACGGAGCGCTTCTCTTCCGAACTGTTCCTAAAGGACGGCAAATTTTTTGTGCTAAGCCTAACTCTCGAAAAAAAATTCACTAAAAATCACCTATTCAACACAGAAATCTACTTTTTTCAGGAATAAAGGAAATATTTATTTTCTATTTGATGTGTATTTTTCATACAAATCTGAATACAAAATACTCATTAGTTGCTCCTATTCTTTTATCTGAAATAAACGAATAATTTCACTGCCTCTAAAACCCAAACAAAATAAATACTCTCTTATATTCCTATGATTCACCAACGAAATCATTAAGCTGAAATCAAAACGAGAACCGGAACTCAATTATAAAATAGCTGATGCTACGAGAAGTGCTCTATTTTATATTACAAAACCATGTTTCACCACTCCAAATGGAGAAATGTTTAATTGGATCCTTCCTATGCCAAGGTCAAGTATCTGCAAAATACATTGGAGTTGTTCGCACAGACATTTAACGCCATTTAGTAGACAAATAAAAATGCGTGTACGTGGCACCCGTCTTTTAGGATACAGTTTTCTCCACCACGAATGCGGGGCAGCCGTCCTTGAAGGCAAGTTTGCAGCTGACGCTTTGGCGTGGCAACCGTCACAAAAGGGTTAAATCGGGAGGCACCACCCCCATTTCCAAATACTTAGCTAACAAAATAAGTTCAAAAATACTATAATATACTTTGTTCAAAGCGTGTAAAAATCCAAACAAACATTTAATATATATATATATATATATATGTGTGTATATTTCCTGCTACACGACTTCAGAAAGTGGTTTATTTTAATACAACTTACTAAGTAAAATATATTGTCTAACATATGAAGTAAAATATTATCTAATCGTTAGCCAAACACGTGATTTTTTAGAAATATATCACTCAAAAGAGTCATTGAAAGCAAGCAACCCTTGTGTGAAACGTATTAACCCTTCCCTCTACTTTGAGGGCATTCGCATAGAAGAGGAGAGGTGTGTATTTACTCAAGTGTCATTACCTTCCATGGTTGGAAATGACCATCCACTGTTCGGTTGTCTTTGGGATTCTGAGGTACTAGCAGAAAAAGGGGCTTGGGACTCAAAGGGTTAAGTACTTAAATAAGAAATTCCCTGCAATCATCGAGGTCCACAGATCCATAAGCTCTTTAAGGATGCAAATTTTGATAGTGTGCTCTAACAAGATGAAAAAGAAGCTTGGAATGCTTCTCGCCTTGTGTTAATGAATTTCTTAGGAAATATGAAATCAAAGGACTATAAGAAATTAGTGATTGACATGTTGTCTGCATACAAGAAACTTGGTTGTACTATGTCTCTAAAAATACATTTCCTGCAGTGTCATTTGGACTTCTTTCCTGAAAACTGTGGCCAGGTTAGCGTACAGAGAGCATTTTCACTAGGACATTACAAAAATGGAGAAAAGGTACCAGTGAAACGGGTCCACTACAATATTGGCAGACTACTGTCGGACAATTTTCAATGATAACTCTGAGAAAATGCGACTCTGCGACAATCTAAGCAACCCCATAACATGAAGTAAACAGGTACATGTGTTTGTTGACACATTGTTTCATATTAAAAACATTAAGTTACAAATATCTAAATAGGAGCCAATTTCAAATTTTCATTGTTATATTTGTGTTCAGCAACCCAAAATTAGTATTAAATGGCTAATTTAATCTCAGAGAAAATATTTCATTGAAATTTGTTGTCCTGTGTTACCTAAACAGTGATAATGTAACTTTCAGGGTGAATTATGATACTAATGGACATATGGATGAGTTTATCTTTATGTCAGCGTACCTTCCTTATAAAGAGAAAGATCCTTTCACAAAGCTGGCTAAGGATCTTATTGAGCATTGCACTATGGGCAATAAGCTCATCATAAGTTCTAATGCAAATGCTCACCACACTGAGTGGGGGTATTAGCTATTTCAACCAATGAGGTGATGAACTTTTGGAATATATTTTATATTATAATTTATTTATTCTTAATAGAAACTTTTGTTTCTGCAAACAGAAATGAGGTTATTGATTTAACCATTTGTAATAATACTGTGTATCACTATAAATTATTAGAATGTATTGGATAATATAACTTTATCTGATCATCGTCTAATTATGTTTTCTGTTAAATGCTTCTCAAGACTAGAGACCAAAGGTATGAACCCAAGGCAAGCAAATTGGGGTTCCTACAAAGAAGACTTCTGTACCAAGACTGTGGGTCAATTTGATAAGTATTCTTTGGTAGCTGACTTCGATTTCGCTGTTGATCAGTTACAACATGCCATTATCCTGTCATACTACCAGAACTGTAAAGCTACTAATGCTGACTCCCCAAGGTTGGTTCCTTGGTGATCGAAAGAGCTCAGCAGGTTACGTAGCAAATGTAAAAGGCTCTTTAATAGAGCCAAAAAAAATGGTGAGTGGCAGATTTACAAGACTGCTCTTATATCCTACAACAAGGCTATTGGATAATCCAAGAGGAACTCTTGTAGAAATTACAGTGATGGCATAAAATACATTTCTGCCACTGCCAAACTGGTAAAAATTATACCAAAGGACAAAAATTGCAGTCTAAACACCATTAAGTTGCCTAATCGTAAGTTCTCTGAATCTAGGAGAGGAAACCCTTGCTGAATTTTTTAGGGTTCACTTTCCGGAACCGGAGAAGAAAAGTTACAATACTATTCTTATTGCTTGTTCCACTTCTATTTTTGATAGTAGTAAGTGGGATATTGCCAAGAATGTTGTCACTCTTGACAGGGTTAATTGGGCAATTAATTCTTTTAGGTCCTGTAAAACCCTGGGGATTGATTGCATTGTTTCGATACTTTGTAAGCAGGGAATTCAGGTACTTACTCCCATTCTCTATAGGATCTACAGGGTCTGTATTGCCTTTGGACACATACTGACTGCCTGGAGGCTTACTAAGGTCAATTTTATTTCCAAGATTGGGAAATATAACTATTATGAGGCTAAGTCCTTTAAACCTATTAGCTTATGTCTTTCCTTTTAAAGACATTTGAAAAACTTATTGACAGGTATATTAGGGAATATATTCTAGCTGTAATGCCACTCTCTTACTCCCAGCATGCCTATCAACCGGGTAAATCCATGGATACTGCCCTTTATAGCTTCTCCTTCATTTTGGAATGTAACTTGAATGCTAAGGAAATTGCTTTAGCTGTTTTACTTGATATTGAGGACGCTTTTGATAAAGTGCTCATTGACACCATCCTTTATCGCTTTATCTAGTTAGTTCTAGCTGTTTAAATTTACAAAACTGATATATTTTTCTATCACTTGCTAATAATATTCTAAAATATTTCTACTTCATACATAGGTGCCTGTTAAACTTTTTCCTTGGGGGAGAGCAAACTCAAGAGCACGATGTACAACATCGACTGGCTTAATGCTCGCCTTTGTTATATTGAATGTTCAAGGAGTGTGACCCCCTCCTTTACCTTATAAATACTTTGTACCTCCCCAATGGGTGACCATGACATCATACTTAATAAAATGATTGTAAAAGTTCAACTAATTTAGAAATAAGAAACCATTTAAAATGTTATATCTTGTATGTGTTTATTACATAGGTAACATAAGTAAAATTTTAATATCTCATGCATATCATCCACTCTTTGCATTTTTATGTAAAATTATTTTATTTTACTCACTAATAAGTAAAACTTATTGAAATAAAATTATGAAAATGCGAATTCCAATATAAATTTCACTTGTAATCAGTGTTCGAAATTAGCGGTCGTTAGTCGTAATTTGCGACTAGAAATTTTAATTTGACGACCAGATTCTTCAATCTGGTCGTCAAATTTGACGCCTAACAATGCTATTGCTAAATATCAGTCTTCCCTTTCCCTTTGACTAAATTACGATCCTTAGTAGAAGACTGGACAGCGGTCGAGAAAAAAGCGGCATTTTATACACGCCCATAGTGATAAATCTGCAGGTGGTACACAGACAGTAAAATCCCCCTCTGTCTATTCAGGGCAGGAAACATTGGGATCTTTATTGTACTTGAACTCACCCCCACCCTCAAGACCTGAAATTGCACTTCTGAAGAATTTATTAGTTTGCTTTATCCTCAGACATTCCGATGCCCGAGACTCCGGGTATTTAACGAGTTTCTATTGCTCCCCTCCCCTTTATTCCTTCGTAGATCTACGTATTGCACTTGAAAGAAAAGGGGGTGATCCTGCAATCTTTACATTCTAATTGCTTACTATTATAGAACACATTGCATTCCATATTGAATCGTTCCAGCTTCTTGTAAATTTGGTTAGCTAATATTTTGTTATCAGACATTGAAAATGACGTTTTTATAACTGCCAAGTGTTCAGATTTTTATGTACTTGTTCCGTTTTTTCAGTCTTGTTCCGGGAATTCGATTTGGATCCACAGTACTCAGATTTTTATTTTCCATAATATTTATATTTTATTGTATGCAGATCTGCATAAGAGTATCTACAAGACATGAAATCGGAAGTAGGTCACGAAATGAGAAACAAAGTCTGGAATTTTAAGATGGAAGTTTTCCCGTTTTTTCATCTAAAAATCCGTTTCCACGTAATTGCGTCTGTTTCTAATTAATGTGGGAGAAACACATTTGCATCGACTGAAATTTTTATGATTATTTCTTGTTATATTCAAGAAGACTATTTTTCAGACATATTATTAAAGAAATGAAGAGCTATATTGCACGAGTACTGGGTACCGCGATAAACGGCATTTGTTCGCGATCTTTTTTATATTTCGTTTTATTGTGAAAATACTTTTCCACTTCTACAATCTGTTTGCATTGTCTAAAATGTTTGTAATTACTTCTTATATACTATATTATACAGAAAAACTATTTTTCAAGCGTATTTTTAATGACATGAAAGGCTATTTTGCAGCAGTATCGCGATAAACGGCATTTGTGCCCGATCCTCTATATTTCGTTTTATTTTGAAAGTATTTTTCCACTGTTACAATTTGTTTGCTTCGTTTAAAATGTTTGTAATTATTTTGCATATATAATATACAAAATAATTCAAACATAAAAATAGTTTTTCTATATAATAGAAAAACTATTTTTCAAATGTATTATTAATGAAATAGAAGGCTATTTTGCAGCAGCATGAGGAAAAACTGTATTAGTGCGTGATTTTTCCTCGTGCAATGTGTTCCTATCTTTTTTTCTGGTAGGTTGGCATCTATGCATTTTTTATATCAAACCCTAAAATTAATGTGATTCATACTTTTTTATTATTATTACCCAGGCTGTCTAGCTCACCCAAAGGGTGTAGATGAGTTTCAAGGGTATGATTTATATTTTGTCAAAGCGACAAGAAAAATAGTAGCAACTATAAAACAAAAACTTATTATTGACTTGTAAATACTGAACCCTAGCTGCCAACTCTGCATTTCTTCGTGAAGCTCCGATATTTGCATTTACTGTCGATTTCTGGAGAAATATGCAAATCCCCCCCCCCCCCCCCTTTTTTTTTAAACTTTTAAGATGAATATATAGTAAACAGATTTTAAAATGAAATTCCATACTTTGGCAAAATTGGCCACAAAAAGTGACTAAAATTCGCTCAAGATTACCTTATAATATTTTAATTTTAAATGTGTTTCATTCTTATTTGTAAGTAATATGAGAAAGATTATATGGAAATGTCACTAAAATGTGCATTTATACGTGATTATCGGTTTATCCTGTTTTATTATCATGTATTTTCCATTCTTGCAATTTGTTTTCATCAACTAACACTTTTATATTAATTGCTGTTTTAACTCAGGAAAATTAATTTTCAAGCATGAAATGAACAGGTATTGGGGCAATGACTGTACAAGATAAGTTAACCATAATTGAAAATTGTTAAATAGAAGTTTTTTTTTTTTAATTTGTTGTATTTTTATGCCCTTTTTGCCAAGTAAAAACAAATTAGCAATTTTTTCTATTTATTTTTTCTTGAGTTTCTTTTTCAGTTTATTTTAAATTTTAAGAAAATTAAAAAAAAAAATTTAATACAAAAATCTGAATTATTCTTTTTTTATATCTTTAACAAAAATGAGCATTTAAAAAATAGTTGTTATTGTTAGAGTTGTAAAAATGGCAACTAGCCGTGTCTATTTGGCACCTAGAGTCAGAACCTATAGGCGTCAAATGACGCCTAGTTCAAATTTTTAATTTCTAACACTGCTTGTAATGCCAAATTTTTTGTCAAATTTTCAGCCTCCCCAGTCAGAAATCTCGCACTACACTATTGCTAGGTACATCTGTGCCTCTCTACTTAGTGATAACATGATGGTTCATGTTCTTGCAGGTTGTCTGCTGGGAGTGTTCTTTCACCTATCCTGTGGTGTCTAGTTCTGGCCTCTTCTGGAGAACATTACTAGTTCTGACTTTATCCTGTATCGGTTATACTGACGATGTTGTAATCATTGCTAGAGGCAAGTTTGGTAACACTGTCTCTGATATTATGTCTGGTGCCCTTAGAAGTATTGAGATCTGGTGCAACAATGCAGGTCTCTTTGTTAATCCACAGAAGACTTCCATGGTTGCATTTACCAGAAAACGAACTCTCAACCTTAGAGATATTTATTAACACAAACTTATCTATTCTAAAGAAGTAAAATTCTTAGGAATTCATTTTGATATGGACCTTAATTGGAAGAGGCACTTTGATTGCTGTGTGACTGAAGCCAGAAGAATTTTCTGGTCCTGCAGAAGTGCTATTGGAAGATCCTGGGGATTGAATTGGATCCATTGGATTTATTCCATGGTGATCTGTCCCATCATTACCTATGGTTCTATTGTCTAGGGTCAGGTGTGAAACTGCCAAGTTAGATATAATTGGGCTTCAAAAGATGGTTTGTATTGCAATTTGTGCATGCATGAAAACTACTCCCACTACAACTCTTAACTCTTGCTCAGACTGCATCCTCTTTACATGCATAATGAGGCTGAGACTCTCATAAACCTAAAAAGACTTGAATATTTGGGCCACTGGAAAGATTACTCAAAGTATTTGTCTTGGAATAATCTAAATATAAATATTATGAATCACCCATATGCCTTTGACAAACCTTATGGGATTCAGATCTCTTCATAGGATGACTGGAGGAAGAACTCTACCTATGAAGTGCATTGTATTGTACACTGATGGCTCCAAACTTGATCTTAGGACTGGTGCTGGCGTATGCTGTCCAGATGATGGTACAAAACTGTTTTACCCACTTCGCAGCTACACTACTGTCTTTCAGGCTGATGTCTTTGCTATTCTAACGTGTTGCAGATGCTCTGACAGAAACTATAGGAGTAACCACATCTCTATCTGCTCTGGCAGCCAGGCTGCTCTTATGACTTTGAGAAAGTTTACTATAACCACTTCCCTTCCTTGTCTCGGAGTGCTATACTGCACTCTGTAATATTGCCAGCAACAATTAAGTCATTCTTTATTGGGTGCCTGGACATTCAGGCATTCTGGGTAATGAAATGGCTGATGCTTTGGCTAGAAATGGTTCAAGTACGCTCATTGTTGGTCTAGAGCCAGCTTTGGGTATCACTGATGAGTTGATAAGAACTGTTTATGGCATCTTCAGGAGGCTGCAGTGCAAGGACTTGTGTGACTTCAAGGGCCAAAGGCAGGCAAAAGAACGGAACTGTGAGTGCCCTAGTGTGCATCATGCAAGCTCAATAGAACTGTCATTAGAAGAGTTGTTGGACTCCTTACTCGGCACTGTACCCTTAAAAGACACCTAAGCATTATGGGTGTTACTAAGGACCTATCTGTAGATGTTGTAAGTATAGTGAAGAAACTGCCTCACACATACTCTATGACTCTGGAGTGTTTTTCTGCTCATAGGTTCGAGCACTTGCGTTGACATGCGATCAAGCCCTGAGATTGCAGGATATTCCTGTCAAGTATCTGCTGATCTTTGCCTCGGCTACTAGTCTCTTCTCTTAGGAGCTGTATAACTTTTGGGGATAGTACAATAGACCTCTGGTCCCTGTGCTAGGCTCTCTCTGAGCTACCCACCTCTAAGTCAAGTCATTATGCATTCAGTATGTACCCAAAGGTGATACAGACCATTGGATTCCACAGAGAATGGGAGCAAGTACCTAAATTCAATCTTTAAAGAGTGCCGGATCAATGCCATCGATCCCTGGGGTTTTATAGGGCCTAAAAGAATTAATTGCCCAAATAACTCTGTCAAGAGTGACAACTTTCTTCACAATACCCCACTTACTACTATTACAAATAGAAGTGGAACATGCAATAGAAATAGTGTTGTAACTATTTTTCTCCAAAGCTGGAAAGTGAACCCTAAACAATTCAGCAAGTATCCCCTCCTCAGATTGAGAGAACTTACGATTGGGTAACTTAATGGTGCTTAGATTACAATTCCTGTCCTTTGATATATTTTTTACCAATTTCACAGTGGCAGATATCTCTTTTATGCCATCACAGTCAGTGTTAGAAATTAAAAATTTGAACTAGGCGTCATTTGACGCCTATAGGTTCTGACTCTAGGTGCCAAATAGACAATGCTAGTTGCCATTATTACATTTTTAACAATAACAACTATTTTTTAAATGCTCATTTTTGTTAAAGATATAAAAAAGAATAATTCAGATTTTTGTATTAAAAATTGTTTTAAAATTTTTTTAAATTTAAAATGAACTGAAAAAGAAACTGAAAAAAAAAAAATAAATAGAAAAAATTGTTAATTTGTTTTTACTTGGCATAAAAAAACAACAAATTAAAAAAACAAACTTTTATTAAACAATTTTCAATTATGGTTATCTTATCTTGTGCAGTCATTGCCCCAATAACCCTTTATTTCATGCTTGAAAATTAATTTTCCTGAGTAACAGCAATTAATATAAAAGTTTTAGTTGATGAAAATAAATTGAGAGAATGAAAATAAATGATAATAAAACGTAATAAACCGATAAACACGTATAAATGAACATTTTAGTGACATTTCCACACACATATCATCTTTCTCATATTACTTACAAATATAAGAATTAAACACATTTAAAATTAAAATATTATAAGGGAATCTTGAGCGACATTTAGTCACTTTTTGTGGCCAATTTTGTCAAAGTATGGAATTTCATTTTAAAATTTGTTTACTATATTCATTTTCAAAGTTTAAAAAAGGGGGGGGGGGGAGGAATTTGCATATTTGTCCGGAGATCGGCTGTCAATGCAAATATCGGATACTTCACGAAGAAATACAGAGTTGGCAGCTAGGGTTCTGTATTTGCAAGTCAATAATAAGTTTTTGTTTTATAGTTGCTACTCTTTTCCTTGTCGCTTTGACAAAATATAAATCATACCCTTGAAAATGATCTACACCATTTGGGTGAGATAGACAGCCTGGGTAATAATAAAAAAAAGTATAAATCACATTAATTTCAGGGATTGATATAAAAAATGCACAGATGCCAACCAGCAGAATAAAAGATAGGATATATTGCATGAGGAAAAATCGCGCACTAATACCGTTTTTCTCCATATTGCTGCAAAATAGCCTTCTATTTCATTAATAATACGTTTGAAAAATAGTTTTTCTGTATAATATACAAAATAATTACAAACATTTTAAATGATGCAAACAACTTGTAACAGTGGAAAAATACTTTAAAATAAAACGAAATATAGAAGATCGCTCAAAAATGCCGTTTATCACGATACTGCTGCAAAATAGCCTTTCATGTCATTAAAAATACGCTTGAAAAATAGTTTTTCTGTATAATATAGTATATACGAAATAATTACAAACGTTTTAGACGATGCAAACAGATTGCAGAAGTGGAAAAGTATTTTCACAATAAAACGAAATATAAAGAAGATCACGGACAAATGCCGTTTATCGCGGTAACCGGTACTCATGCAATATAGCTCTTCATTTCTTTAATAATACGTCTGAAAAATAGTTTTCTTGTATATAACAAGAACTAATCATAAAAATTTTAGTCGTTGCAAATGTGTTTCTCCCACATTAATTAGAAACAGACGCAATCACGTGGGGATTTTTGGATGAAAAATCGGGAAAACCCCCATCTTAAAATTCCTGACTTTGTTTCTCATTTCGTGACCTACTTCCGATTTCATGACTTGTAGATACTCTTATGCAGATCTGCATACAATAAAATATAAATGTTATGAAAAAGAAAAATCGTACTACTGTGGATCCAAATCAGATTCCTGGAACAAGACTGAAAAAATGGAAAAAGTACATAAAAATCTGAACATTTGGCAGCTATAAAAACGTCATTTTCAATGTCTGATAACAAAATATTAGCTAACCAAATTTGCAAGACGCTGGAACGATTTAATCTGGAACGCAGTGTGTTTGTTCTATAATAGTAAGCAATTAGAATGTAAAGACCGCAGGATCACCGGATCACCCCCTTTTCTTCCAAGTGGGATACGTAGATCTACGAGAGAATAAAGGGGAGGGCAGCAATAGAAACTCGTTAAATACCCGGAATCTCAGACATTGGAATGTCGGAGGATAAAGCAAACAGATAAATTCTTCAGAAGTGCAATTTCAGGTCTTGAAGGGTGGGGGTTAGTTGAAGTACAATAAAGATCCCAATGTTTCCTTCCCTGAATAGACAGAGGGGTATTTTACTGTCTGTGTACCACCTGCAGATTTATCACTGCGGGCGTGTATAAAATGCCGCTATTCTTTTGACCACTGTCCAGTCTTCTACTAGGGATCCTAATTTAGTCAAAGGGAAAGGCAAGACTGATATTTAACAATAGCATTGTTTGGCATCAAATTTGATGACCAGATTGAAGAATCTAGTCGTCAAATTGAAATTTCTAGTTGCAAATTACGACTAACGACTGCTAATTTCGAACACTGATCACAGTAGTTCCTCCAAGAGTTCCTCTTGGATTCTCTAACAGCTTTATTGTAGAAGGTAAGGGCAATTTTGTAAATCTGCCACTCGCCATTTTTTTGTCTCTATTAACACTAGAACAATGGAAGAGGCCACTTTGACCGTTGCCGTCATTCTAGGAAGATCATTGATTTGTTTTTTTATTATAAAGCCTAGAATAATTTTCTTCTGTGTTTTCAATAACTTTAAGAAAATAAGGAAAGTCATAAAATTTCAATGGACTGGGATTAGCCATTTTGGAGGAATCGTTTCTCAAAGTAGTTATGCAGTCCAAATGACTGCTTCCATTGTTCTAGTGTTAAAGAGCCTTCTGCATTTGTTACGTAATCTGCTGAGCTCTTTCGACCACCAAGGAACTAAACTTGGGGGGTCAGTTTTAGTAGCTGTACAGTGCTGGTAGTATGACAGGAAAATGGCCTGTTGCAACTGGTCATCAGCCAAATTCAAGTCAACTACTAAAAAATACTTATCAAATTGACCCCCCGGTCTTGGTGTAGAAGTCTCCTTTGTAGGAACCCTAATTTGCTTGCCTTGGGTTCATGCCTTTGGTCCCCAGTCTTGAGAAGCCTTTAACAGAAAAGGTAATTAGACAGTGATCAGATAAAGTTATTCCATCTGATGCATTCCAATTTGTTATACATATGGTTAAATCAATAACCTCACTTCCGTTTTACTGTGCCTGTTAATACATTAGTAGATTTCCTATGCAGGGTGTCCCAAAAAGATTGAAACATGCTTTAATTCTTTACCTGTTGGAGATAATTGGGCAATGTAAATTGCAAAAATGTTGAAAGTAAGGTAGGATGGAAATAAGACTATGTTAATGAAATAGTGCTCCCAACAATTTTCAAAAAGTTACACTTTTTAAATTCTTATACGATCCCCTTGGACAAATTTGGTCAATCAGAAAATTTTTATTTTTAATACAACAAGATCATTAAAAAAACCACATATCTGTATCTTTAAAATCAACTGAATTATAATAAAGGAAAAAATCTGACTTATGTCACCTTTCTGTACCATGTGAAAGGCTGTTTCATCAGCGAAAATAAGGATCATAAACAAATTAACGGTGGAAATTGTTTAAATAAAAAAAAGTACTTAAAAATACTTAATTATTGAAAATGTATTTAGTTATTGAAAAGTACTTAAGAATCCGTGATGGCATCGTGAGCCTACGTGGAATTCGCAAAACTGTCTCCTATGTATTATCTTCCAGTTTTACCTTTTTTGTGATATGTTACAAATTTACATTTTTAATTTGATATATGGTCCCCATTCACAATGTTCAATTTTTAATTAAATATAACTCGCTCAATTTTAAAGATACAGATATGTGGTTTTTTTTAATGATCTTGTTGCATTAAAGATAAAAATTTTCTGATTGATCAAATTTGTCTGGGGGGGGGGGGGGGGGGGGGGTCATATAAAAATTTAAAAAGTGTAACTTTTTGAAAATTAATGGGAGGACTATTCATTAACATAGTCTTATTTCCTACCTTACTTTCAACATTTTTGTAATTTACATTGCTTACTTATCTCCAACAGGTAAAGAATTAAAACATGTTTCAATTTTTTTGGGACACCCTGTATTTTACTTTTAAAACACAACTGATATCAATTTTAGAATTAACCTTATATTTTATTGGAATCAATTAATAAAATGCACTCTAAGGCAAAAAAAATCAATGCACCAAGAAAGAATTATCCAAATGAGACAAATTTTGATATGTGTAATGTGGATGTATGGAAAAAGAAATGATTAGAATTTTAGAACAATTGGATGATTTATTGCACTGAAAGATCTATACAAAGTGAGCATGTCAAATATGGCGTTGGTCTACCTCTGGCCTTGATACAAGCTGTTACCCGACACAGCATTAATGCATAAAGTTGCAGGATGTCGTTCTGAGGGATGTCATTCCAAATGGCCTCCACTTGACGAGCTAATTCGTCTACATTCTGAGATGGTCGCAGGCGACGCCCCATCTCAGCCCAAATGTGCTCAATAGGTGAGAGATCTGGGGATCTGGCTGGCCAAGGAAGTGTGTTGTAAGCACACAGACATTCAATAGAGAAGTGTGCCACGTGTGGCCTGGCATTATCTTGCTGAAAAGTTAGCCCGGGGTGTCGTGAAAGGAATGGCAATACAACGGGTCGTAGAATGTCGGCAACATACCGCTGTTTTGTGATGGTGCTACAGAGGACTATCAATGGGGATCTGCTATCAAACTAAATGGCATCCCAGACCATAACTTCCTGTTATCGGACCGTGTGTCTTCTGACAGTAAGAGCAGGATCCTGACAATGCCCCGGTTGTCTCCAGACACGTCTGCGCTGGTCGTTGGGACTCAGTTAGAAATGGGACTCATCATTGAAGACAATTCATTCCCAATCCCAACAATTCCATGTTGATTGGGCCCGATACCATTGCAATCGCTGTTGACGGTGCATACTGGTCAGTGGTAGGTGGCGTAATAGGTGCCACGAGTATATATTCCGCTCCTGTAGTCATCTGTTAATAGTCAGGGTGGTCACTTCCGTGTTTGTCTCACATTGGATGGTTGATAACTAAAAATCCCGTGCTGTCACAGCTGTTCTGATAATTGCTCTATCTTCCTGTTCTGTTGTTACTCTAGGCTGGCCACTTGCCGCTGAAATCTGCCATTCCGGATCCATTCCTGCCAACATTGTTTAATTGCTGCAACGCTCCTACCTAAATTCTGATCAATTCGGTGATGTGTCTAACTAGCCTCATGCAGTTCAACCACACGCCCTCTTTCAAACTCCTTTGTATGCTCGTAGTGGCCGGTTATTCGCCGGCGAGGCATTGTTACAATCAAGGTATGTAAATGAAATGTAATCGAAATCCACTGAACTTTTTGTTCTTGAAAGCGAGGTTCACTCCTTGTATACACCACCATGGTGCTCAGTTTCAATGCACTGTAGTTCTGACTTTTCATTTATTGACTGTGAATTTTTGATCATTTGCATATTCGGTCAAAAGGTGTTTGTATGTAAAGTTTCATTACTATCGGATTATTTTTCAGGGTGCATCGATTTTTTTGTCTTAGAGTGTATTTTAAGTACATGGAATGGGGGAAAGTAAATATCTGCTCAAAATCATGCTGTGATCAACCAGTTAATCATAATTTTGACTGGTTGCACTAAAATAAGAAAATGACTTAAAAGCTGTCTCTGTGAGATATAGATTTGAGTAAAAAGCAATAATGAAGTTTTGGGTTTCAAATACTTCTCAATAATCTCCCTATAATATTAATCGACATACTAATGAAAACCAAATTGAGTTGAATTCCATAACATTTTAAATGATTCATATTTTATAATGAAACTGGTGATGCCTGTATTCAGTATATGTTTTTGCTGTAAAATATATCATGATAAATGCCAGAATTGTGAATTCTTGGTCAACACTGTAGCAATTTATGTGAAATATCTTAGCAAATGATAAAGACTTGTAATTCTAATGTTAAGCAATAATAATGAGTCTTGCTTTACTAATTTGTCTTTTCAATCAAGTTATTTAGACTATTTCACCAACTTAGTGACCCATACCATTAAATGCCTTCCTTATATCCTAATTGCCTATCCTTCTAACATTTTAAAGGTTTAAAATTTTCAGAGATCATAACTTTTCCCTATCAAATCATACGAGGTGTGAATGAAAAGTAAAGATACATTGCTTATATGCAGAAAGGTAATGTTTTTAGTGTGTACTTTGGCAACACTGGCTTTGACCTTGATCCTTTCAGTCAGTTATCATTGCTACACTGAGTCTGGTTCGAGTAACATGTGCTGGATCAAACTCCTACCAAATGTGAAGTGCACACCATCATATGTTTTCTTAATGCAAAAGGTAAATGGCCAGTGGTTATCCACAAAGAAATTGTTTCTGTTTATGGGAACAGTATGAATTGACAAAATGTAATGAAGTGCCATGAATTGTCTGGAGCCAGAAACGATATTCATTACAAATACAGGAGTGGTATGCCGTCTGTGATCTCTGATGAACTTTTGCAAAGAACTAAGGAAGCAGTTCATGTAAATTGGCATTTCACAATAAGATAATTGCATGAAATCATTTCAGAAGTGTTTAAGACAGCTCTTCATGAAGCTATGACTGTAACATTATGGTACAGGAAATATTGTGTGGCTGGGTATCCAAAATGTTAACGGATGAACATAAAATGAAATGGATATGCTTTACACTTGACTTCCTCACATGCTACTTACATCCAGGAGATGCTTTTCTTGACCACATTGTGATAGGTGATGAAACTTGGGTTTATCACCATTCACCTGAATCCAAACAATGGTGCCGTGCAATGGTGCCGTGCTGTACACATTCCCCAAAAGTCACAAAATTCAAAACTTCAATTTCAGCCGAAAAATGATGGCTTCTGTTTGCTGGGATAAAAAGGCATTCTTATGATTGATTTCATGCCTCCTGGCACCACAATTAATGCTGTTGAATATTGCCAAACCTTGCAATGCATTTGATAGGCCATTCAAAACAAATGGAAGGGAATGCTGAAAAGTGGCTCTCACTCTCACCTGCTTCATGAGAATGCTCAGTCTCATACTGGGATTGTCACCCAAGTACTTATCAAAGGATTCAAGTGGGAAGTTTTCAGCCATCTGTCATACAGCTTGGATCTTGCACCCAGCGACTTCCACTTGTTTCTTTACCTGAAGAAATATCCTTCAGGACAACCCTCCATGATGATGATGAGATCAAAAATGAAGTTGAAATGTGGTTCTGGAAGCAGGTAGTAGAATTCTATGACTCTGGAATACAATAGCTAGTACCCATATTTAACATGTGTTTGAACAATGTTATGTCAAAAAATAACACATGTACCCGAAAAATAATTTGTAGTGGATGTTTTGTCAAATAAATATGTTTTAAATGAATGCTAGCCATTGTATCTATATTTTTTAAACATGCCACGTAATTATGTATGATATTGTACATCATATGTTTGTTAGGTAGTTCAATTAACTACAAACTGAATTATTTAAATTTATCAGTGAATTAATTACTTTACTTTACTGGACTGATTTTGCCACGATCAATTTTCCTTTAACATATCCATTCCTTACATTTAGAAGGCATTGGTCAAATGCTAATTAGTGGCAGATAAGAAGGAATTGTTTTAACAAATAGTAGATTTTATGGTGCATTTTAATTTGTCTTATTTCTGATAATTATCGTGTTTAGATTCAAACTGCAAAGTTCTTTCCAGAATATCACAGATTTTTACATTAAATATAAGTGTGCTAAAGATAAGTTGAGAAATCTAAGGAATAACTGCAAGAACAACTGCAATTAATGATTAACAATTACTAGTCCCGTGTAATTGCAATTGAATGAAATCACAATTACAATTAAATATAATAATCACAATTACAAGTAATTGCCATAAATTTTTTTGCAATTGAATTGTAATTGAATTTTCTTAATTAGTTAAACAGATCAGAAGGTTGCGTGTTCAAGTCACGTCCAGGTCACCACTTGTGGAGGGTTTTGATCCACTTGTAGATGTGATACTAATTTATTCTCCACAAACTCCACAGCCGGGGTCTAAAATATCCCCGGTAAGTAATTTACTCAGGATTTAGGCTCATGAATCACATCACACAATTCAGGACCTACATTTTTTTTAACAATGGTAAACATTAAAAACAGAAGAAATCATAAGAACATGCCAACTTGGCATACAAACATGATAAGTCAGATCATTATCCGAAACTGACATTCTGCAGACCTGTTGATTCAGGAATCTTTAGAAGAGTCGGAATCTGGACTAAAATATGAAAAGGTCTGTCATCCAGCTGGCAGATCAGCCTTTTTATATCCGGATCGGCACATGTGCTGAACTCTGTGTTGCAAGCTCTGCCAAACAGGTATTAATTTATTAATGTGCTACTTCATCTGATAGGGTACTGTGCATGGCTGTTTGGAAGAGGTGTTGTGGTCTTTCAATGCCATTA
Source organism: Amaurobius ferox (assembly GCA_951213105.1). NCBI lineage: Eukaryota > Metazoa > Arthropoda > Arachnida > Araneae > Amaurobiidae > Amaurobius > Amaurobius ferox. The sequence continues at coordinate 78,046,439 of OX578133.1, read as the reverse complement.
GTAACATTACAAAAATCTGAACTGACAAAGCAAAGTTTACCACATTTTTAGAACTAGATGATTTATAAATTTTAGACAAAATGAACATTTTAGTTTATTTAAATCACATAACTTGAATATTTGTGAGTAAGGATTAACTTTTATTAGGTTGATGTATGATTTTGCTTATATAATTTTTTTTCTTAAAATTTTAGGTGTCATGTCAGCAAGAGGATTGCTACAAAATCCTTCTCTTTTCACTGGAACTGAAGCTGCTTCACCTGCTTGTATAAAAGATTTTATGGATATATCATTATCATATGGTGCTACATTTACTAATTTGCATCACCATTTAATGTTTATGCTAGAAAGAATTATGCCAAAACATGAAAAGAAATTATTTAATTCATACACATCTCTGACCTCTGTGTTGGATCACTTGACAAATTATGCTTTTTGTGAAGTTTGAGTGTGTATGTATGTTATGTATTTCATTTGTTGGTTTAAATATTGCTCCAATACTCAACAGAACTATATAATTTATTTTCTGCAGCATGATATAATCACGTATGATTTTATAGATATACTTATGATTTGGTTTAATTGTGGCTATAGCAAAGTCTGTGTAATTAAATGAAATATCAAAAGAAAGGTGCTATTCTGACAACTAAAACACATCTTTGCAGTGTTTTTCAGTCTCCTTTTGTTGATGAGAGTTATTAAAAATTTTAAGTGATTAATTTAAGAGTAATTGTGTATGTATGTTATTTGTTGATTTAAATATTACTCATGTTTATATATGATTTATTTTCTGCAGCATAATGAAATAACACATTGACGTGTTTGTGATTTTATAAAAAAACTCATTTATTTTAGTTGCTGCTGTAGCAAAGTTGCACTGCTGCAATTAAAATTGGTTTTAATTTTTTGATGTACTTAAACCAAATACCAGTAAAAAAGAGCCATTATTCTGCCAACTGAAACCTCTTTGTAATATCTTTAAAGTACCTTTATTGAAATACCTTTCAGCTTAAGAGCTTTAGATGTAGTTTTAATTTGATTAAAATCACCTTTTGATAAATGCAGTTCTCTGTATGACCAAAAAAAAAAAAATGCTGAGTTACTCTAACAATTAAATGTATTAAAATTAGTTTTTCTTAAATGTTCAGTTTTTTAATTCAGTGCTATCTATGCCTCCTAAGTTTTAATTTTTTTTTTTCTCTTTAACCATTTTAGAATAATTGAATTAACAAAATTACAAAATATATTGCTAAGTAATATAGGAAGCATGCAAATAACATTTAAATTCACATATTGTTCTTTAACCCTTTCGCGACGGTGGCATTCCGCAGCTGCCGCGGCCCAAAAGACTGAGCACTTTGCTTCCGAACTGTTCCCAAAGGACGGCAAATTTTTTGCACTAAGCCTAACTCTCGAAAAAAATTCACTACAAATCACCTATTCAACACAGAAATCTACTTTTTTCAGGAATGAAAAAAATATTTATTTTCTATTTAATGTATATTTTTCATACAGATCTGAATACAAAATACTCGTTAGTTGCTCCCATTCTTTTATCCGAAATAAACAAATAATTTCACTGCCTCTAACCCCCCCCCCCCCCCCCCAAAAAAAAAAAAAAATACTCTCTTATATTCCTATGATTCACCAACGAAATCATAACACTAAAATAAAAATAAAACCCGAAACTCAATTATAAAATTGTTAATGCTACGAGAATTGCTCTGTCTGTTTATATTACAAAATCATGTTTCACCGCTCCAAATGGAGAAATAGTTCATTCGATCCTCCTTATGCCAAGGTCATGCATCTGCAAAATACATTGAAGTTAGTTCCACGGACATTTAACGCCATCTAGTAGACAAATAAAAATGTTCCACGTGAAGGCACGCATGCGTGCCACTCTCAGTTTACGGTAAAGTTTCCTCCGTCACGAGTGCGTGCCGTTCGTCCTTGAATGTAAGTTTGCAGCCCGAAAGTTTGAAGAGTGTAAGTTTGTTCCTCCTAAAAAGGTTAATATTTTAACTTTAAAATGTTTAAACATGTTTTCCTATTTTAATTTCATATATAGGTTTCTAATTAGTAATAACATTGTTTTTCACTCAGTTTTAAATAAAGGATAAGTTTTCTGACAATAATAATAGGAAATAATAATAGGCAAATGACAATAATAATAGGTTTTGTGTTCTTATATAATAGTATTTTGTAGAGTGTTGTGATAAGAGATCACAGGAAGGGAATATTGAATTCATTAAATCAGATCATTAAAATTTCCTGCAATCTCCTATTACGAACATCTCAAAAGAGCGGACAGCCTCGTGTAGTCATTCGGACAATTAAGTTGTAATTATAATGAATAGTTAATGTAAGGGTGTCGTACAGTGGGAAAAATAATTTTAAAAAATTAATTCCATGTGTTGTGTTTGTTAAGAGTGGAATAATTATATATATACTACATGAGAGGCCTGGGAACACATAAACACAAAAATTGTTTAAATATTCATGTTGTTAATTATTAATGCATTTTATAATTACCTACCAGTATCTTTTCCTAATACAATCCTATTTTTAAATATGTACTTAGATGTGTTAAAAATGCTTAAAATATATTTGTTAAGAAGACTTAATTACTCTGATTTTTTTCATCTTATTCACTCATAAAAAAAATGTGCATATCAAAGTCCTTTTGGGTTCTCTCTTGAAATTTTGCACATTTTTTGTCATAAATAAAAATATTGTCTAATTTATTCTAATATACATATATATATATATATATATTCAATGTTATATATATATATATATATATATATATATATATATATATATATATATATATTCAAAGATCTCATATATAGAGATTCAAGAAGTATCAGTTGAATCAATAAAAGTATTCTTTATTTGTACTTTAATAAAACATTTATTACACACTGGTTCAATCACTCAATTATATTGTAGATTAAGAGTTATCATGAGTCTATCAATTCATGATTAGTCTTAATTCTTCAAAACAAATTTTCTTGCACAAAATTTTAGCAATTGAGAAAATAATACATCAATAGATTAGACAGGAATTCACAGAGCTATGTTAGGCTAACTTAATCTAGGATACAAAAAATTAATGTTCATTTATCTGAATGATCATTGAAATCCTCACTTCACTTTTTGGAAATAAAGCAGGAACAATGGTGATTTATAATCAATTGGCACCACGTCTGCATACAATAGACAAAACCAAGAACAAAACGCTTTTAAAAAACGAAAGGTCTTTTATTTAACATCCTAAAAGACGTACAAAAATTGTTGAAAACAGCCAGAGCGCTTTCGGAAGTATATATACGCCCTTCATCAGTGGCTACATGAGTAGTAAAAGCATGGAATGTTTATATATATAGAGACCATTTTAAAACAAATTTGCATAAAATATAAAATGGTAAATGAACTTACTAAAATAATACAAGAAATATACACTGAAATTACACAATAAGTTTAAACACTTACGAATTTTAACTAATACAAGAAAAGAACTAATACAAATTTTAGAAAAACGTCAAGCATGATATTCCTGAGAATGACGTCACAAAAAACTTTTAAGAGATTTGAATTGCATAGAGTCGAGAATGATTCGCCAAGCATAATTTAAAATTTGAACAGCATCAAAATTACAAATTGATTCACGGTAAATATAAATAAACAGGGATTCATAAAGAAGAATACTACGTGGATTGTTACAACGAACCAAAAGGAAAGTTTTTTCAAAAATGGGAAGAAATTTATCATTAGCCACATATTGAGCAAGAGCCGTAGAAAGTTTACCAGATTTGACATCGCCAGCATGTTCTGCTAAATGGATGCCAACAGTACGCAGGGTCTGCGCTAGCCATTCGCCTGCGCTAGCCATACGTGCCAAATGCGAAAAGATCGCAAAATTGGCGATAAAAAAAATACTTTGGCGAAAAAAATGGCGAATGATTTTTTGGAAATTGAAAATTTCGTAAATATTTTTTTGGGAAGTAATATGGAATAAAAGTCAAATTTAATGTGGAATAAAAGTCCGATTTAATTTGGAATAAAAGTCTGATTTCAGACAAGTAAGCCTATGACATACGAGCGTTGTCTCCCATCTGTTTTGGGGACGCTCGGGAAGAAATAAAAACGGGAAGAAATTTATCATTAGCCACATATTGAGCAAGAGCCGTAGAAAGTTTACTAGATTTGACATCGCGAGCATGTTCTGCTAAACGGATGCCAACAGTATGTTTTGTACTACCAATGTAAAATTTATAGTCACCAGTAGGGGATAACAGGGGAACGACATACACCCCAGCAAAGCTTTAAAAGTCATCAAAATTTCCAAGTTTATCAGATCGAATACGGTTAAATAAAGTGGTAATATTAGAGTGAGCGGGTTTGAAACCAAATTCATGGCAGAAATTAATAAAAGGACGGAAAATCCTAGGATGGTAAGGAACACTAGATTTATGGACTAAACGATCTTTAATAGCAACAAGTTTAGTATCAACTTGAGTGAATTTAAGACGAACGTGGGCAAAGATCTTATGTATAAATTCAAAAGAATAAGCAGCCTCATGGCCAAGTTTAAAAATAAAATTAATTTCATCAGTTAAAGCGGGGATAGAAGAGCAAACATTAAATGCGCAATTAAAATACGCGTTAAAAGAAGCTTTTTTAGAGGATACAGGATGGAAAGAATTAGCAGGAATACAGGAGTTAGTAAAAGTGGATTTACGGGAAAACGGAAGTATGAAAACCAAAATCAGAACTGGTGACCAGAACATCAAGGAAAGGCAAGGAACAGTTAGATTCATGCTCAACAGTAAAATTAATCATTACAGACTTGGATTAGGCGAGTACTGATGAAGGGCGTATATATACTTCCGAAAGCACTCTGGCTGTTTTTAACAATTTTTGTACGTCTTTTAGGATGTTAAATAAAAGACCTTTCGTTTTTTAAAAACGTTTTGTTCTTGGTTTTGTCTAATGGTGATTTATCCTTATTCAATTAAAATCAGTCAACCTACCTGACTTCTCATTCACTTCAATATTAGGTCAAAAAATTTGTTGCATTAAGCTATTTTTTTTTAAATGATAAAGAACTGATACCTCCCTCTCTTCTCTTTTTTTTTTCAAAATCTCAAAGAGAAGCATACTTATTGTACAAATTTAGCTTGATTGTCTAAATATAAACAAATGTTCCATTATATGTATACATACAACCTGGGATTCTTTAGATACAGTAGCCCCTCGTTATATCGTGCTTCAATATATCGTGCATTCAGATATATCGCCCTTCTGCTATGTCTCCCAATTTTTTTTCTGATTTTTTGTTTACATTCTTTTGCTTTCCCAAAATTGTAGTGTTACAACGTGAGTCGCCGGTGGGGCAGGAGCATCGAGAAGGAATAGAAACCATCCTTCTTGATGGGCAGGAGTGAATGAGGGTGAAAAGAAAGCAGGTGGGTAAACCGCATGTCATTGGCTAATCAGTGTTGGAATTCCTTTGTTGTTGTGGTGGATCCTTTTAGCGGCATGAGTGCAGAGTTCATTTATTAGTTCGAACGAGTTCTTGCATTAATCATGCCTCCTAAACGAGTCTGTGTGCAAAATTAAAATTGGACATGATTGAAAAAGGTAAAAAAGGTGCAACTCAAATTTCGGTCACTAACAAGCTAAGCATTGGAGCTTCTATTGTGGATAGCTAAAGGAAGAACCTAAATTATGAAAATTTGTGGAAAACATTGATCAATATGAAGGATTAAAGAGAAAACGAGCTCGATTTGCAAATAACGATGAGCTGGACAAGGCATTATTCTTATGGTTCAAAGAATAGCATGCACTAGGAGTTCCTTTATCAGGCCCCCATCATCAAAGAGAAGGCGAAAAAGCTGAAGCCATATGAAGAAACCGATTTTATAGTGAGCGATGGTTGGTTTTGGCGGTTGCAAAAAGCGGCATGACATTGGACAGAGCGTAATTCATGGAGAAAAGCAATCAGTTGACCAAGAAGCTTCTTTGAAATTTCCTGCTGAACTCAAGAAGTAACTGGATGATTTGGATGTAAAAGACGAGCAGATATACAATGCTGATGAAGATGCACTATACTGAAGTTGTTGCCAAACAGAACACACACACACAGGATTTGAAGAAAAGCACGACTAATTTTGGATACAAAAAGCAAAAGGACCGGGTAACACTTCTTTCTGCAACAAATAAAGCAGGAAACCCTAAGTTGAAGATGTTCCTTGTTGGAAACAGCAAAACCCCTAGAGTTTTGAAGAATGTGAATAGGAAGAATCTGCCAGTGACATATGAAAGTTCAAGAAACACTTGGATGACACAAACCTTATTCAAAAAATGATTTTTTTGATAATTTCATCCAATCAGTTCATCTTCTGAGAAATAAGGATTTGGAAGAAAAGACCGTGCTCCTAATAGGTCAATGCAGTGCTCATCCCGGTGAAGAAGAACTTATGTCATCAGATGGAAATATCAAAGCTATGTTTTTGTCACCAAACACAAGTCTTTTTCAACCAATGGACCGAGGAAGAATAATCGCTATGTTCAAAAACATTATCGACAGGAGTTACTGAGCAACCTATTGTTCGTTGAAGAACGGCCACTGTCTATGGCAATGAAAAGTGGGAGCTTAAAATATGCCATGTACATTTCCCAAAAGGTGTGGTTCGCTATTGAATCAGAAACCATTTCTAAATGCTAGCTGAAAGTTTTAAATGATGTCGAACTCAATGATAATGAAGAAGACTCAATAGAGCTTCTAGTTCAACAATCCAAGTCGTTCGGTTTAAATGTGTGTGAAGATGAAGTGAAAGATTGGATTAATGTAGATGATAACAAACCAACTTCTGAAACTCTTTCAGTTGAACAGATTATAGCTCATATACGAGAAGTGGACCCAAAAGGTGATGACAGTTATGATGAAGACACGAGTTCTGTCACCATGAAAGAAGCTGCGGTTATGCTTGAGGAAGCCTACACAGCATTTGAAAGATGCTACTCAAATCATATAAGTGAGATGCAGTTGATTCATTTTCGCTCACTGATATTTTCTGGAAAGAAAGTTCTGAAAGAGAAATCGAAGCAGCTGACATTAGATTGTATGCATGTACCTTCTTCGCAAGAGAATGAAGTGTGTACTATAATCAATTAAATGTGTATGTGCATTTGGACATAAAATTAAAAGGTAAATAAAACTTCTGTGTCTTTATTATGTAAGTGATTATTTTTTATTATTGTACTTTCGCTAAATTTTTATTACATATATTCATAAAAGTATAATTTTTATAGTATCGCCCGATATATCGCGCATTCGGATATACACTTATCCCCCGATTTACATGGCACTTGTTTTACATGATTTCGCTTTTATACGGTTTATAAATTAGCAGATTTCAAAAAATTGATAAAAATGTATATTCTGCTCCATATACGCCCATACAAAGATTTGATGACATTTTTGAATTTTATTCCTTTGGTAACACTGATGAAAACAACAGGGGATTCCCGGTGTTGTAAAATATATACTTTTACGGGAATCCCCGTATAGGGGAATCCCCTTATGTATTTCACAACAGTAAAGCTATCTGGTTCATGCAAGTACATAGTGCAGAAACATTTTAGCAGCAAAGCTTATATTATTGTGCGTTTATCTTTTGAACTGGTAAGTTTTCAACATTTATAGTTTTTCTTGCATCTTTATAGTTTGCGTAAATTTGTTAAGGTTCTATAATGTCAAAGGATGTGAAGAAAAATCAAATGAAAAGAAAAGTTATTTCTTTAGTAACTAAAATTCAAATATTAGACCGTCTACATAATAGAGAAAGAGTAACGGATGTTGCTAAATTTTACTCCATGAATGAAGCCACAATAAGAAAAATTGAAGACTCCATTAGAAAAAGTGTAGCAGCTGGAACCTGCAGCAGTATGAGTACGACTTCATATGTTAGAGATGTTACAATGGAAAATATGGAAAAAGCCTTAGTGATATGGATAGAAGACCAAACTCAAAAGCGAATCCCGATCAATACCAATGCTGTTACAAATAAAGCTTTGAAGATTTATCAATCACTTAAGAATCAGTCGCCGTCGACTTCGTCCGATGAAAACATAGCCTTCAATGAATGGTTCCATAACTTCTTTGTTCCAGATGTCAAAAATTATTTAACTAAAAAGGGATTGCCTTTTAAGGCTCTTCTATTAATTGATAATGCACCAGGTATCTTCCAGATTTACAACACGAAAATGTAAAAGTTGTTTTTTTACCAATGAATACAACTTCCTTATTACAGCCGTTAGATCAAGGGATAATTTCGACTTTTAAAGCACTGTACATCAAGCAAACTTTCAGGTATATCTTAGAACAAAGGAGAATGATGAATCTCTTCCTCTGATGGATGCTTGGAAGAAATTTACAATTTTAGATTGTGTTGAGCATGTTGGACTGTAATACACTCAGGTCAAACGATCAACGCCTGCTGGAAAGCAATATGGCCGGATGTTCTTGAAAGTGGAAATGATAAATCACTAATAGAGCATGAATATTCTCAGATCACTGAGTTGGCCCATACTATAGGAGGAGAAGGTTTTGAAAATTTAGCTCAGGCAGATATTGAAGAAAGAATGGCTGATAAAGAATTGAATGAAGATGATTTAATTAACATGATTCGTGAAACAAGCAAACTTGATGAAGACAATGATTCTGATGAAGAGCAATCTGAACCAGTTGCGTTCACAGCAAGAATCATAAGCGTAGGACTTGATTTGGGAAGAAAATTGGGCAACCATTTCTTACAATATGACACAAATGTTGATCGAGCTCTCCGGTTCCAGCGAGACCTTCGTAAATGCTTAAATCAATATGAAGAGATCTATAACGATTTAGCAAAAAAACCTACGCAATTGTTAATTACTGATTTCATGACAAAGTCTTGTCAACCTGAGATCTTGCCTAATTCGTCAACCATTGAGCCAGAATCACATTAAGAAAGCTCAAGTGATGAAAGTGACATCATACTTATCAGAAAGAAAAGACTGATAGTACATGAAAGTGATGACAATGATTAAACTTATAATTAATTTTTAAGAGTCTTTTTTTTTTCTTTGTTCCTAATGTAAAATAAATTAAATATGTTATATTACTACATTCATATGTTTGTTGTTTTATAAACTAAGTATAATTTTAAGTTTTCTAAGATGTCTTACTTTTGTTTTACTTAAATAAATGACTGAATCATGCACATTTTGGGGTTATTTTTGCTTTACACGATTTTACTTAGCAAAATCCAAGATTTCAATTTACACGGTTTTGTGCAGAACCTATCTTCCGTGTAAATCGGGGGACAGGTGTATCGCACATTTTGTCATGTCTCCTGACAAGCTCGATATAACGAGGGGATACTGTATTAACTTTTCTTCATAGCTTCTATCTATATGAACTTTATCAAAATAATCATTGATTTTTTCTATTAAGAAAATAATAAAAATGGTGAAGCGAAGGGTAAGGGGCACTGAAGCATCCCTACCTCAACACACAACCTATACCTTCAGCAAATTTTTAGGAAACTAACTCGGAGAATGGGAATATCCCACCCAATCTTTTTAGACAACTTCAATGGGCAAGATCATGATCGGGGCTCAGATTCATCCCAAGCGATCTAAACAAACTCTCCTTTCAACTGGAAATGAAGGTTTGTCAACTGCCAGAAGAGTACGCTGTGACCAGCTAATGGTAGAATGCACTACAATTAAATTTAGAAAATGGGGCAAATGCCTTATTAATGAGAGTAAAAAGTAAAAGAAATTTAGAATAATTAAAGATAGAAATTTAAATAATTAAAATAAGTATTTAATGATTATAAAAAGTATTAAATTTTGATTAAAGGAATTAAATCAGTGTTGTGATTCATCATGACATAGAGATACAAAGCTTGTTAAGGAATTCAGTATCACTCATCTATAGACTTGAATTGTAAAACAGAAAACTTTTTGTGCGAGCGAAATATAAATTCATTCATTAATGTTAAAATATAAATAGCTGATGTACTCTATGTTATGACTCAAAATTATGTTATAATTGCATGAAGGTGTTTTTCAGTCTCTTTTTATTGACTGATTTTGACTTAAAAATTTTAAATGATTAATTTAAGAGTAATTGTATTTGTATGTATTTATTTGTTGATTTAAATATTAGTCCAATACATAGGTGTATATATCATTTATTTTGAGCATAATGGCATAACACATTGATGAACTTGTGATTTTATAAAACAACTCATGTATTTTAATTGCAGCTGTAGCTAAGTTTATACACTTAACACCATGTTCCAGTCTCTTTATTTAAATACCTTTATCTTTAGAAGGTTTTAGAAGGTAAATGTGTCATGGTTTTAATTTGAAATATTTACCTTCTGCAAAATACAATTCGCTGTACAACAACCATAGGCACTATGAGTGTATATGATAACAAGAAGTATATTTCTAAGTTTATTTAATAATTTAATATATTAAAATTATTTTTCTAAAATTTTCAGTTTTTTAATTCAGTACTATTTCCAAATTTGTGTTTTTTCTGTTTAACCCTTTCAGAATAATGCAATTGGTTGACAAAATGAACTATAAATATATTGATAGACAATAAGGAGCCGTGTAAATGGCATTTCAATTCACCTATTGTTTCTTTAATATTTTAACCCAGAAATGCTTAAACATGCTTTTTATATTTAAATTTTACATATAGGATTCTAATTAGTAATAGCAGGATTTTTCACCCAGTTTTAAATAAAGAGAAAGGATAGGTTTTCTGCTAATAATAATAAGAAAAGGTTTTTGTGTTCTCATAATAGTACATTGTAGACATACAAAGCTTATCAATCAATTGTATCCATAGACTTGAATTGTAAATCAAAACACTTTTTGTATGAATTATAAATGAATTTCTTAAAGTTATATAAATTGTTAAGATGTAATCTATGTTATTACTTTCTAAATATGTTATAATTGCATAAGTGTGTTTTTTAGTCTCTTTTTGTTGATGTATCTCGACTTAAGAATTTTAAATGAATTATTTAAGAGCGATTGTATTTGCATGTTATTTATTTGTTGATTTAAATATACCAATACTCAGGAATATATATAATGTATTTTTTGCAGCACGATATAACACATTGATGAGCTTGTGATTTCATAAAAAAAAATCATGTATTTTAATTGCAACTGTAGCAAGTTGATACATTTTAAACCAGCAAAAGTGAACTATTGTAACATTTTAAACCCCTTTGTATTACTTTTCCAGTCTCTTTATTTAAATACCTTTAGCTTAAGAATTTCAGATATGGATTTAATTTGATAAACTTACATTCTGCTAAATACAGTTTGCTGTATAACAAGCATGGGTGCCCATAAAATTGTTTCCGGAGAGGGGGGGGGATTCAAGGATAAGATGTACAATATCAACTGGCTTGGTGCTTAACTTTGTGATCTTGAATGTCCAGGAGTGGGTAAGTGTCTTTTTTGGCCCTCTCCTATTGGTATCCATGATAACAAGAAGTATATTTCTGAATTTGTTTAACAATTAAATGTATTAAAATTATTTTCTAAAATTTTCAGTTTTTTAATTCAGTACTATTCCTAATTTTGTATTTTTCTGTTTAACTCTTTCAGAATAATCTAATTGTATGACAAACTAAATATTTATGAAATTTATTGCTAAATAATATAGGAAGCATGTAAATGGCAATTCACATATTGTTTCTGTGATATTTTAAATGCTTAAACATACTTTCCATATTTAAATTTTTCATATAGAATTCTAATTAGTAATAGCAGGATTTTTCACCCAGTTGTAAATAAAGATAAATAAGAGGTTTTCTGCTAATAATAATAATAGTAAAACGGTTTTGTGTTCTATACAATAGTACCTTGTAGATGTACAAAACGTGTTGAGTAATTCAATATGACTTTCATGTACAGACTTGAATTGTGAATCAGAAAACTGTTTGTGTGAATTATAAATCAATTTCTTAAAGTTAAAATATAAATGGTTAAGATGTAATGTGTTATAATTACATAACTGTGTTTTTCAATCTCTTTTTTGTTGACTCATCTTGACTTAACAGTTTAAAATGAATTATTTAAGAGTGATTGTGTTTGTATGTTATTTATTTGTTAGTTTAAATATTATCCCAATACTCAGGAATATAAATAATTTATTTTCTGCAGCATAATGATATAATACATTGATGAGCTTGCAATTCTATAAAAAAAAAAGTCACATTGCATCTGTAGCAAGTTGATATACAATTGGCTGTATAACAAACATGGGTGCCCATAGAACATTTTTCTGTGGGGGAGGATAAACTCAGGGATGTACAATGTCAACTTACTTGGTAAGCTAGCTACTGCCTTTGTGATCTTGAACATCCAGGAGTGGGTAAGTGCCCATCCTTTGCCCTCTCTTATGGACACTCATGATAACAAGAAGTATATTCCTAAGTTTGTGTAACCATTAAATATATTAAAATTATTTTTTCTAAAATTTTCAGTTTTTTAATTCAGTACTATTCTTAAATTTGTATTTTTTCTGTTTAACCCTTTCTGAATAATCTAATTGTTTGACAAAATGAACTAAACATTTATGAAATATATTGCTAAACAATATAGGAGGCATGTAAATGCATTTCAATTCACATATTGTTTCTTTGATATTTTACAATTTAAAATGCTTAAACATGCTTTTCATATTTAGATTTTACATATAGGATTCTAATTAGTAATAACAGGATTTTTCACCTAGTTGTAAATAAAGCAAAAGAAGAGGTTTTTAGTCCATGGGCTGAATACTGAAAGTCTCTTAGGAAAAAGGTTTCATTTACCAACTCTGGTAACTACAAAAACTTAATATATATTTTGAATCATTGGTGAAACTAATCTAAAAATACAATCTTTCTAAAAAAATATTTTCACATAATTTTATTATACTCATATCTGTATGGCTATTATGAATTATAAACTCCTCAATTTCTTCATGTTTGGTGCCATACTGCTTCTAATTATGTCTATTTGCGTATTGAAATATTACCATAGAAATTCTGATATCTTTAACTTTTTCCCACTTCAAAGGAAAATTTCTCAAATTAGATTGGATAAGCAATGAAATTCAAAACAGATATTTGTCTGAAACAGATTTTGATTGTATTTTGCATTATATTTTAATTCATTTAAGAAATGAAAAAAATTGCAAATTTATTTATGTCAATATATTTTTAAAAGTACTATGTATCATAAATTATCAAAATATTATAAATGTTATGTTATTTTATTTAATTAATAAAATGTTTTTAGATGTAAGTATTTTATCTCCATTAATAGAAATCACATATTTTCTTTTAGAAGTTTAGTAACATTGCCTTTTGTGATTAAATGTGATATGAATTTTTCCTAATTATAATTAGCTCTTGATAGTTCATATTCAAGAGAATAATAAGCAAAAATTGTATAATGTAACATGTTATGCATGTCAGCTGTAATATTTCAAAGTACAACTGCATATTCCATTGTAAAAGCATAAAAAAAAGGACTCCAAGTGTTCTGAAATAATAGCATCATTACAATGTCATATCTAAAAATGTTGTATGTAATTTTATTATATTTTATAATATGGAAATTCAAGGTTTAATAATTGGAAACAAATGTCCTAAATTTAGAAATGGACTGTTTTGAAATGTTTATATACATTATCATTTAATAAAAGTTGTAGCTTGAAGTGTATATATGCCTTAACTTGCTTGTAAACTAGCTTGAAGTGTATATATACCTTATATACATTAAAAAAAAAAGAGCATAAGTGTGACAATGAAGTGAATTTTGTAACTATAATATTTAAAAAAATATCTACCTCTGTTGCATTTATCAACATCAATTCTGTTATGCATTTTGGTAATTTCTGTATTCATTTAAAAGTGTTAAAGATGTGCATATTAAATTTTTCAAATATCCATAATATCACTAGTTTGGCATATAATTAAGTGTGCAATATGAAATATTATGAGAACAACCAATAGATTAATATAATAAAACATGTTGGTTTTTTTATTTTTATAGAGAATTGCAAAATGATCAAAAATTGAAATCTTATATGTTAACCATAGTTAATAGTGCCAGTGACATTTACGACTGATACAATATAGCTTTTCATCCCACACAAGCATATACTACTAACAGCCATACATTTATATAACAATTAAATAGTTTTAATGTAAAATATTAGTAGTGCATTAAGCTAGAAAGTAATAGGAGCTGCTTCCATTTACAAATTTATTTTTTGTAAAACAAAATGGGAAATCTATTTTTAAATCAGTTATAAATAATTTAAAAATTATGACTGATTTTTCATAATTTCTGTCAGTATTTCCAATAACACAATAAATATAAAAATGTTTTACTATTGTTAAGTGACTTTAATTACTGCTTTAAGTTGTAAATTAGTTGAGAAAAATACCATCTATTGGCAAGTATATTTAAAGAATATTGATCAGAATTCATTATTTTAAAGCAGTTTTTATAAACAATGTACAAATATTTTTTGGAGAAGAATGGATTTTAATCATTAAGATAATCTAATAAAGCTATGTTAACCAAGAAAGATCAATCATGCATAAAGCATTGATTATGAAACACTTTCTAACTGCAATGCAATTTAATTGAACATCTCTAAAATGTGATACATTCAGTAGTGATATTTTTTAAATTATCACAGTACTACAGTCATTTGTTTTACCTAAAAACTTAAAACTATGGAGGTAAAAGTACCTTCTAACTCCATTCTTAAAGCATCATTGAAAAAGGCAATGTTATAAAACTGTCTGCTTCTCAACTGTTCTGCTTATGTAAAATCAATGACTATGTCATTCATATCGGCTATATTCCAGACTACAGAGCTAATAATTGTATATAATTATTAGCTCTTATTCCAGCTCCAATCCTTAGTATTTATGTGGAAGAATTGCTAAAGATGAGATATTTCAATTTTGTATGATAGAAAAATTAAAATTTTAGAAAATATGCATTTAAATTTGGATGTTTCCAATTTGATAGATTTAATTATTATATATACAATAGATCTGATGCATTTTTAATACCATTATACAATTAACAATAATGCAATTAACAATAAATTTCTTGTAGATATAAAATAGGTAAATGAAATTGAATTAAATATGAGTTTTACCAGTTTTTGTAACATTTTTTTTTTATTTTATGTTTGTTATGTAGAAAACATCGATTTTTTAGGGGCAATTAAAATTCAATATCCAGGGTCATTTTTGGCACATCCTATGATTAATTAGACCTGGGTCTTTAGTATAAAATATGTTCTGCATCACAACAGACACCAAGTCATGCAGGCGGTTACCTCTGTCATCAAAAAATCAGACCCGACACTCTACGAATGGCCAGAAAGTGCCAATGTAGACTTCAAAACTTTTGTGATCTAGGAAACTTTGGTGTCCAATCACCGGTTTCTTGCATTCAGTGACTGTCTTAGCCATCTAACTAAGTTTCTTCTTCTTTGACCCAGACCATCCGACCTATCCAAAGGTGTAAAGTATCTGTTTGGACGGTCAGGAAGTGTCACCCTATTTAGACTAGAAGCTAGTGGGGGTGCATATGCAGGGACCAATCCTCCTTCCCCTATCATCAACCTCTCGGAAGGACTTACAGACCCACATGTTTAACGTGATCGTACTCTGCATGAACACAGCGATAGTTTAGGCAGAGGCAAGAATCGAACTCCATTCGTCCAAATGCAATACCAGCCTGCTAACCACTGGGCTGTCATGCCCCACCTACCTAAGTTTAGGGAACTATATTCTCTTACATTTAGGATAAACATGGACAGAACCTGGGAGGAGGCACATGCTCCAGATGCCAGTAACACGGTATGTAAATTTTGTGGAAAAGAGGAGTGACAAACTCTGCCTTTGCCCTGAGTGAAAATATCCTAGCTCCGCTGCTGGGATAAGAATAATTAAATTTTAATAATTTATTTGAAATTTTGCTATATAAATATTGTATTAAAAAACCTAACATTATGTTACAAATAAAACATAAAAGATTTAAACAGAAAATATTTAAATTTTTAGCAAACATCATTTATAATGCATTGATTAACACATGACTATTTTTATTAATAAAAAAGCTGATGTGGACAGCACATGACTTTCCCTGCAAACTCATATTTATTTTCTCTTTATTTTTTTAATAAGTCATTAACTTGAGTTTAATTGCATAAAATAACACATAATTATTTGAAATTACACTGAATTTGCATGTTTAATTCAATTTTTATTTTCATTTGGTAACTGGAAGATTTTCAGGCGGCATAGCAAAGGTGGAAAAAAAACTAAAATAACTTGAGAATGGCTAGTCCCAGAATAACAGGGTCTTATTCTTTTAATTGTGAAAAATTATGTTTGAAATAAGCATTAAAGTGATACATTTGAGCAATTGCAGGCTTTCATGTTAGTTTTTGACGATTTTTGTGAACCATTTCGCAAAAAGCACATAGTCTTTTTCCCAAATTGTACCAAATTCTAATCAGCTAACCAAGTTTCCCAAATTTTGGGAAACTTGGTTAATTAGTTTTTTAGCTGAAGTGGATAGATTCAATTTTTATGGGCCATTTCACAAATAAGAGTCGGTTCTTTTATCCCTAAATGTACCAAAATCTAATCAGCACCAGGGTAACCCACAAGTGACTTACCTATAAAATTTTATGAAATTTGGTCAAGCTTTTGAGTTAGAGTGAATACATACATTGTACAGACAGACACACAAATACACAAGTCACACAAAATAATTTTTTCATGTTCTAGAGATCCTAAAATATGTAGATCAGTCGAAAACTCAAGCTGTAGTTTTCAACACAATTCCAATACTTTACCTATACATTACCATGCATTGTAGGAAAGTAAATAACTGATGTAGGCAGCACATGACTTTCACTACAAATTCAAATTTATTTTCTTATTCATGATGTATTAAATTTAATTTAATTGCAGAAAATAATGGTTACTTTTTTACTATTATATCCAATTTGCATTTTTAATGCGTGTTCATTTCATTTGACAACTTAATCCACTTTAAAGTCTTCAGCTCTTGAAAATTCCAAAAAAAATAAAATATCTCGAGACCAGTTCCTCCTACAACCATGTAGTCTGTCTTATTCGCTGTGCTGTCCAAAATTACATGAAGAACAAGTACATGATTAAAATATATTTTAGTTATTTATTTCACATTCTCACTATCTTTGTGGGCCATTTTGCAAAAAAGGGTGGGTTATATTTTTCTGAATCATGCCAAAATCTAATCAGTATCAAAATAATCCTAAAGTGATGTAGCTACTAAATTTTAAGAAATTTCATTAAATATTATTTTCACTACAGTGAAAAATGTCTTGAGTTCACCAAAATTAAAAAAATTTTAAATGTCCCGAGAATGGTCAATCTTAGAGTAATGAGGTTGGTCTTATTCGTTTCATCATCAAAAATTACATATTAAACATGCATTTAATTAATATATTTGTAGCATTTTATTTTAGATCTTGATGATTTTTGCAAGCCATTTCACAAAAAAAAGGCAGATTTTGTTTTTTCAAATCATTCCAAAATCTAACCAGCACCACAATAACCCACAAACAACTTATCTATCAATTTATTAAAAATTTGGTCAATTAGTTTCTAAGCTAGAGTGAATAGATACGATTTTTGCAGGTCAGTTTGCAAAAAAAGGCAGGTCCTTTTTTCATGATTTTTTTTTCCTGAATCGTACGAAATATAATCAGCACCAGGGTAACCCACGAGTGACTTATCTATAAAATTTTTGAAATTTGGGCTATTAGTTTTATAGTTAGAGTGGATACATACAATTTTTGTTGGCCATGTCACAAAAAAGACATGTTCTTTTATCCTGAATCATACCAACATCTAATCAGCACCAGGGTTATCCATTGGTGACTTATAAAATTTTATTAAATTTCGCCAGTTAGTTTTTGAGTTAGAGTGGATACATACATTGCATAGACAGACATACATACACTCTGATGTCACACTAAAAATAGTTTTTTATGTTCCATCATAATAAAAATAGTTAAAATAGTTTAAGAATTCTAAGAATAGTTTTTCACACACACCCCACCCTCTTAGATGTAGATATTTTATATACTATTTGCACCACCCTCTTAATTATTACATTTATTGAAGGCAGTAAGACATTTTGTTTGAGCTTTCTTCTCAGCTTAAATTTTCTTGCAGTTGGTACAGATTAATCTGTAAAAGAAAAGAAAATTTACCAATAATAATTGGGTAAAATGGTACGTTATTGTAAATGTATATTTTGTCAAGAAGAAACTGATATTTTTGAATTGAACATTTGGAAAATCATCTAAAAATATAAAATACCAGATGAGGATAATTTTGAGAGTTCCATGTTAATATAAATTTATATGACCTACTTGTTCAAATAGGCTTCACGAGAAGGAAGGTGCACATTTAATGAGATTTTCTCATTTTTAAATTCACTCTAAATGAAATCTCTTTTTCTTATGGTTCACCTAAGGCAGGATAGACCAAGTATGAATTACGTTGCATTGGTCTCAAAGGCCACATAGTAAAAAGAAAAAATGCAAATCAAGGAATATATCATATTTCTTGGTATGGATTTAGAGAAATATATTTAAATATAATTTTTGCTAAAATCTAAAAGAAAGAATTAAAAATAAATATGTCATAGCATTATGCCACAAGGTGTTGTTGTAGAGTGGAAATGCTAGCATGCTTTAAACAACCTAGAATTATTGTAACTCAGATGGAAAATTACTTTGAGATTCAGTAACATAAGGAACTTTACTAAATTGTACCTCTTGTGCAAAAATACCTCGTGATACATTGACTTTAGAGAATATTCTTCATCCAACCACTTATTTTATTTTTACAGGTTTACCCATGGAAAATAGTCCCTAACATCTAGCTTGTTTAATTTTTAAGATTTTCTTTATTGTTTTTTGTCAAGTATAGATGCAGAAAAGAGAAAGGTTTTTGCTTTTTAAAAAAATTGGTAAAATAGTTATAGGTATTTTTAATATATATCAAAAAGTAATGCATTCATTTTACAAAAGTATTGGAAATACTTTTAATTATTTTATCAATTTTTTAAGAAAACCTTCCTATTCTTATTTCCTATGGTTGGCAAAAAATGTCGAGAATGTTTTTTATAACTAAATAAACTAGAGGTTAGGGACGGACATGGATAAAATGAAACAAGTAACTAAAGGAATATATCCTTTTAAGAAACTTACTCTATATTAAAACTCACTTCTACAAAATGTCTATACAATGTATACTAACCTCTATTACTGTGTATACCATTGAAAAGCATTGAATCATTAAATTAATTGAATCATTCATATTGTTTCCTTATACTGAAATTCCATTCTTAAAAATTGTTCATTTAATCTTAAGAAAATATTTTTTATACTGGAAAATTTATTATTGTGGGGTTTATTATAAAGGTACTTGACATGAAATTTAACATTGTTTTGTATCATATTTAACATGTATAAGTTTTGATATGATAATTTCATGTAATTTTAAGCTTCAAATTTGTGATAAAATTATGTTTTCTAACTATCATAAAAATACATAAAATATCAAGTTGTTAAAACTCAGTTTTAATAATTAAGACTATAATTACAATTTTTCTGATTAAATTCGAGAATTTCCATGGTAAAAAAAAAGGAAGTCATACAATTGTAAGCTTTTTGAAAATATTCAAAAGTTGACAATTTTTCATTATTTATAATTTGGTTGGGAAATGGGTGTTAAGATCCCAAACTTTTAATTTTGCTGTTTCATGTAATTCAGCATAAAAGTGCGGTCTATAATTAAGTCATCCTTAAAGTTTTTTTTTCCTGTACATATTATGCACACAGCTTAAAATATAGAATGAGAGGTCTTATTGCACTTAATGTAATTTTAGAATGACCTTTTTGTTTTTCTCTTTAAGAACTGTTTAAATAATATTTTCCCTTAATGATGTTAAGACTCATTTTTTGCGCCCTGTTATAAATTTGGAATCTAATAATTCAGTACACTAATGTAACATTTTTTGTTTATTACATTTTCCTTCACAAACAAGTGAAGGGAAACAAAAGTATAATCAATGTACAGGGATGTAATCATAATAATGTTTAAATTTAGGCATGTAGTGTAGGATAAATCTGAATATTGGTTTCATCTATAAAATCTTTGTTAGCTGTATTTTGTGTTATAATGATAATTAAATTAAGTATAAACATCAATGAGTGAAGTTATATGCCTTTCTGAAGTTTGTTGGATTTCATGATTAAGTACCTGTGAAGTTATTTTACTTTATTTTTTACATGGAAAATCTTACCATATGAGAAATAAAATAAAATAAAATATTTTTGTTAGAAATATTAAAATTAATTTTTTTTTAACACTTTACAACAAAGTTGAAAAGTGTTTATGACTTTGTTCATTCTGTCTGTCTGTCCGTTAGCACGATAACTGCCGTAAAAATGACTTAATCAAAATGAAATTTTAGTATGTTGTTCAGACGGTCTATAGGACCTATGGGAATATAAATGAATAATATCACTCAATTAGTTTTGGATTGAACCCGGGTTGAAAAAATGGAATACATTGAGCCCTATGGGACCTAATTTTTCAATCATTTTTTAAGCGGATTTAAAATCCACAAATTGCTTCGAAAATTTTAGGCAATATTCAAATTGTTCCATAAAATATATAAAAAAAAATTCAGCGAAATATATTCAGTTGTTTTTTAAATAAATATTAAAATAATAATAACACCTCTTATATGAAGCGATCACGTGTCCATGATATGAAACGATCACATGACCCACTTCAAAATGATATATGGCATCCATCTTGTGTCAAAATCGTGATTTTTAAAGTTCTTTTTAATTCATATTGAATGTTGTATCTGTCCTAAAACTACTTTATTTTTGCCTAAATTCTGTGCATCTACATACTGAAACAACGCAATGACAATATATTTCAGTTTAAATGCTCTTCCAAATTTCATTATTTCTACTATTAAGCCTATTTTTCACCTATGTAAAATGTAAACAGCAAAATATGTAGAATGAGTTGTATTATAATCGCTGTAATTCTTTAACACAAAATCATTTAGTCCATGGAGTCTGCTTAGCTGATATGAATGAAATATTCATTGATTTTAGAAAGAGAAGGACGATATTTTTCGATGAAGTTTTACGCATTGAGTTTACTTACTTGTAGCTCAATGGTCTTAATTTTTAAATAAAATAAATTATTATAGTATTGTGATGAATGACATGAATGGGGGAATTATTTATGAATGAAATGTTGCTTTTATAGAGAGAGCCAGGCGTGTTATTTTTTTATGACGTCATTTAAATGAATTTCAGTTGTTTTCGATGATGTTTTCAAATATAATAAATTATCGTAGTATTATGATAATTCTAAAATTATTACCGAGGAATGTATCACATTTTAGAGTAGTATTGTGATAAGTTTTAAAATATTACCGAGGAATGTATTGCATTTTAGACATGTTTAAATAAAATTGCATTGAAGTTGGAAAGTGTTTCATAATCAATGCTTTAAGCATGATTGATCTTTCTTGTTTTAATATTTTTGATGCAAGGAGTTTGTACCTGACACCACTCTTCACACTATCAGTTATTTGTAATCCTCAATATTTTGTTGTTTAAATGTAGCATAGTTTTCAAAATGCTAAATTATCTTCAACAGAATCATACTATATATACATATTAAATTTAATGCTGTTTTTGCTTTAGAATTTTAAAGGCAAATATGTGTCATGTATAACCTTTTTCCATTGTTATTATTTTGTATTTCATGAAAGAAGCTAACGAAATCTAAAACTTTTATATGTCATAAAACAAAATAACATGATTTGTTTTTCCCCTTAACATAAGCATTGCTTAAAAGAAATTTATCTTGAGTGTTTGTTATATTTTCCAAGTTAAATTTACGTTTTTGAATATTCTTCTTTAAATTGTTCACTGAATTTTCTATTTGTTATGTTACATCATAAAGCATTTATATATTTTTTAAATAAAAGAAATCACTAATAAATTGTGCATGTTTTATTTCCAGATACTTATTACTTGTAACTTTATGTTAATTAAGTTATAAGTTCCATCAGCATATTTGTTGGTGCTTCAGCAAATGAAGTGTGCTTTTGAATTGGTGTTTTCATGATAAAATAGTCTCAAAGTTAATTTTTAGAGATGGTTTTAAATAATTAGCCTATTTACTCTGTTATATAAAATTGGATACACCCAGAAACAAGTGGTATATTGCTATGAAAATGCATAATACTGCTTGCTCTATAATAAGATGTTTTACTTTATATCAGTGGTAATATAAATGCTGTATGTTATCGATGTAGTGAACTCATCTTTGGTGACGATATATGCAAATAACCTGTTTGTCACGGTGGGAAACAATTTAATGCTTTCATGTGTTAGATTCTCCTGGGCTTTCTGCAATTATTTGACTACATCATGCAAATTCTCTAATGGCTGTAACTGTCTTTCCAGCATATCTTAGACAGGCTCCATTGACAAAAGTATATAAACCTAGCTGGCCATAAGAGGGTATTTACACTTCTGAAGTACTGTCATGGCTGCCAACTCTACTGTTTTTTCCAGGAAACTCATGGTTTTTGATGACTTGTTCAAATTTTTTGATTTTTAATGAGAATCTTCTGGTTTTTGCCAATTTTTTTAGAGGTCTGTAATGTTAGGTTATTTTTGAATAAAAATTCTCTGTGAAAGAGAATTTCAATTAATCTTTCCACTGTAAATTTGTTTCTTCCATGCAGAAACTTAGTATTAACCATTTTAAACCGTAAAAAAAAAAAATAATAATCCAAATTTTTCCTTAGGTAATATTGAACACGTTACACACTGACTTTGAATCTGACTGCCGTAAAAAAAGTTCACTGTGTTATCTATTGAATTTTTATTTTCTAATGTTGGCAGATGTGCACTCTGAATATATATACCTACTTTATACCATGTGTTCTGGGTGTTATATGGAAAAATAACTGCCAAAAAGTCAACATAGGCAACATAACAGGGTGTCCCGAAAGTATAGGTGAGCTGTCAAAGGACTCATAGTAGCATTAAAGGAGACTGGCTATAACATCATATGATCTCCAGACTATTGTACCTCATATAGCCATCAGTCATTTCCAGTCGTCCAAACCTTACACCTTCGGGTAAGTTGGGTGGTCTAGTTAGGAGGGTCTCTGCCACTCAGCAACTGAAGCTAGATTGAAGTGCTAAAGATCAGGAGAATAGGGTGGATGTTCTATAACTTTGATGTTTTTTGTCCAAGAAATTCGACTATCATTCTTGCTGAATGAGAAGATGCATTGTCATGGTGAAGCACGAGTCCCTAACATTCACTTCCTGAAGAATTTCTGGAACACACTTAGTGGTGTACCAGTTTGCTGTAACTGTCTTCTGTTCCTCTAACTTTATGACTTTGACCAGACCTGTACTTCTGAAGAACACGGCATACATTACTTTTTTCATTGCTCATTGTCTTTTCATCATTGTTGGTTTGGGGTCATGGTCATCTTCAAAGACCCATACTTTACTTTTTTGACATGTTGGAACGTCAAAAGAAGGTATCTACATTTCATCACCAGTTATGATTTTAGAAATAATGCGGTGTCCGCCATCAAGTAATTTTAGGATTTCTCTACTGATTCTGACATGTTCCGCTTTTTGGTGTTCTGTTAAATTATGAGAGACCCAACGACAAACTAATTTTTTCATATGCAGTTCTTCATGAATAATTTTATGCATAGCTGCGGATCCAATGTTAAGTTCTTTTTGTATCATTTGGTAGGTACAGCGATTAATATTGATTAGCATTTTTCGAATGGCTGACATATTTTCTGGTACTACAGCTGACAAAGGTCTCCCTGTGTGTTCTTCATCCAGGAGAGAATTTTGACTTCTAAACTGTAAACAATTTGAATACAGTGGCACGAGATGGAGTATCATTTCCATATGCATAGACGTTGAAGACATTCTTCTTTATTTAGCCCCACTTTAAAATCATAGAAAATCATAGCTCGATAATGCGTCAACTCCATTTTCTTTTCTTTCAAAATTTATTCTATGATAGCTAAATTGTAATTGTTGCCACAAATTATCGTCTGCGGACATAAATGAGTTCAAATTTAAATACCCGACCAATATTTTTTTTCTAGCGCATATCGTCTGCCCCTGTCTAAAAAATTTCAGTGTGATCCTCATACATGCAGACCAAAGAGCAACTAAACTAAAACAATTATGTTTGACAAGATGGATTCAGAGATGTATTTTCACAACTTTTTAAATCTATATTATCAGCTCTGCATGAAGTTTCTAGTACATGATGTGAGAGAGACTGCTTATAGTGCTTATTTGCCTTAGAATGCTTTCTTCATTCGAGTACAATTTTGTGATATCTATACTGATAATCTGTAAAATGTTTTCATGTATTCTGCTTTTTAGCGAAATACCTTCAAAATGAAAATATCGATTTGAAAAAAAAAGCTGTCAAATACTCAAAAGATATCACGAGTGGTATTGGCGATATAAGAGAAGCAGTAGAAAGTAGAAAAGTAGAATACACCTGTAGTAAAGTAGGTACTCCTATAACTGTTCGGCATGTTGTTCAGTACTAAATTCAGTGCAGTAATGCCGAGCTTGACAGTTCAGAGAACTATTCTACAGGATATTTGCTTTTGTCCCATTCATTGATTTGGTCATATGCTATTTGTTGATTTTATGTATTGTTATTTTCCAATCTTTTGCAGGTCTCGAACCCCTTGAAGTTGTTAGATGAAATGAATATATTCGTGCATAAAATATGTATTTAAAACAGTGAATATATGAATAAATAGTACATAGGAGTAAAAATGTAATAATTTAGTCACTGTTGTTTAAAACTAATAACAATAAATCATTTTATACATACGTCAATCATAGAGCCTTGTAATGGCTGATAACACTGATCGACAAATCTTTTTTGCTCCCCCTGTTGAGAATCTGGGCAAGTTTTATAGTTTAACATTAAATTTAATAAAACTCCAGTCCACGGCCATTTGTGACCCACAGTCAGCATTTTAACCTAAATAATAAAAAAGAATATCTGTTCAGCATAGCGGAAAATCTAATCGCCGTACAGCCACGAAATTTCGGTATAATGAGTTCAGGTCAGGCCTTGTGTCGCTTCGGAGCGATTTTTTTCTTTTTAATTTGAATTAGTTTAAAAGATTTTAATTTGTAAACGGAATTTTGGACAATTTTCTACTATTTTTCTTCTAAAATAATCCTGAGGCAGCTGATCCTGTTTTTATTATAGACGATCTACCGCATCCATGCCTCGGGGATGACACAGCCTATTATTAAGTGACTAGAGATTAAAAACGCAAAATTGTAACATTTTCAATTTTATAGAGCAGAAATTTTTTGAAAATTTGTCAATATCTGGTATATTTTTAGAAGATTTATATCATCTTAAAGAGTTTGCTTTTTGCTTCCTAAACCAATTGATACTTTTAATCAGTTGCTTATGCTATTGCTAGAAGTTTATATTTTTACCTATACCAATTCTTAGTAATTTTAGGTTACGTCACTTTGTCTGTATTTTTGTTTAATATTTTTGATGGGCTCGTTCTCTGCTCTCGGAGCACGTAGACAGCTGAGACTTGACACATAGTTTCATCTCGTGCAACATCTTCATCAGTTAAATTTTCACGTCATTACAATGCATAATTTATGTGCATCATAACTATGTTTTTGCCCTTTTCATGCATTTTCTTAGTAAATGCGGTTCAGTGTCTTCAGATGAAAAGTTTTCCTGATTCTAACACATCAAACCATGTATAAATACTACATGGGTTTGTACGTCAATTACTTTAAAATTCAGAATGCGGAAAACTGAAACTACTAAATGAAAAGTAAAAATATAAATTATGAGGAAGGAAAAACAAGTTTTCCATTGAAAAACTTTTTTTCTTCCCTCATAATTTATTTCAGATTATTTTAGACAGCAATTTGAGCGAATTTTTGTAATGCCACTGACTAATGTATTCATCGATTTCATGGTGTATGAGAGAGAATTTATTTATCCGCTACTGTTTGACGCGAGTTCGTTTGACGCAAGTGTCTTGTCCAGGTGGTTCCAAGCTAGGTATATTGGATGACCTAGTTACGTGTGAATGTGCCCACGTCAGAAAACTATGGGTATGCCAGGCCTCTTCGCATGTGAGGAAGAAGTTCGCCAGACTAGACAAACTTTTCACTTGTTCTGAGTCGCTCGGAGGTTGCGGTCATCGGCCAGGTGTTCATTATGACACTGTTTCGGATGTTTAATGCCGTTCGGCAGTTTTCAACGTCAAGGGTGAGTTCATTCAACTGAATCATCAGTGTTTACCTTTGAATCTGCTTCATTCGCATTGAATCGAAATACTGTAGATAATTATGCTTTTCAAATTCTATTGAACGGAAAGATTTTTATTCATTTTAAATAACATTTACTGTATTTTAAATGAAATATTTATTGATTTTTTTTTTTAACATATCACTGTTTAAAAATCGGACGTGGCCAACTCATAACTTTCTCTACAAATAGACCAAAATTAAATATTGACTGAGACGACAAAAATGGGAGTTTTCTTATGGCTTGATCGGGCTGAAAATCAATAGACTTATTGTTATATATTATTATAGACATACCAAATATGTAATGGAAATCGCAAGGTTTTAATCGGACCATGTCCGTCACTGAGTTTTAACTTGCATTATTAATGAGCTCGAATGTCCTCGTAAAGCACCCTTGTCGTAGCAAGCAATTTAACTCCCGATCTCTGCAAGGTCATAGTCAGGCAGGGGGCGAAGCCCCCCCCCCCAAGAGGCATACTCAACCCCCCCCCCCCCCCGATAAACATATTACATTTTTAGTAGTGATATGAAATTTCATCCAACATGTCATCCAAATGTTTCATAAAAATTGCTTTATGAGATTTTTTATAAATTACTTCATTTTAAAGATTTTTTAATGTAGCTAAATTTGTGGTTATACAGATGATCAATTACTTTACATATTTAATTTAAAGATATTTAAATTTTTTAACAATTAAGATATTTAGAATGTTTTTGTTATAATAATATTTAGAATGCTTTTGTATTATTGCGACTTTCACTGTCATACATTAGAGCATCAAAATAAGCTAATAAGTAGTAAGGAGCTGATATTAAGTGTTAACTTGTATTTACTATCTGAAATTTTTTTCAGTTAACAGCTTTTCTACTAGTTAATGCTTATA
Source organism: Amaurobius ferox (assembly GCA_951213105.1). Taxonomy (NCBI): domain Eukaryota; kingdom Metazoa; phylum Arthropoda; class Arachnida; order Araneae; family Amaurobiidae; genus Amaurobius; species Amaurobius ferox. The sequence continues at coordinate 78,018,965 of OX578133.1, read as the reverse complement.
TTTGAATCAATTGTAATTATAATGTATTAATATTGATATATAGTGGCTATATGGATTTTCCTAATATGCTCTTAGCTTAAAAATACAAATATGTAATTGATTATTTGTTAATAATTTATATGGATCGAAATATATAATAATAACTATTACGGTTTAGGAATGCTAATAATTAACAGTGTTTTTAGTGTGCTCCTCCTTCAAGACTAATGAGCCCCCATTGAATTTCAATTCAGCCCCTCTTGAATTTCGTTTTTGTTTACGGCCCTGGATCTTTGTCTTTTCAGACAAATCTTTACCAATGAGTTACTGAGACGATTATCTTTCTATATTTGAAGGGACAAGGCGTTTTCTTTTATGAAAATGAGTGTGGTCATATTTTTTCTGAAAGTTGAAAATTTTTAGTTATTCTTATGCACCACAAAATATAGAATATCAAACAATATTGTTTCGAGTGAGAGTAATTTACTCACGTTATTATTGTTTGTTGAATGACAAGCATATGCACATTTCGGGTTCTATACATATTTGACTATTAGTGTTTGTTTATGTTATTCGCTCTTGAAGAAGTGTGTTTTTTGCTTTTGAAACCGGTTGACCAGTTTTGTATATATGCAGTATTATACTATATATGCTGTATTTTATTTTGTTAAGTTTACATTTATCGTGTCGGAAATTTCGTTATTTTAAAACAGCTATTTGGAATGATAAAACTTTTATCCGATTTTATAACTTTTAGCTGATTAATTCAAATGTATCGCTAAAAGTATTCACTGGCGAATATTAAAACTGATCTAATGTAATAGAAAATAAAAACATCATAACAAAAATGATTTCCAGTGAAGGATTGAAACTAATCTTGCTTAGATATTATCGCAAATATTTCAGGGAAACGTAAAAATATAGCCCAAATAGCCACGCCAGCACTCTAATAATTTCTGGTTTTCAATGCCGACACTTTCAACAATCGTCAAACATTTCATCAATCATCAAACATTTTATCAGTCGTCAAACAATTTCATTTTGAGTTGTTTAAATAAGTTAAATAATACTATATAAAATTTATGCGAACAATATTATTTTTAAAGATATTATTGATAAGATAAAAACAAACTTAAAGATCTTTTGCATGTACGAACTTTCAGTGAATAACAGTTTTCCCATAATATTTCACTGTACCCACTATTTAATTAATAACATTTGAGAAAGATGCTTTAGTTGTTGCTGCAGCATCTCTTGCTCTAGATAGTTTTGAATAGAATAGAAGTCAGCAGGTTTATTCAACATTTCTCGCTATTCCAGCCGCACGTTTTAATGCCACTATTTTTTTTAATTTACCTACTAGCCTCAAATTTGTATTGTAAAGGAAATTGTTCGTTTCTAGAATCTATAGGTACACCAATTATTTCTCGTCTGTCTGAACTTATTGAAACATTTACGCAAATAGAAAAAGTTTTGATGTGCCCAACGGATGACTTTTCTTTAAATTAATAAATTTTCATTTATGAGGAAAGAATTAAAAAAATCTGATATGAGCAGCACATGGCTTTCCCTTCAGACTCAAGTACATTTTCTCTTTATTTCATTAATAATTCATTAAATTGAGTCTAATTGCACTAAATAACATTAATTATTTGAAATTACACTGAATTTACACTTTTAATATTTTTTTTTCATTTGGTAATTGGACCTTTTTTCAAAACCGGCGTAGCAGAAATACGAAAAACATAAATATCTCGAGAACGGCTAGTCTTAGAGTATTAGGGCTGGTCTTGCTATATCTCGAAAACGGCTAATCTTTGAGTGATGGGGTTGGTCTTATTATTTCCATCGTCAAAACTTGCGTATAAGCATTTAATAGCGCATTTAAGCATACGTACTCTTTTATTTTAGATTTTGAAAATTTTTGCGAGCCATTTCGCATAAACAAGGCAGGTTCCTTTTCGCCGAATTGTACCAAAATCTTATCAGCGCCAGGGTGACCCACAAGTGACTTAGCTACCAAATTTTGTGAAATTTGGTTAATTAGTTTCTTTAGTTAGAGTGGATATGTGAGATTTTTGTATACGATGTTGCAAAAAACGGCAAGTTCTTTTATCCCAATCGTACCAAAATCTAATCAAAACTAGGGTAACGCATAAGTGACTTACCTATTAAATTTAGTGTATTAGTTTTTTAGTTAGAGTGAATACATGCGTTGCACAGATAGACAGACAGATACACACAGACGTTACGCTAAAAATAGATTTTTCGTGTTCAAGAGGTTCCAAAACGTGTAGATCCGTCGAAAATTCGAGTTTGCGATTTTGACATGATTCCAATACTTTTCTTGTGCATTTGCCATATAATGCATGGAAAGTAAAATTAGTGTCCTATGATGCGACTTTACGAAACACCAATGGATTTCTAGTAATTTCCATTTGAAATAATCATTAGATTTCTCTCCAGATTTTTTTTCTCTCGGGACTAATTAAATTAGTCTAGCGCTCATGTGGGTGTTCAGGTCTAGGCTTGGTCGCATAGGAAGAATTGAATCGAAATATTTTCGAAACATACGCTTATTTAACTTTATCTGTGTTGTACTTTAAGTCGTGTTCTTTATTTGTAGAAATAATATTTGAGTTTTCACCCTAACAGTTCAATAAATATGAAAAACATGTTATACTGAAATCACTGTATTTTCCTATTAATACCGGTATTAAAACACCATCAAAATTTCACCGGAATACTGGTTTTCAGGATCCCGGTATTCGATGCCTTAATCTGTAGTGAAAGTCATGTGTTGGACACGTAAGACTTTTTTAAGTACAGCTGACAACCATTGTTTTAAGTGCATGTCTGATAAACTGAATGAATTATGTGATATTAAAAAATAGTATTATGCCATTGTAATATAATTTCCATATCTCTTTTCTAAGAGATAAATGAGTTTTCAAATATCTTTCAAGGACATACATAAATCACACCGTATATCTCGATATTTTCAAATCCATCTATGAAATCTTTTTTAAAGGCAATAGCAATTATTTCTGAATTTTTTTAAAATATACTCTCAATATAATCCCATGCTAAAAACTATATAAAATTTTAATATAAGCAGTTTTTTAAAAGAAAATTAGATGTGAAGTTGTTTTTTTCAATTTAATAGTGATTAAGACACCAAAAGGAAATTTTTTAAATTTTATTTTCATCATGTTTTGGAATTCGGCATACAGTTGTTGAGTGGATTCCACGAAATATAGAAATTAAACTATTATTTAATTATTTTATCGTGATTACATTAGAGAAAGAGTTTGCACATTTTCTAAAATTATGCATTTATTTTTACAAAAACAGTTTTCGTAGAGATTTCGTAGCTAATTATTTCTGAAAAAAAAAAAAAAAAATTCTAGCAGACATTCAGAAAGGTATTTTTGCAAGTTATTCAAAATTAAATTAGAAATTAAGTTTTGGGGCATTTATGTTAGGAGAAGAATGGCATGTTATTCACAACTTCAACAACACAGTACTTGAAACATAGATTTTAATAAAATATCAATATATGCAATTGCTTAACGTGTTTTTGTCTTTCCAGACCTTCCAGACACCCTCCGGTGATCCAGGAGACTGTACACTTATAGTACAGTGCCTAATTGTCTCTTCTAAGCACTGTACATCTGTACTTATCTTATCAACTACGGTTAGAAGCCGGGTTTTCGATTTACCCCTCAGGGGTGGATATAATTGGATTAGTGTCAGGTCGTAAACATCGAGGAGGGATTAGATAGAGCTAGAATGATGTCACACCCGACAACGTTTCTAGTTCTACAGAGCTCTAGTCAGCAAACCACGTGATCATCGAGGAGAGATTAGATTCCTTCTCGATATCATAAAACTCAAGGTTATTATATCTATAAAGCTTCTCCAGATCCTCCAGAAGCCCCACGTTGACTAAGAAGGCTGAGTCTTTGCACATATAGTACTGATTACGATACAGAACCTAATGGAGCCGAATTTTTTATTTCCTCTTAGAGGCGGAGAAAATGAGAGGTTCGAAAAGTCTTCCCAAACCCTCCAAAGGCAGAATCTTTGCACATTTTTAGTACCGACTAAAGTACGGATCCTAGGATCCTAACTAAGATGGGTTTTTGATTTATCTCCGCCCCTTGCCCCGGGGGTGGAGAAAATAGGGGTGTTCGAACATTCTTTTCAGAGACTCCCTGGTGACCCAGAATGCTGAATCCTTGCACACTTATAGTATCGACTTTTTAACCGAATTTAACGGAGCCATATTCTAGATTTTTCTCCTGGAATTGACGAAATAGGGGAAGACGTAAAGTCTCTCAGAACCCTTGCGAAGCCTTCCCCCCATAGGGCACATAAAAGGCTCGACCACGGGACAGAACCTTAATGGGCCAATTTTCAGTTGAGACAACGATTTTCGAGAGCTATTAAGCACCATACAATGTTAAACAAATTAAAACTTATTAAAAATAACAATTAAAAATAACAAATTAAAAATATTGGCGCTTTATTATTTGAGTGTTAATTTTTCTGGCTTTGACAGGCTTAAATACTAGTTGCCTGTAGAAATTCGCAAATATATCTTAATATAAGTTTTATGGTTATTGTAGAATCAGAAACTACAAAATTAATTTACATGTTACAAAACGCCACCATTTTGTATCAAATTTCGAAGGGATTTGGGTGTTTCACTAAGGATTTCTCCATCCATTTTTTTCCCACTTCAGATTAACAAATTTTTATTATCCTGAAATATCTGTTTCTCGGAATCGGCTAGATATAGAACTTAGATAATGACTGATATGAATTCAGCATCAAGTTTCTCAGGGGGTGTGGGTATTCACTAAGGATGTCAATTTCCGATTAAAAGTTTTGGAAACATCTATGTTAAACATCATTATATTAAATCATCCTTAAACATCACTATGTTAAACAACATTTTGAAACATCTACGTTGTTTGAAACATCTATAATCGGTTACAGATAAAGCATAGATGATGACTAATATGGATATAGAATTAAATTCTAGTGGAAGTGGGGGTTTCGTTAAGGATTTCCACTTCTCGTTTTAGAGATGTCTGTTTCAATTTTTAAAAAATTATATTTTTCTTGCAACATGATGATTTTTTATGACTGGCTATAGATAGAGCTTAGATGATGACTGATTTGGATTCAGCATCGAATTTCAGAGGGGAATAAGGATTTCCACTTCCGTTTTCTTCCGAAAATTCGCATGATTATACGAAATAAGTGAGCAAAAGAAAATAAATATTCTTAATAATCCGTCGAAAATGAAGTGTACACACCACTTAACACCATAGGCTCCTTTATAAATTTCTTGTTAATTCTCGTGTTTCGTTATTTTTATGTGGGAAAGTCTACTTTTCTCCGTTAAAATATTTCTAATTTCGTATGCAGATTGAGAAAGTATTTTGCTTTACTTTTTGAGGGTATGGAAAGCAGTAATAGAAGAAAAGTGGGAAAAGTTCTAAGTGGAGAGAATCCATAAGTAAACGAAGGAACGCATTAGCGCTAAAAGGTTCTTAATTTGACGTGGTATTGTTAAAGGGGGATTTATAGAGAGTATCCCCATTATTTGCCGGTCCTTAACATTTGATTGACTGGTTTTATAAGAAATCAAAATATTAATTATTATTTATTTTAAATTTATATTCACAGGCTAAATTTGTAAATAATACTAAAAACAATCCTTTGAAGTGTCACGACCGTTTTAGCCACTACGTCTGATTTTTATGTGTTTTTTGGGTCATTTATTTTACTAGTTTTTAAGCCTGTCAAAGACAGAGAACTCGCACGTTTAGAAAATAAGGTTGCAACCATCGAGTTAGAGTGAAGGAGATAAAAGTCCTATGGATGAAACTCTTGAAAATGCCGTAACGCTTTGAGAATTATATCTATCACTAGTATTTATAAAGCGTCCTTTGTTTCCATTAGACACAACAGAGAGGCATAGTATTGAGTTTATGTATTTTTAATTATTTTTAAATTAAGTTTCCCTAATTATCGGTTTAATTAATCAGTATTTTTTTTAGAGTTGTAGGACAGTATTTAGAATATAGGGAGATCAAAATAAATTGAAAGGTAAAATAATTTTGAATACTTAGAAATATTCCTTATTGTTTCAGTTCTAATTTGCATTGCGTTAGTAATTTATTTCCATGAAATTCACAGTTTGAATAAATACTTTAAGCCTTTCTCTATAGAAATACATAGAAAAATCAGGGGCGCTTATCTTACCCCAGCGCCACCTGAATGATTGTCTCAAATGATATTGGCGTTTTCTCCATATGGAGTTTTAACTCCTTACCTTTACCTCCATGGTTGCAATTTTTTTATAATTTTTTTCTTTTGTCATTTTACTTTTACATTGTTTGAAATATTTTATGCACTTGTTAAGAATGGTGGAAGATTGGAAAGCAAGTAACGGGTTGTTTGAGTAGACACCGTCTCCCCAGATTCAACTCACGATTCGCTACTGTTTAACAATCTATGGCGTCTAGCGCCAGAAATAGTCGTATATTAATCAAAATTGTCCCAGTTAAGAGTTTATCGTGGTCCATACTATAAGTATGCAAATATGCAGCCTTGTAGGTCACCTGGAGATTCTGGATAGTCTGGAAAGACTTTTTGATATTTCCCAATGTTATTCGCCCTGGGTGAGAATTCGGAAATCTAACTGTTTAATACTTAATGTATAGCGCTTATCTCCAAAAATAATCGCATTAATTAAAATTGTCTCATTTAGGTTATATCATGGTCAATACTATTAATATACTATGCAAATATGCAACCATGTAGGTCACCGGGAGATCCTGGATGGTCTGGAAAAACTTTTTGACCTCTCCTAATGTTATCCGCCCCAGGTGAGAAATCGGAAATACGACTGTTTAACAATATATAGCGCTTAGCGTTAAAATAGTCGTTTTATTCAAAATTGTTTCAGTTAGGCTCTATCGTGGTCAATACTATTAGAATACTATACAAATTTGCAGCCAATGTAGGTCACCGGGAGATCCTGGATGGTCTGAAAAATCTTTTCATCTTCTCCCAATGTTACCTGTTCTGGGTGAGAAATCGGAAATCCAACTGTTTAACAATGTATAGCACTTTGCGTCAAAAATAGTCGTTTTAATCAAAATTGTTTCAGTTAGGCTCTATCGTGGTCAATACTATTAGAATACTATACAAATTTGCAGCCAATGTAGGTCACCGGAAGATCCTGGATGGTCTGGAAAAACTTTTTGACCTCTCCCAATGTTATCCACCCCAGGTGAGAAATTGGAAATCCGACTGTTTAACAATGTATTGCGCTTAGCGTCAAAATAATCGTATTAATCAAAATTGTCTCAGTTAGGTTCTATCGTGGTCAATACTATTAGAATACTATACAAATTTACAGCCAATGTAGGTCACCGGGAGATCTTGGATGGCCTGGTAAACTTTTTGACCTCTCCCAATGTTATCCGCCCCAGGTGAGAAATCGGAAATACGACTGTTTAACAATGTATAGCACTTTGCGTCAAAAATAGTCGTTTTATTCAAAATTATTTCAGTTAGGCTCTATCGTGGTCAATACTATTAGAATACTATACAAATTTGCAGCCAATGTAGGTCACCGGACGATCCTGGATGGTCTGGAAAAACTTTTTGACCTCTCCCAATGTTATCAGCCCCAGGTGAGAAATTGGAAATCCGACTGTGTAACAATGTATAGCACTTTGCGTCAAAAATAGTCGTTTTAATCAAAATTGTTTCAGTTAGGCTCTATCGTGGTCAATACTATAAGAATACTGTGCAAATATGCAGCTTTGTACGTCACTGGGAGATCTTGGATGGCCTGGAAATACTTTTTGACCTCTCCCAATGTTATCCGCCTCGAGTGAGAAATCAGAAATCCAATCATTATTAGGGGGACCGGCTATTGTAAGAGAAGATTCCCTACACCATTACAGTAGGAGTAATGATAGTGTGCTGCTCTACAATTCAAAACAAATATGAGATTCTCTACTCTCCCATATGCGAATTCGATGATTATTCTCGCCTAAACTTAAAAGGTATTCATCCCTAAGGCCAATGCAATGACATTCGGTGGCCGTCTGTGACTCACTGGCATGGCTCCACTTTAGACTGATCAGCTGGTGTAGGATAGTCACCTTACAGGGCGACGCAAAGGGCAATTCTGCTTTCGCCAGGCATCTTGGTGCATAATAGTACAAAATGCTTTATAGTGAATGCTAGATCTTTTTGGATTGTTGACAAGAAAGCTGTGGGAGAAATTGTGGCTTGTTTCATTATCAACCAATCCTCTTTACCACTTTTCTTCCTATGGTTGACCAGCCTTTGTGACGTGTATGCCTACTTTCACGCAATCACTGCTGTCAGCAGCATGCCACAGTGGTATCAGTGCAAGTGATTCGTCTACATGACCAAATTGTTTCCGGCAGTCACACGATATAGCCAAAATAACATAGTTGAGTGAGAGTAGGATCTTCTAGTGCATTGAAGAGATAACTGAAGACAATGTACCGGCGACAGTAAGTATATTGTTCGCAGTGAGCAGCGCAGAGTTTGTTTCAGGTAGATATACGGGGGGGGGGGACGAAGTCCCCCAGAAACAATTATTCGCATCCTAAGGAGAGCCATTTTATGGTAACCTAATTTCTATTTATGTGACAGCATTTATATATATTTATATAGGGCAAATAAAAAACTTTCCCCACTAAATATTCATTCGCCCTTTTCCCAGCCAAAAAATCCTTAAAAAAAAAAAAAAAAAAAAAAAAAAAAAAAAAAAAACTGAGCAATCGTCTGACAGTTCTTATTTTGACCTTAAGGTGAGCACATTAAATATCATTACATTCATTGACAACCAAACTCCAATCATTTTCTTGTCTGAATGACAGGAATTTGCATATTAACTTTTTTGATTCTTAGAATGCCTTATCTGGGTTCTTCGATTTTTTTTGCCAAAGTGTATAAATGGTGTTGACAGATAGGGACAGTGCTCATAATTCTGTTGTGGCCGACGAAGTTAGACACTGATTTCGTTGGACACTAAATTTGCAATATTTCAGTGCAAAGCAAGTTTTCTTATTGCCACTACACTTTCCGGCTGTTCGCTGCTAATGACCATTGAAACAAGCTCAAAACAGGTACACAAATTGTGGTTACTGCACTTGAAACAACTAGCACTGCGTCAATCATTAGTCCGATTTCTCATTCAATGTTTCAAAATTCCATTAAAAGTTTAAAAATGTTAATTTGGAATAATATAATACTCAAATCATTGAAATAAATTGAACATAACCAGAGTTGAGTTGTTTGATGAATGCATTTGACTGATATTTGTTCTCGAATATTGCAAGGTGTGTAAATAATCTTTTGAATGTAGATGCGATTTCTTCACGAGAGGGAGAAATGATAAATTATGAATAACCAGGTGCAGATATTGTTATTTGTAACGAAATATAACAGAAAATGTACATGTTTACTTTCTCTATATTGTATATGTTCAATTTGGCCAAAATGGTTCAAAGGCCAATTTTTTATAATGTATGCTGTAGTTATATAAAGGTCTTCTATAAAACTTTAAGTGTTAACCGCAGTTTTGAAGGTATTTTTAGAAATCATCACCCTAAATAATGTTAAATACTGCATGTTAAATGTGTTTTTCTATTTATTGTTTTTTCCGTAAACTTATTTATTGCCTCAGAAGTATATTTAAACGTTACTAAAAATACACATCCAAAATTCGTATAAAATATAACAAGAAAGATCAATCATGCATAAAGCATTGATTATGAAACACTTTCCAACTGCAATGCAATTTTATTTAAACATCTTTAAAATGTGATACATTCAGCGATGATATTTTTAAAATTATCACAATACTACAATAATTTATTATATGAAATTTTAAAACTTCATCGAAAACAAAGAACTTTATTAAAATGACGTCATTGAAATATAAGTCGCCTGGTTTAAACATTCAGCGGTAATATTTTTTAAATTACCACAATACAACAATAATTTATTATATTTGAAAACTTAAAACTTCATCGAAAAAAATGAACTTTATTCAAATGACGTTATTGAAATATAAATCACCTGGCTCTCTAAGTAAAAGCAATAAATATTTCATTCATACACTTTTATTCCATTCCTTGCATTCATCACAATACTACAATAATTTATTTTACTTATAAACTTAAAACAATGGAGGTAAAAGTACTTTCTAACTCCATACTTAAAACATCATCGAAAATTGCAATAACATAGAATCGTCTGCTTCTCGATATAAAATCAATGAATGTTTCATTCGTATCAGCTCTGTTGCAGACTCCAGAGTTAAATAATTCTGCGTTAAAAAATTCAGCAATTCTAATACAACTCATCTTGCAGCTTGATGTGTTTACATTTTCCATACGTAAAAATTAGGGTTCGTTGTAGAAATAATCAAAGTTTCATGATCATTTAAACTTTAAAATATTGTAATTGCGTTGGCGCAGTATACAGATGTACAGAAATAAGAAATAAAGCAGTTTTAAAACGGGTACAACACTAAAGATAAATGAAAAAGAAATTTAAAAATCACGATTTTGACAGAAGATCGATGCCATATATTATTTTGAAGTGGGTCACGTGATCTCTTCATACGTGCAATTATTATTTTAATTTTTATTTAAAAAACTACCGAACATATTTTGCTAAATTTTTTTTATATATTTTATGGGATAATTTGAATATTTCCTAAAATTTTCGAAGCAATTTGTGAATTTTAAATTCGCTTAAAAAATGTTTGAAAAATTAGATCTCATAGGGTTCAATGTATTTCATTTTTTCAACCCAGGTTCAATCCAAAACTTATAGGGTGATATTATTCATTTACATTCCCATATGTCCCACAGACCGTCTCAACAACATACTAAAATTTCATTTTGATAAAGTCATTTTCACAGCAGTTATCGTGCGAACGGACAGATAGACAGAATGAATGAACAAAGTCATAAACACTTTTCAACTATGTTGTAAAGTGTTAAAAACGACTCCACATTATAGAACCACTTAATGCAAAATCCTGAATTCGTTGATGTCCATCAGACAATTTTGCGTTAGAAGTACATACTATTTTTAACATTTTACAGCATAGTTGAAAAGTATTTATAACTTTGTTAATTCTGTCTGTCTGTCCGTTCGCACGATAACTGCTGTAAAAATGACTTTATCAAAATGAAATTTTAGTATGGTATTGAGACGGTCTGTGGGACATATGGGAACGTAAATGGATAATATCACCCAATTAGTTCTGGATTGAACCCGGGTTGAAAAAATGAAATAAATTGAACCCCATGGGACCTAATTTTTCAAACATGTTTAAAGCGAAGTTAAAATTCACAAATTGCTTTGAAAATTTAAGGAAATATTCAAATTATCCCATAAAATATATATATATATAAAAAAATTAAAATATGTTCCGTAGTTCTTTAAATAAAAATTAAAATAATAATTACAACCATATAATATGAAGAGATCACGTGGTCCACTTCAAAATAAAATATTGTATCCATCTTTTTTCGCAAAGTAAAACTCGTGATTTTTAAAGTTCTTTTAAATTTACATTTAGTGTTGCATACGTCTTAAAACCGCTTTATTTTTGTGTATTTTCTGTGCATCTATATTCTGCACCAATGCAATTACAATATTTTTTAGCTTAAATGATCATCAAACTTTGATTACTTCTACAACGAAGACTATTTATGCAGAATGTAAACAAGTGATCGTAAGATGAGTTGTATAAGAATTGCTGAATTTTGTTCACGCAAAATTATTTAACTCTGGAGTGTGGCATAAAAGTGTATGAATAAATATTCACTGCTTTTACATAGAGAACCAGACGATTTACATTACGATGGCGTCATTTCAATAAAGTTCATTTATTTTTGATGAAGTTTTCAGTTTTCAGGTAAAACAAATTTTGGAGTTCTTTGATAATTAAAAAAATATCAACGCTGAATGTATTGCATTTTAGAGATGTTTAAATAAGGTTGCATTTGAGTTGGAAAGTGTTTCATCATCAATGCTTTATACATGATTGATATTTCTTGTTATATTTAGTCATGTTTAATATATTTCCCAACTTTAATTATCATTTTAATTAAACATTTTAATTAACACAGAAATTTAAAAATGTCAAACCATATGAAATATGAGAACAAAAATATTCACTTTCGTAGTTTGGTAATTGAAAAATCTGATGTCAGCAGGACATGACTTTCCCTGCAGACTAATTAATTGCATAAAATAACATGAATAATTATTTGAAATTACACCGATTTTGCAGTTTTAATTCAATTTTCCTTTTTATTGGTGGCCGGACGTATTTCCAAAAAGGTGTTTAAAACAAGAAAGATCAATCATGCATAAAGCACTGATTATGAAACACTTTCCAACTGCAATGAAATTTTATTTAAACATCTCTGAAATGCGATACATTCAGCCGTAATCTTTTTAAAATTATCACAATACTACAATAATTTGTTATATTTTAAAATTTCAAACTTCATCGAAAACAAAGAACTTTATTCCAATGACGTCATTGAAATATAAGTCGCTTGGTTTAAACATCTCTAAAATGCGATGCATTCAGCGGTAATATTTTTTAAATTATCACAATACTGCAATAATTTATTATATTTGAAAACTTGAACTTCATCGAAAAAAATGAACTTTATTCAAATGACGTCATTGAAATATAAATCGCCTGGCTCTCTATGAAAAAGCAGTAAATATTTCATTCATACACTATTATTCAAAGCTTTTTGTTCATCAAAATACTACAATAATTTATTTTACTTAAAAATTTAAACTATAGAGGTAAAAGTAATTTAACTCTATGCTTAAAACTTCATCGAAAAAATCTGCTAAAAAATCGTCTGCTTCTCTATGTAAAATCAATGAATGTTTCATTCATATCAACTACATTGCAGACTCCAGAGCTAAATAATTTTGCGTTAAAGAAATTCAGCTATTCTTATATAACTCACCTTACAGCTTGATGCGTTTACATTCTTCATAAGTGAAAATTAGGCTTCGTTGTAGAAATAATCAGAGTTTGATGATTTAAACTCAAATATATTGTAATTGCGTTGTTTCAGAATGTAGATGCACAGAAATTAAGCAAAAATAAGGCGGTTTTAGGACGGATACAACACTAAATATAAATTGAAAAGGACTTTAAAAATCACGATTTTGACACAAGATGGATGGCATTGATCATTTAATATATTATAATTGCGCTATTTCAGAATATAGATGCACATAAATTAAGCAAAAATAAAAGTTTTGGGACGGATATAACACTAAATATAAATTAAAAGAACTTTAAAAATCACGATTTTGACACAAGAGGAATGCCATATTTTATTTTGAAGTGGGTTACGTGATTTCTTCATATGAAATGGGTGTAATTATGATTTTAATTTTTATTTAAAAAATTACCGAATATATTTTGCTGAAATTTTTTTTATATTTTTATGGGATAATTTGAATATTTCTTAAAACTTTCGAAGCAATTTGTGAATTTTCAATTCGCTTAAAAAATGTTTGAAAAATTTGGTCCCATAGGGTTCAATGTATTTCCTTTTTTCAACCCGGGTTCAATCCAAAACTAATTGAGTGATATCATTCATTTATATTCCCATTTGTCCCACAGACCGTCTGAACAACATACTAAAATTTCATTTTGATAAAGTCAGTTTTACGGCAGTTGTCGTGTGAACGGACAGACAGACAGAATGAACAATGTCATAAACACTTTTCAACTATGTTGTAAAGTGTTAAAAATGCGAAAAAGAACTGAAATATCCTTAAAAAAATGCGAAAACTGAACTGAAATATAATATAGTAAATTGATATGCTGAGAATGGCTAGTCCTAGAGTAATGGGGTTGGTCTTATTCTTTTCATTGCCAAAAATTTCGTATATAACAGACATTTAATGTATACGATAGTGGATATGTAGTCTTTAATTTCAGATTTTAACCATTTTTGCGGGCTATTTTGTAGAAAAAGGCAGGTTTTTTCCTAATTGTACCAAAACTAATCAGCACCAGGATAACCTACAACAGTGATATACTTACGAAATTCTATGATTTTTGGTCAACAAGTTGAGTTAGCGAGAATACATACATTGCGCAGACAGACAGACAGGGCGCGACAACTCAGTGGTTAGCGCGCAGGGATTGCACTCGGACCACTCAAGTTCGATTTCCTCCTCTTCTCATAACTGTCGCCGTGTTCAAGCGGAGTACGATCATTTTAAACATGTGGGTCCGTAAGTCCTTCCGAGAAGTTGGTGGTAGGGGAAGGAGGGTACGGTCCCTGCGGATGCCTCCCGCATTGGATTCCGGTCTATATTGTATGGCACTTCCCGGCATTCCAAACAAATACCTTACACCTTCGGATAGATCGGACGGTCTGGGTCGAAGAGGAAGAAGACAGACAGACACATAGGAACACAGACATTACGCGAAAAATAGATTTTTGCTTTCTAGAGTGCTGAAAACCAGGTGCATTTCACCAGCCCGCCGACTTTCGAATTCAGAAATTTCGACTATGCCATTCGTTTGTACTTCGTTAGTACCGGTTAGTACCGAGATATTTTCGTTAGTACCGCTTCCGGTACAAAATTATAGCCATTTCAAAAATGCGGGCTGGTGAAATGCGAGCCCGCCGACTTTCGAATTCAGGAATTTCAACTATACCATTCGTTTGTACTTCGTTAGTACCGGTTAGTACCGAGATATTTTCGTTAGTACCGCTTCCGGTACAAAATTATAGCCATTTCAAAAATGCGGGCTGGTGAAATGCGAGCCCGCCGACTTTCGAATTCAGAAATTTCAACTATGCCATTCGTTTGTACTTCGTTAGTACCGGTTAGTACCGAGATATTTTCGTTAGTACCGCTTCCGGTACAAAATTATAGCCATTTAAAAAATGCTGGCTGGGGAAATGTGAGCCCGCCGACTTTCGAATTCAGAAATTTCGACTATGCCATTCGTTTGTACTTCGTTAGTACCGAAATATTTTTGTTAGTACCGTTTTCGGTACACATTTGTAGCAATTTCAAAGTGGTGGGCTGGGGAATACGAGCCGGAACAGGTAAGCAATTTCTAAATTTCGATTATGACATTCGCTATTACTTCGTTAGTGCAGGTTATTACCGATACAAATTTACAGCAATTTCAAAATGGCAGGCAGGGGAAATGGGAGCCGGACAATTATGCAATTTCTAAGTTTCGATTATTATTTAAATCTGAAAATATTTAATAAAAATGGTATGACGTTTATATGCATTTAATTTCGTTACTAAGCAACATGGTATAATTTTCTTCCAATTATGTGCAGAAAATATTCTGTGTACATGATGCTATTTATATGTGAAACCTTCGTTTTTACTTTCCCCAGATACATACTTTAATGTATTGGGGAAGTATGGTTATGGGGTAGAAAATTTGAATTCGAGTTTACAACGGATGAACACGTTTCAGTGTATCCCTGAAGTCGAATCGAACGTTATTGATGTGATATCTGTGTGTGTGTGTATCTGCGAGACTTATCCGTGAGTGTGTTTATCCGTGAGACTTATCTGTGAGTGTGTGTTCGGAGACGATGTCTCTCGAACGAATGTGGCACTTCGAACGAAATTTGGTACAAAATTAAAATAAGTGAATACTGGAAGCCTTTTGATTTTAAACGTAATTGAATGTTTAGAACCCCCCCCCCCCATTCGAAAATTTCGAATGAAATTGTGAAAATTCATCAAAAATAAGAGCCTTCAGTATTGTTACGTAAATATGCTTTCTAATGCAATTTTTTTCACTAAAAAACGATTAGCACAAACTGTAGAACAGTAGCGCAAACGACACATTAAAAATTTTCAAACAAATTATCAAAACAAAACAAAAAAAAGAATCACATAAAACAAAAGAAATATATTAATTATTGTGAAATATGTTCGCTTTTGATATGTAATATTACGCTATAAATTTGTTAACACCATTCTTATGGATCTAGTTCATTTCACTCACTGAAAGATATTTTGTGTAATAGTTTTGTATATCGTCGTCTAACCAACCATTCGCCTATAGTCGTTTATATACAATAAATGCTCTTCTCTCCGTCTGTCTGTAAGGCTTGGCAACTAATTTGGAAAAATATATTTGGTGTAAATTTGGATAAATTTGGCATAAAAATTACAAAAATGTCGCTAAGTTATAGATATGATATCAAATTAATGAATTAATTATAAAATATATATAGACTTTTTTGCGTATTGCGGATGCTATTGTTATTGATAATTGTCGGTTTAGCGTTGCGCTAAATATATAAGTTAAATGGATACATTGAAATAGTTTTACATATTGTTATCCGGAAAAGCGTCCAATATACAATTCAACGTTAAAAACATTGTGCCTTCGATCGTATACATCATTTTTTGACTGCGAAAGATGTCAATTCCTTGCATTGTATAGGGAAAGCCGTGTGCTATCCATAACATATATTTTATTAATATCAGACTACCTCTGCTCCTAGAAATTCGAAACATGGACAACATTTTAAGTGAGATTACTATTTGACTACCCACAAAATTACAAGAAATCATGAAATTCGGTGCAGCAGTTTGTTTTCTTGGTGATGAAACCAGCAGCGGAGCCCACGAGCAATATGTCTTTAAAAGGGTTCTCGTTTTCTTTCATAAACAGAATTGTACATTTCCAATTCTGAGCCAGCACCTTCTTCTACGTTACTTAAACGTGAACGACACAAAATATGAGGTAAAAAGATGAACCACAACAAAGAATAATGAAATGGAATAGAAAAATGAAATGGAATAGAAAAATAAAATGGAAAAGAGTGTAATAGAAACAGAATAAACATCAACCATCAGAAAATATTACAAATGTATCAGATTTATTTCTTATGTATAACTAACATAACTAATATTGAGAAAAACATATAGCTCAAAAACAAAAAGTTATAAAATATCAACTATCTAAAAATATTACTAATGTATCAGATTTCTCTTTTATGTATAGCATACATAATACTGGGAAAAAAATATTTTCCAAGAACAAAAAGCCATAAAACATCAAATCTTTAGAAATATTACAGATAGACTAGATTTATTTCTTATGTATAACATACCTAATTTTGGGAAAAATATATTTCTCAAGAACAAAAAATTATAAAACATCAACAATCTGAAAATATATATTACAAATGTATCAGATTTATTTCTTATGTATAACTAACATAACTAATATTGGGAAAAACATATAGCTGAAAAACAACAAGTTATAAAATATTAACTAGTTAAAAATATCACAAATATATCAGATTTATTTCTTATATATAACTAATATTTGAAAAGCATATAGCTCAAAAACAAAAAGTTATAAAATATTAACTATCCGAAATATTACGAATGTATCAGATTTCATTATGTATAACATACCTAATACTGAGAAAAATATATTTCTCAAGAACAAAAAGTTATAAAACATCAAATATCTAATGTATCAGTATTTTTCCCTTATGTATAACTAACATAACTAATATTGGGAAAAGCATGTAGTTCGAAACCAAAAAGTTATAAAATATCATCTATCTAAAAATATTACGAATGTATCAGATTTATTTCTTATGTATAACATACCTAATTTTGGGAAAAAAATATTTCTCAAGAACAAAAAATTATAAAGCATCAACCATCTGAAAATATTACAAATGTATCAGATTTATTTCTTATGTATAACTAACATAACTAATATTGGGAAAAACATATAGCCGGAAAACAACAAGTTATAAAATATCAACTATCTAATAATATTACAGATATATCAGATTGATTTCTTATGTTTAACTAACATAACTAATATTTGGGAAACATATACAGCTCAACAAAAAGTTATAACGTGTCAACTATCTAAAAATATTACAAATGCATCAGATGTCTGCATAGCTGATATGCATGAATCATTGATTTTACAAAGAGAAGGACGATTTTTTTCGATTAAGTTTTAAGCATAGAGTTTAATTACTTGTAGCTCCATGGTCTTAATTTTTAAATAAAATAAATTATTATAGTATTGTGATGAATGAAGTGAATGGGAAAATGTTATGAATGAAATGCTGTTTCACAGATAACCAGGTGTGTTATTTTTTCTATGACGTCATTTGAATGGATTTCAGTTGTTTTCGAAGAAGTTTTCAAATATAATAAATTATCGTAGTATTATGATAGTTTTAAAAATATTACCAAGGAATGTATCGCATTTTAGAGATGTTTGAGCCAGGCGATTTATATATCAATGCCGTCATTTGAATGAAGTTCATGTTTTTTCGATGAAGGTTTAAGTTTTCAAATATAATAAATTAATGTAGTATTGTGAGAAGTTTTAAAATATTACCGAGGAATGTATTTCATTTTACACCTGTTTAAATAAAATTGCATTGAAGTTTGAAAGTGTTTCATAATCAATACTTTAAGCATGATTGATCTTTCTTGTTTCATCTATAGTTTGTTCTGTTGATTAAACTCATTTTATGAAGTTCATTTAGCTTTCGAAATTTGATCTGAGATTTTTATTCACAAGTATTTTTACAATAATTTTTTCTTTTGTTTTAAGTTAGTTAATGTTGTTACTCCCATATATTCCGATACCGGTTATCCCCTTATATTTCATCATTCGGCACTTATGTCATAGTTTCATTCCTCTGTCCGTTTTCCTTCCTCTTAGGTTTCCTCTTTTATTTTACGAATTTTCTTCTGGAAATTAAGTATTACCTTCGTGGTTCAAGTGATACAACACGATACAATTCTGAATGTCCATTTATTGTTGACATTTATCTATTCTACAGATACTTGTTCTTTCTCCGCTTTGGAAATTCTCCAGGTAGATTTGTTATCTAGCATTTTGTAGATCGTGCCGTGTACGTTCTTTGTACCAAAAGAATTCAAATTTAAAGCAAATGGTGTAAGCCTAGTGACATGTTGACGGTTAATTGCAAAAATTTTAAATGTATTGCTTTTAATTTTTCGAAATTTATGTATTTAGCTAAAAACCTGCATATCCCAATCAAAACATACTTTTATTTATTACAGTGTTTCTACAAACCAACAAATCGCATTTGAAATCCTAGTTATTTGTATTCATGCTTAAATTAGTTACCATGATTATTTATGCGCGTTTTAATACTATAGATCAGAGTTTCCCAAACTAGTAGGGTGCGTTGTAGATATGCTTAGGGGAAATAGGGGATGCACTCTAGAAATATCTGTAATAGAAAACAAACTTTTTTCAGTGTGTTTTTAAACATTATGTTCAGTAAATGACATAACAAAAAATAAAACAATATTTCAGCAACATATTAGACAGCAAAGATTTAAAAATGCCAATAAGAATGTTTATATCCGAGACTGGAAGAGTTTATTTTCATTGCCCGCAAGGATGAGTATGTCCTAAATACAGAGTAAATAATAATAATCAGAAGACAATCAAACATACCAGACAATGTTTATGTTTCCATTTTCGCTACGAATAAAGTTTACCAACTTTGGCTGAGGTTTGCCAATTTGGCAGAATTCAGGAATTGCAATTTGAAATATTATTCATGCATTTTTTTTCTTGCAATTTTAATATCTGAAAAAGTTATTACGGTGGCACTATTTTCCCTCCCCTCTATTTTGAAATGGCAATATTTATGTACCGAAAGCGGTATTAACAAAAATATCTTGGTACTTGAAACTTAGAAATTGCATACTTGTACGGCTCGTATTTACCAGCCCGCAATATTGAAATTGCCATAAATTTGTATCCGAAGCAGAACTATCTCGGTACTAACCGGTACTAACGAAGTACAAACGAATGACAATTTCTGAATTCTGAAGTCGGCGGGCTCGCAATTCCCCAGCCCGCCATTTTGAAATTGCCATAACTTTGTACCGGAAGCGGTACTAACGAAGTACAAACGAATGGCAGAGTCGAAATTTAGAAATTGCATACTTGTGCGGTTCGCATTTCAACACCCAGCCATTTTGAAATTGCTGTAAATTTGTACCGGAAGCGGTACTGACGAAAATATCTCGGTACTAACCAGTACTAACGAAGTATTAACGTATGTCATAGTCAGAATTTAAAAATTTCATAGTTGAAATATTTAAAATGGTAAAATCCTGTTTCTCCAGCCAGCCAATTTGAAATTGCTTTAATTTTGTACCGGAAGCGGTACTAACGAAAATATCTCGGTACTAACCGGTACTAACGAAGTACAAACGAATGGCATAGTCGAAATTTCTAAATTCGAAAGTCGGCGGGCTCGCATTTCACCAGCCCGCATTTTTGAAATGGCTATAATTTTGTACCGGAAGCGGTACTAACGAAAATATCTCGGTACTAACCGGTACTAACGAGGTACAAACGAATGGCATGGTCGAAATTTCTGAATTCGAAAGTCGGCGGGCTCGCATTTCACCAGCCCGCATTTTTGAAATGGCTATAATTTTGTACCGGAAGCGGTACTAACGAAAATATCTCGGTACTAACCGGTACTAACGAAGTACAAACGAATGGCATAGTCGAAATTTTTGAATTCGAAAGTCGGCGGGCTCGCATTTCACCAGCTCGCATTTTTGAAATGGCTATAATTTTGTACCGGAAGCGGTACTAACGAAAATATCTCGGTACTAACCGGCACCAACGAAGTACAAACGAATGGCATAGTCGAAATTTCTGAATTCGAAAGTCGGCGGACTCGCATTTCACCAGCCCGCATTTTTGAAATGGCTATAATTTTGTACCGGAAGCGGTACTAACGAAAATATCTCGGTACTAGCGAAGTACAAACGAATGGCATAGTCGAAATTTCTGAATTCGAAAGTCGGCGGGCTCGCATTTCACCAGCCCGCATTTTTGAAATGGCTATAATTTTGTACCGGAAGCGGTACTAACGAAAATATCTCGGTACTAACGAAGTACAAACGAATGGCATGGTCGAAATTTCTGAATTCGAAAGTCGGCGGGCTGGTGAAATGCACCTCTGAAAACCTATGGATCCGTAGAAAACTGGAGTTTCAATTTTCGACACAATTCCAGTACTTTTTTATGCATTACCATGCATTGTAGGGAAAGAAAAAACAAGAATTCCGAGCTCTAATTGCAGTTAAGTCAACACTGAGTATTTATAAATATTTTAGTTTTCTTAAATTCAGAATGCAAATATAGAAAGTACCCCTTTTTTACCCATATAATTATACAAAGTATTTATAAAGCCCTCAAATATCATATTTTTAAGTACTTTTAGAAGATTGCCAAGACTTATATTCCCAAACACCTTCGATTCTCAAACAATTTTAAGAAGATTCTCAAGATTTTTTTCCCTAAATAACAGCAAATATATATCACTATTATTGCTGTTGTTTTGGAAGACGGTGCAAGTAGAATTACGGATTAGTTATTTTTGCATCAGATATCTGTGAGCAGCTTCTCGAATGAACTAGAGAAAGTGTTGTCGTTAATCGCTAAGCTTTCTCCGATTATAGATCAGGTTTACTTGTAAGTTACGAGATTGAGAACATTCATTTGTCTTTGTGTCTTCAGCTTCGTTTTATTGAATTGTATGTAATAATCAACTTCACTTTTATGCATTTACTTTCCATACAAAATAATGCATGATCAAAATTGGAATTCTTGTTTTCGTTGTGTTTGGAGGTTTTGGTCATTATAGAAGGCAAATAAACTATTTTTAAAAGGAGGTCTGTGTGTGTGCAATATATTGGATTCCTAAAAAAGTTTTTAGGTACTCAACTAACTTTGTAAGGAGAGGTTAATATAAATATTATTATGATGTATCCCCTTAAATCGTAGGTGTACTCTCAGGATATAAAATTGAGTTGAAATTTCTGGATGTTTTAATTTAAAAACACCAAAAGCGTAAATTGTTCCTGACAATATACAATGAATAGCTCCATAATTGTTTTACAAGATCACTAAACAACTGCCAGTTACAATAAAACAGCAATTGAATGATCCACTAATTCCCCAAACAGCAGATTCTGTTCACAAAGCACAGAAGTTTTTGACAATTCGCTTTGATTGGTATCCCTTATACTCTCTCTAACCGAACAATGACATCCTTATATAGTCTTCATAGTAATATCTAGAAAGAGGGAGGTATAAAAAAAAACTTGTCGGTATTTCTAGTGGATTCGAAAATTCGCAAAAAAGTCGTCAAGTTGGTGATATTTCGCCAAATCTGGCACATATGCCCAGAAAAAAAACGCCAAAGTACCGCAGCCTTACTTTCACGTAATAGCAATGGTTGCCTGTAAAAGTGATTTCTCTTCGAGGGAAGGCAAGACAGCGAAGCGTATTTCATATTCGTAACAATACACACGTTAGGTCCATCTATAGTGAAGTGACCATACCCGATCGAATAAAAGGGATTGCAGCGTCTCTAGTGGATAAGTTAAAAAGTTTGGATAACTAACTGGGTAACAAAGTAATATAAAAAAAAAATATTAATTACAAAGTTGTAGAGAAATATCTATTTAGCAGGAATCGACATCAGGGATGCATGAAACGTGTATGTGGCAGTCAATCAAAAAATCGTATCATCTGGAACTTTAACACAGTGACACCTGTAATATTATCAATGTACGCGGAAATACATTTTCTCAAATTCAAATATGCATTATTTCTGACGGTCTGCATTTTGAACAGGCTGTGCATGTTAGTGCTGTCTGTTTTAGCATTCCTAAATGCGACAGAAATTCGCCAATAACCATAGTGTGTGATGTAAATGCCTTCTGTAATGATTTTATGGTCGATTCCTACTCATTAGACTATTTTTTACAGCTTTGTAATTGGCTTTTTTTTGTCTATCTGGCTTTGTTAACAAGTTTGTGATCATAGTTTTTTAAATATTCATCTAGGAGCGCTGAAATCACTTGTATTCGTTTGGACATGGCCACTTTATTGCAAATAAACTTAATGTGTACAGTTATGGATATTTCCTTACAATGTTATTGGGGTGCTTAAGAACTTTCATATGAACCTTGTATGTATACAATCTATATTAAAAACTATCCGTTGAAATTTAATGAAATTGGTAAAGTCACATATCACTTAAGAGTTATCTCGTGTTGATTAGACGATTGGTACGATTGGGGAAAATAAAACATGTATATTTTTTTCTTAGTGGAGACCTTAAGAAATGACAAAGCCTGGGATAAAAAACTAAATACATATATTGCTTATTTTATACGTAATTTTTGATGACAAAATGAATACAACCAACCCCATTACTCTAGGATAAACTTTTTTTCACATATTTCAGTGGTTTGGATTTTTTCAAGGATACTGCGATTTATAGCAGCGATTGTCAATCCGCGAGTTTTACGATGAACAGAATGCTATCTTGGATAATAAAACTTACACTAAAGCAGAGGTCGTTCAGCTTTTACTTCGATCACTTCAGATTTTACTTTAATCACTTCAATCAGTTCAAAAGTTTCACTTTAGTCTGAAACCTGCCGGTAAGGAATGTACCGTCTACTTTAATAATTTTTTTTCTTAGTGGAGATCCTAAGAAAATGACAAAGCCTGGGATAAAAGATTAAATACAATTAATTGCTTATTTTATACGTAATTTTTGATGATAAAATGAATAAAACCAATCCCATTACTCTAGGATAAACCTTTTTTCACATATTTCAGTGGTTTGGATTTTTTCAAGGATACTGCGATTTATAGCAGCGATTGTCAATCCGCGAGTTTTACGATGAACAGGATGCTATCTTGGATAATAAAACCTACACTAAAGCAGAGGTCGTTCAGCTTTTACTTCGATCACTTCAGATTTTACTTTAATCACTTCAATCAGTTCAAAAGTTTCACTTTAGTCTGAAACCTGCCGGTAAGGAATGTACCGTCCACTTTAGTAATTTTTTTTCTTAGTGGAGATCCTAAGAAAATGACAAAGCCTGCGATAAAAGATTAAATACAATTAATTGCTTATTTTATACGTAATTTTTAACACTTTACAACAAAGTTGAAAAGTGTTTATGACTTTGTTCATTCTGTCTGTCTGTCTGTCTGTCTGTCTGTCTGTCTGTCCGTTAGCACGATAACTGCCGTAAAAATGAGTTTATCAAAATGAAATTTTAGTATGTTGTTCAGACGGTCTGTAGGACCTATGGGAATATAAATAAATAATATCACCCAATTAGTTTTTTATTGAACCCGGGTTGAAAAAATGAAATACATTGAACCCTATGGGACCTAATTTTTCAAACATTTTTTAAGTAAATTTAAAATTCACAAATTGCTTCGAAATTTTTAGGAAATATTCACATTATCCCATAGAATATATAAAAAAAAATTCAGTAAAATATGTTAAGTAGTTTTTTAATTAAAAATATTATTTAATATAGGGAAAAAAACAAATTCAATTAAATTCTGACTTTGGGATATCTTCCAGAAAGAAAAGAGAGAGATATTATATAATAAATATCTCTCCATTTGTTTAAACGTTTTGCATATGGGAGTGGCTTCATATTTTAAAATAAATTTGGTACATAACAATTTTTCATTTTTTTTAAATTTTATATAACTCTTCATGATAAATTTAATTGATGGCATTTTAAATGCACTTTCCTACGTCCTAAAGAGTTAAAATTTGGTACACAGCTTAAATTTGTTGAACATTTTATTCGACAAAAATTTGATGGATCTTTAAATATAGATCATACATTTTTTCGAAATGGCCTGAAAATAATCCCCGTTCACTTCTATAAATCATTGGTGTAATATTGTTAAAAATTCTGATGTGGACAGCACATGTCTTTCTCGGCAGACTCATATTCGTTCTCTTTATTTATTCAATGATAATTTGAGTTTTTAACACTTTACAACAAAGTTGAAAAGTGTTTATGACTTTGTTCATTCTGTCTGTCTGTCTGTCTGTCTGTCTGTCCGTTAGCACGATAACTGCCGTAAAAATGAGTTTATCAAAATGAAATTTTAGTATGTTGTTCAGACGGTCTGTAGGACCTATGGGAATATAAATAAATAATATCACCCAATTAGTTTTTTATTGAACCCGGGTTGAAAAAATGAAATACATTGAACCCTATGGGACCTAATTTTTCAAACATTTTTTAAGTAAATTTAAAATTCACGAATTGCTTCGAAATTTTTAGGAAATATTCACATTATCCCATAGAATATATAAAAAAAAAATTCAGTAAAATATGTTAAGTAGTTTTTTAATTAAAAATATTATTTAATATAGGGAAAAAAACAAATTCAATTAAATTCTGACTTTGGGATATCTTCCAGAAAGAAAAGAGAGATAGATATTATATAAAAAATATCTCTCCATTTGTTTAAGCGTTTTGCATATGGAAGTGGCTTCATATTTTAAAATAAATTTGGTAGATAACAATTTTTCATTTTTTTAAAATTTTATATAACTCTTCATGATAAATTTAATTGATGGCATTTTAAATGCACTTTCCTACGTCCTAAAGAGTTAAAATTTGGTACACAGCTTAAATTTGTTGAACATTTTATTCGACAAAAATTTGATGGATCTTTAAATATAGATCATACATTTTTTCGAAATGGCCTGAATATAATCCCCATTCACTTCTATAAATCATTGGTGTAATATTGTTAAAAATTATGATGTGGACAGCACATGTCTTTCTCTGCAGACTCATATTCGTTCTCTTTATTTATTCAATGATAATTTGAGTTTATCTGCACAACATAAGTATTTTAAATGACATTGAATTTACACGTTAAACTTAAATTTGGTTCTCATTTGATAGCTGGACTTATTGTCAAAGGTGGCGTAGCGAAAAAACTAGAATATCTCAAAAACGGCTAGTCCTAGAGTAATGGGGTTAGTCTTATTCTTTTTGTTGTCAAAAATCACATATAAAATAGGAATTTAATTGATATAATTGAGCACACGTAGTCTTTTATTTTTATATATAACGATTTTTGCTGGCCATTTCGCAAAAATAGCCCGTTCCTTTTTCCCGAATCGTAGTAGAATAACCTACAAATGATTTATATACAAAATTTTGTTAAATTTGGTATATAAATCACTTGTAGGTTATTGACATATTATACTCCAAATTTTGTTAAATTTGGTTCATTAGTTTTTAGCTAGAGTGGATAAAGGCAATTTCTGCGGCCATTTCGCAAAGAAGGCAGATTCTTTTATTACGAATCGTACTATAATCTAATGAACATCAGGATTTCCCACAAAAACATACCTACCAAATTGTATGAAATTCGGTCCATTAGTTTTTCAATTAGAGTGGATGTAATATCCACACAGACACACAGAAACATACACAGATACACCCTTACACACACAGACGTCTTCCTAAAAGTAGTTTTTTCGTGTTCTAGAAGTCCCAAAACGTGTAGATCCTTTGAAAATTCGAGTTCCGATCTTCGGCACGATTCCAATACTTTGAGTACATACACATACACATATATATTATCTGTGTATTATCTGTGTATCTAAATTCCGTGCCTATGCAATTACAATAGTTGTGATTTTAAATGATCCCTAAACTTTTATTATTTCTTCAAGGAAGCCTAATTTTAACATATGCAGAATGCAAATATCTCAAGCGATTGTAAGATGAATTACATAAGAATTGCTGAATTTTTTTCCCACAAAATTATTTAGCTCTGGAGTCTGGAATACAAGTTATATGAATGAAATATTCATTGATTTTGCATAAAGAATCAGATGATTCATATTTCGATACAGTTTTAAATATTTAAGTATAATAAATTACTGTAGTACTGTGATAATGTAAAAGATATTACCACTGAATGAATCACATTTTAGAAATTTTTAAATGAAATTACATTTCAGTTGGAAAGTGTTTCATAATCAATGCTTATGCATGATTGATCTTTCTTGTTGATGATAAAATGAATAAAACCAATCCCATTACTCTAGGATAAACTTTTTTTCACATATTTCAGTGGTTTGGATTTTTTCAAGGATACTGCGATTTATAGTAGCGATTGTCAATCCGCGAGTTTTACGATGAACAGGATGCTATCTTGGATAATAAAACCTACACTAAAGCAGAGGTCGTTTAGCTTTTACTTCGATCACTTCAGATTTTACTTTAATCACTTCAATCAATTCAAAAGTTTCACTTTAGTCTGAAACCTGACGGAAAGGAATGTACGGTTCACTTTAATAAAAGAAGAAAATAGTATCGTTCCAGTAGCTCAATAGATAGAGCGTCATCTGACCAGGCTGAGCTTCATGATC
The DNA here is from genome assembly GCA_951213105.1 of Amaurobius ferox. Classification (NCBI taxonomy): domain Eukaryota; kingdom Metazoa; phylum Arthropoda; class Arachnida; order Araneae; family Amaurobiidae; genus Amaurobius; species Amaurobius ferox. The sequence continues at coordinate 77,991,570 of OX578133.1, read as the reverse complement.
CGAATCCTATTCAGGACGCTTGTTCTTTGTAACAAACGCATAAATATTATGAAAAAAAAGGGGCGATTCGCATTTAGGGATGCTTAAAACGTGTGTAACCATCAAAGTCCGGTAGTCAGGTTTTTGACTCTATCAGACTACTTTCACTTTAATATATGAGCCAAAGGGTAAGTAAAAGTTTCAACCATTAAGCTTATTCAATATTCTTTAAAGGTCATTGACCTTTGAAAGCTGAGAGTATTTGCTCAAAGAGAACCAAAACAATCTGATGTGAGCAGCACATGACTTTCCCTGCAGACTCAAATTCATATTTTCTTTATTTCTTTAATAATTCATTAGATTGAGTTTAATTGAACCAAATAACGCTAAATTTGCATTTTTAATTCAATTATTGTTTTTATTTGGTAATTGGACATTTTCCCGATAGCTGCGTAACAAAAATGCAAGAAATCTCAAATATCTTGAGAACGGTTAGTCCTAAAGTATAATGGAGTGTGTTATATTATTTTCCTCTTCAAAAATTGCGTATAAAACAAGAATTTAATTGATACATTCGAGCATACGCTACTTAGTCTTTTTTTTTTTTAGATTTTGGCGATTTTTGGGGCCATTTCGTAAAAAAAGGCAGGTTGTTCTTTTCCGAATCGTATCAAAATCTAATCAGCACCAGAGTATCCCACAAGTAACTATCTACCCAATTTTGTGAAATTTGGTCGATTAGTATTTCATCTAGAGTGGATACATGAAATTTTTGCGGACCATTTCGTAAGAAAAGGCGGATTCCTCTTTTCCGAATCGTACCAAATTCTAATCAGCACCAGAGTATCCAACAAGTAACTTATCAACCAAATTTTGTGAAATTTGGTCAATTAGTATTTTAGCTTGAGCGGATAAATGACATTCTTAAGGGCCATTTCGCAAAAAAAGGCAGGTTCTGTTTTAACGAATCGTACCCAAAACTAATCAGCACCAGGGTCACATCCAAGTGACTTACCTACCAAATTTTATGAAATTCGGTCTATTAGTTTCTGAGTTAGAGTGGATACATACATTGCACAGACACACAGACAGACACACACATACACACACCGACGTCACGCTAAAAATAGGTTTTTCGTATTCTAGAGGTCTCGAAACGTGTAGATCCGTCGAAAACTCGAGTTGCGATTTTCGACATGATTCCAATACTTTCCCTATACATTACCATGTATTGCATGGAAAGTAAAAAGATAGTTCGATATTTCCCCCAAAATAATTGTTTCAGTTTAAATAAACATTGAATAAGCCTGTTGGTTGAAATGTTTACTGTACCAACAGTACAAACTTGCCCTACCTACATCATTATTTATATACATTATATATTTGCTTAACCTACCTACATGTCAATGGTCAGTGACTTTTAAAAGGCAAATTCTATTCAAAGTAGTGAAAAGTAACAATATATCAGTATTTCTCTTTTATCTTTTAACTCATATCTTTTCGATACTTTTAAAGTTGCGAACAGAAGTCATATCAAATATTTCAAGTATCATCTGACTTTGAACTAAGGAGGAAGGTGATTATCGACTTCAGCATAGAACTTATCTTTTGAATAATATCTGGAAACTGAAAGTTAACATCACGTGAACATAGAGTGGCGATTTGAGACAACACGTAACCTGCGTTTTGTTGCTAGTCTGTCCCTGGAGGTGGAAGGTTACTTTTGGAGGAAACCAACAAGTAATTTATATACTTTTGTATGTGATTCCCTTGTAAAATTTGATTATGTTAATCTGAGAATATAACATATGAAAGTTTGTTGCTAAAAAAAACCAATTTTTGCTTTTAAAGATGGATCTTATAACTATATAAAATATGCATAATTGAAGCGAGGGAGCGAAGTGTCTACGCTTTTTACTTTTGAATGAGACGCGATTGGCTGTTGTCTGCATGTTTTTGTCGGTGATAATTCCTCTCAAACTTAATCGATTCTTTTTTAATTTGGACATAAGACATATATTAATGTTTTACAGGCCGAGTTCGCTGCTGAATGTGATCGAATAAAAATTGCGCATGCTACGCTGGCTTTGCTAATATATTATGTTCAACGACAACTACTGTAAATCCCACGTTAGATTTCCCGGGGTATAACCCGGCACACCCAAAAGCGCGCAAGCGCCCCAGGGCGTTGCCGTGGTGCCGCCCCAAGGGTGCCTTCCTACGCCCCTCACGGGGTCGTTCTATCTAGCATTGTTTTGCATCTGCTCTACCCCCTTCGTTTTTTATTTGAACTCTAGTTAACTCCGTGCCCCTCCCTTGCTTTTAGGAATTCGCGATCTATCGACGAACCTTTAAACTTTTTTGTTATGTACGTCAGCCTCCCCCCCCCCCCCCTCCGTTCTCAAGCTCATGGCCCTGCGTCCCTCGGGGTGCGCTTCTTCCCCCCTCTCTTTTTTCTCTCGCTAGGTGTCCGCTTGGGCCCTAGCTCTTTCTCCTCTTTCTGGAAGACTTGGGGAAGGGCCCGACTTCGGTCGCAGCCCCCCCCCCCCCCCCCAAGCGAACCTTCTTATGTAAACTCTCTTCTTTATGTATTTCTCGTCAGTATCTCTTTTCCTTTTCGCTCGGAGTTTAAAGGGGAGATTTTCCCCCTCCTGGGCACTTCGTAAACCCCCGTCCTTGAGTCCTTGAGACAACTACTGTATAATATAACAGATTTCTTTACAATTTGGATAAGTGGCGAGGATAAATGTTTCACAGGTTGAGTTTGTTGCTGAACGTGGTCGGACAAAATATGCGTGTGGTACGCTCTACCCACTTTATTTACACAATTGTTCGATGAAAATTTCTCAAAAACATAACCAAATTTCCTGAAATTAGGATATATGGTACACAATAGTGTTTTACACGCCGATTTATTACTTGACCTATATACATAGTATAATGTATAGGGAAAGCATTGTGACGGGGTCGGAAATTCTAATTCGAGTTTTCGAAAGAAGAGCACATTAAAAGTCGAAAAGAGACGATTATCAACAATTTTGGCAAATAGTTTGAAGTTTCCAAACTCTTTGTATTTCAAACAGCTGAATTTGAATTGGCGAGAAGCATTTTTACTTTCCCTATATGCATAGTATAATGTATAGGGAAAGTATTGTTGTTGTTGTTGTTGAGACCCAGACCGTCCGACCTACCAGAAAGGTGTAAGGTAACTGTTTGGACGGCCGGGAAGTGCCACCCAATTTAGACCGGAACCCAGTGGAGGAGGCATCCACAGGGACCGTACCCTCCTTTCCCTACCACCAACCTCTCGGAAGGACTTAGGGACCCACATGTTTAACGTGATCGTACTCCGCATGAACACGGCGGCAGTTGTGGCAGCGTGCAAATCCAGCGCGCAAACCACCGGGCTACCGCGCCCGAAATGTGCCAACAGCACGCGGTGTTCCCAGGTGGTCACCCACCCAAGTACTAACCGCGCCCGATGCTGCTTGATTTCGGTGATCTAACGAGAACCGGTGTTTTCAGCACGGTAGGGCCGTTGGCTCTAGGGAAAGTATTGTGACGAGGTCGAAAATTTGAATTCGAGTTTTCGATGGAACAGCACTTTTACATTAATACTTAGTAATTTAAAAAATATACAAGCTTTCTAGGAAAGTTCTTAAGTACCCCAACAAATTTGTGAAGCAAGGTCCATGAGTGTACACGTTAGGTCTATCTAAAGTAAAGTGACCAGGCCCGATCGAATAGAAGTGATTGCAGCAAACCTAGCGGAGACATTTAAAAAAGTTAGGATGATGAACCAGACAACAAAACGAGATAGAAGAAAAATATCAGTTGCAAAGTGATAGAAATTTTTTTTATTTAGTAGGAATAGACCATAAATATTTACAGAAGGCATTATTTGACACAATACGGTTATTGGGGGATGAATGTTCTATTCAGGAATGCTAAAATTAACAACATTTACGAACACAGGATTCTAACGTACCTCTTACTCAAAATGCACTCCGTTATCAATAATGCCCACTGAAAGGCAATAAATTCCTATAAAAATGTTGTATCACCAGGGACTCCAACACGGTGATACCTGCAATGCTTGTCATAGTACGTGGTAATATTTTTTCAAAACTAAAATGTGCATTGTTTCAGACCAAAAAACTTTTGGATAGGGTCTACACTAGCTTTCTATTCATGTAGGCGTTGTTTATTTTATCATTTCTAAATATGACAAACTTTTCTCGATAATCACATTGTGTCAAATAAATGCCTTTTGCAATAGTTTTGCAGTAGTTTCTACTTATTAGTAAACACTCTACAGCAGTGGTTCCCAAACTGGGGTCCCCGGACCCCTAGGGGTCCGCGACGAGGTTTTAGGGGGTCCGCGAACAACACGCAATATTTAACTAATCAATAGTTAGCTTTAAAAAAAAATTCATTATTTTTCTCCACTCTTTTTTTAATTTTATTTTTTTAAATAAAACAATAATAAACTTATTTTCTAAATAACTTTGAATTAAATACATTCATGAAATTAATTTCGAACTGATAGGTTATATCTTCAAACAGAATTAAATTGTTTGGGAGTAGGTTTCGTTTTGGCACAATGCCATGATTAACGGTGACGCTACTCTGATGTAGCTCGGACGTCAAAGCACTTGTAACTTCGAGCATTAATACTACTAGAGACCGGATGACGTCAGCTTTGAATAGAGGGGGGCGTAGCGAACGTCTCCCGCCTCTCCCCTTGCTATATGGTTTTAAGGGGTCCACGAAATTTTTTTTTTCTCTGAGGGGGTCCGCGGACTGGAAAGTTTGGGAACCACTGCTCTACAGCATTTGCAATTGGTTTTTTGCCTATCTCGCTTTGTTGACGAGTTCATTATCTTTAAATTCATTTAAAACCTTTAAAATTCTCCCTAAGGTGCTCTGCAATCGCTCTTATCCGCCACTTTACTATGGTTAGATCTAATGTGTATACTTGCTGATTGTTACTTACAAAGCTATTCGGGTTCTTAAGAAATTTCATGGGAACCCTGTGTATAATGACTATAAAAATAATAAATATTTTGTCATATGTATATTGCTTATACTATACAATGCCTGGTGCAAACATTAATCGAACGCTTTATTTCCCACTTTTTAAATCTGGTCCCATTTTCAGATACAATTGCCCAGGAAATTAAACTTCTTACTGCCCATTAATAAGTAAATACACTTTGTGCAAAGGAAAAGGAAAACTAGAGCAAGGGGTAAATAAGCACAAATAACAAAATCGTCAGTGCAAGAGAGCCAGCAAACCCAAAGTTCAAAAGAATTCCTCTTTTGGACTTCGGGTTTGTTGGTTCTCCTGCACTGACGAAGCGAATCCAACGTATCCTCTTAATATATCTAGTTGTATGCTGCATTATTTTGTTATTTGTGCTTATTTACGTTGTTCTGGTTTTTTTAATTCTTACTGCCCATTCAAAATTTTAAATTAATAAAAGCAACATTTGCATGCAGTTTTTTTAAATTGAACACAAGACCTTACTATGATGGATTTTGCGAACTTTCTAATCTCACGATGTCAAATCCTAAACGAGTAATTAAATGAAGAAAAGGAACAAGTAATTTTCTTGGAACTTATTATAAAAAATCTGATGTGGGCAGCACATGACTTTCCCTGCAGACTTATATTAACGTTCTCTTTATTTTAACTAAATTTATTTCACTTTTAATTCAATTTTCGTTCTCATTCGGTAACCGGGCTTATTTTCAAAGGTGGCGTAGGGACAGTACGAAAAACTAAAATATCTCGAGAACGGCTAGTCCTAGTGTAATGGGGTTGGTCTTATTCTTTTCGTCGTTGAAAATTACGTATTAAATCAGCATTTAATGGATATATTTGAGTATACCCAGTTCTTTAGTTTAGATTTGGACGATTTTTGCGGGCCATTTTGCAAAAAAAGGCAGGTCATTTTTTTCCGAATCGTACCAAAATCTAATCAGCACCAAGGTAACCCACAAGTGACTCATCTACCGAATTTTGTGAAATTCGGTCCATCAGTTTTTCAGTTAGAGTGGATACAAGTTTTTGCGGGTCATTTCGCAAAAAAAGGCGGGTTCTTTTATTCCGAATCGTACCCAAAACTAATCAGCACCAGACTCGCTCGCAAGTGACTCACCTACCAAATTTTGTGAAATTCGGTCCATTAGTTTTTTAGTTAGAGTGGATACAAAATCTGCACAGACAGACACACAGACACACACACAGACGTCACGCTAAAAATAGTTTTTTCGTATTCTAGAGGTCTCGAAACGTGTAGATCCGTCGAAAATTCTAGTTGTGATTTTCGGCATGATTCCAATACTTTCCCTATACATTACCATGTATTGCAGGGAAAGTAAAAAGAGAAGTCGTATGTAATGGCAAAAATAAATTTTGATAAAAGTTAAGTTGGTGTTCCTAAAAATTTTAATAAATTGTCTACCATTTCTGTATTTAGCATCCAGTATTCGTTGGGCGAAAAATCATCTATACAAATAAAATTGAAAATCTGTCTGTCTGTCTGTTTGTCCCATCATCACGGGAGAACGGCTAAACTGAATTTGATGAAATTTGGTGGACAGCCTTACAATAGTGCCACTTAAAATTTAGTCTATGTTTCGAGTTTCTACGACCAGAGGTTCTCGAGATATTAGTGGAAAACGAAACTTTCGTTTGTCTCATCATCACGGGAGAACGGCTGAACCGAATTTGACGAAATTTTGTGGGTAGCTTTGAAATAGCCTCCCTTAAATTTTATCCAAGTTTCGAGTTTCTAAGATCAGGGATATTAATGAAAAACGAAACTTTTTCCTAGGAGTTCTACTCTCTAACTCCATGGTTCCTCCATACTAAAAGGTTGGAAATCGTTTGTTTAAAACATGAAAGTGAAAACATGAATTTAAATGGAAAATCTATCACCATGGTTTATTTTTCACAAGCTTTTAATCAACAATGAAAAGTATTAAGAAATCAAAATGGTTATTTAATTATTAGGATTTTTTGAGGAAGATTCTATCTTATAACATGTTGCTCGGCAGTGTAATTAAATTAAATGTATTTGTTAATGTTTATTAATTTTTTTTCGATTTGAATAATATATTAATGGATATAAAAATATATCTTATAAATGAACGCTTTGATTTTTGATTTTATTATATTAATTGCGGACTGCGTACATCATTTTTATTTATTTTGGCAAAAAGTTTTCAAGTTTATATATTGTGCTTAGCTAATAAATTCATATATTGTGTTTAGCCAATAAATTCATTTAGCCGATTGTTAAAACAGAAAATGAGTAGAACCGGTATATCTTCTAATACAATTTTAGTGTTTTCATTTAGTATATACAAACGGGATCAGGATGTTTTATTCAGATCAGCTACGAATTTAGTGGGATATTGCTAACTTGGCAACTTCTCTTAAACGTTGCCAAATTGACGGAAATATTGCCAAATTGATAAAAACGACGCAAATCAATGAAATTTATTTTGTTTTGTTAGCAGAGCGTACTGAAATGATGTTTCATTAGCATTTGTCTGTCAATCCAACCGCCCTACTTAATAACACATTTAGCTAATTTTTAAAATGTCACCAAATTGATAAAAATGTTTGTAAATCCATAAACGTATCTTGAAATTGGTAAACGTGCGTTAAATAAATGAAATTAATTGTGTTTTGTTAGGGGATAGTATTGTGACGATGTTTCGTCAATTTGTCGCCAAATGGGACTGTCAGTTCTACAGTCTCACTTGACAATAAATTTGGCGATGTTTTAAAAAGTCACCAAACCTTCCATAGAGATAGCATTATTCAGACGATATTTTGTCCACCAATTTATTGAAGCAAATGTTATCAAGTCGCTTAGCAACGGATTTAAGTTCAATGTGTTTATGCGGCAGACGATTTTTATTAAATCTTTTCCGATTTGAATAACAAAGATATGCATATAAAATAAATTTCATTGCCATTGCATTTTTGACTGGATAATCCATCCATTACGGTCTTCAGGTTCAAACATTATTATTATTGATATTTTCGGGAATTATTGATTCAAAGATTATTGATATTTTTTATTATTATGCCATTGTTTTATTTCGGCAGAAAGTGTTGAAACTCATATATTGTACGTTGTACGAGTAATCGTTTACACATGCACGGGTATATCTTCTAATCTGCGAGAATATAAGTAGTACAGGCGTATTGGAATATATTTTGACATATATTGGCATATATTGGAATCAATTACGGCCTTCTGGTTAGAAGATAGCGGGGATTATTGATATCTTTAATTTATTACGTCATCTGTTTTATTTTGGCAAATATTTTTGAGACTCATATTGCAATACGGGTAATTTTCTTCTAATACTCGGATATATCTTCTAATATACGACATTTTAAGTAGTACGGGTATATCTTCCCATAGAATTTTAGCACTCTCATTTTGTCATATATTGGAATAAATTACTGGCTTCAGGTTTAAAGATTGCGGGTTTATAGATATTTTCAATTTATACATGTAATCTACTAATACAGATTATATCTTCTAATATTCGTGTATATAAGTAGTACGGGTCACATACAATTTTAACGCTTTTATCATATCTTATATATTGATTTAATTCCATATTTTCTGTAAATTTACTTACAAAAGGGGCCAGGATGTTTTATTCTTCAGATCTGCCCGTGAAGATAATTTTGTATAGCGGGATCAGAGATTCTTAAACTTCTTTTTAGGAGTATTGAATTAAATATTTTAACACAATATTTTGATTAACAATGTCATTTAGTATACTGTAGGAATTTGCACATGATTGTGAATTTTAAGTTTCTTTATATTTTATTCTCCGTTCGAAGAACGGGTATACTGCTAGTTTATAATAAGAGTGTATAATTGTATCTGATATCCTCAATTGGTCCAATCAAATATACAGAGTGATTCGAGGATGTCCGTAAGACTTTAATGGGAAACAGGGAATACCAAATCAAACCTTTTTCACTAAAGAATGCATATCCACAGACGCTATCCTTTGGAACTACGGGGGGGGGGGGGGGCTGTTGGGGGGCGCGGAAATTGGCTATTTTTCTTCATAATCATTCGTTGCTTCGTACGTGTAACATGGCGCATTTCACAAATGCTTAGGCAGACGACATGCATCTAATATATGGCCCTGCGAATAGAAACGGAAGAGCTGCTTTAAGCAAATCTGTACAATCTTACAAGATCTTTTCAGTTTTTATTGCATCTTTATACGCAAGATGCATGTCAGCAGTATTATCCAGATCGTCTGATCTACCCGAAAATGTAAGGTATCTGTTTAGATGGCTAGGAGAAAGCCACACACTTCTGAATCCAATAGGGATGGCAACCATACCATCCCTCCCCTAATCCATCACATATCGGATGGACTTTCGAAATTACAGATATATCACGCCCATACACCTCGTACAGATGGGAATAGTTTTAGGCGGCGTCGAGGATCGAACATGGGACTACAAGCTGCGACCATCGGGTTATAACCACTGCGCTATTTCGGCCCAAATGCATGTTAGTGATCTTAGTATTCTTCTTCGACGCAAACCGTTCGACCTACCCGAAGGTATAAGGTATCTGTTTTGACTGACGGAAAGTGCCACCCAATTTAATTTAAACCGGAATCTAGGGGGGGGGGGCGGAATCCACAGGGACCGTACCCTCCTTTTCGTACTACTAACCTCTCGGAAGAACTTACGGACCTACATATTTAACGTGCCCGTACTCCGGGTGAACACGAATACAGTTTGAGCAGAGACGGGAATCGAACTCTGGTCGTCCGGGTGCAATCTCCGCGCGCTAACCGCTGGGCTGTTCCACCCCTTGATCTCAGCATTCGTGAAATGCTTCATTTTATACGTATGAAACCCGCTTTGCCAATGACGGGGGTAAAAACTTTCGAATCACCTTTTTAATTGTCATGTTTCAGTTCTGTTTTTTAACAAGTTGGATTTGAGAAATTTTGAGATAACTTTTAGGCTATGTTTGAGGATAAATAAATTCTTTGAAACGTCATATTACTTGTAGATTAAATGATTTTTTTCTTTACCACAAAATCATCGCAGGTTAGTGTTAATTATGACTCACGAGGAACATTTCAGATAAAATTTCAGATTTGAGGGTTTAGAAAGTTGGAACGATCATGTCACTAGGTAATACTCCCATGCTTTTTTAGTCCTTTAAGGAACTATCCTTTCTTACTCTTTACCTATAACTAAAAAAAATTCAAATAAAATCAAATTTATTAATGCAACAAACAAGATAATACACACAAGCAATGCCACGGACAGAAATACACAACATAAACAGAGAACACAAACAATTTGTTACATGTATAATACAATCATGAGTGAAAATGTACTTAAAATAAGTACTTAATAATGAAAAAATACTTCCGCATCCGTATATGAAAATCTATCAACTTAGAATTAAAGCAGTTAGGTGACTGTTAAGACTTAAGCTCATTAGATAGAACATTATAATTTTTGGGGGATAACCGCAAAAAGTTCTTATCATGATTAGCTTTAAAAATAGCCTAGTTATAGTTGTAAGAAAGAGTGGATAGATGAGTGGACGCATGAGAAACAACTTTGAAAAAATTTCACGTTACTACCTTAAGGGCTTTGAGAGATACGAGAATTACACCATTCTCATCTCCTTCGTTATGAGTGAGAAAAATGTTCTTTCTTGATTTTTAACTATGATCCAGAAAGAACATCCTTGTAACATTTAATCAGTCAGTGAAAACTGTACCATTTATTTGTATAGGTTTGAATGACTTTTTTCTTTATGCATTTATACATGTATATGATGCCTTCTCATTTATTAAAATTGCATTCTTTTGTATTTTAGGCCTTATATGAGAGAATGAGGGTCGCTATTATTGGTCAGAGTACATTTGCCAGTGGAGTCTATAAAGAGTTAAGGTCTTACGGTCACAAAGTTGTTGGAGTGTTTACTGTGCCGGACAAGGGAAAAAAAGAAGACCCTTTAGGTAGGAATTTCATTCTTTTATAGGCAACATCCGTTATACCAAGCTATTTATTTACCTCAGATCACACAATCGACATCCATGTATATATCACGCAGTCATACCACACAGCTGACATCAAATTATGTAATTGTAATTTTCATGTTCAATTACTTTTTCTCAATACCTCGTTTTCTTTACAAGAAATACCACCAAAATATCATTGATAATTTCATTATTTAATGGTTTCTGCGTGCTTCAACTGACTTTGTCGGTCTTTACAGAGGTTTGCAAGATAGCGGCCTATTGGAATAATCGGCTATTCAGTGAGGCTTCCTATAAAAAAGGCGAAATTGGTCCACAGATGCTGGTATCTGTATTAGACGTGCGGTCCTAGCTTTAAATGCCCTTCAGGCGGGTTTTACGAGTATCAATCTATTACCTAAATTTTAGTCAATAAATAGGTTCAGAACTTTATTTTACATCAGATTAATCTTTTCCGATGCAATGCCTTTAAAACAAAGAAATTCTTCGCCGACCCCTCGCCAAATATTGTATGGATTAAGAGTCTTAAAAGTTTGCTACCAATTGCATGCGGTATCTGTAATGAGTTTCTCTAAAATACACAGTAGATGGGAAGGGATTGCGTGGGAATAATAAATACAACACACGAATTTTGATTGATTTACAGGTTTTCAGTATTTTTAAATGCCAATAAACTATTTTTTAATAACCTCTGTTTGTTAGAAAATGAGAGCAAAAAATGTACATACCGCTATGAAATGTTATGCGCAGATGTGTTACGTTGTGATGATAAGTTGTTACGCCATTCCAACTACGATCGACTATGCTATGAAACATACTCCGGATCAATTGTTTAGACCCGGCGGTGAGATTATAATATCAGGCTGCCAAGCCAAAGGCCGCGGGTTCTGTTCCCATGGCTGCAGGTCGGTCCTACAGTTGAGGATGATGGACGTAAAAATAACACATGCAACCTTCCTTCATGACCATCATAGCCTCGCTACTCACTAGTTGGCAGCACCACAAAAACCCTCTTTTTTTCTCCCAGCTTCTGACGACCGATGTCTGCATACTCCGCAGTTAGCTTTACGATTGAAAATACGCGGACTATAAGGGTCGCTTACTCCATTTTCATAGGCTTAACTGTGCATACTTCGACTAGTACTGTGCACACTTGCTTAACTGTGCGCACTTCGACCCACCTTCGGGGGAGTATTATGGTGACCGGCTCTTGCGCAATTCCAACAGCGATCAAGCATCCTACAAAGTATATACCGAATTAAAAAACTTTTGTCAACATATTAACAAAAATTTCTTTCGAGATAATTCAACTTAAATGTTTGAACCTGCTTCTGTGTGATCCCGACTTTAGTTTTTACAATCAATGTGATCTTTTTTTCTCCCACTGAACATAATAAGTTCAATTGCGACTCAACGAATTGTATTTTGATATTTATAAAGGCATTTTTTTATTGGTAAATTTTATATTTTAGCTACTATCGCCAAAGAGGATGGTGTTCCAGTTTTTAAGATCGCAAGATGGCGTCAAAATGGTGTTGCAATACCAGAAGTCATCGAACAATATACATCGGTAAATCCTGAGCTCAACGTTTTACCATTTTGCACACAGTTTATTCCTATGGAAGTCATAGAATATCCTGAAATGAAATCTATTTGTTATCATCCTTCTATACTACCAGCGCATCGAGGAGCATCATCAATAAATTGGTAAGCCACTTGATTATTAAATGCAATGCGCAGTTAACGGGAACTCATTTTAAGTTCAAAAATTTAGAGCGTGTTAAAATTGTTTGAGCTTGCGTACATATTTGTGCAAGTTAGTACAGATAAATAGTACGTGTTAACGAGAAATCACAGTTTGTGCAAGACGAAAAGTTTAGCTTGAATAAATTTTAATCCTAAAGTTGGCATAAACACCTTGTGATTTTGAACTTGGCCTTCACAGCTTCGTATAGCCTGAGCTAAGCTGTGAACGAATTTTATGCCGGCTACATAAAAGGTCAGAAATTGTCCATTCCCATAGAAATTCGCAAAATTGTGGCAAATAGCAAGTTTGCTTGCTGTCATGGCAGTGAACGGTTATTCCACACTGATGAGCCACCTGCAAAACCTGTCCATGATGAGCACAGTGCAAAACCTGTCCATGGATATACTGCTATTTACAATGATAATGTTTACTTAAACATATGTTTGTGTCAACTTCATCATTTTTACAATGGCTTAACCTCTATATTTCGGCTCCGAGAGTTCGCTATTTCGACTTTAGAACAGCAGAATAAGTGAAAATTTCTCCCCTTATAGTAAATAGCCTGATTTTTGTGGGTAACCCGTTCCCCCTTCTAAAACCCATCCTAAGCCGGGATTAAATTTTTGTCAATAGGAGTGCCCAAAGCATTTTAATGCGGAGACAATAGGTGCGCAGCACCCTGTCCAAAAAAGATGGGGATAAGAAACGCTTGTACAACAGTAGTAACAGAGGCTCTAGCTAAGAATAGCTTTCCAGTGGCATAAATATGCTGTACCGCCGTAAGTAGAAAGTTAAGTAAGTTCTGGTATTAGCAGGTGTTTTCCTACACATAGCATCAGAAAGCCAACTAAAATATTTAAGAAATGCCATCAAAGTTGGCGAATTAATAATTTGCACAAGCAGTTGAGTCGCAAGTTTTCTTTCTTCCTTTTCTTTTTTTCTGGGGGGAGGGGGTTATATTTTATTAGCATGGCAGCATAGGACAAAATCTGACATAATCTTGCATAAAAAGGTTTATTTATGACTCAATGGTTAAGTGACTGTTTTAATCATTGTTGTGAAAAATAGCTGCGATAGAATTTTTGGTCGTAACGTCAGTAGCCAGCCCCTCTCGGGGGGGGGGGGGAATTACCCCCGGGGGGGAGGGGATATATTGTCAAGTGTGGCCTCAATCGAAAGATTTTTAAGTCCTTTAACACGAAGGGTGACACGTTATAATTGTAATCATTTGGATCCATGATACCGATTTTACAAAATTTTTCTTGTAAAAATTAAGAAAAAGCTACTAAAAGGCGGATTCTAGCATGAGAAAGTCGAGTTGAGCCACACTTCAGTCAATTTCTTTGTGAAAACCATGTATGATTAAAAATGTATAACATATCTAACCCACCGATGTTTAAAAAACAACGACAATCTATGTGTAACACTAAAGCGAAACGTAGGTGAAATAAACAGAACACTACATACTGGCGAAACTAGAGCTCCTCTACTACATATATATAGAGGAGCCTTAGGCGGAACCAGACTATCAGATAGGAACCCGCCCTTTCCGCTGCAGAGTTCAATTTTTAGAATAATCCTTAATGTGTTTTAAGGATTTTCTAGGTCAATTTTGCGCTTTTTTTCCATTTTTAACACTTTACAACAAAGTTGAAAAGTGTTTATGACTTTGTTCATTCTGTCTGTCTGTCTGTCTGTCTGTCTGTCCGTTAGCACGATAACTGCCGTAAAAATGAGTTTATCAAAATGAAATTTTAGTATGTTGTTCAGACGGTCTGTAGGACCTATGGGAATATAAATAAATAATATCACCCAATTAGTTTTTTATTGAACCCGGGTTGAAAAAATGAAATACATTGAACCCTATGGGACCTAATTTTTCAAACATTTTTTAAGTAAATTTAAAATTCACGAATTGCTTCGAAATTTTTAGGAAATATTCACATTATCCCATAAAATATATAAAAAAAAATTCAGTAAAATATGTTAAGTAGTTTTTTAATTAAAAAAATTATTTAATATAGGGAAAAAAACAAATTCATTTAAATTCTGACTTTGGGATATCTTCCAGAAAGAAAAGAGAGAGATATTATATAATAAATATCTCCCCATTTGTTTAAACGTTTTGCATATGGGAGTGGCTTCATATTTTAAAATAAATTTGGTAGATAACAATTTTTCATTTTTTTTAAATTTTATATAACTCTTCATGATAAATTTAATTGATGGCATTTTAAATGCACTTTCCTACGTCCTAGAGAGTTAAAATTTGGTACACAGCTTAAATTTGTTGAACATTTTATTCGACAAAAATTTGATGGATCTTTAAATATAGATCATACATTTTTTTCGAAATGGCCTGAAAATAATCCCCGTTCACTTCTATAAATCATTGGTGTAATATTGTTAAAAATTCTGATGTGGACAGCACATGTCTTTCTCTGCAGACTCATATTCGTTCTCTTTATTAACACTTTACAACAAAGTTGAAAAGTGTTTATGACTTTGTTCATTCTGTCTGTCTGTCTGTCTGTCCGTTAGCACGATAACTGCCGTAAAAATGAGTTTATCAAAATGAAATTTTAGTATGTTGTTCAGACGGTCTGTAGGACCTATGGGAATATAAATAAATAATATCACCCAATTAGTTTTTTATTGAACCCGGGTTGAAAAAATGAAATACATTGAACCCTATGGGACCTAATTTTTCAAACATTTTTTAAGTAAATTTAAAATTCACGAATTGCTTCGAAATTTTTAGGAAATATTCACATTATCCCATAGAATATATAAAAAAAAATTCAGTAAAATATGTTAAGTAGTTTTTTAATTAAAAAAATTATTTAATATAGGGAAAAAAACAAATTCAATTAAATTCTGACTTTGGGATATCTTCCAGAAAGAAAAGAGAGAGATATTATATAATAAATATCTCTCCATTTGTTAAAACGTATTGCATATGGGAGTGGCTTCATATTTTAAAATAAATTTGGTAGATAACAATTTTTCATTTTTTTAAAATTTTATATAACTCTTCATGATAAATTTAATTGATGGCATTTTAAATGCACTTTCCTACGTCCTAGAGAGTTAAAATTTGGTACACAGCTTAAATTTGTTGAACATTTTATTCGACAAAAATTTGATGGATCTTTAAATATACATCATACATTTTTTTCGAAATGGCCTGAAAATAATCCCCGTTCACTTCTATAAATCATTGGTGTAATATTGTTAAAAATTCTGATGTGGACAGCACATGTCTTTCCCTGCAGACTCATATTCGTTCTCTTTATTTATTCAATGATAATTTGAGTTTATCTGCACAACATAAGTATTTTAAATGACATTGAATTTACACGTTAAACTTAAATTTGGTTCTCATTTGATAGCTGGACTTATTGTCAAAGGTGGCGTAGCGAAAACGCGAAAAAACTAGAATATCTCAAGAACGGCTAGTCCTAGAGTAATGGGGTTAGTCTTATTCTTTTTGTTGTCAAAAATCACATATAAAATAGGAATTTAATTGATATAATTGAGCACACGTAGTCTTTTATTTTTATATATAACGATTTTTGCTGGCCATTTCGCAAAAATAGCCCGTTCCTTTTTCCCGAATCGTAGTAGAATAACCTACAAATGATTTATATACAAAATTTTGTTAAATTTGGTATATAAATCACTTGTAGGTTATTGAAATATTATACTCCAAATTTTGTTAAATTTGGTTCATTAGTTTTTAGCTAGAGTGGATAAAGGCAATTTCTGCGGCCATTTCGCAAAGAAGGCAGATTCTTTTATTACGAATCGTACTATAATCTAATGAACATCAGGATTTCCCCAAAAAAACATACCTACCAAATTGTATGAAATTCGGTCCATTAGTTTTTCAATTAGAGTGGATGTAATATCCACACAGACACACAGAAACATACACAGATACACCCTTACACACACAGACGTCTTCCTAAAAGTAGTTTTCTCGTGTTCTAGAAGTCCCAAAACGTGTAGATACTTTGAAAATTCGAGTTCCGATCTTCGGCACGATTCCAATACTTTGAGTACATACACATACACATATATATTATCTGTGTATTATCTGTGTATCTAAATTCCGTGCCTAAGCAATTACAATAGTTGTGATTTTAAATGATCCCTAAACTTTTATTATTTCTTCAAGGAAGCCTAATTTTAACATATGCAGAATGCAAATATCTCAAGCGATTGTAAGATGAATTACATAAGAATTGCTGAATTTTTTTCACACAAAATTATTTAGCTCTGGAGTCTGGAATACAAGTTATATGAATGAAATATTCATTGATTTTGCATAAAGAATCAGATGATTTATATTTCGATACAGTTTTAAATATTTAAGTATAATAAATTACTGTAGTACTGTGATAATGTAAAAGATATTACCACTGAATGAATCACATTTTAGAAATTTTTAAATGAAATTACATTTCAGTTGGAAAGTGTTTCATAATCAATGCTTATGCATGATTGATCTTTCTTGTTTTTTTTTAAATCTATATAAATAAAATTGAAAATCTGTCTGTCTGTCTGTTTGCCAGTTTGATCCGTCATCGCGAATGAACGGCTGAACCGAATTTGATGAAATTTTGTGGGTAGCCTTGAAATAGTCTCCCTTAAATATTGTCCAAGTTTCGAGTTTCTGAAACCAGGGGTTGGCGAGATAATAATTGAGAACGAAACTTTTTCCTAGGCGTTCTACTCTCAAACTCCCTGGTTCCTCCAAACGAAAAGGTTGAAAACTGTTTGTTTAAAAAAACGTGGAAATGAATTAAAATTTTATCTCTGAGTTTGGTGGCATATTTTTGTCGGCTTGGTGGCATATTATAGTCTCTTTTTGAAACCATGCATTGTTTGAAAACATGAATTTAAATGGAAAATCAAACACCATGGTTTATTTTTCACAAGCTTTTACTCAACGAAGAAAAGTATGAAGAAATCAAATTGGTTAATTAATTTTTAGAATTTTATGAGGATGTATCATTTTGCTCGGCAACGCAATTAAATTAAATGTGTTTGTTAATGTTTATTATTATTTTTTCGATTTGAATAATAAAAAATCTGATGTGGGCAACACATGACTTTCCTTATATAATGCAATGAATTTACTACTTTTACAGTAAAAAAAAAATAGGTTTTTCTTATAGTAGATACTTATATTCTTTCCAAGATATTGAATTTTCGACAATTAGTCGTCATTTTCATTGATTTAGCGTCATTTTAATCCATTTGGCGAGATTTTCGTTAATTTGACAACATTTCAAAAAGTCGCCAAGTTGGCGACATTCTGCCAAATTCGTCACCAAAATCTCGCCAAGCTTTACTGACGGAGAAATAAGTTATTCTTATAACAGATAAATGACTATTGGCGTTCAAATACAAAAGTATTACTCGAAGTATCTTTTCTCATGAATGGAACGAGTTAGATCCACGAGAATGATGTCACCCAATTTATCGCATGGTATTACATATGAAAAGTGAACATGTTTCTCAATAGGAAATATATATTTTTTAATTTTATATGACTTTTTGATAATTTTTTTGAAAAATGTAAAATATCTCGAGAACTGTTCATGTTAGCGTTCTAAATTTTATGTTAATCGTTTTCAAATGAAAAATTACATAAGAAATGCCTATTTGCGTAACTTTATTAGCGGTTTTGATTTTTAGACGATTTTTTCAAAATTTCACTCGAAAATTTAGGGGGGTTCTAAACATTCGATTACGTTTAAAAACAATAGGCTTCCAGTGTTTACGGATTGTGATTTTTGTACCAAATTTCGCTCGAATCGGTCCATTCGTTCGTCAGTTATCGTCTCCACAGACCCATTGACACACACACACACACACACACACACACACATACACACACACACAGACATCACTTCAAAAATGTTTGATTCGTGATCAGGGATGTTTGAAACGTGCTCTCCCGTCGAAAACTCAATTCGAATTTTCGACCCCGTCACAATACTTTCCTTATACATTATGTATATAAGGAAAGTAATAAATGGATATAAAAATGTACTATCTTATAAATGAACGGTCTGATTTTTCTTTTAATTATGTTAATTGCGGACTGCGTACATCACTTTCATTTATTTCGGCAAAGAGTGTTGGTTAGTTTGGCCAAGCTTATATATTGTGTTTAGCTAATAAACTCATATATTGTGTTTAGCCAATAAATCCATTTAGCCGATTGTTGAAATTGAAAAAGTACGGGGTATATATTCTAATACAATTTTAGCGTTTTCATTTAGTATATACAAACACAATCTGGATGTTTTATTCAGATCTAAATATTCAGAGCCAAGAATTTGGCGGAATACCGCTAACTTGGCAACTTTTCTTTTTTTCCAAATTGACGGAAATGTCGCCAATTGTTAAAAACGACGCAATTCAATGACATTTATTTTGCTTTGTTAGAAGAAAATACTGAAATGATATTTCGTTAGAATTTGTCTGTCAGTCCAACGATCCTACTTAGTAACACATTTAGCGAATTTTTAAAATGTCACCAAATTGATAAAAATGTTTGTAAATCCATAAAAATATCTTAAAATTGATAAAATTGCGCTAAATAAATGAAATTAATTGTGTTTTGTTATTGGAGAGTATCTTGATGATGTTTCGTCCATTTGTCGCTAAGTGGGACTAACAGTTCTACAGTCCCACTTGACGATAAATTTGGCGATGTTGTAAAATGTCGACAAACCTTCCATTATTCAGACGATATTTTTTCTACCAATTTATTTGAAGCAAATTATATCATGTCGCTTAGCAACCAACGGATTTAAATCCAATGTGTTTATGCGGTAGACGATTTTTATTAAATCTTTTCCGATTTGAATAATAAAGATATGCATATTAAATAAATTTCATTGCCATTGTATTTTTGACTGGATAATATCAGTTACGGTCTTCAGGTTTAAGCATTATTATTATTGATATTTTCGTGGATTATTGATTCGAAGATTATTGATATTTTCAATTTATTATGTCATTGTTTTATTGAGGCAAAAACTATTGAAATTCATATTTTGTACGTTGTACGACAAATCTTCTGAAAATGCACGGGTATATCTTCTAATCTAAGAGCATATAAGTAGTACAGGTATACTGGCATATATTGGCATATATTGGAATCAAGTACGGCTTTCTGGTATGAAGATTGCGGGGATTATTGATATTTTCAATTTATTACGTTATCTGTTTTATTTTGGCAAATATTTTTGAGACTCATATTATAATACGGGTAATATTCTACTAACACTCGGACATTGCAGTCGAGTGTCCCCCTCCCCTTTTTTTTTATACATCCTGTTCAAAATTCCCTCCGTCAACAACAACGCCACATTTCAATTCGAGAAAGAATATTACCGAGCACTACAACAATCATTGAAAGTTTTACTGTGCTACAGCATCTAGCAACCTATGAAATATGGCAGGTATTTATTTCCCTCCATATATACTCGTTTTGTACATTCCTGATATTGATTCCTACTAATTACAAAATGCTCTGCAACTTTTAATTTGACATTTTTCTTCTATCTTGCTTTGTTGTCGAGTTCCTGTACCCAATTTCTTGAATACTATGCCGAGGGCGCCGAGATCGCTTTTTATTCGATGGGGCATAGAAATTGTACTGTAAATAAATTTAATGTGTTCACTTAAGGAATTTTTATTCCGGAGTAATTTCGGTGCTTAAGGATTTTAACAGGAACCTTGTATGTTATAATACATATAAAACATATTTGATTTAGTGAATACTAAAAAAAAAGCTTCATTAATGTACAAAAATACTTTTACTGTTATGCAACATTTCACATTTTAGATGCGACAGCTTCATTTTTGGAACCATATTTATAACAAACGCTAGGAGAAATGAGTTACACAGGTATAAGAAGTTTTTGTGTAAACAAAATTTATTTCGTTTTTTTCCTTTTACTTTTTTTTAAATTTATATACGTTTTCAGTTTTCTGAACAAAATTTCCTTTCTATTTGTGCGAAACTTCGTACGATTAGACATCATTGCTTGTTGTAGCAGAGGATATATAAAAAATCTGATGTGGGCAGCACGTGACTTTCCTTATATAATGCAATGAATTTACTACTTTCACAGTAAAAACAAAATAGGCTATTTTTATAGTAGATACTTATATTCTTTCAAAGATATTGAATTTTCAATTAGTCGTCATTTTTATTGATTTAGCGTCATTTTTATCCATCTAGTGAGATTTTCGTTAATTTGGCAGCATTTAAAAAAATCACCTAGTTGGCGACATTCCGCCAAATTCGTCGTCAAAATCTCGCCAAGCGTTATGGATGGAGAAATAAGTTATTCTTATAGCAGATAAATGACTATTGGCGTTCAAATACAAAAGTATTACTCAAAGTATCTTTTCTCATGAATGGAACGAGCTAGATCCACGAGAACGATGTTACCAAGTTTATCGCATGACACAGTTAATATTTTTTCTTAACAGTTAATATTTTTTTCAAATTATGGGATTTTTTGTTAAATTTATTTAAAAGATGTGGAATGTCTCGAGAACGGTTCATGCCAGCGTTCTAAAGTTCATGTCGATCGTTTTCTAAGGAAAAATTACATAAGAAATGCCTATTTGCGTAACTTTTTTAAAAGTTTTGATTTTTTGATGATTTTTTTAAAATTTCACTCGAAAATTTAGGAGGGGCTCTGAACATTCAATTGTGTTTAAAAACAATAGGCGTCCAGTATTCACGGATGGTAATTTTTGTACCAAATTTCATTTGAATCGCTCCATTCGTTAGTTAGATATCGTTTCCACAGACTCACTGACACACACAGAGACATCACCTCAAAAATGTTCGATTCGTGATCAGGGATGCTTGAAACGCGCACTCCCGTCGAAAACTCGAATTCGAATTTTCGACCGCGTCACAATACTTTCCTTATACATTATACTATGCATATAAGGAAAGTAAACATCCGTGTTCGCAAAAGCGCGTTTAAGGTCTCAACGCATCTTATCGATGATTTCTTCCCTCTTAAACATTTCAAGTAATATACGGAAATGCTCTGCATTTTTAAATTAACATTTTCCTTTTGTAACAAGGGCATTATTAGATGAATTGTTTCCAGCATTGTTTGTTATTTTTCTTTTCTGTGTATTGTTAATCGTTTTAGGACAATATTTAACTCTTTCACACTCCCTGCGTCCATGATCATGGGCAAATGTTTAATAACTTATTTTAAATATGTTATATATAAAGTAAAGATATTTACAGATATTATCGACATTTGGTAGCTTTAAAGGGCATATTAAATATTCGAACTTATATCTTAGCCCTTAGGATACCGGTAGTGAAAGGGAAATATTATTCAGTATTATGCATGTATTGTAGTTTTTACACTGTGTTTATTCTTTTTTTGTGTAGGACTTTAATCAATGGTGATAAAGAGGCTGGTTACACTGTTTTTTGGGCAGATAGTGGCTTGGATGCTGGACCTATTTTTTTGCAATATAAAGAAAAAGTAGATCCGAATGATACAGTTGAAACTTTGTATAACAGATTTTTATATCCCGGAGGAATCACAGCTATGGTATAGTATTTTTTACTTATAAATTTATTTTGTTGTTTTCAGATTAATGTTTACTTAACTTAAAGTGCGAGATAGACATAGAACATTTTTAGGGTACTTTTGTTTTCAAAAGTGGAATGCGAACTACAAATGGAAATTTTTAGTAAACCACTCTACTTGCTTCAGAATTTAATGCAGAATCCATATCAGATATCACCGAAACTTTACCTATAGCAAATCTTAAGAAATATATGCTTCATCTTTACAGTAAAATCAATAGTATTTCAAAATGCTTGCCACCAACAATTTGAGGATTAAATAAAGAATATGGAATGTATGGAAAAAGTAAGGTATTTCACTACTGTTTAGAGGAAGATAATGTAAGGGTTCCTCTAAATAATATTTTCTTAATATCTCAATAGACAAAATGTTGACTCGTCAAGCAGTGATACAGGTATGGAATTCTGGTCAAGGCACGAATTCTTTGCAAATGCTATACTTACTCAAACATCAATAAATATGGAAACACTCCAATTTAGAAAAAACTTTAAAACGACATAGTAAAGAGAACCAAGTTGTTTGGTAAAAAGGATCTTTAATATTATCACCATCTATGACGTACATTAAATTACCACATTAAATTACCAAGTTGTTTGGTGAAAAAGGTCTTTAATATTAGCACCATCTATGACGTACATTAAATTACAACATTACATTACCAAGTTGTTTGGTGAAAAAGGTGTTTAATATTAGCAGCATCTATGACGTACATTTAATTACAGCATTAAATTACTAGTAATTTAATGTTGTAATTTAATGTACGTTAGAGATACTGCTAATATTAAAGACATTTTTTACCAAACAACTTGATCGTCTTTAATATATCGTTTTAAAGTTACTCAAATATTTTATCTTTACGAATTTTCAGGTTTTTATTTAAAATGACCTTCCATTTAAATAACTGATTATTTTTGTTCATTTCTTCAAGTTAAAATCACAATATTTTTACAAGCCTAAAATGTTTAACATGTGCATAAATGGTTTAATTTCTCTTAGTTAGAAGCTGTGACACTTGTCGCTGATGGACATTTAATCAAAATACCTCAGCAAGAGGAGTTTGCAACGTACGAACCTGCTTTAAGAAAAATTGAACAATGCATGGTAAGTTGATGTTAATGTATTTATTTTTCATATTTTCCAGATATATTAAACCATAGTAGCGAAATTTGTCTTTCCATATTAAATAACAATTAAATATGTTACTGACATACGAAAGACATAATTAGAATTTGGATTTGAATTTTATGAATATGGTGATGGAAATCAAGCAATCTGTTTTATATATAAAGAAATTGATGCGGGCAGCATATGACTTTCCCTATATGACTTTACTTATTTCACAGCAAAACAAGATCTACAGCACAATATTTTTGGAATTGAATTAACACCCGTAAAGTAAAATTTGGCAACTTATGAATCCTACAAAATCCTCATTAAAATGCAAATAACTCTTAAGGAATGTCCCATGATATAAATGACTATTGGCGAATTCTTTGGCGTCAAATACATAACGAGTATATAAAGTATTTTCTCTCGTGAATGTGACAAACTATATCTACGAGAATACAGTTTCTTATATAATATCGCATGTGGAAAGTGCACCTATTGAATGATACTTGCTACTTTTAAATTTTATGTAATTTTTCGAAAAATGTATTTGAAAAACGTACTATACCTTAAGAAAACTTCATATTAGTGTTCTAAAGTTGGTGCAGTTCGTTTAATAATGATAAATTACGTAAGAAATGATTATTTATTCAACATTATTAAATATCTATTGACCTTGCTGTTCTTTTTTTTTCAAATGCAGCTAAGTGATAGCTTCAAATGTAACTAAGTGATAGTGAATTAAGCCAGTATGATAGTTTCGACATTTCACAAATTTTAATACATTTCAAAATATTTATAAAACACCTCAGAAAACCTCTAAAATGTTTTAATAGAGTTCCGCAGTGAGCAGCATTCGTGTAATTACACCTACAGAAGCCCCACTTGGCCTAGAACCTTGCGGTTTTGTTTTAATGCAACTGACGAATGAAATTTTTAAATAGCGGTTTGGAAAATGCGAAAAATTTAACAGATTTTTCCATATATATATATATATATATATATATATATGATAACGTAAATAGGGCAAATTTTGAATGTATTTATAAAAATGAAAAAAACTGTCTTATGGATTTGGTTTAGACATTATTGGAAAGAACGTTCTTTAATCTTTCCAATGGTGTCAAGTTGGAAACGCTGTGAAAATATTTTTGGTCACTACAGAACTGATTTGTATGAAAAGGATAGAACATAAAATAACTAAAAATTAATCCGAAATTAAAAAAAAATAAGCCGAGGTACACCTTATCGGATGCTGATATACCTGTGTACCAAATTTCATGGCGCCACACTGCTTAGATTTCTTGCTGCATACCGCACACACACAGATACATCTTCCTTTATTATGTACCAGAACGAATTATCCGCCGTTGCCCTGGCTCTAAATTTACATCCACTACGTATAAGTAATTAAATAAGAGCCCGCTGCTTAAATAATACACTTGAACATAATTTAAAATGGCTTCGATCCGAAAATTGCACGTTCCAAATCGCATACTCTCTCCGCAAAAGGAAAAATATGAGAATTACAATTGGCCGCATATTCAACACACCGCTCATGAAAACACGAAAGGAAGTAAATGGCTCTGACCATCTCACTTATGCTGGACCACTGCTCATTCGATTATGTAACGCGACGCGCTTGTTCTAAAGCAAGCGCGCCGCTTTGCGTAATCGAGTGGGGCAGTGGCCGGCTGGGCACAGTCTTATGGGAATTGGCCTAAGTGCTAGACAGAGGCACGTTAATTTTAGTATATCGTAATATAAAAATCGGGGAGGTTAAAATCGCACGAAAAGTATATAGTGCATCATGTATAAGTGTTAGAACAGCCTGAGCATGATTCCCCGATGCGTGGGGCATGGTTACAATTGACAGAACAGCTTTGACAGTAAGGTCCGAGATGCGTTCGGTTCATTAAAAAAATCTATGACATGGCTGGGTAAAAAATTTATACTTAATAAATGGGTTTAAGAAAGTTCTGTAGTAATATGTGATATATTTATTAGCTGCTGCTGATGTATCAACGTTGGAGGGCACGTTAATTTTTGTATATCGTAATATAAATGTCGGAGAGGTTAAAATAGCACGAAAAGTATATTTTTTAAATTAATTAAAATGTGTCTATTCATCATATAGACTCCGTTCAAAGTTTGATTGAAAGATAATTTTACGGTCTTTACTATAGTTAAACTATGTGATAATATTTTTGGCCGCTAAAAAATAATCGCTAATTAAAGAAAAATATCGCTGAGGTGTAACTGCGAACGTTGAGAAGTACCTGTATACCAAATTTAATTATCATACGAATCTCAGATTTTGCGCTGCAAACTGCACACACACGCACACGCACACACGCACACACACACACACACACACACATACACACACACATACACACACACACATACACACACACACACACACATAGAGAGAGAGAGAGAGAAAGAGAAAGAGAGAGAGATTTTCCTTTATTGTGAAGATAATAGGATAATAAAAATTGATTTATTAAACATTTTGATATTACTATTTCCACATATGTTAATTACATTATAATAAGTTCTATTTAAATCTTTGTAACACATTTCATTTTTGTTTGATTTTAAAATTTATTCATAAATTCATATTCAGTAAAACTAAATATATTCTTACATTGCAGATCCCATTTGATAAACTCTCAACGCAACAGCTTCACAACTTTGTGAGAGGGATGGATAAAGTTCCCGGAGCATGTGTTAAAATTGACAATAAGGTGCTTTTTTAAATTTTTCTGTATATATTGCTTCTGAGGGTGGATAAGTTATTATAATTCTTCACAATAGTATCTGTTGTTGGAATACCCCAATAGTATAAGTTGTTGAAAGGAAATCCCTGTGGAATTTTAGATTTATAGCTTACAGTAATGGATGTTCTTCTGACTAGCCTGGTATAAGTACATGATGTATCTTGATATATCTCGGTAATATTTGCAGATTAATTTATTTTATGATGCATTAGTTTCAAAATAGACTGAATTTAATCAAATGATGTCATAGTATATAAGTATGTCTTTGAAATTATTGTTGTGTTTGTTATGCTTGATTTGGATTTTTGAATATTACTGATGCAAAATTTTAATGAAGGTTGATTTCTTTAACACAATTTCCCTGTTCAGTTTATGACTAGTATTACATTAAACCTAAATCAGTCCAAATGTAAAGGGAACTAACCCATAGCCTAAACATTCTGAAGATAAATAAATAAATTGGCATCACGTCTGATTTCAATTAGCAGAAACAACATGCACACAACTATAATAAAAGGACTTTATTTCACTTCTTATAAGACGTACAAAATTTCAAAAAGGCCAGAGCGCTTTCGAGCGTAAATACGCTCTTCATCAGTGGCTACATGGAAATAGAAATGATCGTTCATATATTGGCAGTACAAAACATACTATTGGTATCCGTTTGGCAGAACATGCTAGGGATGTCAAAGGTGGAAAACTTTCTACTGCCCTTGCTCAATTTGTTGTTAAAGAAAATTTCCGGCCCATTTTTGAAAGAACTTTCCTTCTTATGCGTTGTAATAACCCTCGTAATATTCTCCTTTTTGAATCCCTCTTTATTTATATTTACCGCGAGTCGAATTGTAATTTTGACCCCGTTCAGATTTTAAGTTATGTTTGGCGACTCATTCTCGACTCCATGCAATTCAAGTCTCTTCATAGTTATCTTTGAAGTCATCCTCTCGGGGATTGGGCCTGACTGCCCCTTATTTAAAAAACATTTTTGAATTTGAAATTTCTGTAATAAAATTGTAAGGAATTTTTACTGTACTTTTCGTGATTTATGCTCAATTTTTGAATTTGTGAAAAATGTTTTGTATTTTTGGATTCTCCTTAGCTAAACGTATGTTTATTGATAATTGTATTTATGCAAATATGTCACCTTTTCTGGTCTATATATGAACGATCATTTTTATTTCCATGTAGCCACTGATGAAGAGAGTATTTACGCTCGAAAGCGCTCTGGATTTTTTAAAATTTTTTACGTCTTATAAGAGGTGAAATAAAGTCCTTCTATTATAGTTGTGTGCTTGTTGTTTCTGCTATTCTGAAGATAACTTGCTGATTCAGGGCAAATCAAGTCGAGGTGTACAAGTGGGATGTGTTCGATTTCGGTTACTTTCTGAGCATACATACATTGTAAAAGGAATGAGCAGTTGAGCATTTCTTGATTCTATGCAATGCGCTGTTATAGGGTAGAAATCGCGCAGCTTTGTTCGCGTGTGTCTGTCATTCGTTGTTTCTTCCAGCTAAATTATATAGGAAATTAATGTTTAGTATAAAATGCAAGTATACATATGTAATATCTAAAAAACATATCAGCTCCGTAAAATATTTTTTCCGCAGAAAATGTATTTCAATTTTTGTGCTTTTATTTCGATGAAGATATTAAGCGAAAGACTCTCTATACCGCATAGGGCAATATTTTATAATTTTTAGATTAAACTATACATGAACTTCTTCTCATGAACTTCTTTTATTTCATTTCCAGCTTGCTCGTGTATATGGTTCTTCTATCTGGACTGAACATATACATTCAGGCCGCTTTGTTGACGTGGACGGCATGTCCAAGCAAGGGATAATCCATCCGGGTGGCTTAATTTTATATGCAAATGATGGTGGTTCCGTAAGTATACATGCATTATTTATGAAATGTTATTTTGCTGATCTTACTTGTATGAAGCTTTAAGGTTAGCAGGCGTCCAGACGTGCCCTCTATAACTCCACTCCGGTGACTATTGTGGATCTGCAGACAACTGTCCTAGTTACCAACACACTGACTTCAGTAGCAGTGCGACAGAGAAGGAAATGCAATAATTAAATTATGAACTAGACTGGATTATGGCTGATCATTTTCTACTGCGTGTTTGGGCAGAAATTGCTAGCAAACGAAGACATTATGGTTTTAAAACGAGATAAAAATAAGTTTATCAGATTATCAAAATGATTTCATTAAATTATAGATAGTTTATTAAGCATGTGTTAATATCATCAAATTTGCCGAACTATAAATTGGCAGGGGCCACCCTGCCAATTTATAGCATGTGTTTATATACAGTTACACCAGTAAAGTGTTTTTATATATAAATCTATTTCAAACATCAGATTTCTATTATTGGAAAAATGTTCCTTTCAAAGGTAAAATATACTTTATGCACGCTGTGAAAATTACTTTAACATTTCTTTATACCGAATGAAAAGCTAGCTGGTTTGGGATAGAAAACACAAAGGTTTCCGAACTAAAAAACATCACATAGTATGAAATTTCCCCAAAACGTTAATACCAATACACATCATTGTATTTCCGCAAGTTACGAGACTCACCTGCGACCATTGAATTATTATCTAGAGTATAAACTAGACCGGGCATATTACAAGGCACACCTGCGATCTTTGAATTATGAACTAGAGTATAAATTAGACTGCATGTTACGAGGCATACCTGCGACAGTTGAATTATGAACTAGAGTATAAACTAGACCGGCATGTTACGAAGCATGCCTGCGATATTGAATTATGGACTATGAATAGACCACATTTTGCGAGGTCCACCAGCGATCTTTGAATTATGATTTAGACTATCAACTAGACCACATATTGCGAGGCTTACCTGCGATCATTATATTATTATGACCTCACTATGAACTAAATAGAATGTTACGAAGCCCATCTGGGATAATTGAATTATGAATTAGACTATAAACTAGACCGCCTGTTTGCGAGGCTTACTTACAATCAATGAATTATGAACTACCGTATATTCCGGGCACTTATAACATAAAAAATAAGGTCGGAAATTACGAGTGCGCGTTATGCGCCGGATATAAAATTGATAGCTGCAAAAATACAGAAATGATGAGAATGAAAAAAAATATTTGTACATATATCTAAAAACTTTTATTCCAAAGAAATGACATACCTTATGAACTTTCATTATTGGATAACATGAAAAGTTCGTCACATTCGTCTTCCGTTATATCTTCAGGCACATCACCGAATTCTGTTTCATCTTCACCGTCATTGTTACTCTGATCCATATATAAAAAATCTGATGTGGGCAACACATGACTTTCCTTATATAATGTAATGAATTTACTACTTTTACAGTAAAAAAATAGGTTTTTCTTATAGTAGATACTAATATTCTTTCCAAGACATTAAATTTTCAACAATTAGTCGTCATTTTCATTGATTTAGCGTCATTTTTATTAATTTGGCGAGATTTTCGTTAATTTGGCAACATTTCAAAAAGTCGCCAAGTTGGCGACAATCTGCCAAATTCATCGCCAAAATCTCGCCAAGCGTTATACACTAAGAAATAAGTTATTCTTACAGCAGATAAATGACTATTGGCGTTCAAATACAAAAGTGTTACTCAGAGTATCTTTTATCATGAATGGAACGAGTTAGATCCACGAGAATGATGTCACCCAATTTATCGCATGGTATTACATATTAAAAGTGAACATGTTTATCAATAGGAAATATTTTTTTTTATTTTATATAACTTTTTGATATTTTTTTTTTAAAATGTACAATATCTCGAGAACGGCTCGTATTAGCGTTCTAAAATTTATGTCAATCGTTTTCTAATGAAAAATTACATAAGAAATGTCTATTTGCGTAACTTTATTAGTGGTTTTGATTTTTTGACGATTTTTTCAAAATTTCATTCGAAAATTTAGGGGGATTCTGAACATTCGATTGCGTATAAAAACAATAGGCTTCCAGTGTTTACGGATTGTGATTTTTGTACCAAATTTGGTTCAAATCGGTCCATTCGTTCGTCAGTTATCGTCTTCACAGACCCACTGACACACACACACACACACACACACAGACATCACTTCAAAAATATTTGATTCGTGATCAGGGATGCTTGAAACGTGCTCTCTCGTCGAAAACTCGAATTCGAATTTTCGACCCCGTCACAATACTTTCCTTATACATTATGTATATAAGGAAAGTAATAATCATCTTCCGTTCCATCTAGATTATTAGATATACTACATTTTTAAATGACTTTTGAATTATGTCAGGTTTGATTCCATTCCATGCTTTTATTATCCGCTCACACACTATTTCTAGACTGGCATGAGGCATTTGGCCTCCTTTTGTAGGAGGAAACGAAGTCTGTATAAATGAGCGGAATAATCCTGTACCATGGCGCCTATTTGTTTCCCCCTCTTTGCTTGCGCTTTAGAGTTGTAGTTCTAGAAGTATGCTGTTGTTCAAACGCCTGCCGAAATCCTTCGAATAAATGATTTCGAAAGATAAGAGTATTGCACATGTACTTTTCAGGGTTTTCCGGTAAAAAAATGGATGCGCGTTATACGGCGAATATACCTAAAAATTGTAAAATGCAGTTTAAAAGTATATGTGCGCGTTATACGCCGGTGCGCGTTATACGCAAGGTGCGCGTTATACGCTGGAATATACGGTACACTGTATTGTAAGTCCTATCATTACATTATGAACTAGACTGGATATTGTCGCTACCATTTCCTACTGCGTGTTTGGGCATAAATGGATGACAAACAAAGCGATAAAGGCTTTAAAATGGGGGTAAAAACAAGTTTATAAAATTATCGATATAAATTTTGTCAAATTGTAGATAGATAAGATTACTGGAGCCTATATTAAAATCAACAAGTCTATTAAATTATGGATGGATAAGCTTCCTGTATTACGTGTTATATGTCGGAGCACCAGGAATAGAATAAAGAAAAAAAGTAAAATATTTTAAATATTTCCATAAATAAAGTAATGTTTATTAATAATGTTTGTTGTCTTTTATGAATGCGAAGTTTATTCCCACGGTTCTAATATCATTACTTTCTTTAAAAGTTAATTTTCTTTAAAAGTTATTTTCTTTAGTAAAAGGTTACTGAAAAACGAATATATAGAATTTTCGAAGTTGTATGATGGATATATCGGCGAACTTCATCCTACTCACAGTCTGTTCCGAAACTCATAGGCAATAATAATGGATTTTCAGGTTGAAATTGGGGTTAAACTCCCGACCTGACTAATCTTTTTATCATTTATTGCTGTTACTATATGCGTATAAAATTCTTTAGCCCTTTTTAGTACCTGCATATTCTGTATGCATATCGTTGAATAATATTTTTCGACAATGGTTATAAAAGTTCCTTAATTTTTGAACATCCTATTTTTGGGAAGCAGAAAAATTTTCATTTTGATTGAAATATTTAATTCATATTTCATTGCCTAACTCACTTTGTCACTCATTTCTCCAAGACTTCCTCCACTCTCATGAACTAAATTTTAGAACATGAATTTCAGCGTAAAATGAAAAAGAAACCATCATTCCGTGCGATTATCATATAAAAGAATAAAATAAGACATTCATACAGATATTGTTACCTTTTTAGGTGTGTAACTGATAAATGTACCTGTTTTAAAAAAAGTGTCATTCTAGTGGCAGTAAACTCAGTATTTTGTGTGTTTTTACCCATATTTTTTATTGTGTATACATAAAGCATCGTTGAAGATATACGTAGTTAATTCGTGTTCAGGGAAGCTCAAAACGGATATATCCTATAAAATCCGAGAGTCGTATTTTTGACCCCATCATAATCCCGGTCGACACAATCTTTCTTTACAGTTTTTTTAATATTTTTGTAAGTTACGATGCTTGTAAAAATGTTCAGTATTTTTTCAACATCGGTTAAGTTTTATGTATGTTTTTTGTGATTTTATACATCATTGTCGAAGAATGTTTAATATGAGTATAATCTCATTTTTTATAGATAAATGTCACTAAATTGAAAGTTGAAGATAGTGGGCAGCTCATCAATGCCGCTAAGTACGGCGAAATTGCAAAAGAAAGACTTGGAACTGAAGAATTTCAGCTTACTGAAGAGGAACAGGCCATTTCGGACAAAATAATGGTATTGTGTAAATTATTAGAGACTAGCAGTAAACCCGTTCTTCGTACGGAGAATATAATATAAAAAAACTTAAAATTCACAATCATGTGCAAATTCCTATAGTATGACCAATCCATGATGTATTCATATAGCATGATGACACTCGCAATACTTGTCAAAGTACTCGGTAAGATTATCGATGTGCAGCGTTGTTGACGGAAGATATTTTGAACAGACTGTGCATTAGATTCTTGAGAATGTAAAACTTGTTTATTCCCACATAGAATTCATATTTTTGTTATTTTTGTTTTTGTTTTTGCGGAGAGTGTAATTTCCTTATCGAAGCCATTTTAAATTGTTTATAATTTATGTAGCGAGTGCTTCTTTAATTGAAAATAAAAGTGGGAATGATTTTGATTCAAAACGGGCGATTTTAAAAAGCTGAGCTGTATTATTTGCATTTGTATCACTCAACTAACACTCGCTTATTTAGGACCCGGGCAGCATAGGGTCATGTAATTCGTTCTAGTTTCTAAATAAAATAAGAAAACTGTGTGTGTGTTGTTAGATTTTAATTTTTTGTAACTATTTATTTGGATCCGTTAGTTACAGAATAAATAATTAGGACACAACGCAAAATGCCGCACAAAGTAAAGATAGCCAGCAGATGGTCGTTTCGGGAATGCATGGATTTCCTTCCTCAGTGAGAAAAAGACTAAAACCAAACGCCAAATTTTGAGATTAAACTTGTCAATCATTGAATATGGATATCTTAATTATTATCATCCTGAACATGGTATTTTTCTTTTTATAGACTATCTGGAAAGGTATCTTGAGTGTGGAAATTGATGGTAGTACCGACTTTTTCAAGTCTGGAGCAGGTTCTATGGATGTGGCCAGGTAAAATTTTACTGTGGAAATTTCTTCTTCTATGAAAGTTATTTTTGATGCAGAAATGCATTTTAGATATACATTATTATGCTTAAGAAATTTATAAATGAGTTTTCATATGACGGAAAGTGGTGTATACACTTTATTTTCGGCAGAACTATTAAGAATTTGTATACTCTTTTGCACACTTGTTTCGTATAGTCATGCGAATTTCCGGAGAAACAGGAAATTAAATCTCCAGAACCAGAAGTGGAAGTCCTTAGTGAATCTTTTACCCCCCCCTCCCTCTGAAATTCAATGCTGAATCCATATCAATCATTATATAAATTCTATCGATAACCTATCCTGATAAATGGATATTATATAAAAAATCATTTTCTTAATCGGAATTAACATCGCTAGAACCGAAAGTTGAAATTCTTAGTGACACCCCCTATCCCCATTAGAATTTCATGTTGAATCAATGTCAGTCATTCCCTAAGTCATATTTATAACCAATTCTGAGAAATAGTTGTGTCAAGAATAATGAACATTTTTGAACCAGAAATGACAAAAACCGGAAGTAAAAATCCTTAGTTCCCCTCCTCTAAAATTTGATGTTGAATCCATATTAGTCATCATCTAAGTTTCATTTATTGCCAATACTGGGAAATAGATATTTCAAGGAAAATTTTGAAACCGGAACTGGAATTAACCAGAAATGGAAATCTTTGGTTAATCCTCTTAATCTTTCGAAATTTGGTAATGAATTATATCAATTATCATCTATGCTCTTTCTATAGCCGATTTTGAAAAATAGATGTTGCAAGGAAAATGCAAATTTTTGAATCGAAATTGGCGTCTTTAAATATGGAAATTAAAATCTTCAGTGAATCATTCTACTCTCTCCAGAATTTAATGCTGAATCCATATCAGTCGTTATCTGAACTCTATAGCTGCATTTATTGCCAATACTGGGAAATATGTGTTTCAAGAAAATTTTTTGAAGTGGAAATGGAAAATTGTTTTGAACCAAAATGGGAAAAGAACCGTAAGTGGAAATATTTATTGAATCCCCTCTATCTCCTTCTAAGTTAGTTGATGAATCCATATCAGTCATCATATAAGCTTTATTATAGCCCGAGAAATGGATGTTTCTAAGATTTGCTTAGTAAGAACATAGATGGTAAATGAGATTGCCTACAAGAATTTGCATGGTACATTTGAAATATAGAAGGAAACATGGTCGTCTTAGTATATCAGTGGTTAAGACAGTTGACCGGCGGAACGAAAAACGATAGTTCGATTCTCTGTTGAAACAAGAGTTTTGTATAATGGAGCCTCAAAATTTAACTTCACAGGTTAGTTTAAATTCAACTCAAGCATTAAATTAATGGTTTAATAATATCGAAATTAGAATTATATTAGGATCCTATGATTTATAGGAGTGGTTAAAATCATACAGAAAAGGATACTATCCTGCTGCAGATCTGAAATGCATATAGACGGAATTTTTTAATAATTATTTCATTTATTTACGATAATTTATTTTCAGATATTTATTTACGATAATATAATTTTAAATATTTATTTGCGAATAGCATTAAATTATAATTTGAGTTGCCATAGTTATTGTACGTACACCATTAGATTTAACGTACACCATTATAGTTAACGTACACCATTATATTTTTATTCGCATAAAACTTATCTATTATTACAAATTTCTATCGCATAAATATTGAAAGGCACTTGTATTCTACTAAAGATAATTATGATCTGACAAATGATTATCACTGGAGATTTTAAAAGATATTGTTGGGTTAATTATGAAATGTAAAATTTATATCGATGTCACAAGCACTTTATATAATTCTCTATCGTTTCAAATATTTATACATACCTCTTTTATGAATATTTATAGGCTAGCTGAAGAAGTCAAGCAGTGCGGCATCGAAATTGAAAATGATATAATTTATATGAATCCTGTCTTTGAGGATTTTATCAGAGAAATATTCATAAACAGACGTGGTGGCTCAGCTTCGTCGAAACTGACATATGATGAAGTAAGAAAATTGTTCTTTAAAACTTGGTTAATCTTGTGATTCATTACAAGATTCTCGTTCAGTACTTCCACTGATAATAATTGTTTATTCTATTATCATCATTGGGTTATTTTATTAAGATCAGTTATATATATATATATATATATATATATATATATATATATATATATATATATATATATATATATATATATATATATATATATATATACTACCCGACACAGAGAATGCAACACCATGAACGAGCGAATAGAGTGTGATGATAAAGTACACACAGACAGAGATGGACATATATACATAAGTGATGTTAATTCCAGAAGGATAATACAATACAGTAATGGCATAGACAGGGTGATTAGTAGGCAGTAGGACCACCTCTTGCGAGGATAAAAGTAGCAACCCTTCGAGGAACAGATGCAATGAGCGTGGGGATAGTTTTCTCAGGGATGGATGACCATATACCTTCAATCATCCTCCACAAGGTGTCCTCTGTTTGAGGCAGGGATAGGGCAGTCAAATGACGGCTAATCACGTTCCATACATGGGTAAGAGATCTGGAGACAGCGGAGGTCAAGGAAGCACCAGGATACTTTGCAAGGCTTGTCTGCTGATGGTGTCGTGTGCGGTCGTGCTTTATCTTGTTGGAAAACAGCCTTTTGCAACCGCTGAAGGTAGGGCAGTGCAACCGGTCTCAGTACCTCATCCACATATCGTCCTGCCGTCATTACGCTTCAGGTACGAATCAGAGGTGACCGGATATCGAAGCCGCGGGCAGACCAAACCATGATGCCTCGTTGTCGAGCGGTATGGCATTCAACAGTCGCAACAGGATTGAATCTGTTTCCCCGTCGTCTCCAGACTCTCATACGGCGACTGTCATTCGATAAACAGAACCGAGACTCGTCGCTGAACACTACTCTGTCCCATTCAGTCATCCAAGAGGCTCGGACCAGACACCATTGCAATCTCTCACGTTGGTGTCTTGTCGTCAATGACAACAGTATTCGTAAAGAACGCTTTGTGTGAAAGCCGCTTTCGGCCAATCGTCGAGAAACTGTTCCCGCTAACATTGGAACATCCAATGCAAATTCTGCAGAATGTCGACTGTCGTCGAGAAATTGTTCTCGCTGATATTGGAACATCCTATGTACCCTACAAATTTAGCAGAATATCGATAGTCGTCGGTTTTAGGGCCGCCACCGCACGCTTTCGAATGCGTCGATCAACGTGTGCCAATGTATGTCTAGTTGGACCTGTACCACTGCGACGATTCACATGCCCTTCTTCAAATCCTTTGCGCAGTGGATGCATCTGCGAGTGTTTCAGCGGCGATACGCTGGTACGACCACCCAGCCGTATGAAGGCCTAAAATAAATCCTCTCGTGCGATCGTCCAAATACTGAAATGGACTTCGGCGTCGTCGGCTAGGCATCTCTTCAACAACACGTGTGTTCTGAAACGAAAAACAGCCCAGAAAACGGGTTTCCATAGGCGATAAACAGTAACAACTGTTGGATAGTCTGCCGTTTCCATCCATTTTATTCCGCGCTCTAATCACGGAACTTACTTGCATTTCTGATATAAACAAACTGAAGGATGGAAATTCCATTTTATATGAATATATTTGACAAAGCTATGTGTCATAAGATAAATGATTAATTGTTGAATTCTAAAGAGGGCTTGCTTTGGATGCCTTCACTTAGGGTGGTATTAAACACCGTTGGTTTTCAAGGTTAGGAGAATGAAATTACACAGGATTCAGTACAGCAAATAAATTTGAAATTGGCCAAATCTTTATTAACATGCCTTGATTCAATGTAAGCATTAATTTTAACTTGGAAGGGGATGGGAGCTGATTATTAATGCTTGTCTTGCATTGGCTTAGTCAAATGTATTCCATGATTGACACTTGTACCCCAAAATGTTA
The DNA here is from genome assembly GCA_951213105.1 of Amaurobius ferox. Classification (NCBI taxonomy): domain Eukaryota; kingdom Metazoa; phylum Arthropoda; class Arachnida; order Araneae; family Amaurobiidae; genus Amaurobius; species Amaurobius ferox. The sequence continues at coordinate 77,954,201 of OX578133.1, read as the reverse complement.
CATGTTGTGCGTCGTGATATCACTATTATAGATATATTCAAAATACATACGCTATTCTATTACTTAACACTTTTGAGCGCCTTCCAATATGTGCAAGCTTTTGAATACCCGTGAAATATCACTGGGAATTTTAGTCACTAACAGTTAAAAATCTTTCCAAAAGACTTTTTTTTATGTCAAAGGTATCCTCAAAAAGAATATTTTAGCATACATTTTTATAGTATTATTTACCTTAGTAAACCGACTCAAAATTATCTCTTTAAATCGATCTTGACAATCTTTATCTCAAGTGACCGGCGAATAATTGCGGAATCTCTAAGTGTCGATTAGGCTTAACTGTACGCTTATGGACAATCTTCAGTGAACATATAGGAATTTCACTCCAGTGTAAGTTCCATTAATGAGTTGAAAGTTATATAATAAGACAAACATATTGTGTATTAAGTGTTATTATTGCAAACAGGTATTATGAAATAACGTAATTTTTCACTTTAGTAAAAGTGAATAACGTAAACAAACCCAAATCGTTAAACATCTGCATATGCTTGTTCCCATTCGGCAAACAATAATAGCGTTCGTGGATTACTCACACTCGACATTATGTTATTTGATAATATGCTTGCTGCTATTTGGCAAACGATAACTAACGTGCATAAATTACTCACAAACCAAATTATGTTTCTTGATATTACAGCATTTTTTTGTGCATTTTTCTAGAGTATTTCTTAAAGGATTTTTTTTTACTATTTTTGAATTGAAATTATATTTTGATGTGCATTATTTATATTTTTGTTTACATTGAATGCATATTAGCTTGCATTAATTATACACTTATTTACTTATTTTTTATTTTTTAGGTTACTCTTCATGTGAATAATATGGATATTAAATTTCCCAAGCAGTTATTCATCAATAATCGTTTTGTAAACTCATCCACGGGTCAAACTTTGCCTACAATAAATCCTATTGATGAATCCGTAAGTTAATGTTTTCTTGCTGATATATTCAGCTTTTGAATTTATATGTATAACTAGAAAATGTACCCATGTACACGACGTTGCCCGGAATTAATTGAATTAATGCTTAGGTTTTCAAAAGGTTGCACGATGAGCGAGCTTACATGCGAATGAATCCCGCCTGCTATGCGAGAGTAATATATCCTAAATAAGCACCTAAACACGCCTTAGTCAGCTGCGCGGGTGCATAATATACCTTAGGCCTGGCACATCGAACGCTACATTCTAATACGATTGCGTATTAAGCCCTAAATACGCCTTTCGACCTCTGCGTAAGCATAACAAGCTCAAATAACCTCTTTTGATACTATTAAAATAAGCTCTTTCGATACGCCCTAAATAAGATCCCTTGATACGGCTTAAATAAGCTCCTATGATATGCTCTAAATAAGACTTTCGTCCTCTGTGCGGGCGTAATGCGCTTTAAATAAGTTGTTTGATATGACCCAAAACAACTCTTTCTATACGCTTTAAAAAGTACGTGAGGCGCATTCAAATTTCAAATTAGGAATGCTTAAATTCAACAGTACATTATCTAACTGAAAATACTTCCAAACTCTGCGATAATATTTTTGATCGCTGAAACGAAAAATCATTTTACAGACTTTTGTAGGTCATTTCGTAAAAAATGCTAGTTCTGTTCTTCCGAATCATACCAAAATCTCATTAGCTTCAGATTAACCCACAAGTAACTGACTTACCAATGTTCTGAAATTGGTCTATTAGTATTTGAGCTAGAATGGATGCATACACTACAAAGACACACACACAAATGACACAGGCACACAAATGACACACAGAGACAGACGTCACGCTAAAAATACGTTTCTCGTGTTCTAGGGTGCTCAACATGTGTAGATCCGTTGAAAACTCCAAGTTCCAATTTTCGACGCAATTGCAATACATTCTATACATTACCATGTAAAAACCCGATTGTGAGCAGTACATGACTTTCCCTACAGGCTCAAATTCATTTTCTCTTTCTTTCTTTCATAATTAATTAAATTGCGTAAATTCATAATAGAACACACACAATTATTTGAAATTACAATGAATTTGCAGTTTTAATTCAATTTTCGTTTTCATTTGGCGACTGGATGCATTTTGGCGACGACGTACCAGAAACGCGAAAAAAAAAAGGCTAAAATATATCGAGAGCGGATAGCCCTAGAGTGATGGGGTTCGTTTTATTCTTTTTTGTCGTCAAAATTTATGTATAAAACAAGCATTTAATTGATACACTTGAGCATATACAGGGTGCCCCAAAATCATTGACCTCGGCTTTTATTTCTTAAATATTGATCTTAGATATATATTATAAATTACGAAGTTGCGTAAAAAATGGTATAGAATTTTATGAAATCGATAAAAATTTTCAGGGGATTAAATTTGAAGAAATACAAAATTTAAATTTTTATACGACCCCCGTACAAAAACATTTCCAATGAGTAAAATGTGCCCCATACACTGATAAGGTGATGTACAAAATTTTAGCATTTTATCATAAAATGTCCCAGAGATATGTTTAAACAAAATTAGTGAGGGATTAATCACAAATTAAAATGTAAATGTTTATAGCAAGAGTGCAAATGACGCAACGCAGAAATGCATCATAGGCAAATAATTTCTGCCTCTTATCTTTAATGAATCTTTGGCATGGATGGAAAACATTTTGAACAAGCTTTGTAATACTTTGAATAAAGTTATTATTTCTACACAGCGTAGATACTTTTGTACCAATAAATAGCAAAATTATTATTTATTTATGTAATCATTGTTTTCTTTAGTAATTTGTGTATGACCCCTGAAACGCGATCTGCCGACGTAATTTTTCCCCTCTGAGAACCCATGTCGATGCATCGAAAAGTGGTTTAAGTCCGCATTTTTGTCTTTTCATACCTCTGGGACTTTTTATGATAAAATGCTGAAATTCTGTACATCACCTTATTAGTGTATGGGGCACATTTTACTCAGTGGAAATGTTTTTGTACGGGGGCCGTATAAAAATTTAAATTTTGTATTTCTTAATTTAATTACCTTGAAAATTTTAATCGATTTCATAAAATTCTCTACCTTTTTTACGCAACTTTGTAATTTATTATATATGTCTAAGATCAATATTTAAGAAATAAAAGCCGAGGTCAATGTTTTTGGGCATTTATTCCTTAAATATTGATCTGTATGTAGTTATCCTGTATATATTCTTATATAGATTTTGACATTTTTTGCTGGCCATTCCACAAAAAAAAGGGAGTTCTTTTTTCCGAATCGTACCAAAATTTGCAATCAATAGGGCAACCCATATGTTACTTATCTACCAAATTTTGTGAAATTTGGTCCATGCTTCTGAGCTAGAGTGGATACATACGGACAGATAGATACACATATAGACACACAGACATACTCACAGACACACACGCGGACGTCAAGTTAGAAATAGTTTTTTCGACTTCCAAAACTCGAGTTTGGATTTCCGAAACAATCCAAAATCTTTCCTATACATTACCATATATTGTAGGGAAAGTAAAAGCATACAATGTCTCGAGTATAGTGTCTATTTTCATTCTGTAAATTATGTTCTTCTGAATGGTAAATGACAGGTAAAAAGATTATTTTTCTAAAACATGTTAGCACTGATTTTCATAATGTTTCTACGATTTAAAAATAAAAATTTTCTGAAATTGGGGGCTTTTGCTTACACCGATATACCTAAAAATCAGTCATCCGCTGATATTTATTGATGAGAATAATCCTACCAAATTTCATTCCATATGCTCAATTTGTTCGAATAATAAAGCGCTCCACGTGGAAAAGCAGAATATTCTATATCTAGAGAACAAACAGCTCGTGATAACTTTAAAATAATGGTGCATATTTTATTTTCCCTACAAAACATGGTAATTTATAGGGAAAGTATTGGAATCGTATCGGAAATCGGGTTTTCGACGGATCTACACGTTTCGAGCACTCTAGAATTCCAAAATACTATTGTTAGCGTAACGTCTGTGTGTGTGTCTGTTTGTCTGTCTGTGTAATATGTGTACCCACTCTAGCTCAATAACTAATGGATCAACTTTCACAAGATTTAGTTGATAAGTTACTTGTACAAAATAACCCTGACAATTATTTGAAATTACATTGAACTTACGGTTTTCATTTAAATTTTGTTTTCATTTGGCGACTGAACGTATTTTCAAAAGCGACTGTGTGAAAAATGCAAAAAGAAACTAAATTACCTCGAGAGCAGTTAATCCTAGCGTTATGGGGTTGGTTTTACTCTATTTGTCGTCAAAAATTACGTATAAAACAAGCATTTGATTGGTGCATTTGGGCATATGTAGACTTTTATTTTACATTTGGATAATTTTTTTGGGCCATTTTGCAAAAAAAGGCAGGGTTTCTTTCTTCCGAAACGTTTCAAAATCTAATCAGCACCAGAGTAATCCACAATTAAACTCAATTTAATGAACTGTGAAAGAAATAATGCGAAAATGAATTTGAGTCTGTAGGGAAAGTTGTGTGCTGCCCACATCAGATTTTTTAAAATCAAAATTCCTTCTAAAAATTTACCCTCTTGGCAATAATGTATATAAGTTTTATGCTTTTTTCCATTTTGGATCAAAAGAGTGCAATTATACTGCATGCTAGCGTATTGTAATAAATACCATTCTTTTAATTCTCTTTCAGCCATTTTTTTGCATTTTGATCGTGATTATGTTTATACGCTTGTTTCATTTTTCGAAAGTTTTTCTTTCTTTTTTGAAATATTGAGGTCTTTCTATTGGTCCGTTCATCCCGATTAGTCACATGGCGTTCGTCGAGCAATGTAATCTTAACACATTTTATTTGATTTTCTTAATTCGAGAGTTATTTCACCCACAGACTTATAGATGGACAGCAGACACACAAGAGTCATATTAAAAACGGTTGATTAGTATCCAAGGATATTCAAAAAGTAAAAGTCTATCAAAATCTGAAAGTTGACACACCGCAATATTTTTTTTTACATACACTATACATTGTAGAGAAAGTAAAAAAAAAAAAAAGATTCAAGAGTGATTTATTTTTTTGACATGAATCACATGGAAAAGTCAAGAAAATGGTTTATAAAAGCCACACCAATGAAAGCCACACATTCAATAAATGCATTTATTCCTTCAATTTTACAATGTAAAATAAACAAACTAGATAGATTTCCAGACTGATTAATCGTGATTCTTATGGAAAAGTTGGTAAAATAGGATTTGATGAGTAGGAGATCAATGTTCTTGCTTGCTACAACATACATAAAATATAAAACAAGATTATGCAGATAGCCACAACCATGGTTATGTGCAAACTCGATATGTGCAATGGGATGGGAATAAGAAAGCTTGCTATATACTGCAATTCTGCGAATGCCTGTTATTCTCCTTTATTCACAATTTTGTATTCCGAAATGTTTTTTCAATTTCAGTGTACTTTTTACACGAATAATTGAATTTCAGACTTTTATTAGGTTATATGCGATGTTCAGTGTGCAACTAAAGATGACGTTGACGAAGCTGTTAAGTGTGCAACGGTAAGAAACTACATTTTTACTTTTAAGTGCTAATGTACACACACACACACACACACACACACACACACACACACACATATATATATATATATATATATATATATATATATATATATAACTAATTCATAATGAAAACACTAAAACACTAATTTTTTGGACTTAAATCTTATTATTGAACCTACTAATAGGATAGTTACTAATTTATATGATAAAAATGACTGTTTTAACTTTAACATTAATAAATTATTACCTTTAAATTTCTGTAACTCGATTCAATTGTTTAGAAATATTATACTTAATCAGCTCTTTAGATTTATAGTTTATCTGATAAAAAATTTCATGCTATGCATATTAATAAACTTGAAATTACTAGCAAATTATATAAATATCCAGCTTATTTAGTACATAGTATATTTAAAAAGTTTGGAATGGTAGATTATACTTAAATTCTCTCCTTAGTATCTTATTTCAAAATTTCATTAAATTCGGTTCAGCCGTTCTCCCGTGATGGTGAGACAAACGAAAGTTTCGGTTTTCACTAATATCTCGAGAACCACTGGTCATAGAAACTCGAAACGTAGACTAAATTTTAAGTGGGGCTATTTAAAGGCTAGCCACAAAATTTCATCATATTCGGTCTAGCCGTTCTCCCGTGATGATGGGACAAACCAACAGACAGACAGACAGATTTTCAATTTTATTTATATAGCCTAGCAGCATACCCGTTCTTCGTACGGAGAATATAATATAAAGAAACTTATAATTCGCAATCATGTGCAAATTCTGTTCAAATATTAAATTTATTGCTCCTAAAGAGAAGTTTAAGAATATCTGTTTTCACTATGCAAAATTATTTTCACGGGCAGATCTGAAGAATAAAACATCCTGGCCCCCTTTGTAAGCAAATTTACAAAAAAGAAAAAAAAAGGAATTGAATCAATATATATGCAATCCCGTACTACTTATATTGTCGCAGAATAGAAAATATGCCAGCGTGTTAGTAGAAGATTACCAGTATTACAATATCAGTTTCAAAAATCTCTGTCAAAATAAATTGTATGACGTATTACATTGCAAATATCAATAATCCCGGTAATCTTTATACCAGAAGGTCGTAATTGATTCCAATACATGCCAATATATATCAAAACATATGCCAATATACCTGTACTACTTATATTCTCTTAGATTAGAAGATATACCCGTGCATTTGTAGAAGATTAATCGTACAACGTACAATATATGAGTTTAAATAATTTTTGAAAACAGTGACATAATAACTTGAAAATATCAATAATCCCTGAAAATATCAATAATAATACCGTTTAAACCTGAAGACCGTAACTGATATTACCCAGTCAAAAATGCTATAAGAAAAATCAAATTGTTCTTTTCTAAAATATATTTTTATATAATATTTTCTAAAATATATTTTTAAATCCTGTTTCAAACAATTCCTGTTTTTAGAAAGTGACTAATTAGCACAAAAAATCTCCCATCAAACTCAGAGATAAGGTTTTAATTCAATTTCAAACGATTTTCAAGTTTTTCGTTTGGATAAACCACGGAGTTAGAGAGTAGAACTCCTAGGAACAAGTTTCGTTTTTCATTAATATCTCGACAACCCCTGGTCTTAGATACTTGAAACTTGGGCTAAATTTAGGGGGGCTATTTCAAGGCTATCCACAAAATTTCATCAAATTCTGTTAAGCTGTTCTCCCGTGATGATAAGACAAACGAAAATTTCGTTTTTTTCTAGTATCTCGAGAACCACTGATTGTAAAAACATCAAACATGGACTAAATTTTAAGTGAGACTATTTCCAGGTTACCCACAAAATTTCATCAAATTCGGTTCAGCAGTTCTCCCGTGATGACGGGACAAACAGACAGATTTTCAATTTTATTTATATAGACTAGCAGCATACCCGTTCTTCGTACGGAGTATATAATATAAAGAAACTTATAATTCGCAATCATGTGCAAATTCTGTTAAAATATTAAATTTATTGCTCCTAAAGAGAAGTTTAAGAATATATGTTCTCACTATGCAAAATTATCTTCACGGGCAGATCTGAAGCATAAAACATTCTGGCCCCTTTTGTAAGCACATTTACAAAAAAAGAGGAATTGAATCAATATATGCAACCCCGTACTACTTATATTGTCGCAGATTAGAAAATATGCCAGTGTGTTAGTAGAAGATTACCCGTATTACAATATAAGTCCCAAAAATATTTGCCAAAATAAAAGAGATGACGTAATAAATTGAAAATATAAATAATCCCCGTAATCTTTATACCAGAAGGTCGTAATCGATTCCAATATATGCCAATATACCTGTACTACTTATATTCTCGTAGATTAAAAGATATACCCGTGTATTTGTAGAAGATTACTGGTACAACGTACAATATATCAGTTTAAACAATTTTTGTCATAATAAAACTGCATAATAACTTGAAAATATCAATAATCCCCGAAAATATCAATAAAAATAATGTTTAAACCTGAAGACCGTAATTGATACTATGCAGTCAAAAATGCTATAAGAAAAATCAAATCGTTCTTTTCTAAAATATATTTTTATATCCATTTATTTATTATTCAAATCGAAAAAATAATTATTAAAATTAACAGACAGATTTAATTTGATTGCGTTTCTGAGTAACATGATATAAGATAAAATCTTCCTCATAAATTGCGAAATTAAATGACCATTTTGATTTCTTTATACTATTCATTGTTCAGTAAAAACTTGTTTTAAATAAACCATGGAGATAGATTTCCCCTTTAAATCATGTTTCAAACAATTCATGTTTTCCGAAAGTGACTAATTAGCGCAGAAAATCTCCCATCAAACTCAAAGATTAAATTTTAATTCACTTTCAAACGATTTTCAAGCTTTTCGTTTGGATAAACAACGGAGTTAGAGAGTAGAACTCATAGGGAAAAGTTTCGTTTTTCATTAATATCTCGACAACCCCTGGTCTTAGATACTCGAAACTTGGGCCAAATTTATGGGACGCAATTTCAAGGCTATCCACAAAATTTCATCAAATTCGATTCAGCCGTTCTTTCATGATGGTGAGACAAACGGTGAGACATTTTTAGGCTACCCACAAAATTTCATCAAATTCGGTTCAGCCGTTCTCCCGTGATGACGGGACAAACAGACAGACAGACAGATGTTCAATTTTATATATATAGACTAGCAGCGATTACCCGACGTTGCTCGGGTTTTACCATGCAAAACTGTGATAAAAATTCCACCTGAACATATAGGGCCGTGAATCTTATACATTGTTTTGTCACTGTTCAATCAAAGAAAATGTTCAGCAAAATATAACCAGTAGTTTCTTTAAATAACAATAAAATGATAATTAAATCCCTTATATGAAGAGATCACGTGACAATTATATGAAGAGAACACGTGACCATTATATGAAGAGATCACGCGACCATTATATGAAGAGATCGCGTGACCATTATATGAGGAGATCACGTGATCTTTCTTGTGATTTCTTAACACTTTTCGTTGTTGAGTAAGCCTGTGAGAAATAAACCATGGTGATAGTTTCCATTTAAATTCATATCTCAAACCTGCGATTTTCAAAAGTGACTAATACGTTCAATAAACTCCCACAAAACTCAGAGATTTATTTGATTTTCACGTTTTAAACCAACTATTTCCAATCTTGTTTGTTGGGAATCATGGAGTTAGAGAGTAAAACTCCTAGGAAAACTTTTCGTTTTCAATCAATATCTCGATAACCTCTGGTCTTAGAAACTCGAAACTTAGACTAAATTTATGGAGGGCTATTAAAGCTACCCACCAAATTTCATTAAATTCGATTCAGTCGTTCTCCCGCGATGATGAGACAAACGAAAAAGTGTCGTTTTTCACTAATATCTCGAGAACCACTGGTCGTAGAAACTCGAAACATGGCCTATGTTTTAAGGGGGGGGGGGCGATTTCGAGACTTCCTACCAAATTTCATCAAATTCGGTTCAGCTGTTCTCCCGTTATGGTGGATCATACATACATACATACACACTTTTCTTCTTTATATATATAGACTAGCAGCATACCCGTTCTTCGTACGGAGTATATAATATAAAGAAACTTATAATTCGCAATCATGTGCAAATTCTGTTAAAATATTAAATTTATTGCTCCTAAAGAGAAGTTTAAGAATATATGTTCTCACTATGCAAAATTATCTTCACGGGCAGATCTGAAGCATAAAACATTCTGGCCCCTTTTGTAAGCACATTTACAAAAAAAGAGGAATTGAATAAATATATGCAACCCCGTACTACTTATATTGTCGCAGATTAGAAAATATGCCAGTGTGTTAGTAGAAGATTACCCGTATTACAATATAAGTCCCAAAAATATTTGCCAAAATAAAAGAGATGACGTAATAAATTGAAAATATAAATAATCCTCGTAATCTTTATACCAGAAGGTCGTAATCGATTCCAATATATGCCAATATACCTGTACTACTTATATTCTCGTAGATTAAAAGATATACCCGTGTATTTGTAGAAGATTACTGGTACAACGTACAATATATCAGTTTAAACAATTTTTGTCATAATAAAACTGCATAATAACTTGAAAATATCAATAATCCCCGAAAATATCAATAAAAATAATGTTTAAACCTGAAGACCGTAATTGATACTATGCAGTCAAAAATGCTATAAGAAAAATCAAATCGTTCTTTTCTAAAATATATTTTTATATTCATTTATTTATTATTCAAATCGAAAAAATAATTATTAAAATTAACAGACAGATTTAATTTGATTGCGTTTCTGAGTAACATGATATAAGATAAAATCTTCCTCATAAATTGCGAAATTAAATGACCATTTTGATTTCTTTATACTATTCATTGTTCAGTAAAAACTTGTTTTAAATAAACCATGGAGATAGATTTCCCCTTTAAATCATGTTTCAAACAATTCATGTTTTCCGAAAGTGACTAATTAGCGCAGAAAATCTCCCATCAAACTCAAAGATTAAATTTTAATTCACTTTCAAACGATTTTCAAGCTTTTCGTTTGGATAAACAACGGAGTTAGAGAGTAGAACTCATAGGGAAAAGTTTCGTTTTTCATTAATATCTCGACAACCCCTGGTCTTACATACTCGAAACTTGGGCCAAATTTATGGGACGCAATTTCAAGGCTATCCACAAAATTTCATCAAATTCGATTCAGCCGTTCTTCCATGATGGTGAGACAAACGAAAATTTCGTTTTTTACTAAGATCTCGAGAACTACTGATCGTAGAAACTCCAAACATAGATTAAATTTTAAGTGGGACTATTTTTAGGCTACCCACAAAATTTCATCAAATTCGGTTCAGCCGTTCTTCCGTGATGACGGGACAAACAGACAGACAGACAGATTTTCAATTTTATATATATAGACTAGCAGCGATTACCCGACGTTGCTCGGGTTTTACCATGCAAAACTGTGATAAAAATTCCACCTGAACATATAGGGCCGTGAATCTTATACATTGTTTTGTCACTGTTCAATCAAAGAAAATGTTCAGCAAAATATAACCAGTAGTTTCTTTAAATAACAATAAAATGATAATTAAATCCCTTATATGAAGAGATCACGTGACAATTATATGAAGAGAACACGTGACCATTATATGAAGAGATCACGCGACCATTATATGAAGAGATCGCGTGACCATTATATGAGGAGATCACGTGATCTTTCTTGTGATTTCTTAACACTTTTCGTTGTTGAGTAAGCCTGTGAGAAATAAACCATGGTGATAGTTTCCATTTAAATTCATATCTCAAACCTGCGATTTTCAAAAGTGACTAATACGTTCAATAAACTCCCACAAAACTCAGAGATTTATTTGATTTTCACGTTTTAAACCAACTATTTCCAATCTTTTTTGTTGGGAATCATGGAGTTAGAGAGTTAAACTCCTAGGAAAACTTTTCGTTTTCAATCAATATCTCGATAACCTCTGGTCTTAGAAACTCGAAACTTAGACTAAATTTATGGAGGGCTATTTTAAAGCTACCCACCAAATTTCATTAAATTCGATTCAGTCGTTCTCCCGCGATGATGAGACAAACGAAAAAGTGTCGTTTTTCACTAATATCTCGAGAATCACTGGTCGTAGAAACTCGAAACATGGCCTATGTTTTAAGGGGGGGGGGGGGGGCGATTTCAAGACTTCCTACCAAATTTCATCAAATTCGGTTCAGCTGTTCTCCCGTTATGGTGGATCATACATACATACATACATACACACTTTTCTTCTTTATATATATAGACTAGCAGCATACCCGTTCTTCGTAAGGAATATATAATATAAAGAAACATATAATTCACAATCATGTGCAAATTCTGTTAAAATATTAAATTTATTGCTCCTAAAGAGAAGTTTAAGAATATCTGTTCTCACTATGCAAAATTATCTTCACGGACAGATCTGAGGAATAAAACATCCTGGCCCCTTTTGTAAGCAAATTTACAAAAAAAAAAAGGAATTGAATCAATATATGCAACCCCGTACTACTTATATTGTCGCAGATTAGAAAATATGCCTGTGTGTTAGTAGAAGATTACCCGTATTACAATATGAGTCTCAAAAATATTTGCCAAAATAAAAGAGATGACGTAATAAATTGAAAATATAAATAATCCCCGTAATCTTTATACCAGAAGGTCGTAATCGATTCCACTATATGCCAATATACCTGTACTATTTATATTCTCGTAGATTAGAAGCTATATCCGTGCATTTGTAGAAGATTACTCGTACAACGTACTATATATGAGTTTCAACAATTTTCGTCATAAATAAACAATGCCATAATAACTTGAAAATATCAATAATCCCCGAAAATATCAATAATAATAATGTTTAAACCTGAAGACCGTAATTGATATTATCCAGTCAAAAATACAATGTCAATGAAATTTATTTTATATACATATCTTTATTATTCAAATCGGAAAAGATTTAATAAAAATCGTATGGCACATAACACATTGGATCCGTTGCTAAGCGACATGATATCATTTGCTTCAAATAAATTGATGGAAATCATATCTATCTGCATGGAAGGTTTGACGACATTTTCGTCAATTTAGCGATAACTTAAAAAATCGCCAAATTTATCGCCAAGTGGAACTGTAGAGCTGATAGTCCCATTTTGCGACAAATTGACGAAACATCACCATAATACTATCCCTAACAAAACACAATTAATTTCATTTATTAAACACAATTTTATCAATTCCATGATATTTTTATGGATTTACAAATATTTTTTATCAATTTGGTGATATTAAAAAAATTCGTTAAATGTATTACTAAATAGGATGGAAGGACTGACCGACAAATGCTACCGAAACATCATTTGAGAACTCTATTCTAAAACAACAAATTTAATTTCATTGATTTGCATCATTTTTATCAATTTGGAGATATTTCCGCTAATTTGGTGCAGTTTAAGAAAAGTTAGCGATATTCCGCCAAATTCGTAGCTCTGAATTTGCAGATCTGAGGAATAAAATATCCTGATCCCGTTTGTATATACTAAATGAAAACACTAAAATTGTATAAGATACATCCGTTCTACTCTTTTTCTGTTTCAACAATCGGCTAAATGAATTTATTGGGTAAACACAATAGTATATGAGTTTATTAGCTGAACACAATATATGAGCTTGAAACCTCTTTGCTAAAATAAATGAAAGTGATGTACGCAGTCCGCAATTTATATAATTGAAAGAACAATCAAACCGTTCATTTATAAAATATATTTTTACATCCATTTATTTATTAATCAAATAGAAAAAATAATAATAAATATTAACAGCACATTTCTTTTCATTCCGTTGCCGAGCAACATGATATAAGATAGAATCTTCCTCATAAAATGCGAAATTAAATAGCCATTTTGATTTCTTTATACTTTTAGTCGTTGAGTAAAAGCTTGTGAAATATAAAACATGGAGGTAGATTTTTCTATTTAAATTCATGTTTCAAACAATTCATGCTTTCAGATAGTGACTATTTAATGCAAAAATCCTGCATCAAACTCAAAAAGTTTTAATTCCCTTTGACGTTTTAAACAAACGATTTTTATCCTTTCCGTTTGGATAAACCACGGAGTTGGAGAGTAGAACTCCTATAAAAAAAGTTCCGTTTTTCATTAATATCTCGACAACCCCTGATCTTACAAACTCGAAACTTGGGCAAAATTTATGGGGGGCTATTTTAAGGCCACCCACAAAAATTCATTAAATTCGGTTCAGCCGTTCTCTCGTGATGATGAGACAAACGAAAGTTTCGTTTTTTACTAATATCTCGAGAACCACTGGTCGTAGAAATTCCAACCATAGACTAAATTTTAAGTGGGGCTATTTCTAGGCTACCCACAAAATTTCATCAAATTCGGTTCAGCCGTTCTCCCGTGATGATGGGACAAACAGACAGACAGACAGATTTTCCTTTTTATTTATATAGACTAGCAGCATACCCGTTCTTCGTACGGAGTATATAATATAAAGAAACTTGAAATTCATAATCATGCCCAAATTCTTATAGTATACTAAATGACATGTTTAATCAAAATATTCTATTAAAATATTTAATAGAATGCTCCTAAAAAGAAGTTTAAGAATCTCTGTTCTCGCTATATAAAATTATCTTCATGGACATATCTGAAGAATAAAACATCTTGGACCCCTTATGTAAGCAAATATAAAATATGGAATTGAATCAATATATGCAAAATAAAAGCGTTAAAATTGTATGGGACCCGTACTAATTATATACGCGAATATTAGAAAATATAACCTGTATTAGTAGATTACATGTATAAATTGAAAATACCAATAAACCCGTAATCTTTAAATCTGAAGACAGGCATTTATTTCAATATATGTCAAAATTAAAGTGCTAAAATTATATGGGAAGATATACACTTACTCCTTATAATGTCCGATTATTAGTAGAAGATTACCCGTTTTGCAATATGAGTCACAAATGTTTTTTGGTAAAATACAACAGACGACGTAATAAATTGAATATATAATTAATCCCCTTAATCTTCATACCAGAAGACTGTACTTGATTCCAATATATATGCCAATATATGTCAAAATATATGCCAATATACCTGTACTACTTATATTCTCGTAGGTTAGAAGATATACCCGTGCATTCCTAGAAGATTACTCGTACAACGTACAATATGCGTGTGTCAGCAATTTTTGCCGCAATAAAACAATGGCGTAATAACTTAAAAATATCAATAATCCCTGAATCAATAATTCCGGAAAATATCAATAATAATAATGTTTAAACCTGAAGAGTATAATTGATATTATCCAGTCCAAAATGAAATGGCAATGAAATTTATTTTATATACATATCTTCATTATTCAAATCGGAAAGGATTTAATAAAAATCGTCTGCCGCATAAACACATTGGATTTAAATCCGTTGCTAAGCGACATGATATCATTTGCTTCAAATAAATTGGTAGAAAAAATATCGTCTAAATAGTTATATTTCTATGGAACATTTGGCGACAGTTTCGTCAAATTAGCGACATTTTAAAAAATCGCCAAATTTATCGCCAAGTGGGACTGTAGAACTGACAGTTCCACTTTGCGACAAATTGACGAAATATCATCACAATACTATCCCCTAATAAAAAACAATTAATATCATTTATGTAGCGCAATTTTATCAATTTCAAGATATTTTTATAGATTTGAAAACATTTTTATCAATTTGGTGACATTTTAAAAATTCGCTAAATGTATTACTAAGTAGGATGGTTGGTCTGACAGAGAAATGCTAACCAAACATCATTTCAGTACTCTCTTCTAACAAAACAAAAAAAAAATTCATTGATATGTAGAAGACCCAAGCCACACGACCAACCCGAAGGTTTATGGCAGCTGTTTGTGTGTCGTTTATATCAATTTGGCGATATTTCCGTCAATTTGGCAAAGTTTAAGAAAAGTTGTCAAATTAGCGATATCCCTCCAAATTCGTAGCTTTGAATTTGCAGATCTGAATGAAACATTCTTATCCCGTTTCAATATACTAAATGAAAACACTACAATTGTATTAGAAGATATACCCGCTCTACTCTTTTTCTGTTTCAACAATCGGCTATATGAATTTATTGGCTAAACACAATATATGAGTTTAGTAGCTAAATACGATATAAGCTTGAAAACTCTTTGCCAAAATAAATGAAATTGATGTACGCAGTCAGCCATTAAAATAATTAAAAGAAAAATCAAACCGTCCATTCATAAGATATACTTTTATATCCATTTATCCATTTATTTATTATTTAAATCGAAAAAAAATAATAAAAACATTAACAAACACATTTAATTTAATTGCGATGCCGAGCAACATGATATATCCTCCTAAAATGTTAAAATTTATTAACCACTAACAGCACACCCGTTATTCGTACGGAGTGTATAATTTAAAGAAACTTAAAGTTCGCAATCATGTGCAAATTCTGTTAAAATATTAAATTTATTGCTCCTAAAGAGAAGTTTAAGAATATATGTTCTCACTATGCAAAATTATCTTCACGATCAGATCTGAAGAATAAAACATCCTGCCCCCTTTTGTAAGCAAATTTACAGAAGAAAAAATAGGAATTGAATGAATATATGCAACCCCGTACTAATTATATTGTCGCAGATCAGAAAATATGCCAATGTGTTAGTAGAAGATTACCCGTATTACAATATGCGTCTCAAAAATATTTGCCAAAATAAAAGAGATGACGTAATAAATTGAAAACATCAATAATATCCGTACTCTTTATACCAGAAGGTCGTAATTGATTCCAATATATGCCAATATATATCAAAACATATATCAATATACCTGTACTACTTATATTCTCGTAGATTAAAAGATATACACGTGTATTTGTAGAAGATTCGTACAACATACAATATATGAGTTTAAACAATTTTTGTCATAATAAAATAATTGCATAATATCTTGAAAATATCAATAATCCTTGAATCAATAATCCCCGAAAATATAAATAATAATAATTTTTAAACCTGAAGACCGTAATTGATATTATCCAGTCAAAAATGCTATAAGAAAAATCAAATCGTTCTTTTCTAAAATATATTTTTATATCCATTTATTTATTATTCAAATCGAAAAAATAATTATTAAAATTAACAGACAGATTTAATTTAATTGCGTTTCTGAGTAACATGATATAAGATAGAATCTTATAACATGTTAAGTATGTCATGTCTTATAACATAAACTGCGAAATTAAATAACGATTTTGATTTCTCTATACTTCTCATTGTTCCGTAAAAGCTTGTTTTAAATAAACCATGAACCATGGAGATAGATTTCCCCTTTAAATCATGTTTCAAACAATTGATGTTTTCAGAAAGTGACTAATTAACGCAAAAAATCTCCCATCAAACTCAGAGATTAAATTTTAATTCACTTTCAAACGATTTTCAAGCTTTTCGTTTGGATAAGCCACGGAGTTAGGGAGTAGAACTCCTAGGAAAAAGTTCCGTTTTTCATTAATATCTCGACAACCCCAGGTCTTAGAAGCTCGAAACTTGGACAAAATTTATGGGGATATATTTCAAGGCTATTCACCAAATTTCATTAAATTCGGTTCAGCCGTTTTTCCGTGATGATGAGACAAACGAAAATTTCGTTTTTTACTAATATCTCGAGAACCACTGGTCGTAGAAACTCAAAACACGGATATAATTTTAAGTGGGGCTATTTCTGGGCTACCCACAAAATTTCATCAAATTCGGTTCAGCCGTTCTCCCGTGATGGTGTGACAAACAGACAGACAGACAGACAGACAGACAGACAGACAGACAGACAGATTTTCATTTTTATTTATATAGATTAACCCTTTTAAATGATGTTCATTTAATGAATAACAATTAAATTGTTAGGAATCATATACCTTTATTGTGTATAAAGTTCTCACCTAATTTATTTCTGACGGTTGGCAAAATATTTTCAAGATTGTGATACGTGTGATATGTGCATGAAACATATGTATATTTTAAAAATTGTTATTTATAAGCTAACAATTATGTTTACTTACAGTCTGCTTTCTACAATGGTGAATGGAGTAGAATGAACGCGAGAGACAGAGGTCGTTTGATGTACAGGTACAAACTATTTGTTTATCCAGGAATGCATCTTTGAAAAGTCTTGTGTATTCATATTTACATGCAATGTTGCTAGAAACGTTTTCCATTAAAATTTACTCGACACAAGGAAGTAAAATGGCTAAGCTTTTTACTGCTGTGTTTTTCTATCTATTTTCCTTTCCTGTCTGAAGATAATGTTTTTAAAATTAAACTAGGTTTTATGAAATTTCCAGTTATTGTGTAGAACAGAGGATTTTACTGGTGTTTGCTTTAGAGGTCTGCACGGGCCGAAATTTCAGACTTGCACCCAGTCCAACTTGACAGAATCTGTGCTTAAACAGGCCCGAGCCCAAAGAAATTTATTGACGTTGAACTCGAGTCCCGCCTGGCCCAGAGACCATTGAGTCTCGGCCCGGTCCGGTTCGAAATGATTTGTATTCAAATGTGTTAAAAACCCGAATTTGTGAAACTTTTGTACAAATAATTAAGTTAAAAGTTGGGTTTTTCAACATTTATCTTTGCATAGCTGAAATCAACACAATAATTTCATGCATTCTATTAATGTTCATTTAAAAAATTTTCAAAATTAAATATGTTCAGCCCGACCCAATCCGGCTGTTAAAAGCTAAGCCCGAGTTTGGCACGGTCCGGAACAGTGTTTAAAAATTCAAGACCAGCCTGGCCTAAGCCCGTGGGGCATGTCCGAACCTGTCCAGACCTTTAGTTTGCGTATACCCTAAGGGGCTACAGAAACTTCTTTAGGAGTCTACACGGCAGTTCGCTTATGAGAATTTATAACAAAATTAATCATTTGGTGAAACATAGTTCAAAATTGAAAAAACTAATGCTAATAATTTTGAGTTTATAATCGTTTTCTATAGGATTTCTATAGGATATATTTTCTATAGTTTCGTTCGTGAGTCAATTTGAAAATTCGTGTATTGTCTTAACTGATGCATAACTTAAATGCAAGGATAAGATAAAGCACACACAACATAAATTTTCAAGACAAGAATGTTGAAATTTAGCTAAATGAGAGGAACTTTATGTTAATGAAAGTAAAACCTTAGTTGCTGTCTATATGGGACTCTCTTACTTTCTTTGAGATAGTTCCAATAGAGATAGATGGCTGTAAAGTGTAAAATGGAACTTTCGGGTTATAAAATAAGTAGTTTTACATTGTCGTTAGATTTGCACAATGTCGCATAGTTCTATTCAAAATGAGACTAAATTGCCATGGTACTGGGTGTAATCGACGGGCATTGATGTATTAGCTTCTATATCAAGACAATATGCGCCTAGCGCAAAACCTTTTAATTTTAGTTGGATATATAAACTCCTGTAAAACTGGAATTTTTTCTTGTTTTAACCTAAATATGGAAAAAAGGTATAAAAAGGAACCCGTATTGTCACGAACCCTCTTGGTTGGCCATGTTAGCTGAATTCATTCAGAATATTCGTGACTGGTACTTGTACTGTGATAGTTTCCTGTCGATTGTGCCACTGTAACAAACTCCTCTGTTTTTACTTATAGAGAAGATAGCTGGTTCGTTCAAGCTAATCGTTGCTTGATCTTTGTTCATCTACGTTACTCCTGGAATCAAATACTCTGACATCTGGAGTAGGTTTTGAAATATATTTAATTATTTCAACCGTTATATACAAAATGTATCGACAAGTTCACATTTTATTTCCTAAGACTTAATCAGAGTGTTTCGTCAACTGAACTTTTTCAAAGTTCGTTACCTGCCTTTCGTTGTCTTTTCTCATGCCTTTCTGTTTCTCGTCAATCATTACCTGGCACAACAGTTTGCTGATATGGCGTACCGGAAAAATAGCTATCAAATTACTGGGTCCAGCCACTCAGATTTCTCGTGAATTCAGCCAATATAGCCAACCAATGGGAGGGGGGGCTCATGACAGGCATATTAATAATATTTGTAATTTCTAGGATATCAATATGTAACTAATAAAATATCGAAAGAACTGTTTAAGTCAAATTTCTATTTTTAGAACTAAATTGTTGCAATTCATTGAATATCCATCCTTTATTGCAGGCTGGCTGATTTTATGGAAGAACATAAGGAAGAATTAGCAACTTTGGAGAGCATCGATTCTGGAGCTGTGTACACCTTAGCCCTGAAAACGCATGTTGGTATGTCTATAGACACTTGGCGATATTTTGCTGGTTGGTGCGACAAAATTCAAGGCTCAACTATTCCTATCAACAATGCAAGACCAAACAAAAACTTGAGTTTCACGAAAAGAGAACCAATAGGGTACATACATTTGTTCATATTTATGTAATAAATTGCATTTAATAATATCTGTATGTAAAATTTCTTTTAATAACCATTGAAATAATTTGGATGTAACAAATTACATTCAATAATATTTGTGCAACAAATTACATTTAATAACATTAGTGAAACATACACGGTGGTGAAGCGTCAGGGGAGACAAGGTCGGCAATGTCTACCTAAACAGTTTACGAAGTAAATTTTATTTTATTTATATATTATTCGAAATAAATGTATAAAATATTTTCTCTGTAAATAAACGAAAGGATATGCAGACATATTTTTGCTCCGACTGGTGCCAGTCCTTCAAATGCCGGCGTATTTGTCAGGAGAGACATATCTCGAAATGTCTAACCCATCAGATGATCTTACATTGGGAATGGAACTAAAAGAGAATATGTGCGCATGCGCATGCGCAATTATATCATAACTGATATACTGTCGTATAGAGTCTAAACTGCAATATTTTTTGGAGAAGTGACGGTTCCCTTTCTCCTTTTTCACTAGGATTTTTTTTTTCGACTAAACTGTTTAATTTCAGCATATTATCTGAAGACTCTAAAGAGTAATTTTAAAAATTAATAGAAGATTTGATTTAGATAATCACTAAATTTATAATGGTTTTGACATGTTTAATAGTTTGGAATTTTTCTATATTAATCATTAATTAATTTTTCCGCAAAAGAAAAAGTAAAGCTTTGTGAGAGGTACATTTATTTTCTTACTTGTTTTACTTGATTTTTTATATACTAGTCAAACTAGAGTTTCCCTTCTACTGTGTTTTCCCACATACAATATTTTTTAATCAGTTCCATAGAGAAAGCGAAAACCAGGGTATCACTGTAATAACAAAATTGCTAAATGTTATATATTTATTCTCATTGTAATTCAGCTATTTTAATTATAACCTTATTAAAATATATGGCATGAAACTTTTAATTTATTAATTTTACTCGGTGGTGTTATGTCTCCATGAAATTATGTTATCACGCTTGCCACTGAACATACATTAATTGCCAATTTACATTTAATTTCTATGTGAATAATGTAAAAATTAAAACTCAGAGATAATATTTATTTGCAAACTATCTTTTTAACAAAATAATTGTAAATTATAATGTTTAACGTCAAAAGCGTTATGTACTGTGCTCATCAAAATGTATTTTATGGAAATGTTTTTATATTTCTTTCGTATATACTTATAGTAAATTAAGTTTATTTTTTTCAACACCTATTCAATATTTGATAGAACAATTTTAGAAAATTTCATGATTATTATTATCCTTAGATAGACAATATAAGGAAATTTAAAATGGGAGATATGAGAGTTGAGATTACGGAGCCCCTTGTTTCAAAAGTGGCGCTATTAAAAACTAAATGTTTTGAGTTATGGTTACGTTGAGCAAACATTAGCAAACGTTTACCAACTTCATTATTTTGGTTTGTCAGATTGTACTGGTGTCGTACTGTTATTAAGATTTCTAAAAAGTGATCAAGTATAACCTACAAAGGTATATTTTTCTTTTAAAATTAATTTATTACTCGAATATCGTTTCTGCGTATTCCAAAAAGTATTTCTGATAAATTTAATTGAGTTTTGGTTACTAGATGCCTTTTTAGAAAGCTTTAATTATAATATATCTATTACGCATTAATGCCCGCCTCCTCCAGAATTATAATGATTTTTCTTACTTTTTAATAGTATCAAACTCTCATAAGCTTTAGTGGCATCAAACACTCATAAGCTTTAGTCGTATCAAACGCTATTGCCTTGCCAACGGTGATGTGAATAGCAGCACAACTCATCGTAGGTTCTTCATCACGACCTTATGGTCGTGCTTAACTTTCAACTTATAGATCGTAAGCCTCATTTATAACAGAAAGCAGCTTCGTTCGGTATCTACAAAATGCACTATGAGGGGTAACACTGTACACTATTTAATGTCTTGAGCTGGATACGTTTCTAACTCAACGTTATGATGCTCGCCTACCACACCTTGACCTCGAGATCACATCTCGCAATTACCAAGTTTTGCGTTCTCCTAGCATAGTGTTTGTCATTTCGCTTCAATTGCCATAACCTCAATAACGTGTAATTCAAGAAAAGTAATAAAATGCAGGTATTGAAGAAAACTCAAAAATAAATGTCACAGTGTACTTTGACAAGTTGCACATGTCACCGTGTTACATTACCTGCTGATACGTTTAACAAATATGTATGTCTTTTATAAACGTGATTTGCGCGTTTTTGGTACCGATTCCTGATAATTGCACAATGTTTAACAACTTTGAAATTAACTTTTTCGTCTGTCCCGCTTTATTTCCAAGTTCGTTATTCTAACTGTTTTAAATTCACCACTATGGGTGCTGCAATTAGTTTTATTTGATCGGGTATAATCCATTTACTATGGAGATATCTAACGTGTACACTCATGGACTTTTCTCTTGAACCTTTCCAAAGAAAGTCCTTAAGTATAAAGTTATTGGGGGCACATAAGGACTTTTCTAGGAATCCTGTACATTTCTGTAGCCCTTTAGTGGTATTTAAATTCAATACTGAAAACATACAATTTTTTCTCATATTTTTAAAAAACTCTTGAAACACACTTCACTTTGCATATAGCTTATGTTTAGGATGTTTCTATTAGCAACCGCTAGATTTATCCATGCATGATCAAAACAAGCCTGAATAACGCATGAGATAGTCCAATGAAGCATCTCAATCCAAATACGCAAACTTTCAGTTACTTGCTTCATTGTGCTTCCTTTCAAAGTTGCGTCTCGAAACAATAATAAATTTTGCTTTTCGTCATTCAATTTTCGAAGCTGAATTGTTTTAGCGCATCGTTATTTGGCAGCGGCACTCATGATGATCCCAAGAATCACTTGATCAGAGAAGAAGTTGAACAAGCTGAGAGGTGCAGTAAATTTAAATTTAAGGCGGTTAAGTGGTCTCCAGACTAAACTGCGAAATGCTCAATATTGTGCCACTTAGGTCCCTGAGAGAGGCGCTGACAGTTGGTAATGACTCTGGTTTTTAAAAGTTATAAGAATCGCTAATATAACCTTTTCTCTAGCTACATAAAGCTTTCAAAAAAAGTTTTTTTTTTCATTTCTAATGTGTACAATGTTGTTCCGTGGGGTCAAAGTGACGTTCCGTCACGTTATCATAGTATAAGATTAATAATACTTTCATTCAGAATCCTATGCAATTCACTACTCAAACTAGGTAGTAACTACCAACAGGACACTATGAGAAAAGCCTTTTATTGTGTTAATTTTAAATGACTAAATGTTATCAAGCTATCTTTTACAATAAAATGCTTCATTGAGCTATCACTTTTAGTAAAATGCTTCATCGAGGTATCTTTTTTAGTAAAATGCTTTACACAGCTATCATTTTAAGTAAATAAAATTAATTATTTTAGCGTATGTGGAATTATTACCCCATGGAACTATCCCCTGATGATGGTATCTTGGAAAGTTGCTGCCTGTTTAGCCGCTGGTAACACTGTCGTAATAAAGCCGGCCCAAGTGTGTCCACTGACTGCTTTGAAGTTGGCAGAACTTAGTGTTCTTGCAGGATTCCCTGCTGGAGTAATTAATGTTTTACCTGGGAGAGGTAATTGCTTTGATTCTTTGTAACATAATCATTTTCTATTGCAGAACGGAGGACCTAATGTATCAACCACATGACTTTTTTTACAATCTAATACATTTGCATGAAAAAAAAAATTCAAAATTTGTATTTTACTACCCACTGAATATTAATTTGTTTTTGTAAATCTCTGTAAATATGATTCGTACCAAATGTCATCCCAATAACTTATTCCAATAACTTTTTTCCGACAGACATTATCATCGCTATGACTAGATTAATATGACTAATGTAAATACATTATACTCCACATTTCATCGAACGATAACTTTTTAACTACCTTGAAATGCAATCTATATAAATAAAAATGAAAATCTGTCTGTCTGTCTGTCTGTCTGTCTGTCTGTCTGTCTGTCTGTCTGTCTGTCTGTTTGTCACACCATCACGGGAGAACGGCTGAACCGAATTTGATGAAATTTTGTGGGTAGCCCAGACATAGCCCCACTTAAAATTATATCCGTGTTTTGAGTTTCTACGACCAGTGGTTCTCGAGATATTAGTAAAAAACGAAATTTTCGTTTGTCTCATCGTCACGGAAAAACGGCTGAACCGAATTTAATGAAATTTGGTGGATAGCCTTGAAATATCCCCCCATAAATTTTGTCCAAATTTCGAGTTTCTAAGACCTGGGGTTGTCGAGATATTAATGAAAAACGGAACTTTTTCCTAGGAGTTCTACTCCCTAACTCCGTGGTTTATCCAAACGAAAAGCATGAAAATCGTTTGAAAGTGAATTAAAATATAATCTCTGAGTTTGATGGGAGATTGTTTGCGTTAATTAGTCACTTTCTGAAAACATGTATTGTTTGAAACATGATTTAAAGGGGAAATCTATCTCCATGGTTCATGGTTTATTTAAAACAAGCTTTTACGGAACAATGAGAAGTATAGAGAAATCAAAATCGTTATTTAATTTCGCAGTTTATGTTATAAGAAGACATGACATATTTAACATGTTATAAGATTCTATCTTATATCATGTTACTCAGAAACGCAATTAAATTAAATCTGTCTGTTAATTTTAATAATTATTTTTTCGATTTGAATAATAAATAAATGGATATAAAAATATATTTTAGAAAAGAACGATTTGATTTTTCTTATAGCATTTTTGACTGGATAATATCAATTACGGTCTTCAGGTTTAAAAATTATTATTATTTATATTTTCGGGGATTATTGATTCAAGGATTACTGATATTTTCAAGTTATTATGCAATTATTTTATTATGACAAAAATTGTTTAAACTCATATATTGTATGTTGTACGAATCTTCTAAAAATACACGTGTATATCTTTTAATCTACGAGAATATAAGTAATACAGGTATATTGACATATGTTTTGATATATATTGGCATATATTGGAATCAATTACGACCTTCTGGTATAAAGAGTACGGATATTATTGATGTTTTCAATTTATTACGTCATCTCTTTTATTTTGGCAAATATTTTTGAGACGCATATTGTAATACGGGTAATCTTCTACTAACACATTGGCATATTTTCTGATCTGCGACAATATAATTAGTACGGGGTTGCATATATTCATTCAATTCCTATTTTTTCTTCTGTAAATTTGCTTACAAAAGGGGGCAGGATGTTTTATTCTTCAGATCTGATCGTGAAGATAATTTTGCATAGTGAGAACATATATTCTTAAACTTCTCTTTAGGAGCAATAAATTTAATATTTTAACAGAATTTGCACATGATTGCGAACTATAAGTTTCTTTAAATTATACACTCCGTACGAATAACGGATTAAATTAAATGTGTTTGTTAATGTTTTTATTATTTTTTTTCGATTTAAATAATAAATAAATGGATAAATGGATATAAAAGTATATCTTATGAATGGACGGTTTGATTTTTCTTTTAATTATATTAATTGCTGACTGCGTACATCAATTTCATTTATTTTGGCAAAGAGTTTTCAAGCTTATATCGTATTTAGCTACTAAACTCATATATTGTGTTTAGCCAATAAATTCATATAGCCGATTGTTGAAACAGAAAAAGAGTAGAGCGGGTATATCTTCTAATACAATTGTAGTGTTTTCATTTAGTATATTGAAACGGGATAAGAATGTTTCATTCAGATCTGCAAATTCAAAGCTACGAATTTGGAGGGATATCGCTAATTTGACAACTTTTCTTAAACTTTGCCAAATTGACGGAAATATCGCCAAATTGATATAAACGACACACAAACAGCTGCCATAAACCTTCGGGTTGGTCGTGTGGCTTGGGTCTTCTACATATCAATGAAATTTTTTTTTTGTTTTGTCAGAAGAGAGCACTGAAATGATGTTTGGTTAGCATTTATCTGTCAGACCAACCATCCTACTTAGTAATACATTTAGCGAATTTTTAAAATGTCACCACATTGATAAAAATGTTTTCAAATCTATGAAAATATCTTGAAATTGATAAAATGGCGCTACATAAATGATATTAATTGTTTTTTGTTAGGGGATAGTATTGTGATGATATTTCGTCAATTTGTCGCAAAGTGGAACTGTCAGTTCTACAGTCCCACTTGGCGATAAATTTGGCGATTTTTTAAAATGTCGCTAATTTGACGAAACTGTCGCCAAGTGTTCCATAGAAATATAACTATTTAGACGATATTTTTTCTACCAATTTATTTGAAGCAAATGATATCATGTCGCTTAGCAACGGATTTAAATCCAATGTGTTTATGCGGCAGACGATTTTTATTAAATCCTTTCCGATTTGAATAATGAAGATATGTATATAAAATAAATTTCATTGCCATTTCATTTTGGACTGGATAATATCAATTATACTCTTCAGGTTTAAACATTATTATTATCGATATTTTCCGGAATTATTGATTCAGTGATTATTGATATTTTTAAGTTATTACGCCATTGTTTTATTGCGGCAAAAATTGCTGACACACGCATATTGTACGTTGTACGAGTAATCTTCTAGGAATGCACGGGTATATCTTCTAACCTACGAGAATATAAGTAGTACGGGTATATTGGCATATATTTTGACATATATTGGCATATATATTGGAATCAAGTACAGTCTTCTGGTATGAAGATTAAGGGGATTAATTATATATTCAATTTATTACGTCGTCTGTTGTATTTTACCAAAAAACATTTGTGACTCATATTGCAAAACGGGTAATCTTCTACTAATAATCGGACATTATAAGTAGTACGTGTATATCTTCCCATATAATTTTAGCACTTTAATTTTGACATATATTGGAATAAATGACTGTCTTCAGATTTAAAGATTACGGGTTTATTGGTATTTTCAATTTATACATGTAATCTACTAATACAGGTTATATTTTCTAATATTCGCGTATATAATTAGTACGGGTCCCATACAATTTTAACGCTTTTATTTTGCATATATTGATTCAATTCCATATTTTTTTTTTTATATTTGCTTACATAAGGGGTCCAAGATGTTTTATTCTTCAGATATGTCCATGAAGATAATTTTATATAGCGAGAACAGAGATTCTTAAACATCTTTTTAGGAGCATTATATTAAATATTTTAACAGAATATTTTGATTAAACATGTCATTTAGTATACTATAAGAATTTGCGCATGATTATGAATTTCTAGTTTCTTTATATTATATACTCCGTACGAAGAACGGGTATGCTGCTAGTCTATATAAATAAAAATGAAAATCTGTCTGTCTGTCTGTCTGTCTGTCTGTCTGTCTGTCTGTCTGTCTGTCTGTCCCATCATCACGGGAGAACGGCTGAACCGAATTTGATGAAATTTTGTGGGTAGCCCAGAAATAGCCCCACTTAAAATTATATTCGTGTTTTGAGTTTTTACGACCAGTGGTTCTCGAGATATTAGTAAAAAACAAAATTTTCGTTTGTCTCATCATCACGGAAAAACGGCTGAACCGAATTGAATGAAATTTGGTGAATAGCCTTGAAATACCCCCCCATAAATTTTGTCCAAGTTTCGAATTTCTAAGACCTGGGGTTGTCGAGATATTAATGAAAAACGGAACTTTTTCCTAGGAGTTCTACTCCCTAACTCCGTGGTTTATCCAAACGAAAAGCTTGAAAATCGTTTGAAAGTGAATTAAAATTTAATCTCTGAGTTTGATGGGAGATTTTTTGCGTTAATTAGTCACTTTCTGAAAACATGAATTGTTTGAAACATGATTTAAAGCGAAAATCTATCTCCATGGTTCATGGTTTATTTAAAACAAGCTTTTACGGAACAATGAGAAGTATAGAGAAATCAATATCGTTATTTAATTTCGCAGTTTATGTTATAAGACATGACATATTTAACATGTTATAAGATTCTATCTTATATCATGTTACTCAGAAACGCAATTAAATTAAATCTGTCTGTTAATTTTAATAATTATTTTTTCGATTTGAATAATAAATAAATGGATATAAAAATATATTTTAGAAAAGAGCGATTTGATTTTTCTTATAGCATTTTTGACTGGACAATATCAATTACGGTCTTCATATTTAAAAATTATTATTATTTATATTTTCGGGGATTATTGATTCAAGGATTATTGATATTTTCAAGTTATTATGCAATTATTTTATTATGACAAAAATTGTTTAAACTCATATATTGTATGTTGTACGAATCTTCTACAAATACACGTGTATATCTTTTAATCTACGAGAATATAAGTAGTACAGGTATATTGACATATGTTTTGATATATATTGGCATATATGGGAATCAATTACGAGCTTCTGGTATAAAGAGTACGGATATTATTGATGTTTTCAATTTATTACGTCATCTCTTTTATTTTGGCAAATATTTTTGAGACGCATATTGTAATACGGGTAATCTTCTACTAACACATTGGCATATTTTCTCATCTGCGACAATATAATTAGTACGGGGTTGCATATATTCATTCAATTCCTATTTTTTCTTCATTAAATTTGCTTACAAAAGGGGGCCGGATGTTTTATTCTTCAGATCTGATCGTGAAGATAATTTTGCATAGTGAGAACATATATTCTTAAACTTCTCTTTAGGAGCAATAAATTTAATATTTTAACAGAATTTGCACATGATTGCGAACTATAAGTTTCTTTAAATTATACACTCCGAACGAATAACGGGTGTCCTGTTAGTGGTTAATAAATTTTAACATTTTAGGAGGATATATCATGTTGCTCGGCATCGCAATTAAATTAAATGTGTTTGTTAATGTTTTTATTATTTTTTTTTCGATTTAAATAATAAATAAATGGATAAATGGATATAAAAGTATATCTTATGAATGGACGGTTTGCTTTTTCTTTTAATTATATTAATTGCTGACTGCGTACATCAATTTCATTTATTTTGGCCAAGAGTTTTCAAGCTTATATCGTATTTAGCTACTAAACTCATATATTGTGTTTAGCCAATAAATTCATATAGCCGATTGTTGAAACAGAAAAAGAGTAGAGCGGGTATATCTTCTAATACAATTGTAAGGTTTTCATTTAGTATATTGAAACGGGATAAGAATGTTTCATTCAGATCTGCAAATTCAAAGCTACGAATTTGGAGGGATATCGCTAATTTGACAACTTTTCTTAAACTTTGCCAAATTGACGGAAATGTCGCCAAATTGATATAAACGACACACAAACAGCTACTCGGCCGGCTAATCGGTTGCTCATGTCCCTGTTGACGAGCCGGTCGGCCTGGGTCTTCAACACAAACAGCTACCATAAACCTTCGGGTTGGTCGTGTAGCTTGGGTCTTCTACATATCAATGAAATTTTTTTTGTTTTGTTAGAAGAGAGTACTGAAATGATGTTTGGTTAGCATTTATCTGTCAGACCAACCATCCTACTTAGTAATACATTTAGCGAATTTTTAAAATGTCACCAAATTGATAAAAATGTTTTCAAATCTATAAAAATATCTTGAAATTGATAAAATGGCGCTACATAAATGATATTAATTGTTTTTTGTTAGGGGATAGTATTGTGATGATATTTCGTCAATTTGTCGCAAAGTGGAACTGTCAGTTCTACAGTCCCACTTGGCGATAAATTTGGCGATTTTTTAAAATGTCTCTAATTTGACGAAACTGTCGCCAAATGTTCCATAGAAATATAACTATTTAGACGATATTTTTTCTACCAATTTATTTGAAGCAAATGATATCATGTAGCTTAGCAACGGATTTAAATCCAATGTGTTTATGCGGCAGACGATTTTTATTAAATCCTTTCCGATTTGAATAATGAAGATATGTATATAAAATAAATTTCATTGCCATTTCATTTTGGACTGGATAATATCAATTATACTCTTCAGGTTTAAACATTATTATTATTGATATTTTCCGGAATTATTGATTCAGTGATTATTGATATTTTTAAGTTATTACGCCATTGTTTTATTGCGGCAAAAATTGCTGACACACGTACATTGTACGTTGTACGAGTAATCTTCTAGGAATGCACGGGTATATCTTCTAACCTACGAGAATATAAGTTGTACAGGTATATTGGCATATATTTTGACATATATTGGCATATATATTGGAATCAAGTACAGTCTTCTGATATGAAGATTAAGGGGATTAATTATATATTCAATTTATTACGTCGTCTGTTGTATTTTACCAAAAAACATTTGTGACTCATATTGCAAAACGGGTAATCTTCTACTAATAATCGGACATTATAAGTAGTACGTGTATATCTTCCCATATAATTTTAGCACTTTAATTTTGACATATATTGGAATAAATGACTGTCTTCAGATTTAAAGATTACGGGTTTATTGGTATTTTCAATTTATACATGTAATCTACTAATACAGGTTATATTTTCTAATATTCGCGTATATAATTAGTACGGGTCCCATACAATTTTAACGCTTTTATTTTGCATATATTGATTCAATTCCATATTTTTTTTTTATATTTGCTTACATAAGGGGTCCAAGATGTTTTATTCTTCAGATATGTCCATGAAGATAATTTTATATAGCGAGAACAGAGATTCTTAAACTTCTTTTTAGGAGCATTGAATTAAATATTTTAACAGAATATTTTGATTAAACATGTCATTTAGTATACTATAAGAATTTGCGGATGATTATGAATTTCAAGTTTCTTTATATTATATACTCCGTACGAAGAACGGGTATGCTGCTAGTCTATATATATATAATTGAAAATCTGTCTGTCTATCTGTCTGTCTGTCTGTCTGTCTGTCTGTTTGTCCCATCATCACGAGAGAACGGCTGAACCGAATTTGATGAAATTTTGTGAGTAGCCTGGAAATAGCCCCACTTAAAATTTATTCTATGTTTGGAGTTTCTACAACCAGTGGTTCTCGAGATATTAGTAAAAAACGAAACTTTCGTTTGTCTCATCATCATAAGCGAACGGCTGAACCGAATTGAATGAAATTTTGTGGGTAGCTTTGAAATTGCCCCCCCCATAAATTTTGTTTAAGATTCGGGTTTCTAAGACCAGGGGTTGTCGAGATATTAATAAAAAACCGAACTTTTTCCTAGGAGTTCTACTCTCTAACTCCGTGGTTTATCCAAACGGAAAGGATGAAAATCGTTTGTTTAAAACGTCAAAGAGAAATAAAACTTTATTTCTGAGTTAGGTGGAGATTTTTTGCGCTAATTAGTCACTATCTGGAAGCATGAATTGTTTGAAACATGAATTTAAATGAAAAAATCAACCTCCATGGCTGATATCTTTCATACGCTTTTACTCAACGATGAAAAGTAAAAAGAAATCAAAATGGTTATTTAATTTCGCATTTTATGAAGAAGATTCTATCTTATATCATGTTGCTCGGCAACTCAATAAAATTAAATGTGTTTGTTAATGATTATTATTATTCTTTCGATTTGAATAATAAATAGATGAATATAAAAATATATTTTAGAAAAAAACGGTTTGATTTTTATTTTAATTATATTAATTGCGAACTGCGTACATCACTTTCATTTATTTTGGCAAAGAGGTTTCAAGCTTATATATTGTGTTTGGCTAATAAACTCATATATTCTGTCTACCCAATAAATTCATTTATCCAATTGTTGAAACAGAAAAAGAGTAGAATGTGTATATCTTCTAATAATATTTTAGTGTTTTCATTTATTATATACAAAGTGGAACACGATATTTTATTCTAATCTGCAAATTTAGAGCTACGAATTTGGCTGGATATCGCTAACTTGGCAAATTACTTAAACGTTGCCAAATTGATTGAAATGTTTCCAAATTGATAAAAACGATGTAAATAAATAAAATTTATTTTGTTTTGCTAGAAAAAAGTACTGAACTGGTGTTTCGTTAGCATTTGTCTGTCAGTCCAACCGTCTGACTTATTAACACATTTAGCAAATTTTTAAAATATCACCAAATTGATAAAAATGTTTGTAAATCCATAAGAATATCTTGAAATTGATAAAAAAATGCGCTAAATAAATGAAATTGTGTTTTTTTAGGGGATAATATTTTGATGATGGTTCGACAATTTATCGCCAAGTGGAACTGTTAGTTCTACAGTCCTACTTGGCGATAAATTTGGCGATTTTTTAAAATGCCGCCAAACCTTCATTAGAGATCGCATTATTCAGACGATATTTTGACCACCAATTTATTTGAAGCAAATCATAACATGTCGCTTAGCAACGGATTTAAATCCAGTGTGTTTATGAGGAAGAAGATTTTAAATAAATATTTTCCGATTTTAATAATGAAGATATGAATATAAAATAAATTTCATTGCCATCATATTTTTGACTGGATAAAATCAATTACGATCTTCAGATTTAAACATTATTATTATTGATGTTTTCGGGGATAATTGATTCAGAGATTATTGATATTTTCAATTTCAGTTTTATTGCGGCAAAAATGGTTGAACCTCATATATTGTACGTTGTACGAGTAATCTTCTACAAATGCGCGGCTATATCTTCTAATCTCTGAGAATATAAATAGTACAGGTATATTGGCATATATTTTGACATATATTGGCATATATTGGAATCATGTACGGCCTTCTGGTATGAAGATCACGGGGATTATTGATATTTTTAAATTATTAATTAATCTGTTTTATTTTGGCAAAGATTTTTAAGACTCATATTATAATACGGGTAATATTTTACTAACATTAGGACATATCTTCTAATATACGACATTATAAGTAGTACGGGTATATTTTCCCATATAATTTTAGCACTTTCATTTCGGCACATATAGGAATCAATTACTGCCTTCTGGTTTAAAGATTACGGATTTATTGATATTTTCAATTTACACATGTAATCTACTAATACCGGTTATATCTTCTAATATTCGCGTATATAAGTAGTACGGGTCCCATTTTAATCCTCTTATTTTGCATATATTGATTCAATTCCATATTTTTTTGTAAATTTGCTTACATAAGATGCAGGATGTTTTATTCTTCAGATCTGCCCGTGAAGATAATATTGAATGGCGAGAACAGACATTCCTTAACTTCTTTTTAGGAGCATTATGTTAAATATTTTAGCAGAACATTTTGATTAAAAATGCCATTTAGTATACTATAGGAATTTTCACATGATTGTGAATTTTAATTTCTTTGTATTATATACTCCGTACGAAGAACGGGTATGCTGATAGTCTATATAAATAAAAAGGAAAATCTGTCTGTCTGTCTGTCTGTCTGTCTGTCCCGTCATCACGGGAGAACGGCTGAACCGAATTTGATGAAATTTTGTGGGTTGCCTGGAAATAGTCCCACTTAAAATTTAGTTCATGTATGAAGTTTCTACGATCAGTGGTTCTCGTGATATTAGTAAAAAACGACATTTTCGTTTGTCTCATCATCACGGGAGAACGGCTGAATCGAATTTAATAAAATTTGGTGAATAGCCTTGAAATATCCCCCCATAACTTTTGTCCAAGTTTCGAGTATCTAAGACCAGGGGTTATCGAGATATTAATGAAAAACGAAACTTTTCCTAGGAGTTCTACTCTCTAACTCCGTGGTTTATCCAAACGAAAAGCTTGAAAATCGTTTGAAAGTGAATTAAAACTGTATCTCTGAGTTTGGGGGGAGATTTTTTGCACTAATTAGTCACTTTATGAAAACATGAATTGTTTGAAACATGATTTAAATGGGAAATCTATCTCCTTGGTTTATATTTCACAAGCTTTTACTGAACAATGAAAAGTATAAAGAAATTAAAATGGCTATTAAATTTCGCATTTTATGAGGAAGATTCTATCTTATATCATGTTGCTCGGCAACGGAATGAAATTAAATGCGTTGTTAATATTTATTATTATTTTTTCTGTTTGAATAAAATAAATAAATGGATGTAAAAATATTTTTTTTAAATGAACGGTTTGGTTGTTCTTTTAATTATATAAATTGCGGACTGCGAACATCACTTTCATTTATTTTAGCAAAGAGGTTTCCAGCTCATATATCTCATATATTGTGTTTAGCTAATAAACTCATATATTGTGTTTACCCAATAAATTCATTTAGCCGATTGTTGAAGCAGAAAAAGAGTAGAACGGGTGTATCTTATAATACAATTTTAGTGTTTCCATTTAGTATATTCAAACGGGATCAGGAAATTTTATTCTTCATATCTGCAAATTCAGAGCTACGAATTTAGCGGAATATCTCTAAATAACTTGGTAACTTCTCTTAAACTTTACCAAATTAGCGGAAATGTTTCCAAATTTACAAAATTGACGCAAATCAATGATTTGTTTTTTAGAATAGAGTACTGAAATGATGTTTCGGTAGCATTTGTCGGTCAATCCATCCATCCTACTTAGTAACACATTTAACGAATTTTTTTAATAACACGAAATTGATAAAAGTATTTGTGAGTCCATATTTTATCATGGCGCGATTTTATCATGGAATTGATAAAATCGCGCTTAATAAATGAAAATAATTGTGCTTTGATAGGGGATAGTATTGTTGTTGTTGAGACCCAGACCGTCCGACCTACCAGAAAGGTGCAAGGTAACTGTAGGGGATAGTATTGTGATGATGTTTCGTCAATTTGTCGCAAAATGGGACTATCAGTTCTACAGTCCCACTTGGCGAAAAATTTGGGGATTTTTTAAGTTATCGCTAAATTGACTAAAATGTCGCCAAACCTTCCATGCAGATCGCATTATTCAGACGGTATGAATTCCATCAATTTATTTGAAGCAAATGATATCATGTCGCTTAGCAACGGATCCAATGTGTTATGCGGCATACGATTTTATATTAAATCTTTTCCGATTTGAATAATAAAGATATGTATATAAAATAAATGTCATTGACATTGCATTTTTGACTGGATAATATTAATTACGGTCTTCAGGTTTAAACATTATTATTATTGATATTTTCGGGGACTGTTGATTCAGGGATTATTGATATTTTCAAGTTATTATACCATTGTTTTATTATGACGAAAATTGTTGAAACTCATATATAGTACGTTGTACGAGTAATCTTTTACAAATGCATTATATCTTCTAATCTACGAGAATATAAGTAGTACAGGTATATTGGCATATATTTTTATATATATTGGAATCAATTATGACCTTCTGGTATAAAGATTACGGGGATTATTGGTATTTTCAATTTATTACGTCATCTCTTGTATTTTGGCAAATATTTTTGAGACTCATATTGTAATACGAGTAATCTTCTATTAACACACTGGCATATTTTCCAATCTGAGACAATATAAGTAGTACGGGGTTGCATATATTGATTCAATTCCTTTTTTTTTTTGTAAATTTACTGACAAAAGGGGCCAGGATGATTTATTTTTTAGATCTGCCCGTGAAGATAATTTTGCATAGTGAGAATATATATTCTTAAACTTTTCATTAGGAGCTATACATTTAATATTTTAACAGAATTTGCACATGATTGCGAATTATAAGCTTCTTTATATAATATATTCCGTACAAAGAACGGGTATGCTGCTAGTCTATATAAATATAATTGAAAATCTATCTGTCTGTTTGTCTCATCATCACGGAAGAACGGCTGAACCGAATTTGATGAAATTTTGTGGGAAGGCTTGAAATAGACCCACTTAATATTTAGTCCATGTTTCGTGTTTCTACGACGAGGAGTTCTCAAGATAGTAGTGAAAAACGAAACTTTTGTTTGTCATATCATCACGGGAGAAAGGCTGAATCGAATTTAATGAAATTTTGTGCGTAGCCTTGAAATAATCTCACATTACTTTCCAAGTTTAGAATTTCTAAGACCAGGAATTGTCGAGATATTAATGAACAAGAAAGATCAATCATGCATAAGCATTGATTATGAAACACTTTCCAACTGAAATGTAATTTCATTTAAAAATTTCTAAAATGTGATTCATTCAGTGGTAATATCTTTTACATTATCACAGTACTACAGTAATTTATTATACTTAAATATTTAAAACTGTATCGAAATATAAATCATCTGATTCTTTATGCAAAATTAATGAATATTTCATTCATATAACTTGTATTCCAGACTCCAGAGCTAAATAATTTTGTGTGAAAAAAATTCAGCAATTCTTATGTAATTCATCTTACAATCGCTTGAGATATTTGCATTCTGCATATGTTAAAATTAGGCTTCCTTGAAGAAATAATAAAAGTTTAGGGATCATTTAAAATCACAACTATTGTAATTGCATAGGCACGGAATTTAGATACACAGATAATACACAGATAATATATATGTGTATGTGTATGTACTCAAAGTATTGGAATCGTGCCGAAGATCGGAACTCGAATTTTCAAAGTATCTACACGTTTTGGGACTTCTAGAACACGAAAAAACTACTTTTAGGAAGACGTCTGTGTGTGTAAGGGTGTATCTGTGTATGTTTCTGTGTGTCTGTGTGGATATTACATCCACTCTAATTGAAAAACTAATGGACCGAATTTCATACAATTTGGTAGGTATGTTTTTTGTGGGAAATCCTGATGTTCATTAGATTATAGTACGATTCGTAATAAAAGAATCTGCCTTCTTTGCGAAATGGCCGCAGAAATTGCCTTTATCCACTCTAGCTAAAAACTAATGAACCAAATTTAACAAAATTTGGAGTATAATATTTCAATAACCTACAAGTGATTTATATACCAAATTTACCAAAATTTTGTATATAAATCATTTGTAGGTTATTCTACTACGATTCGGGAAAAAGGAACGGGCTATTTTTGCGAAATGGCCAGCAAAAATCGTTATATATAAAAATAAAAGACTACGTGTGCTCAATTATATCAATTAAATTCCTATTTTATATGTGATTTTTGACAACAAAAAGAATAAGACTAACCCCATTACTCTAGGACTAGCCGTTCTTGAGATATTCTAGTTTTTTCGCGTTTTCGCTACGCCACCTTTAACAATAAGTCCAGCTATCAAATGAGAACCAAATTTAAGTTTAACGTGCAAATTTAATGTCATTTAAAATATTTATGGCTGTTATTTTGCGCAGATAAACTCAAATTATTATTGAAGAAATAAAGAGAACGTGAATATGAGTCTGCAGGGAAAGATGTGCTGCCCACATCAGAATTTTTAACAATATTACAACAATGATTTATAGAAGTGAACGGGGATTATTTTCAGGCCATTTCGAAAAAAATGTATGATCTATATTTAAAGATCCATCAAATTTTTGTCGAATAAAATGTTCAACAAATTTAAGCTGTGTACCAAATTTTAACTCTCTAGGACGTAGGAAAGTGCATTTAAAATGCCATCAATTAAATTTATCATGAAGAGTTATATAAAATTTAAAGAAAATGAAAAATTGTTATCTACCAAATTTGTTTTAAAATATGAAGCCACTCCCATATGCAAAACGTTTAAACAAATGGAGAGATATTTATTATATAATATCTCTCTCTTTTCTTTCTGGAAGATATCCCAAAGTCAGAATTTAATTGAATTTGTTTTTTTCCCTATATTAAATAATTTTTTTAATTAAAAAACTACTTAACATATTTTACTGAATTTTTTTTTATATATTCTATGGGATAATGTGAATATTTCCTAAAAATTTCGAAGCAATTCGTGAATTTTAAATTTACTTAAAAAATGTTTGAAAAATTAGGTCCCATAGGGTTCAATGTATTTCATTTTTTCAACCCGGGTTCAATAAAAAACTAATTGGGTGATATTATTTATTTATATTCCCATAGGTCCTACAGACCGTCTGAACAACATACTAAAATTTCATTTTGATAAACTCATTTTTACGGCAGTTATCGTGCTAACGGACAGGCAGACAGACAGACAGACAGACAGACAGACAGAATGAACAAAGTCATAAACGCTTTTCAACTTTGTTGTAAAGTGTTAAAAACGAAACTTTTTCCTAGGAGTTTTACTCTCTAACTACCTGCTTCCTCCAAACGAAAAGGTCTGAAATCGTTTGTATAAAACGTGAAAGTGAATTAAAACTTTATCTTTGAGTTTGGTGCGACATTTTTGAGCCAATTAGTCACTTTCTGAAAACATCAGTTGTTTGAAAACATGAATGTTTGAAACATGAATTTAAATGGAAAATCTATCACCATGGTTTATTTTTCACAAACTTTTACTAATTAATGAAAAATATTAAGAAATCAAAATGGTTATTGAATTATTAGCATTTTATGAGGATGATTCTATCTTATATCATGCTGCTCGGAAACGCAATTAAATCAAGTGTATTTTTTAATTATTTTTATTATTTTTTAGATTTGAATAGTAAAAAATCTGATATGGGCAGCACATGACTTTCCCTGCAGACTTATATCTACGTTCTCTTTATTTTAACTGAATTTAATTCGCTTTTAATTCAATTTTCGTTCTTATTTGGTAACTGGACTTATTTTTAAAGGTGGCGTAGAGAAAATACGAAAAACTGAAATATCTCGAGAACGGCTAGTCCAAGTGTAATGGGGTAGGTCTTATTCTTTTCTTCGTTAAACATTACGTACAAAACAAGTATTTAATGCATATATTTGAGCATACGTAGTTTTTTATTTTATATTTTGACGATTTTTCCGGGTCATTTAGCAAAAAAAGGCAGGTTGTTTTTCCGAATCGTACCAAAATCTAATCAGCACCAGGGTAGCCCACAAGCGACTTATCTACCTAATTTTGTGATATTCGGTCCATTAGTTTTTCAGTTAGAGTGTATACAGGCAATTGCGGGCCATTTTGCTAAAAGTGGCGGGTTCTTTTATCCCGAATCGTACTAAAAACTAATCGGCACCAGGGCCACACACAAGTGACGTACCTACCAAATTTTAGGAAATTCCGTCCATTAGTTTTTGAGGTAGAGTGGATACATACATTGCACAGACAGACAGACACACAGACACACAGACGGACAAACACACACACAGACAGACATACACATACACAGACACACAGACAGGCAGACACACAAACACACACACACAGACGTCACGCTAAAAATAGTTTTTTCGTATTCTAGAGGTCTCGAAATATGTAGATCCATCGAAAACTCGAGTTGCGAATTTCAGCATGATTCCAATACTTTCCCTATACATTACTATGTATTGCAGGGAAAGTAATAAATGGATATAGATATATATCTTGTAAATGGACGGTTTGATTTTTCTTTTAATTATATTAATTGCGGATTGCGTACATCACTTTCATATATTTTGGCAAAGAGTTTTCATACTTATATATTGTGTTTAGCCAATAAACTCATATATTGTGTTTAGCCAATAAACTCATATATTGTGTTTGGCCAATAAACCCATTTAGCCGATTGTTGAAACAGAATAAGAGTAGAAAGGTATGTCTTCTAATACAATTTTTGTGTTTTCATTTAGTATATACATACAAACGGGATCAGGATGTTTTATTCTTTAGATTTGCAAATTCAGATTTACGAATTTAGCTGGATATCACTAACTTGGCAACTTTTCTTACACGTTGACAAATTGAAGGAAATATCGTCAAATTGATAAGAACGACGCTAAATCAATGAATTAATTTTGTTTTATGTAGCCAAATTGATAAAAATGTTTGTAAATCCATAAAACTTGCGCTGAATAAAATTGCGATAAAATTGCGCTAAATAAATGAAATTAATTATGTTTTGTTAGGGGATAGTATTGTGGTGATGTTTCGTCAATTTGTAGCCAAGTGAGGCTGTCAGTTCTACAGTCCTACTTGGTGATAAATTTGGCGGTTTTTAAAATGTTCCTAAATTGATGAAAATGTCGCCAAATTGATAAAATGACGTTGAATTTATCAAAATGGCACCGAATCGATGAAAATTCAATATTTTGCATAATTAAGTACGAATTTCTAGATAATCTCTGTCGTTTTATGAGAATTAAACAATATTCTTTTCCAAATTTTTTTACAAACTGGGCCACGATGCTTTATTTTTCAGATCTGCCTTCCAGAGATTCTTATACATTTTTTAGAAGCAATAAATTAAATATTTTAATAGAATATTTTGAATAACAAAGTCATTTGGAATTCTATAGGAATTTACACATAGTTGTGAATGTTAAGTTTCTTTATATTATACTTTCCGTACGAAGAACGGGCATACTCCTAGTCTATATAAATGAAATTGAAAATCTGTCTGTGGATGTGGTTGTTTGTTTGTTTGTCTCAGCATCATAGGAGAATGGTTACACTGAAATTCATGAAATTTTGAGGAAATAGCCCTACTTAAAATTTAGTCTATATTTCAAGTTTCGAGGACCAGGGGTTGTCCATATATAAGTAAAAGACAGATCTCTTATAGAGATAGCATTATGCAGACGATATTTTTCTGCAAATTTATTTGAAAAAAAAAACATTCATGGAACAATAACTTTTTTGCATAACTGATATCATGCTGCTAAGGAACGGAATTA
Organism: Amaurobius ferox; assembly: GCA_951213105.1. Taxonomy (NCBI): domain Eukaryota; kingdom Metazoa; phylum Arthropoda; class Arachnida; order Araneae; family Amaurobiidae; genus Amaurobius; species Amaurobius ferox. Next base: position 77,913,535 of record OX578133.1, on the reverse strand, counting down.
AACCCAATGAGTTTATATAACAGACGATTTTTATTAAATCTTTTCCGATAGAAATAATTAAGAAATGCATGAAAATAATTTTTAATTTTTATGGGAATTACATTTTTGATTGGATTATAATTTCTTATGTCATCTGTTTTATTTTGGCAAAGATTTTTCAAACTCATATATAAAGTTTAGCTAATTGTTGAAACCAATCATTTTGGCATTATGTTGACCCAATTTCGTCGTACTTTCATTTTGGCATATATTGATCAAATTTTATATTTTTTGTACATTTATTTACAAACGGGACTAGGATGTTTTATTTTTCAGATCTCCCTGTAAGGATAAATTTCTATAGCGAGAACAGAGATCCTTATACTTCTTTTCAGGTCAATTAAATGAAGCAGAATGTTTCGCATAGCTATGTCATTTATAATACTATAGGAATTTGCACATAATTATGCATTTGAAGTTTCTTTACATTATATATTCTGTACGAAGAACGGATATACTGCTAGTAGTCTATAAAAAACTACAAATTAATATTTAACTTTAAATTTTTTCAAAGTTAAAATATTCATTAAAATAAAACTAAATCACAAATTGAGAAAGATTGTTAATATAATATGCATCGAAACCCATTATATCGATACATAATAAGTATTGTATACAAGCGTATCGGTACAAAATCGATAAGGTTATGTATCAATACAGTGATTATTTTGAACCCCACGCACCTCATTTCACTGCAGGTAAGAAGCAAATCTTGAAATCGAAATATATCAGTTTTTAGAAACGTTTAAAGTACTTTTTATGTTAAATGTAAGAGTTCTATTTTCAACAAAATTTAATATTATTTATGAATAGTAAAAAGTACACTTCACTTTACGTTATAGATTTCATGTCTTACAAAGCTCTCTTGTAGGTGATGAAAGTGGTCAAGCTATGACGGAGCATCCCTTGATTCGAAAGCTCGGTTTTACAGGATCGACACCAATTGGAAAACTAATAATGGCAAGGTCTGTATGTTTTAATTATATAATTTTCACTGCAAAACTCTCCTAAATTATTCATTCAATTTTTTTTTAAGTTACCTTTAATTCCAATTTTGAAAATTATCTTTAAATACATGGTGTGACTATGTATTATATATTAAAATATACATAGTCACACGATTAGGCAGATTAGTGTTAATGCATTCTATTTTTATGCCTGTAAACGTTCTTGTGATGCCAGAAAGTGTACAAATTTCAATTATCTACATACAATTGTAGAAAGTGGGTGGCTATTTATGCTACTATTTGCCTCCATACTCAACGATGAACGCACCCAGCAAAAAGTACAGTGGTGACAATAGTTTGTGTACATAAAATGATACTATAACATGTTAAAATTTACAACATAAGAGAGTCACGCGGAACAGAGTAAGGTCCAACTCCCGCGGCAACCTATGGGTTTATGCCGACTACAAGGGGAGAAGGCCCAGAGGCAAAATCTCCGATCCAGCAAAGCCGCAGCCAGGGGCCACGTTCTCAATGGGATCATTCACCGAGTAGGGTCCCAAAGAACACCCACCAAGCCCGACCCCCAGCTACCGACCGGACCTTGGCTTAGGCCATGAATAAGCACAGTCCAGAGGTCACGGCCATCCGGAAGAGTCGGGGCCTGAGTGCCTCACCGGTTCGACGGACGGATCATCAGCGTCCAGGTAGCCAGTATTTTTATGCTCCAGTATGCAGCCAGTATTTTTAGCCCAGTATTTTTATGCTCCCCAGGTTGGAGGACCAGAGCTGCAGAACTAAGATCCGTAACCACGTCAAAGAGTGGCCCGCCCCGGGGGAGAGGGTCACGTGGAACAAGTGGGAAGACCAGCAAACAGATTTCACGTCATGTTACTTAGCACTAGAACGACAGATATTTTGAACTACCTAGAACGACTGACAGCGGTCAATTTGACCGCCATAGAAAAAATACAACATACCTTCAATTCAAAACCAAAACATCATAGTTACAGCATTTAGGATGTGTCTTCGACACATTTTTTGCATTTTGTGCTTCGACACATTTGTCGAAAATTCAATATCTTGGAAAGAATATAAGCATCTACTATAAGGAAAACCTATTTTTTTACTGTAAAAGTAGTAAATTCATTACATTATATAAGGAGAGTCATGTGTTGCCCACATCAGATTTTTTTTTTTACTGTAAAAGTATTAAATTCATTGCATTATATAAGTACAGTTATGTGCTGCCCACATCAGATTTTTTTAACAAGTAATCTTAAATCAAATAATTTAACTATTCACCATTTTGCATCACAATACTATCTTATATGTTACATTTTTCCGCAGATGAAATGAAATCAAAACAAATATTTTTTCTAGCATAAAGTTTTTTATAATGTATATAAATATATCATTTTATGGCAATATATGTAATCGTTTTTGATTTTTCGTGTTCTCACTTAATGTGCACTCACATATATATATATAAACAGGCAGACAGCTACTCAGAATTATAAAAATATAACTTTTGGAATTTTGTATAACTCTTATGATAACTGGATGATTGGTCTCTATTTCGGCTGTCTGAAAATATTTTTCCATCAAAACATTATTTTATTATCTGTATTTCCGTTAAACACCTTCTAGTATTGTATGAGAACGATAAAATATTAATTTGCCTTTTGGTTTTTTGGGAGGAAAAACAATATTCCTGTTTCTATAGATAATATGTTTCCGTATTTTAGGAAATCATGAGCAACATTAATTTATAATTGCAAATTAATTTGGGATTGTATAAGCAAATTATTTATGCAAAATGCAACTTCTATACTACACTCGGCAAAAGTGAAATTGCACCCCTATGAAGGAACTTAGCCATATGCAAATCACAGTACCGGTAGAAGAAAGATACAAATGATGAAGTTTTCGTAAGGTGAGTGACGCAAATATGGGCACCCCTAAGCATTTTAATTATTATAATGTTTGTTTTAGCAGATAAAAATTTGAAAATTGGTGGATGTATTCTCCTTGCAGGGGGGTAGCAGGGAAAAAATGATAATTGAGTTAAAAACATCAGATAAGTGCTAATAATGGACAGTGTCCATGTTGGGAACCTATGCCCATGTTAGGAACCTTTGCGCCTAATATGGGCACCCTTAAAAATTATGCTAAAAAAACCCTTAAATCAACGTAAAACTTTAATCAGAGTCGGCACAAGATGGACATACAAAAATATAAAAATTTTCCTTATTTGTAAGGCCACGACATTCTTCGTGTACCCAAACACGGCACGTATTGCACTGTATCATGTCTAATTCTTTTTCTGGACGACACAGTACACAATTGCAGGACTTTTTAGCGCTGGATACACCACTGCAGGACTGCTGAGCTGCAACAGTTGACATTTGTCTTTGGTTTAGGCTTGGGTGCTAGTTTCGGCTTAGCTGCTCGTTTGGACTTGCTGTTTTATGCTTGGGTACCTTTTTTTTCAGGAAAAAGCTATTTCACCAGTCTTACAGCTCGATAATTTAAATCCTTTTTTCTGTTGGTCATTTTAAAATATCGGAGATAGATAATTGATGAATATCTGTGTCTTTTTTACAGCAGTGCCCATATTAGGTGTAGTGCCCATATTTGGGTCACTTACCTTACGTATTGGGTCACGTAACACCCAGTTTCAGATGATAAAGACCAGCAGGCGGCTCGTCCCGTAAATGCTAACAGCGACGATTTGCTGCAGCCGAACTTTCGAAAAGGTGAAGAAGCGATGCCTCGAAGACGTCAGCGAGCTGTATACAAACAGTTAACGATGAGGGAACGGGACGGTATTCTGGACCTGCGTGACGTGAGTTTGTCGATGCGCGCAATTGCCACGCGTGTTGCGCACGACGTGAGTACAATCCAGCGATGTGCGACACGATGGACACAGAAATATCAGAGAACACGTCGAAGAGGGCACGGCAAACTCTCAACAGCCAGAACGGGATTAGCATCCTTTCCTGGCCGGCAGCCTCGCCGGATCTCTCTCCCATGCAACACGTGTGGGCCCTGATCGGACATCAGGTGCACCGAGGACCACGGGTACATATTGTAGATGAACTGCGTGCAGCAGTGGACGCAGTTTGGCAAGGATTACCTCAGGTAGCCATAATATCCTCATCGATAGTATATCTCGCCGTTTAGAGGTCTGTATAACTGCCCATGGAGGCCACATTCTTTATTGAATAAACATGTTTCTTTTACATATCTTTGTTCTCTTAATCATTTGCATATGACTCTCTCTTATACCGGTACTGTGATTTGAATATGGCTACGTGCATTCTTTCACAGTGTTGAAATTTCACTTTAGACGAGCGTATTTCATTGCTAATAGCTTTTAATAAAGTATTGTTTATGTAGCAAATAACTTGTTTCTCTTCAAACTGGTAATAAACTAACATTTTGTAAAGAAATTTTCAATTTAGTTTTTCATTTATTGAACAATTCATTTGCTTTAATTTAGTTGTGCGGCTTCCAACTTAAAGAAAGTGTCATTAGAGTTAGGAGGCAAGTCACCTTTGATAATCTTTGAAGATTGCGATTTGGACAAAGCTGTGAGACAGGTATTTGGAATATTTTCTGATAAAATAATAGATTTCCATAATATTAGAAGTTGATACTTTAACCACGTGGATTACATTTTTTCTTGAAATCCGTTAAATGTTTTATTTGAACTTTCAATTTTGAGTGTATATATTCATTTGACGGTTCTTGTCCTGGTAAATAAAACTATAGGGTTCCCTTCAAATAGAGAAGAATACTTAGATAATTGTTTAAGTACGCGCGGAAAAATGAAGAAATAAAAACCATTATATTCGTCCATACAGATTTTGATTGTGTTCACGGGGAGGTAATTGAATTTGAGCTGTGACTTGCGGTTCAGCAGATTGTAGTGTGGATGCATTGGTCTTTATATATAGGTTATAGAATGAATTAATCGCCGTTGCTGAGATTCTAAATAAACGTCCACTAGAAAATGATTAAATAGGCGTGTGCTGCCTAAATAAAACATTTGAACGTAATTTTAAGTAACTTCGATCCGAAAATTGCACACTTCAAATCTCATTCTCTTTCGGCAAAAACAAAATATCCGAGAATTACAATTGGCTGTATATTCAACACACCGATTATGAAAACATTAAATGAAGTAAATTGCTCTGACCATCCTGCTTATGCTGAGCACAGTTCCGTGGGGTGTGGCTTTGGTGGTAGAGCATCCGGAAAAAGAGAGAACGATTCCCCGGCACGCGGGGGATGGATTAAATTGATAGAACAGCTTCGGCAATAGGGTTCGAGATACGTTCGGTTCATTCAAAAAATCTATGACATGCATGAGTTAAAATAATTAATCAACGGATGGATTTATGAAATTATTTTTTTCTGGAGTAGTCTGCTGCTAATATTGACGTTGGATGGCACGTTAATGTTAGTGTTTCGTAATATAAAAATAGGAGAGGTATAAAAAGCACGAAAAGTATATACACTCTTTTGCAAGAAAAATAAAACAAAAACGAAGCACCATGAAGAAAGTGACTGATTTTATTGAAATTAAATATGCGTACAGCTCATACAGAGGTAATGAAATTATTACAAAATCAAGGCCGCAAGACCCATCAATGGTTAGCAATTGCAAATTGAATTTTCAAATTAGTAATTGGTGAAATCCCCCTTGGCGGTAATGCATGCTTGTATACGTCTAAGTAAAGAGTGATAAAGTTTCCTAATGTCATCCTTTGGTGGTAGAGCATCCGGAAAAAGAGAGAACGATTCCCCGGCACGCGGGGGATGGATTAAATTGATAGAACAGCTTCGGCAATAGGGTTCGAGATACGTTCGGTTCATTCAAAAAATCTATGACATGCATGAGTTAAAATAATTAATCAACGGATGGATTTATGAAATTATTTTTTTCTGGAGTAGTCTGCTGCTAATATTGACGTTGGATGGCACGTTAATGTTAGTGTTTCGCAATATAAAAATAGGAGATGTATAAAAAACACGAAAAGTATATACACTCTTTTGCAAGAAAAATAAAACAAAAACGAAGCACCATGAAGAAAGTGACTGATTTTATTGAAATTAAATATGCGTACAGCTCATACAGAGGTAATGAAATTATTACAAAATCAAGGCCGCAAGACCCATCAATGGTTAGCAATTGCAAATTGAATTTTCAAATTAGTAATTGGTGAAATCCCCCTTGGCGGTAATGCATGCTTGTATACGTCTAAGTAAGGAGTGATAAAGTTTCCTAATGTCATCCTGCGAGACATTTTGCCAGACATTTCTCAATTGTTGCTCCAGATCTGCTACATTTCAGGGTGCCCGAATCTGGCGGCCTAGCATGTCCCATACATGCTCGATTGACGAAAGGTCTGGTGACCTTGCTAGCCAAGAACAGTATCAACAGCACGGAGACAGTCCACAAATATGCGAGCCGTATGTGGAAAATGGCTCCAGAATAACGTCCCATGAAAGCCATGTAAAGGAAAAGGCCGCAGGATGCCATCAACATATCGTTGACCTGTTAAAGTTGTACGCAGGATGACTAGGGGCGACCTGCTGTCGTAAGAGATAGCACCCCCCCCCCCCCACTGTCACACCAAGGGTAATGGCTGTGTGCCTGTGTAAAACAAAGGCTTATTGGGACCGCTGGCCCTGGCGCCTCCATACACGTACCCGATGGCCATCTGCTGAAAGACTGAAGCGTGATTCATCGCTGAACACGCATGCGATGCCAACCTGCTGGCAGCTATGATGCTCGGCTATGAAACGACTTCAAACGACTCTGTCGATGCTGTGGGGTTATGGGCAGACGTCTCAAAGGCCGCAGTGAGAGTAACCCCACCTCAGTCAAGCGCCGTGAGATGGTGGAAGGTACCACGGGTGGTATGGAAGAGGCTGTAGCACGTTGGATGGCGGACAATGATGCCGTTGGGCCAGTTTGGGCCTGTCGCACAATCATCCGATCTTCCATTCGTGCACCTTGGCCTTCCCGAGCCTTTATTCCGTCGATGTGTTTGTTCCTTGCAGCAACCATTGCTGCCAGCACCTTTGCACATCAGTGTCCGTTCGGTGCAGGTGGCGGCCAATTGTTCGGTATGATCAGATCAACCAGCTTCATGCATCCCGACTATACGACCACGTTCGAACTCGTCTAATTGCTTATAAGGTCTTCGGCAATTTCTTAACAGCATTGTTGTGTCTCCACGGAACTGCAACGCCGATAACGAGCAAAGATAAACCATCCCCATTTTTAACCTGTTTTATAGGATGCTAGTTGCGCAGTAGAGACGCGCGCTATGACCGAAGTTAACACTCATTGGCCTTGCAAATTTAATCATTTGCATATTTGGTATAAAGGAATTCGCATGCGAAATTTCGAGATGATTAGATTATTTTTTAGGAGTGCTTCGTTTCCTTTGCAAAGGAGTGTGTATTTAAAAAATGCACTGACATTTGCTTATTTATGGTATGGACACCGTTCGAAGTTTGTTTGAAAGATAATTTTTTGATCTTTCCGATGGTGTCAAGATGGAAACTTTGTGATAATATTTTACGTCCATAAGGGATCGATTTGTGTAAATGTCGGCCTAACTGGGGTTAAAACATTACAGAACTAAAAAACTAATTCAAAATTAAAAAATAACGCTGCGGTGCACCTGTGTACGCCAAGAAGTACCTGTGTACCAAATTTTGTGGTTGTACGACTTTTAGATTTCCCGCTACAAACTGATACACACACAGACATCTTTCTTTATCATGTAATATTAATTTTTATTTCAATTTGAAATTCGAAAGATGTGAATGCAGCGTCCATTCAAGCATAGAAGGAAAAAAAATTCGTAGAGCTCAAGGGGTATAGCGTCATCTGAAAACCCGATGATCTATGGTTTGATTCATCGCTAATAAGTAATTGAGTACTTCATCTTTAGATCTAAATTATTTTTCCGTAGTTCTATTTAAAACCAGTGTAATCATTATGCTGTCAAGGTTTAGAATTAAATTATGTAATTATTATTTTTAGTGACCAAAATAATATGTTTTTAAACCAAATTTCAGTCCCTGAGTGGAGTTTTCTTCAACAAAGGCGAAAACTGTATAGCTGCAGGGAGAATATTTGTTGAAAGTACTATTCATGAAATATTTCTCAAAAAAGTTGTAAGTATGGCTTTCTAGAATGCTTCATTTCAATGCGTTTCTATCTTTATCACATGCTGTATATTTTGCCGTAAACTTGCTGTGCTACCCAGAAGAATTTGAAAGTATCAAACCATGTGCTGAAAAGCGATTTCTATTCTGCAAGTCATCGACTGAAACATAAATTCATACAAAATAGCTGTTTTCATAAGAAACCTATGCAACTCATTTTTACAACAATTAAAACAAATTGTTTTAATAATATAGATGATTGATACAGATGTTCAATGTTTTTGATATAGATGTTAGATGTTTTTGATATAGATGTTTGATGGTATTGGTATACATGTTTAAAATTTTGGACGTCCTAGAAGCCTCTTAAACAGCTCTAATCGCTGCAATAAATATTCAAAACATTGATATAAATTTTAATGCAGCGGGTGTTTCACGAAGAGAGTTCAAAAGAAATATTAAATCAAGAAGTAGCAGAAGTGAAATGAAATAGGAAAATAATCAGCAAACAGAGGAGAATTTATCTATGATGAGACTCCCCCCCCCCCACACACAAACTGATAATTTCATGATAATGCAAAATTTAATTTTTTTACACGCCCCCACCCCCCCAAAAAAAAATTAAAAAGGATTTCAATTAGTAAAATTTCCCCAATGCTTATTTGGGTGAAAGAAATTTACCTGATACCTGTTGATGCCGAGATATAGACAATTGAACCCTCTGACTGATTTCATTTTACCTGAAATACAAATGTCAATAGTTACTTTCTTTGAAAGTAAATATGGGGGACATAAACAAATCTATTTAAATTAGAAAATTCGCCAATTGAAATTTGCTACTATTTAATTTTGAATAATTTATTTGTTTGCTGGTCCCTTTCAATCGAACGAAAAAGTACCTAATACAATAACTGGAATGTCTCGGCAAATTTTTTATCAAAATGTACCGGATAAATGTCTTTCGCTTTAATTAAGCAGGGTAAAATTTTACTAATCCAATTTTTTTTATTCGGGGCCTATAAAAATAAAATTGTGAATTTTTATAAAATTATCTGTTCCGGAGGTGCAACTATCATAGCTAAATTCTTCTCTGTTTGCTAATTATTTTTCATAATTCACTACACTTCTACGACCAACCATTGGTTTTATATTCCTTTCGGACACTCTTCGTGAAATATCTTGTTTCCAAAATTGCTTCATTTCTGTCATCGTGCAGAAAACTTTGAAATTTTACCTACATATTTACGAATGTTACTGTTAAAATTTGAGTAAAAATCGATATTTCGACCATTTTTATTATATTGTGTCCCTTAAGTTGCAAATATGTTGGCCAATATATTTTATAAGTAATATCGAACAATTAAATGGGCAATATTTCTTCCAGGGAACCATAGCAGGTGGTCAATATGTAATATAATTTTTGCTTACGTATATATTATATATTGATTACTTTACCTAAATTCTTTTAATGCAACCCTTTTAATGTATCCAATATATTTTTTACCCGGGAATTAACATTACAGGAGGTGGCTTGTTAATTTTTAATAGAATTTAATTTTATTGGAGATGAACCAGAATTCATAGCTTATTAACTTTACCATTGTTCAATTTACTTCGCTTCTTTAACTGTAATTCTCCTACGTTTTTAATATGTTCGCTAATGAATGTTATCTCACAAATTAACTCTAAGGGTCGTGTCAATTTTCTATAACAAAATGTTATTTCATTGCATGTGTATCACAATCCAGTGCTATTCTTTCCTTTAATACAACACTTCTAATTTATCAATATGTGTGTCCAATATATTTTTTACCCGGGAATTAACATTACAGGAAGTGGCTTGCTAATTTTTAATAGAATTTAATTTTATTGGAGATGAACCAGAATTCATAGCTTATTAACTTTACCATTGTTCAATTTACTTCGCTTCTTTAACTGTAATCCTCCTAAGTTATCAATATGTTCGCTAATGAATGTTATCTCAAAAATTAACTCTAAGGGTCTTGTCAATTTTCGATAAAAAGATGTTATTTCATTGCATGTGTATCACAATCCAGTGCTTACCTACCTTACTATTGCTTACTTACATTATTTATTGTTTCCTTTGCTTAAATTACTTAATTGCAATCTTCCGAACTTATCAGTATGTTCGCTAATATATTTTATACTGGGAGATAAAATGCAGAGTTTATCAATTTTTAAATCTTAAAACCATAGCATTTATGAAACATGAAAGTTGATAAAATAGGAACAAAGAGAAAAATAAATTAAGAGTTTTCATTTGTGAATTGTTTCATTTCTGCTATCGTGCAAAAATTTTCGGAATTTTACCTGTATCTTTAGAAGTATTACTGTTAAAATTTGAGCAAAAATCGATATTTCGACCATTTTTATTATACCGTGTCCCCTGAAGTTGCCAATATGTTTGCCAATATATTTTATCTGGGGAATTAACACTGAAAAGGGGGAATTATCAGTTTCGATAAGATTTAATTTACAGATATATCATAATTCAGTATCATAACTTACAGATATATCATAATTCAGACCCTATATCTTGCCATTGCTTATTTACTTTATTTATTGCTTGCTGTATTTAAATTCTTTACCTGTAATATTCTAAATTATTAATATTTTCTATAATGTATTTTACCTATTACCTTATCAGTTTTGGTAACAATATTAAATTTTATTGCAGATATATCACAATCCTGATCTATTATTCTTTTTTCCTATTAGGTTGCAGAAACAAAAAAAATGGTTATCGGTGATCCTTTAGATAGATCGACAGATCATGGTCCTCAAAATCATGAGTAAGTTCGATGACGAACCTGAGATAAAATTACTTTTTACACATCGGAGATCATTATTGTTTCAAAACAGCATGCAGGATTCTGAGATAAAATGAATTTTAATAAGTAATAGCAGATATGGTTATTCTACAAAAATCAATTATCTTTTTAGAGGACTTTCTACTTTTTGATTCAGCTTACGTTTGAAATGGCAAAGTAAATAAGAGTAAACAAAGCTGTAAATCCTTTCCAGTTTTCAGTACAGTAAGGGAAAGATACAGTATGGGTGATCTTTATGATTTAGTACTGGAGTACAGCTTCAAAGAGCGGTTAGCTTATTGTGCTTGCTAGTAACTAGAAGCTTTCAGTGCAGTAAGGGAAAGATACAGTATGGGTGATCTTTATGATTTAGTACTGGAGTATAGCTTCCAAGAGCGGTCAGCTTACTGTGCTTGCTAGTAACTAGAAGCTTTCAGTGCAGTAAGGGCAAGATACAGTATGGGTGATTTTTATGATTTAGTACTGGAGTACAGCTTCAAAGAGTGGTCAGCTCATTGTACTTGCTAGTAACTAGAAGCTTTCAGTGGAGTAAGGGAAAGCTGCTGTAAAGAAGATTTATGATTTAGTACTGGAGTAGAGCTTCTAAGAGCGAGCATCAGAGTGTGTTTGCAAGTAGTGCGAAAACTTTTAAGTTTCAGTGTAGCAAGGGAAACATGCAGTAAGGACGAGCTTTATGCTTTCGTTCTGGGGTATAGCATCCAAGAACGGACACCATAGTGTGTTTGCTTATAGTGCAAAGTGTAATGTAAGTATGTACCGACAGATTTCTAAGGTTAGATATCGTACATGTGGCGCCAAATAACCGCATTACTGTCCCTCAAACAGTTTATAAAAAGAAAAAGAACTCATTGAATTGATTAATTGCAGTAATTTTTACATTAAATAGTTGCTAATGTATCATATTCCTGAAAGTAATCTAAAGGAAAATCCGTGATAAAGTAATACGTTGCTATATGGGTAAAAGGCTAATTTGTGAATACCTACATATTAAAGTTTTTTGATGTAACAAAATAATTTACCTACAGATGATACTTTAATTTTAATAGTCTCACACATTGGTAGAATCGCCTAAATTGATAATTTTATCTCGATTTTTATGTCAAATTAGGTTATGTAACTTGAAATGTGTCGTTTTTGTTTCCTTTTAGTGTCTTTAATTACAATCTCTGTTAATTACAAGCCTTACGAAACTAGTTATACTAATTCAACTGTACTCCTTTTTTTCTAAACTAACTATATTGTTATTAACTTAACCAGATATGTATAGTAACTTGAATGCTACAATAATGAATACTGTTTAATCCATACATTTCATCAAATAGGGCACATTTGGTTAAACTTCTGGACTACATAGACACTGGTATAAAAGAAGGTGCCACACTTGTTTGCGGTGGTAAACGACTAGACCGGCCAGGTGAGACAAACTTGTAAAATATACTACTTTATCATAGGCTGCGATAGCTGTCTATATATTTGGTCGAAATTACATGTTTCATGTTAATAGCAGAAATTTGAAAATGCTGTATCATTTTTTTCTTTTACTTATATTGATTTAGTTTCTGGCATACATCATTCTACACTCGGGTGCAAGGTGAATAATAATTGAAATCGAATCAACCCCCAAAAAGTTATAAACCAAATAAAATTTCTTGTTTTCGTCCTCTTGTTGTTGTTGCTATGGATCATTAGACAAAACATACAGCCAGGACTGCAGGCCAAATCGCTCGTCTGACTGGCAATATTTAGGATATTTAGGAGATCATTCGAAACGTCTCAATCTTATGGAACGATTTTTCTATTTTTTGTCCAAATTCCATGAGTAGTTTCCACATAATCGAAAAAGTCTGAAAACATATTTTTATCTCTATCATTGTAACGAACGGAGATTTTTTACTTAACTTTCACTCTGTTTTATAGAAATTTTTATGATAAATAATCGAAAATTCTTCCAATTATAGTATGGATTTCGTTCAAAATTTGCTTGAAAATTTTTTTTAGATCTTTCGATAGTGTTAAGATGGAAACTCTGTGATAATATTTTCGGTCGATAAGAAACCGATTTGTGTGAAAATCGGTCAAAATCGTGCTAAAACAAATAATATCTAAAAAACTAATTAGAATTAAAAAAAATCTCGCCGAGGCGTTTTTTCCTGTGTCCCCAAGTACCACATTTCATGGTCACAGACAACACAAACAGACATCTTTTTTTATTATTATAGATTGACTTTTAATTTATTCACTGCTTAACTGACGTTTTATTTCAGGCTATTTTCTGGAGCCCACAATATTTACTGATGTGAAAGATGATATGTATATTGCAAAAGAAGAATCTTTTGGACCTATTATGATTATTTCACAATTTAAACCAGAGTATGTACTATGTTTTCTGTCATATATTTTTTCTATTATAGGAAAGGGGGGGGGGGAGTTAGGGAAATGAATCCCGTCTGGACGCCACTGCCATTACAAATCACCAACAGTAAATAAATGAATTCCATAGTATAAAACATGAACTTTCTATAATCTTTTCTTAAAAACTGATAAGTTGAATGTTAAAAATGAATCTAACCTTAGACTAATTTATCTCATTTTCGATAGATGGCAGCACATAGAAGTTGAAAAACTGACACATGGCCCTTTACCCAGGTGGCCTCTTTAACCTCTCTTTTCATACTAACAAAGGATCCCTAATCACTTTTCTTTCTGCAATTTGTTGAATTATCGATCTCATGATCATTTTTATAATTATTTTATTTTTATATATATAACTATGTTCATGTAACGTATTTTGCACGCAAATTAAATGCGAATTTCATTTACATTTGTAGTAATGTTGATGAAGTACTGCACAGAGCTAATAACACAGAATATGGACTTGCATCCGGGGTGTTTACCCGCGATTTGAGCAAAGCCCTTTACGTCAGTGAGCGAATTCAAGCTGGAACTTGTTTCGTTAACTGCTACAACAAAACAGATGTAGCTGCACCATTTGGAGGATTCAAGCAATCAGGATTTGGCAAAGATCTTGGTAAATATTATATAAATATATTTTTGAAGAATCTTCGCCCAGATTTCCTGAAAATTATCAGATAAATTCATAACCGAATGGGCTGTATTCACTTACATCTGGAAGTTAAATATAGTATGTGCTTTGAAATTTCAGAGCTAGTGTTAATTAATTACTATGAAGTGAATTTTATAATTATTTTATTTTATATAACTATGTTCATGTAACGTATTTTGCACGCAAATTAAATGTGAATTTCATTTACATTTGTAATAACGTTGATGAAGTACTGCACAGAGCTAATAACACAGAATATGGACTTGCATCCGGGGTGTTTACCCGCGATTTGAGCAAAGCCCTTTACGTCAGTAAGCGAATTCAAGCTGGAACTTGTTTCGTTAACTGCTACAACAAAACAGATGTAGCTGCACCATTTGGAGGATTTTAAATTTGTTTAAGTGATTTATGTTACAAGAAGCCATAGGAAATGTTTATTTTATTTCATTTAAGGATTTTTCTTTGCATTTAAATGTAAATTGCATTTAGAGTAAAAATACGTGCTATATGAAGTTACGGGCTAGAAAAATGATTCTTAAACGTTTTTTCCCTACAGTGAACACTGTTTATCTTACTGCAGTTCTGTGGAGCACATGTATTTTGTGTTCGATTTATTTTTAAATAATTCAGTATTAATATTCAATATAGTTAATTTACAAAACAAAAGCAGATATTTAAAATATAAATGCATTCATAAATATAAAATATGAAAACGCATGAAAGTTAGGCGTATAAGTGTTCTACTGAAAATTTATGCACATACATCACATTAGAATTAAGGCAATTCAAAAACGAAGTACCAGGTTTTGTTTGAAATGTATGTAACAGATTCCCTGGAATCTGTAGATTTATTCCAGTAATTGTAAATCAATTTGTGCAAATTTCTGGCCCGCAAAAGCACTGTAGAAAATCTGTAAATTTAATTGTAAAGTAATGATTCTTTAAGAATGACTATAGAAATTATGTGTAAAATTTGTAAAAGTATTCATAACTAGTGGCTTCAGAAATCTGCAGATATAATGCAAAAAAATATTAATAAAGTGTTAGTGTCTGCAGAATTCTGCAGGAAATGAGTAAATATATTTAAAGTTCTAGTATCTGCAAATTTCCAAAAAAGAGAAATTCACACCGGATTTCACGTATCTTTACAGAAAAGTGCGGATTTTTAAGCTGGATTGTTTCAACTATGACACCGCTTATTAATAATTTGTATTTATTTACAGGGGAAGAAGCTTTAAACGAGTATTTGAAAACAAAATGCATCACCATTGAATATTAATAAAGGCCAAATTTAAATTCATCTGACTCTTTGTTGAAGATAATTTAATGGACGTAGTTCCTAAAATCCTGTAAAAAGAATTTTTGTAAAAGAACATTTTGGTATATCATGTATTATTTAATTAAAGATGAAGTTTTTTTGGGACATTAAAATGTTTCTGTTGTTTTATTATTTTATGTTACCTTCTAAATCACCTCTATAAATTACTTATATTTCTAAGTAAGAAATTCGTTCAGATTCTGTTGTTTAAAAATATTTAGAACAAGAAAGATGAATCATGCATAAAGAATTGATTATGAAACACTTTCCAACTGAAATTGAATTTTATTTAAACAACTGTAAAATGCGATACATTCAGCACTCATATTATATAAATTATCACAGTAATACAGTAATTTATTATACTTGGAAACTTAAATATAAAAATTCAGCAATTCTTATACAACTCGTCTTACAATCGCTTGATTTGTTTACATTTTGCATGCGATTGAGATTAGGCTTCGTTGTAGGAATAATCAAAGTTTAGTGATCATTTAAAATAAAAAATATTGTAATTGTGTTGGAACATAATTTAGACACACAGATGATATGCAAAAATAAAGCGGTTTTAGGAGGGATGCAACACTAAATATAAATTTAAACGGTCACGATTAAATTCATAAAACATAACGATTTTCACACGCGGCAAAAAAAAATGGATGCCATATTTTATTTTGAAAAGAGTCACGTTATCTCTTCATATAATATGGGGTGTAATTATTATTTCAATTTTTATTTAAAAAAACTACCTAACATATTTTGCTCATTTTTTTTACATATTTTAAGTGATAATTTGAATATTTCCTATAATTTTCTAAGCAATTTGTGAATTTTAACTCAGCTTAAAAAATGTTTGAAAAATTAGGTCCCATAGGGTTCAATTTATTTCATTTTTTCAACCCGTGTTAAATTCAAAACTAATTGGATGATATTATTCATTTTCATTCCCATATGTCCCTCAAACCGTCTCAATAAAATACTAAAATTTCATTTTGATAACGTCACTTTTAAGTTAGTTGTCCTGCGGACGGACAGACAGACAAAATGAACAACTTATAAACAATTTACAACTATGTTGGAAAGTGTTAATAAAATGATCAGATTTGAAGAAACATGAATAATAAATTAATGTTCATGCTATTACAATAAATCTTCTACTGCTTGTAAGATAACAGCTTGCAAAATTTCCTGGAATGAAGCAGGCATATGTTAGTAATAGAGCTCCTATACTGCAGGCTGACTTATCAAGCATATTGAAGCCCAGTAAGGTTTCTACAAATACATGGATTACCATATTTGGCGGTTTAACACGTGCTCCAAATATTGATTTTTACAAGCATTTGATAATGTTGATAAATTTACAATTGAGTTATATTATTTTATATATATGAATTAGATTGGAGGAACATTTGTAATTACGCGACACTTATTAACAAGAATGAAAATATGATTCTCACTCTATAAGCAGATTAACAAATAGATGGACATTTTTTTTCTTCTTATTATTTTTTTTTTGCAAAAATCCGGTCTTATTAAAATTTATGAAATACTTTGATGTATATTTCTATTTTACATTTGTTACAGTTCTAACATTATATAGGATTACATATGATCTTATTATGAGCTCAGAAAGACCTTGAATTATTTGAAATACTTGTACTAAGTAATAAAAAGTTGTTTTTGAAATATATATTTATGATGATACATAGTAGTGTGTGAATTACCTCCCGGGGGGGGGGGGGCGCCCTTTAAAATAAAAATGTGTATTTAATTTTAAAGGTACTAAAATTTTAAAGAGGGGCAATTTTATTTTAAACCTGTGGATGTATAGATTAGATAAATACATAATTTAAAATCTTAATAATAATAATAAATTATATAAATCTGTAGTGTAAACGATATAATTGTTATGCCTAGTACAAAAGATTTGAAGTACTTTGAAAGATAATATTGAGGAAATCCTCTAAATTGGATCTTCTAAACATAGCGCCAATGTTTATATTTAATGATTGGCGCCAATCATCGTCTTGGCGATGAAAATATCAATGTCTTTCCAATGTAAATTCGAGTCATTCAGAAATAATTTCTATCAGTTTTTAGTAAAAAAATCCTATTTGATCATTCATTATCTTTCATAATAAATTCATTTCGATTTATTTACCATTTTAGCGTATGTTTACATAATTAATCTAATATGATAAGATTTCCACTTGGCGACAGTTTGTTAACAGTAGGATTCAACAATTTTATGATTCGTTATACTCAAAAAATGCAATAAAGTGTATAAAACATGAAAGATTTTGATGTAACATAAATCTTTAATATATAAATGATTTGAAGCAATTCTATTTTTAAGTTTGGAAGAGAGAATAACACATTCAGGACTACAAACCACGTTTACTAAGATAAGATTATAACAAATAAAAGTCAATAATAATACATACGACAGTTACCGAAATTATAAAATGAGTGTTTAAAATAAATACTTTATATAAAAATAGAAGTTTCAATTACAATATTGTAAAATTTAGCTTTCAAAAGTATGCTCCTGTACCGGGTATCCAATGATTCTGCTGACTATTTATAAGCCATTTTTTTTATTCCCTCTTCATTTCTGGGAAAGCGAAATTAGCTAAACCTTTTTCTAGTATATTTAGAGAAGTTTGGTGCAGAACACCCACCAAAAATTATTTCAAAAGTACTTCCCCTTAAGTGAAAATACGAATAGATCTAATGCTAATGGATTACGCTTTCGGCCTGGGTGGACTTCAATATGTTTGACGAGTCAGCTCGTACATAGAGGAGCCTTAGTTAGTAAGGTGACGACAATTATTTCGAGGGCGTTAAAAGCCAAGGTTAATAGAACATTAACTAATATTATTTTACGAGTCTTGGTTAAAAGCCACCTTCTTGAGGTCAAATGAACAGGCAACAGGACATGAACAGGTACAAATGAACTGTATGCGCCCTTAACCATTGTCAAGAACGAATTGCCTAATGACAATTGTTTGTTATAGTCCCTATTCTTCGGGCCAAATGTGTTCTACCTGTTCATTTGGACTGAAGAAGGAGCTTATAACGCCGAAACAATTGTCATTGCCACATTACTGACATATGCCTGCTTTATTCAAAGTTTCGCAAGATTTTAGCGTTCATATTACTGTTATAAAGTAATGTTAAAATAAATATTGGAATTATTGTTGTACAGAACATTGAAATTAATGTTGAAAAGAACGTGTTGAAATTACTGTTGTAAAGTACGTCTAAACTACTGCTATAATGTTATATTGAAACTGGATTGATTGTAAAATACAAAAGCAAATTTTGTGTATGTGTGTGATTTGATTTCGTTTGTATAAAAAAAATGAACTTAGGGTAAATAAATAGTATTATCAGACAAAACAGTTTTATAATAGAACGATATTTAAATTTTAAGAAAGCTTTAGAGAGGAAGACTATTTTATAAAGATTATGCACATTCAATAAAAATATTTTAGTAATATAGTTTATCGCAATTACATAATCTACCTAAATGGAACGTTAATATACCTATAGGCAATCCAGCATCCATTGTTGAAAACAAATACTGTATAGCGCAAAATTTGATTTTAGCGACCAATTACGCATATTTTATAATAAATTTGTGATATTTTAAAATAATACAAAATATATCGAAATAAAACTATT
This sequence comes from Amaurobius ferox, assembly GCA_951213105.1. Classification (NCBI taxonomy): domain Eukaryota; kingdom Metazoa; phylum Arthropoda; class Arachnida; order Araneae; family Amaurobiidae; genus Amaurobius; species Amaurobius ferox. The sequence continues at coordinate 77,894,434 of OX578133.1, read as the reverse complement.
AGATAACAAAATTTATAATTTGCAATTCGCATACGAAGAATTTGAAAAGAGATTTTGTGTATTTTAAATGTATCGTAACATTATGAAGCTTTTATTAATTATCAAAATAAAAGTATTATTTCAAAACAACATATTTACTAGAATGATAAAATCAGATTATAATGTTATTAAGAAACTCCGATTATTTGCGATTAAAATGTTAAAGATATATACAAACTCTACTTTTTTTTATTTTTGAACCAATCTAATTTCAACATTATTTAGCAACAGTGGTTTTAACGTTTTTTACAACAGTAATTTCAACATACTACATACTTGTGTTAATATTACTTACCCTATATAATATATATTATAATGGATAGGGTAACTATTGTGATGGGGTCGAAAATTCGAAGTCGAGTTTTCGACGGAAGAGCATGTTTCGATCATCCCTGAATTCGAATCGAAAGCTTTGTGTGTGTGTGTGTGTGTGCGCGCGCGCGCGTGCGTGACTGTGAGTGACTCTGTGGAAGCGATATCTCACGAACGAATGGAGCGTAAAACAATCTTTAGAACGTAAAACAATCTTTAGAACGCTAGCATGAACCGTTCGCGAGATATTGTACATTTTCAAACAAATTTATAAAAAAATCGCATAAATTTAAAAACATGTTTGCTATTGTGAAACATGTTCACTCTTCATATTTAACATTATGCGATAAATTCGTTGACATCCTTCTTCCATTGACGAGAAACGATAATTAATAGTTTTATATTTTGACGTCCAAACTTAAAAACATATTTACTATTATGAAACATGTTTACTCGTCATATGTAACATTATGCGATAAATTCGCTGACATCCTTCTTCCATTCACGAAAGACGATGCTTAATAGTTTTATATTTTGACGTCCAAACTTAAAAACATGTTTACTATTATGAAACATGTTTACTCGTCATATGTAACATTATGCGATAAATTCGTTGACATCCTTCTTCCATTCACGAAAGACGATGCTTAATAGTTTTGTATTTTGACGTCCAAACATACAAACATGTTTACTATTGAGAAACATGTTTACTCTTCATATGTAACATTATGCGATAAATTTATTGACATCCTTCTTCCATTCACGAGAGACGTTGCTTAATAGTTTTGTATTTTGACGTCCAAACTTAAAAACATGTTTACTATTGTGAAACATGTTTACTCTTCATATGTAACATTATGCGATAAATTCGTTGACATCCTTTTTTCACTGACGAGAGACGATACTTAATAGTTTTATATTTTGGCGTCCAAACTTAAAAACATGTTTACTATGGTGAAACATGTTTTCTCCTCATATGTAACATTATGCGATAAATTTATTGACATCCTTCTTCCATTCACGAGAGACGATGCTTAATAGTTTTGTATTTTGGCGTCCAAACTTAAAAACATGTTTACTATTGTGAAACATGTTTATTCTTCATATGTAACATTATGCGATAAATTCGTTCACATCCTTCTTCCATTCATGAGAGACGATACTTAATAGTTTTGTATTTTGACATCCAAATATTCGCCAATAGTGATTTATATACAAGAAATGCTTCTCTCCGTCTGTCTGTAACGCTTGGCGATTGACAGAAATGTCGTGAAAATTGCTAAAATTACGCTAAATTAGTGGAAATAATGCTAAATTGATGGATTAATTATTAAAATATATTATAATATATATACCTCATTGCAAATGCTATCAATATTGATAATTGCCAATCTAGAGTTGAGCGAAATATAAGTTAATTGGGTACTTCGAAATAGTTTTAAATGTTGTCATCCTGAAAAGCGCCTGATGTACAATTAATTCAACGTAAAAAATAGTGTACTGTGGATCTTATACATCTTTTTTTCACTGTGAAAGAAGTAAATTCATTACATTATATGAGAAAAGTCATGTGCTGCCTACATCAGATTTTTAAAAAATTCATTCCAGTACTAATACGAATACTAAACCAAGATTTTAAATTGTATTTTATGTTATAAACTCGTTTTACGACCAACTAGAACAAATCTCCCGGTGTCGCCCTTGTCCTAAATAAACAGCCACTAATTATTAATACAGAAACAGATAACACCACTCAATTTACAAATCGTCTATTTCGAACCAAAATAATTCCAGCGTTCTGTTTTTTCCGTGGGCAACTATGCCAATTATTCAGCATGTACGTATACGCTCCTCCTTTAATACGTCTTAAATCAGCTCTTTTGATACGCACTAAATAAGCTCCATACACATAAAATGAAAATACTTGAAATCGCAAAATAGAAAACAAGTTCCTTTACACCAGAAATAAAATTTAAAAAAAAATGCTATCGCAGCGAGTTTTCATTCAATTAGAGTGAAATTTTCAGAGAACACTTATATTGAAATAATTATATATTTCATAACATGAAAATTAATCATTAAAATTCATGTAATCAGAAAATAGCGTTTCAAATAAGCGTTTGCCTAGACAGAAGTCTGTGTTATTGTTCATTGGCAACCTGATTCTGGAAATTGCGTTCGATAAATTGATTTGGTTGCCTTTTATCAACTGTCCAGAATAAAACGGATTTTGTCCACGAAATTTTGACGGATTTTCGGTTTTACATGTTCACTAATTTTAAACTAATTTGAATAAAAAAAAAAATTCGCCGAGGTGCACAGTACGGGAACGTAAAGCACCTCTGTAGGCAATTCCACTGCTGCACGATGCTCGATGCTTCGATTTTCTCCGACAGAGGACGCAGACAGACATATAGAAAGCTAAACATCTTCCTTTATTATGTAGTGCAAAAATGCTGTGAAACATAAGTTCAGCCTTTTTACTTCCCCACATAGAGTTTTCATACCTAGTATAATGATCGGAAGGTATAGTGAAGGGGATCAAAATTCAAATTCGAGATTTCAACGGAAGAGCACGTTTCAAACTTCCCTGAGTTTGGATTTAATGATCCTGAAAAGAAGTTTAAGAATCTCTGTTCTCGCTATGCAAAATTATTTTCAGAGGCAGAATAAAATGTCTTGGTCCCGTTATAAACGAATTTCCAAAAAGCATGAAATTCAATCAATGTAAGCCAAAATGAAAGCGCTAAAATTACATTGGATCGTATTGCTTATATTCTCGTAAATTAGATGTACACGTGCATTAAGAGATATACCTCTAATAAAATATATGAATTTGAAAAATCATTGCCAACAGAAAACCGATAACTTAAGAAAGTGAATATATAGATAATCCCCGTAATCTTTAAACCCGAAGGAGGTAATTGGTATAATCCAGTCAAAAATGCAATTGCGATCAAATTTATTTTATAATAGCAGCATACCCGTTCTTCGTACGGAGTATATAATATCAAGAAATTCAAAATTCACAATCATGTGCAAATTACTATAGTATACTAAATGACATTGTTAATCAAAATATTCTGTTAAAATATTTAATTTAATGCTCCTAAACAGAAGTTTAAGAATTTCTGTTCTCGCTGTACAAAATTATCTTAACGGCAGATCTGAAAAATAAACCATTCTGGCCCGTTTTGTAAGCAAATTTACAAAAAATATGGAATTGAATCAATATATGCAAAATAAAAGCGTTAAATGCGTAGGATTCGTACTACATATATAACCGAATATTTGAAGATATAACCTGTATTAGTAGATTCTATGTATAAATTGAAAATATCAATAAACCCGTAATCTTTAAACGTGAAGGCAGTAAGCAATTGATTATAATATATGCCAAAATGAGAGTGCTAAAATTAAATGGGAAGATATGCCCGTACTACTTATAATGTTCTAGATTAGAAGATATGTCCGTGTGTTAGTAGAAGATTACTCGGATTACAATATCAGTTTCAAAAATCTTTGTCAAAATAAAACAGATGACGTAGTAAAATGAAAATATCAATAATACCCGCAATCTTTATAACAGTAGGCCGTAATTGTCTCCAATATATGCCAATATCCATCACAATATATGCGTATATACCTGTACTACTTATATTCTCGTAGAAGATATAAGCGTGTATTTGTAGAAAATTATTAGTACAATGTACAATATATGAATTTTAATAATTTTTGCCATAATGAAACAATGACATAATAACTTGAAATATCAATAAACCCTGAATCAATAATCTCCGAAAATATCAATAATAATAATGTTTACACCTGAAAACCGCAATTGATATTATCCAGTAAACAAGAAAGATCAATCATGCGTAAAGTATTGAATACGAAACACTTTCCATCTGCAATGCAATTATATTTAACCATCTTTAAAATGCAATACATTTAGCGGTGATATTTTCAAAATTATCACAATACTACAATCTATATGAATAAAATTGAAAATCTGTCTGTCTGTCTGTCTGTCTGTTTGTTTGTCCCATCATCACGCGAGAACGGCTGAACCGAATTTGATAAAATTTGGTGGGTAGCCTATAAATAGCCCCACTTAAAATTTAGTCCGTGTTTTGAGTTTCTACGACCAGTGGTTCTCGAGATATTAGTTAAAAACAAAATTTTTGTTTGTCTCATCATCACGGAAAAACGGCTGAACCGAATTTAATGAAATTTCGTAGATACCCTTGAAATAGCTTCCCATAAATTTAGTCCAAGTTTCGAGTTTCTAAGACCAGGGGTTGTCGAGATATTAATGAAAAACGGAACTTTTTCCTATGAGTTATACTCTCCAACTCCGTGGTTTATTCAAACGGAAAGGATGAAAATCGTTTGTTTAAAACGGCGAAATGAAATAAAACTTTATTTCCGAGTTTGGTGCAGGATTTTTGCATTAATTAGTCACTATCGGAAAACACGAATTGTTTGAAACATGAATTTAAATGGGAAAATCTACCTCCGTGTTTATATTTCACAAGCTTTTACTCAAAGATTAAAAGTATAAAGAAATCAAAATGGCTATTTAATTTCGCATTTTATGAGGAAGATTCTATCTTATATCATGTTGCTCGCAACGGAATGAAATTAAATGTGTTGTTAATATTTATTGTTATTTTTTCTATTTGAATAATAAATAAATGGAAGTAAAAATATATTTTTAAATAAAAGGTTTGGTTGTTCTTTTAATTATATAAATTGCGAACTGCGTACATCATTTTCATTTATTTTAGCAAAGAGGTTTCCAGCTCATATATTGTGTTTACCTAATAAACACATATCTTGTGTTTACCCAATAAATTCATTTAGCTAATTGTTGAAGCAGAAAAAGAGTAGAACGGCTGTATCTTATAATACAATTTTAGTGTTTTCATTTAGTATATACAAACGGGATCAGAATATTTTATTCTTCAGATCTGCAAATTTAGAGCTACGAGTTTAGCGGAATATCTCTAAATAACTTGGTAACTTTTCTTAAACTTTAACAAATTAGCGGAAATGTTTCCAAATTTATAAAAATGACGCAAATCAATGATTTGTTTTTTTAGAATAGAGTACTGAAATGATGTTTCGGTAGCATTTGTCGGACAAGTCCATCCATCCTACTTAGTAACACATTTAACGAATTTTTTTAATATCACCAAATTGATAAAAATATTTGTGAGTCCATAAAAATATCATAGAATTGATAAAATCGCGCTTAATAAATGAAAATAATTGTGTTTTGTTAGGGGATAGTATTGTGATGATGTTTCGTCAATTTGTCGCAAAATGGGACTATCTGTTCTATAGTCCCACTTGGCGATAAATTTGGGGATTTTTTAAGTTATCGCTAAATTGACTAAAATGTCGCCAAACCTTCCATGGAGGTCGCATTATTCAGATGATATGATTTCCATCAATTTATTTGAAGCAAATGATATCATGTCGCTTAGCAATGGATCCAATGTGTTATGCGGCATACGATTTTATATTAAACCTTTTCCGATTTGAATAATAAAGATATGTATATAAAATAAATTTCATTGACATTGCATTTTTGACTGGATAATATCAATTACGGTCTTCAGGTTTAAACATTATTATTATTGATATTTTCGGGGACTTTTGATTCAGGGATTATTGATATTTTCAAGTTATTATGACATTGTTTTATTATGACGAAAATTGTTGAAACTCATATATAGTACGTTGTACGAGTAATCTTCTACAAATGCATTATATCTTCTAATCTACGAGAATATAAGTAGTACAGGTATATTGACAAATATTTTGATATATATTGACATATATTGGAATCAATTACGACCTGCTGGTAAAAGATTACGGTGATTATTGATATTTTCAATTTATTACGTCATCTCCTTTATTTTGGCAAATATTTTTGAGACTCATATTGTAATACGGGGAATCTTCTGCTAACACACTGGCATATTTTCTAATCTACGACAATATAAGTAGTACGGGGTTGCATATAAAGATTCAATTCCTTTTTTTTTGTAAATTTGCTTACAAAAGGGTCCAGAATGTTTTATTCTTCAGATCTGCCCGTGAAGATAATTTTGCATAGTGAGAACAGATATTCTTAAACTTCTCTTTATGAGCAATAAATTTAATATTTTAACAGAATTTGCACATGATTGCGAATTATAAGTTTCTTTATATTATATACTCCGTACGAAGAACGGGTATGCTGCTAGTCTATATAAATAAAATTGAAAATTTGTCTGTCTGTCTGTCTGTCTGTCTGTTTGTCCCATCATCACGAGAGAACGGCTGAACCGAATTTGATGAAATTTTGTGGGTAGCCTAGAAATAGCCCCACTTAAAATTTAGTCCATGTTTTGAGTTTCTACGACCAGTGGTTCTCGAGATAGTCGTAAAAAACAAAATTTTCGTTTGTCTCATCATCACAAGGAAACGGCTAAACCGAATTTAATGAAGTTTTGTAAATAGTCTTGAAATAGGCCCCCATAAATTTAGTCCAAGTTTCGAGTTTCTAAGACCAGGGGTTGTCGAGATATTAATGAAAAACGGAATTTTTCCCTAGGAGTTCTACTCCCCAACTCCGTGGTTTATCCAAATGGAAAGGATGAAAATCGTTTGTTTAAAACGTCAAAATGAAATAAAACTTTATTTTCGAGTTTGATGTAGGATTTTTGCATTAATTAGTCACTATAGGAAAGCATGAATTGTTTGAAACATGAATTTAAATGGAAAAATCTACCTCCATGGTTCATCTTTCACAAGCTTTTACTCAACGATGAAAAGTATAAAGAAATCAAAATGGCTATTTAATTTCGCATTTTATAAGGAAGATTCTATCTTATATCATGTTGCTCGGCAAGGGGATGAAATTAAATGTGTTGTTAATATTTATTATTATTTTTACTATTTGAATAATAAATAAATGGATGTGAAAATATATTTTATAAATGAACGGTTTGATTGTTCTTTTAATTATATAAATTGTGGACTGCGTACATCACTTTCATTTATTTTAGCAAAGAGATTTTAAGCTCATATATTGTGTTTAGCTAATAAACTCATATATTGTGTTTACCCAATAAATTCATTTAGCCTATTGTTTAACAGAAAAAGAGTAGAACGGTTGTATCTTATACAATTTTAGTGTTTTCATTTAGTATATACAAACGGGATCAGGATATTTTATTCTTCAGATCTGCAAATTCAGAGTTACGAATTTAGCGGAATATCTCTAAATAACTTAGTAACTTTTCTTAAACTTTACCAAATTAGTGGAAATGTCGCCAAATTGATAAAAATGACCCAAATCAATAAAATTAAATTTGTTTTTTTAGAATAGAGTACTGAAATGATGTTTCTGTAGCATTTGTCGGTCAGTCCATCCATCCTACTTAGTAACACATTTAACGAATTTTTTTAATATCTCCAAATTGATAAAAATATTTGTAAATCCATAAAAATATCATGGAATTGATAAAATTGCGCTTAATAAATGAAATTAATTGTGTTTTTTTAGGGGATAGTATTGTGATGATGTTTCGTCAATTTGTCGCAAAATGGGACTATCAGTTCTACAGTTCTATCAGTTCTATCAGTTCTACAGCGATAAATTTGGCGATTTTTTAAGTTATCGCTAAATTGACGAAAATATCGCCAAACTTTCCATGGAGGTCGCATTATTCAGACGATATGATTTCCATCAATGTATTTCAAGCAAATGATACCATGTCGCTTAGCAACTTATCCGATGTGTTATGCGGCATACGATTTTTATTAAATCTTTTCTGATTTGAATAATAAAAATATGTATATAAAATAAATTTCATTGACAATGCATTTTTGACTGAATAATATCAATTACGGTCTTCAGGTTTAAACATTATTATTATTGATATTTTCGGGGATTATTGATATTTTCAAGTTATTATGCCATTGTTTTATTATGACGAAAATTGTTGAAACTCATATATAGTACGTTGTACGAGTAATCTTCTACAAATGCATGGGTATATCTTCTAATCTACGGGAATATAAGTAGTACAAATATATTGGCATATATTTTGATATGTATTGGCATATATTGGAATCAATTACGACCATCTGGCATAAAGATTAAGGGGATTTTTTTACTTTCAATTAATTACGTCATCTCTCTTATTTTGGCAAATATTTTTGAGACTCATATTGCAATACGGGTACGCTTCTACTAAACACACTGGCATATTTTCTAATCTGCGACAATATAAGTAGTACGGGGTTGCATATATTAATTCAATTCTTTTTTTTCTTGTAAATTTGCTTACAAAAGGGGCCAGGATGTTTTATTCTTCAGATCTGCCCGTGAAGATAATTTTGCATAGTGAGAACAGATATTCGTAAACTTCTCTTTATGAGCAATAGATTTATTATTTTAAAAGAATTTGCACATGATTGCCAATTATAAGTTTTTTTATATTATATGCTTCGTACGAAGAACGGGTATGCTGCTAGTTATTTATTATATTTGAAAACTTAAAACTTCATCGAAAAAAAAATGGACCTTATTCAAATTACGTCGTCGAAATATAAATCGCCTGGCTCTCTATATAAAAGCAGTGAATACTTCATTCATAAACATTTATTCCATTCCTTATACTCAGCTGGGATATTTTTAAAATTATCACAATACTACAATAATTTATTTTACTTAAAACATGGAGGTAAAAGTACTTTCTAACTCCATGTTTAAAACTTCATCGAAAAAAGACAATAAAATCGTCTACTTTTCTATGTAAAATCAATGAATGTTTCAGTCATATCAGCTATATTCCAGACTCCAGAGTTAAATAATTTTGCTTTTAAGAAATTCAGCAATTCTTATACAACTCATCTTACAACTTATTTGTTTACATTATGTATACAGTAAAATTAGGCTACGTTGTAGAAATAATCAAAGTTTGATGATCATTTAAACTAAAATATATTGTAATTGCGTTGTTTCAGAATATAAAACACACTATTATTAGAATATTGCACAGAAACTAAGAAAAAAAAAGCGGTAATAAATAAAATTGAAAATCTGTCTATCTGTCTGTCTATCTGTCTGTATGTTTGTCCTGTCATCACGGGAGAACGACTGAACCGAATTTCATGAAATTTTGTGGGTAGTCTTGAAATAGACCCACTTAAAATGTAGTCCATGTTTGGAGTTTCTACGATCAGTAGTTCTCGAGATATCAGTAAAAAACGAAATCTCCGTTTGTCTCATCACTACGGAAGGCCTGCTGAACCGAATTTGATGAAATTTGGTGGATAGTCTTGAAGTAGCCCCCCCATCTACCCATAAATTTAGCCCAAGTTTCGAATATCTAAGACCAGGGGTTGTCGAGATATTAATGAAAAACGAAACTTTTTCCTATGAGTTCTACTCTCTAACTCCGTGGTTTATCCAAACGAAAAGCTCGAAAATCGTTTGAAAGTGAATTAAACTTAATGAATGAATTTTATCTGATAATTTCTATCGTCAATTTGTTTATGATCCCTATTTCAATGATGAAGCAGCCTTTCACATGGTACGGAAAAGTGGCATAAGTTAGATTTTTTTCTTTATCATAATTCAGTTGATTTTAAAGACAGAGATATGCGGGGTTTTTCTGATTGACCAAATTTGTCTGAGGGGGTCGTGGAAGACCCAGACCGTCCGACTCGTCCAGGGGACTTAGAGTAACTAGTTGGACGGCCGGGAAGGGTCTGAGGGGGTCGTATAAAAATTTAAAAAGTGTAAATTTTGAAATGAATGGGAGGACTATTTCATTAACGTAGTATTATTTCCTACCTTACTTTCAACATTTTTGTAATTTACATTGCCCACTTATCTCCAACAGGTAAAGAATTAAAGAGCGTTTCAATCTTTTTAGGACACCCTGTATACCTATTTTACTTATATTCTCGTAGATTAGAAGATATACCCGAGTGTCGGTGGAATCGTACTACACTATATGAGTTTATTATTTGCCAAATTAAACAGATGACGTAATAAATTGAAAATATCAATAATCTCCGTAATCTGTAAACTCGAATGCAGTAATTGATTTCAATATATGCCCAAATTAAAGCATTACAGAATGACAGTAAGTTGTTACCTGTAACTTTATACTTGTTCATAACTAATCAGTTTAATAGACTACGCATTTTCATAGATGTAATGAAATTTCCTTAAAATGATTGAGACATCAAAATTTTTTGAAAAAGTATGTTTTTGTAATCATTTTTATATACGCTTAAAAGCTACTGCTTACCTTAAGTAATGTATACTTTGTACTCAATAAGGGAACGCTTTCAAGTACTACAACCGAATAATATATTGTTTCAAACATTTTTAACAGGGTGCTTAATTAATTTTATTGATATTTCTAAATAGTAAAGGGTAAATACAATAACAGTTTTCTCGAAATTTACTCCTCAAGTTGTATTAGTGTAAATGCAAAAACTATCTTCAATTGTGTCTAGTAATTCTATTCATATAGCTAAAATTATCGGGTACATGCATAATTCTAAAATCTAATTGGCGATTGCAACTTCCAATCACAAACGAATGCCACAGCAGGTTTGTCACAATGCAATTGCCTCATTTGCCAGTAGATGGCGCTGTGCAGTTAACTGTATCTTGTTCCCCATTTTGCGCTAAAAATACATCCCGGAGTTTTCGGGACCCTGTTGGTTTGGCTTCAGCGTACGTTCCCGGATTCCTGTTGGGAAAACTGATTTACACCGGCTGGACACAATGTCCTGGAAATAGGGAGGTCGCTATAGCAACCGCTGAATAGTTTCCTATCTGCTTTGCAAGACTGCCACTAACACTTAATGGAGTTTTAATAGTAGTTCAAGTTATGTACAAAATATGATCTGAAAGTTTGAATTTTGTGTGACTTATTCAAGATGTCACAAAATTTCCCCCAGATTCATTTTCTCTTCCGAGTATTTACAAGTATTAAAAGAAGAAATATTCTTTAATGAAAGAAAACATATATTTTCTCCGATGATTTAGGGATTCTTTTAATAGCAAAATCCCTTAACGTCCCCACATTCCGAACCCTTATATATATATATACATATATATATATATATATATGTATATATATACATTCATGACCTCAATGGCCCATCGCATTTTATCATATTTATCTTTAAAAAGTTAAATTGCAAATTTCAATCCAGGTAGCTTGGAATTGTCACTTAAAGAAATTAAAAAATTTGCGCCATATCACTCATTTGAAATTTCGGACAAATGATACTTGTTTAAAATTACATATTTAAAAATTTCTAGTCTCAAAATGTCCCAGACAATGGCTGAAGAATTGCAACCTCCTGTTCAGGGAAATGGTGAACCGACTGGAATGGCCTCCTCAACAAAAATTGGAGGATCCCAAATTGAACTTAGTGCCCTGAGAAGGTTTCCAGCAGGAGTTACTATCCCTGATAAGAAAGAGCACTTTTACCAACTGCTGTGGACTAATAAGCATATTACTGCGACCCTTTGCGCAGTTTTCTTTTCTTTTGGAATGTGTGTGGCTTTCTTGGGACCCACTCTTTTAGACTTGGGATGCAAGACCAAAACTGTGTTCGGAACAATGTCATTGGTGTTCTTTAGCCAGTCATTGTTTGTCTTGTTCGGTTCTCTTTGTGGAGGATTTCTTGTGCAAAGGTAAGTTATTTAAAATTAATAAGCATTGTTAAAGATATCGCACCTTTTATTCAAAGGTGACAATTCAATTAACAGAGAAATATTTTAATACATTTTTAAAATTTAATTTCTTTAAAACAAAACAAAACTAATTGATAACAGTTTAAAGATAAAATTAAATTATGATAATTTGTATCAGAATCAATTACGATTGGGTCAACATTTTTATACAATCAATAGTTAATTTATTTTATTTTGAGCTAACTTTCATTTTTATTTTCGGAGACAAATCATACAGGTCAATAAAATTTTAATGTTTGATAGATTGTGTACATGAGCAAAATATAAGTAAAATATTAGTGTGAATCTGAAAAAAATATGATTGAATATAAAAAAATAATAATGAAAAATTCAGTAAATCCCATATGTTTTATACGCTAAAAATTTCAATCTATATTTCTTCAACAAAAATTAAATGAGCGTCAGCTTTACTCTGCTATAATAATTACACAAATAATCACTTACCTGTTATACATAGTTTTTATTAAAATCAAATACGACAGTCGTTTAATACACATAGTAGCGAATGGGAGGTAACATTCTATTTTATGGAATGCGTATAAGTTTTAGAAAATAATGATTATAATCCATGAAAACAATAACATAATAAAATAATAAGTTTTTAAAAATATAATAAAAATTTTCAAATTTATACAGAATATCAAGTTACAGATCCAGTTCTTACAAATGAAGGATAATTTAAATAACCTTGTAAAAAAAGGCAGTTTTCGTACGTTTCACAACTTAAAATTTACAATGAAATTACATCGATAATATTTCAAAAAAATTTAATGAATTCCACTTGAACAAAGTTATGATAATTGCAATGTAAACTTAAAGTATCAGAGTCGTTTAATATACACAACCACGTATATAGTGCTTGCAATGTAAAATACAATTACTCTTACAATACCAATAATTTCATTAAATAACAAATATGTTCTGCACAAATAGTTTATTATTTATGACACTTAAACTGTTTTTATACGGAAACAATTATCTGACATCTCTTATTTAGGATTTGTGTTTCAATGATTTTCTTAAAATGTTATAATGCTAAAACTCAAAATGGTGACATTAGTTCTAAATTTACTTGTTCAATAAACATGATTTGGTGTTCAAATTTAAAATTTATAAGGCGAATATTATTAAAATGGTATAATACAAAAATATTTTATGTAAATATAAATTTTATTTTGGGAGAAATATCAAAAGAGGAACAATTTAAATTTGAGCCATATGTGATTGAACAAAAAGAAGTGCATTTTATTACGAAAAATTGAATGGAATTATTAAAAGAGAAGCAAAATTCAGTGTCTTTAGAAAAGCAGTATGAATTTGGAGATGTAGGAAAAAGCTCAATCTTTGATAAAAAGTTTTCAAATAAGTCTAAATAATGTAGCAGAAATAGAAAATCTAAAGAAATTTTTAAATTGAATTTAAAAATTTACAAATGCATTTTTTACTGAAACAAACAGATGTCATCACATTCTAAGTAATCTCTCTCTCTTGCATTATACTATATTTTCATTAAACATATATCCCGAATTTAGTTGTCTGTTTAAAATAAACAATGACTGCTTATTGTTTTTAATACGTATTATATATATATATATATATATATATACACACACACACACACACACACACACACATATATATATATATATATATATATATATATATATATATATATATATATATGTATATATATATATATATATGTATATATATATATATATGTATATATATATATATATATGTATATATACATATATATGTATATATATACATACATGCATATATAAATATATACACATACATACATACATATATATACATATAAATGTATGTATATATATATATATATATATATATATATATATACTTCTTTTTAATTTGTAGGCATATTTTAAGTTAGTGTTTTTTGAGTTACAACTTCTCTATTCTATCATTGGATTTTCATATTATATATATATATATATATATATATATATATAATAGTAAAATTTAATCTCTATGATATGCATGAATAATATTAAACAACCTATAAGCTCAAGAAGTATCTATAATATTGAGTAAATATATTCAATAAAGTTTCGATTTAAAAAAAAAAACTTAAATATTCGATTTATGTGGAAAAAAATCTTAAATAACATTTAGATATTGTATTTACATTATAATTAAGGAATAAAAAGAATATATGTAGTTTATTTTAAGAACAAATAAAAATATATAACAATATTTTTTTATGTATACTTTAAAGCTTTTAACTGTATTCATTACAAAATAGTTTTCACTTAGAAATGAACTCAAATTTTAAATAATCGAATAAATAAAATAAATATTCATTGAAGAATGCTCAGAATATTTAAAATCAATTCATACTGATCTATAAAATTGAATAATATAGATTACCAATATTATTACACGTGTTCTTACTCAATAGTTTTCATTTGAAGAAGTACATTTTGTAATACCACCAGAATAGAATCGTTATACTTTAAATTTTAAATGATTTATTAAATAAAACAAATATCTATTGAAGAATGTTCAGAATATTTAAAATCTATTCATACTGATCTATAAAATTGAATAATATAGATTATAAATATTATTAAATATGTCTTTACTCAATAGTTTTAATTTGAAGAAATACATTTAATACTACCATCAGAATAGAAGCGTTATACTATGTGTACTTTGTGATTGTTTATGATGCATGAAAAATTCTATGGACGCACATTCGAAGAAACAATATATTAAAACATAAATGAATATTATTAGAAACCGGTTTAAAATCAAAGTGCTTAAAATTTTATTTTACAATTTAAGGTTACATTTTACTATAGTGTCCAAGAATTTTGTTATTATATTGATAAATATATTTATTTATTGATTAAAAATGAATAATTATAAAATTGATAATTTCATTCATTTTGTGATACAAATTAAAATGCTTTGTAATATAACACATCTTTATGCAATTGAAATGTTAGCAGATAATTTAGTTTTGCTAATTATTATTTTAGAATAAACTATTTCAAGTGAAAAACATAAACCTTAATTTAGAAGTGAAAGAAAATTCTTAAATAGTCATTTTCTAAACTTCTCAAACGTTTTTTGAAAATTTAGAAAATAATTATTTTCTTTAATATTATATTCTTTAAAAGTAAAGAGATTAAAGTACAGGATCCATGAATACATATTCCTAAAAGATGACCTTATAGAAGGAGATGGGCAAACACGGCAATTATAGTAGCATCAAATGACAAAAAAAAAAGCTACAGTACAAAACAATTACAATAAATCATTAGAATGAAATTGAAACAATATTTGAAAATATTGGTGCAATATCATTAGTTTATTACAAAAGTTTTACAAAGAATATTCATTATATAGAGAAAATTCAAACTTAAAACTTTGACTTAATTTTAAATAAAAACTATTTGATTTGCAATAAAAGTAGATAAATAATTTTCAAGTATGCATAAAAAAATTTAAATGTTTTATTTTATAAGCAGAGTACTGAGAAATCACACCTAAGCTGATAAAATAATACTTAACAGTAACACAGTACTTGGTAAGTATTATTTAATCAGCTAAAAGAGATATCCAGTACTAGTATTAAATAGATCACAATATTATTATTTACTATACTTTTAAAACAGATACATAGTATCATTATTCATTATATATTTAAATAAATAAAAACATTTTTAATTTTACTTGGTATATACTTGTAAAGTATATCTTAGGGAATTGGACATTTTTTTTAAAAGTATCTTATGAATTGAGAATCTTTAAGCTATTCTCAATCATAATCTAATCCTCAATTTAATCTTAAAAATCTTAAAAATCTTTATTTTTCAGGTCATCTTAGGATGCGAGAAAAATATTAAGTTTTACGGTTAGTAGTAAAGTATCTTTTGTAAAAATATTTAAAAATGTAACAAATATTACATTATAGAGATTGAATTTAAATCGTGAATAACACTGTAAACATTTAATTTCTGTGGATTTGGAATTTAGTTTTCAAATGGTGTATGGGCCATATTCAGTTTTTATTCCCTAGAAATGAAAATGAGTTTAGATGGAGGTTTTTTCCTTCTTACAGATATATGATATTAAGGAATACTCGCATTAAAGTATTTTGGGAAGCTTTTTAAGTGGTCATAGGATTTAAAACTTCAAAAAAAATTCTCTCTCACTCTCTCTGTATATATATATATATATATATATATATATATATATATATATATATATATATATATATATATATATATATATATATATTTAAACTTTTTTATCTTTAAAATTGTCCACCTGAAAAATTTCCTATGTTTACTGGAGTTAGAGCCCAAAATGTATCATATCACATATAGGACAATTTATTTATTAGGAAATTACTTTAAAGTCGCTTTTCTCAGAATGCGATTTTTTTTATATTTGGCGCAAGAGAGGGGGGGGGGAGTCTCTGAAGCTTTTCAACGTTTTTTCATTGAAATTTTAAAATATATGATATATGATGTATGTTAATCTCATTAGGTTCATTTTATAAATGAACCTAAATTTTCTTATGACTTTTGTTGCAAAAATATTTTTTTATAATTTATGTTGTTGAAATTAAAAACAAAAAATAAAATTGTAAATGCAAAATGCAACAGTGCATAAAATAGAAATGCATTTTAAATGCAAAATAATTTTGGTTCACAATAAGCAATTGTTTCTGAAGTATATTTAGATACTAAACATTTTTGTTTTGAATGTAAGATTTTCTGAGTAATGCTGCGCGCAAGCTGTTTTACCAATTTTTTGCTCAACATATGGCTCATAGTTTTCATCTCTCTATAAAAAATATTTTTATAAATTATGTTTAAAAATTCCACATTAAAAACAGATGTATCACTGTAAGAAATAGTGTGTTTCTAAAATGTATACTTTATAAGATATAAAATGTTGAATATGATGAATTTTTTTACACTTTTTAACATTTTAAGTGTCCTATGATTTCCTTAAATGCGTTATATATCAGATACAATGTAATATGCTAAATTAAAGTTATAATATATTACTTTAACTTTGAATACTAAGGTGAAAATTGAGGCTTTCACAAATTAAATGAATTTAAAATTATTTAATAAATATATAGTGTTACAATAAAAATGTTTACAAAATTTTAGATTTATACTAGAGTGTTAAAAACAACTTAATTAATATAATTAAAATAATTGAACAATTCTAAAAATTGGTGTTTGGAGATCAGCTTGAACATTTAAATGCAATAATGCAATGTCTTTTTATGCTTTACAGCAATTAATAGTATTTATATAGTAAATTTTAAGCATTTTCACCCTTTATATCCCTTCTTTGTGCCTTACAGTTTTATACCTCTCATGTAAAATGTCTGTATACGTTACTGTTGAGGATCCATTTGCTTATCTCTGTGAAACTACCAATCTCATATAAAATATACTATTTTTATGTCCAAACTAACCATAAATTATATTAAGGACTTTTTATATTTTTATACAAATTCTACTAAAATAACCGAATGTTAGTTCAACTGCACTTTTTGCACTGAGCAAATAAACTCGTTTTGCTTCCACAACATACCTTACATTTTTCTACATTGTGCTGTTTAATAACAGTCTTATTTACGCAAATTTATTAAAGTATTTTGAACGAATCATGCACTACAGAATTCTCTACAATAACGTTAATTTATTAGCTTAAAAAAGAAGGAAGTATTTTTAATAATTCTGTACAAACTAAATTTTAAAACGTGGAGCAAGATAGATTAAAATATATTGTAGTTTAAGTCATCAAAATATATTATATAAGTCAATCTAAAAATATTTCTTCATAATTACTTTAGAAGTTAAAAAAGTTTTGGAGACAAAATAGAAATTTCAAACCGAAACAAAAAAAAAACATTTAAAAACGCCTTATTTATCTGTACATAAATGAAAATGACAATTCATACAAAATTACAATTGGGATTATGTTGCCAAAATTTTATTTTCACTGAATCTCAAGAGAAGAGCTCAAGAGAAAAGTTTTAAACAAAAAATAAACAAATATAGAAATCCTTTATATGCAAGGCAAGAATTGCAAGAAATAATGCTTTGGGAATTAGTCTAGTGAAGGAAACAATAATAATTGTGTGGAATCAAATGTTTCTATTTAAATGGATACTAAATAAAAGAGTGCGAACGGTATTTTAATGAATTCAGAAGTACATTTTGTCATCTTGATTGAAAACGGGTCTAATTTCATCGAAATTACTTCCATCGTAAATTATTTAATATTTTGAAATATTATTTATTTCGAAGAATGGAGCAACATTAATTTAAAGCATTAAACTTCTTTAAAGAATAGCAAGAAATATCAATCATGTATACACAGCATTGATTATGAAAGAGTTTCCAACTAAAATGCAATTTTATTTAAACATCTCTAAAATACGACACATTCAGTGCTGATATATTTTAAATTATTACTGCACTTCAATAATTTATTATATTTGAAAACTTAAAACTTCATCGAAAAGCATGAACTTTATTCAGATGACCTCATCGAAATATAAATCGTCTGGCTCTCTATGTAAAAGCAATGAATATTTCACTGATATCACTTTTATTCCAGACTCCAGAGCTAATTAATTTTGCGTAAAAAATCAGCAATTCTTGTACAACTCATCTTATAATCACTTGTTTACATTCTGCATATATTAAAATTAGGCTTCATTGTAGAAATAATCAAAGTTTGATGATCATTTAAACTCAAAAATATTATAATTGCGTTGGCACAGAATATAAATGCACAGAAAATAGGCAAAAATAAAGGGTTTTTGGATGAATGCAACACTAAATATAAATTTAAAATAACTTTAAAAATCACGATTTTTAAACTGGGAAAAAAATATGAATGCCATATTTTATTTTGAAGTGGGTCACGTGATTTCTTCATATGATATGGGTGTAATTATTATTTTACTTTTTATTTAAAAAACAAACGAACATATTTTGCTGAAATTTTTTTATATATTTTATGGGATAATTTGATTATTTTCTAAAATTTTCGAAGCAATTTGTGAATTTTAACTTCATTTAAAAAATGTTTGAAAATTAGGTCCCATATAGTTCAATATTTCACTTTTTCAATCCGGGTTCAATCTAAAACTAATTGGGTGATATTATTCATTTACATTCCCATATGTCCCACAGACCTTCGCAACAACATACGAAAATTTTATTTTGATAAAGTCATTTTTACGGCAGTTATCGTGCAAACGGACAGACAGACAGACAGAATGAATAAAGTCGTAAACACAACTATGTTGGAAAGTTAAAAATGTCGAAAGTCGCGTAATGATGTGTGTCACTCTTACCACAATAGTACCACTCATAATCAACTTAACTCTAAATATGAGTATAACTTTATCAATGAGTATAGTTCTAAATACTAACATAACTTTAGCAATAACTATAACTCCTCTGTATGTATAAAAGTCTAATTATGAGTATCATTTAAATGCGTCATCTAATTTCTTCAAAATCACTCTCAATGTAAGTTGTGTAATATTTTAAAATAATATTTATTTCGAAAAACACCGCAGAATTAGATTAAAGCGTTAAACTTCTTACATAGAATTGTTAAAGCGTTAAAAATTCGGAGATTTCCCACATATGTATTATGATGCTTGTCATTCTGTGGTTATAACTTTCACGGCGAATATATCTCTGACCATGTATTTAATTTTAAACATGAGTATAACGTAAACAATCAGTATAACTCTGTATGTGTAAAACTGTAGCCTATAGTATAATTTAAATGCCCAAATATAACACAAAAAATAAAAATATTCTAAGCTTTCGTTCATACGCAATGATGCGGGTCACTATGGCTGCAACTCTCACCATTGTTATATATTCCTCACAACGGATTTAACTCTAAATATGAGTATAGCCTCAACAATGAGTATAGCCATAAATATGAGCATTACTTAAACAATGAATATAACCCAGCGGGATGTAGAAAAGTCTAATGAGTATAATTCAATAGAGAAATTCGAAAAAGACCGACAATTGAAATTTTACAGGAACTAAAGAAAACTAATTTCTTCTCATAGTGGTGATTTTAGGAGAACTATAATTCACATAAGGTATTTGGGTCGGACGGTCTGGGTATGAAGATGAAGGGGCTTTTTAAGAACAAATAATCATCTAATAAGAATGAAATCATTATTTGAAAAATTGTTAGGACCATGAAAATATTCTTCGAATTAATCCAAAAGAATCCTTTTCGAAATTGAAAATAAAATTCAAGGCATTTTCATTATAAAATAGAACTGTAAAATCGCTTTATTAACTCGAAACGGGACAAAAAATAACTCAGTCAATTTTCGATTACGATGACTATTTCCGAAGCAAAGCACAATACACTGTCAAACAAAATGAAACTTATTTGGAAAAGTTTCAACTTAATATATAAAATCTGATGTGGGCAGCACATGATTTTCCCTTTATAATGCAATGACTTTGCTAAAATATCTCAACGACGGTTAGTCTAAAATTATGGCGTTAGTCTTATTATTTTTGCCGTCAAAAGTTACGTATGAAACAAGCATTTAATTGATAAATTTGAGCATATGCGATCTTTCATTATAAAAATTTACTGTTTTCGCAATAGACTGCAGGTTCTTTTTTTCCGAATCATGTCAAAATCTAATAAGCACCAGGGCCACTCACAAGTGATCTACCAAATTTTGTGAAATTTGGTCAATTAGTATTTGAGCTAGAGTGGATACACACATTACATAGACAGAAAGGCACACACACACACACACACACAGATGTCATGTTAAAATAGGTTTTTTGGGTTTTAGAATGCTCGAAACATGCAGATTGGTCGAAAATCCGGTCATTCAATTCGGTCGATTCGTTCCTGAAATGCAACTGAAAATCGCGGAAAATTTATGGGGCACTTACTGTAAAAAAAAACAAGTAAGATCCGCCCCTCAAATGTGACAAAAAAACGCGAAGTATGTAGGGAGGAGGATGCTTACTCGTAATTTTTAGCTGAAATAAACAACGAAAAATGTAGGGGGCGCTTACTGGGAATTTTCTGCTAAAGATAAAACAAATATAATTCCGTCAATCTGCCTAATCAAATGCAACGATACAGAATATGTACGGAGGAGAATACTTACTGGTAATTTCCAGAGTAAAGAAACGAAGCATATTTTCATCAATAAATTAATTTATTTCGACGACAAAATGTTTTATTTCTTTTATTCGAATTTTTTGATGTTTGGGGGGGGGGGGTCTACAGATTTTTAGAAATTCAAATTCAGACAAAGGAAAGGGGGGTGCTTTCCCGCGGAGGGTAGATTGACTGGAGTTCACGGTATATTTGAAATTTTGTTAGTAAGTAGTCGAAAAATCGTATTGTTCTTTTCAATAAAATACAAAGATACCCCTTCACATTTGAGATCAATATATTACAACAGTGTATTAACAGTCTTTCGAAAAGTATGGAATACTGCTCTTTGTTTATGTTCCTCGGATCGTAAAGTCAAACCAAAAGTATCATTAGACTCGGAGTAATATATCCTATGAGTAAATATGCATCTCATATACATAAGGGGTCATATACATAAGGGGGCCTCTTATTAAAATTTGTATCACTCAGACTTTTTCAAGGACAACATCCACTTTTGGCTACACTACAGGTTCTGATTTTTCAGGTCAAAATAGCCCGAATTCGTATTATTTATTTTGCTCATTTATTCTGTTTGATTATTTATTAAGATTATTTATTAAGATTATTATTTGGAATTTGAAGCTCTTAATACCAAATTGGTGTTCCAGTATTTTCCTTATATCTTCCAAAATAATCAGCTCTCCTAACTAATTTTATGTCTTACTACTCAATAACTTAAATAAGATTTATGCAGTTTTTCATTTCCAAACCTATATTTAAAAATTTTTGTTAATTATGAAATCCAAATTTGTAGAAAATATTAGGAGGAATGTGGTTAAATTTCGATGGCCATCCATCCATCAATGTTAATGGTCAAGTAACACAAGGCTGCCACTTGCGACCTAAAACTGAAGCAAAGCAGGGTATCTAGCTACATGTTTAATAACTAAGACGTTTATTTCATGAAAATAGTAAGAACTAAAAATCTTAAATCAAAGCGATATTCAAATAGAATCATATTGCAAATTTCCAAGGAGGCGTAATTCTTCTGATTTTTTTTTTTTTTTTTGACAAATTGTATATCGAAATTGAAAGCAGTGCCGAACAACAGTCCTTCACGTGGTATGATTCTTGTTACACCAACGTAAGTAATGCCAAGAGCATTCATTGGGACCAATATCAACCACTGCTTTTTTCAAAGTAATACCTTGCGATCGATGAATACTGATAGCATATGCTAAAGCTAATGGCAGTTGCTTCTTACGGGTACAGCTCTTGCTATTTCTTGTAAAATAGATCGTAACTGGTGTTATCGATTTGACACCATCATAAATAGTAGGTCAAACTTTACAAAACATTAAGAGGAAAGATATTAAGAGCTTCAATGCTTAATTGATTTGACGAAGGTGAATATATATATCGCCAGTGATGCAGGCAATTGTTCTAATGCAGAGTTTAAAAAAAATATTTTCAGTAAAATGTATCAATGCTTTTTTAACACTTTACAACAAAGTTGAAAAGTGTTTATGACTTTGTTCATTCTGTCTGTCTGTCTGTCCGTTAGCACGATAACTGCCGTGAAAATGACTTAATCAAAATGAAATTTTAGTATGTTGTTCAGACGGTCTGTAGGACCTATGGGAATATAAATGAATAATATCACCCAATTAGTTTTGGATTGAACCCGGGTTGAAAAAATGAAATACATTGAACCCTATGGAACTAATTTTTCAAACATTTTTAAAGCGGATTTAAAATTCACAAATTGCTTCGAAAATTTTAGGTAATATTCAAATTTTTCCATAAAATATATAAAAAAAAATTCAGCGAAATATATTTGGTAGTTTTTTAAATAAAAATTAAAATAATAATTACACCTCTTATATGAAACGATCACGTGACCATGATATGAAACGATCACATGACCCACTTCAAAATGATATATGGCATCCATCTTGTTTCAAAATCGTGATTTTTTCAAGTTCTTTTTAATTCATATTGAGTGTTGTATCCGTCCTAAAACTACTTCATTTTTGCTTAAATTCTGTGCATCTACATACTGAAACAACGCAATGACAATATATTTGAGTTTAAATGCTCATCTAAATTTGATTATTTCTACAACTAAGCCTATTTTTCACCTATGTAAAATGTAAACAGCAAAATATGTAGAATGAGTTGTATTAGAATTCCTGTATTTTTTTAACACAAAATAATTTAGTCCATGGAGTCTGCATGGCTGATATGAATGAAATATTAATTGATTTTATAAAAAAAAAGGACGATTTTTTTCGATGAAGTTTTAAGCATAGAGTTTAATTATTTGTAGCTCCATGGTCTTAAATAAATGTTTAAATAAAATAAATTATTATAGTATTGTGATGAATGAAATGAATGGGAGAAAGTTATGAATGAAATCCTGTTTTTATAGAGAGATCCAGGCGTGTTATTTTTTCTATGACGTCATTTGAATTAATTTCAGTTGTTTTCGATGAAGTTTTCAAATATAATAAATTATCGTAATATTATGATAATTCTAAAACTATTACCGAGGAATGTATAACATTTTAGAGATGTTTAAACCAGGCAACTTATATTTCAATTGAATGAAGTTCATTTTTTTCGATGAAGGTTTAAGTTTTGAAATATAATAAATTAATGCAGTATTGTGATAAGTTTCAAAATATTACCGAGGATTGTATTGCATTTTAGACTTGTTTAAATAAAATTGCATTGAAGTTGGAAAGTGTTTCATAATCAATGCTTTAAGCATGATTGATCTTTCTTGTTTTTTAAGTATTTAAAATTTGTATTTTCCTTTGACTATGTTAATTGTAGGGAAAACAAGTAAATAAAATAGAAAATTCTGTTTAGCGCGCGAATTTCTTTTAAATTAATTTTTATTCATGGACGTTATTTGACCTTTGACGTCAGATATCTCAGCATATAGATCGAAGCTATACGTTCGGAACTGGCTTCGCTTTAATAATGTATTCTGCATTTATATTTTCAGTAAGAAAAAACAGTTTTCCTTAGATTTAAAAGTCGATCAGATTTTGCTAAACGGCACAGTCTAGACTAGAGGGTGCGGAAATGTAGCCTCTAATCTAGACTGTACCATCTGGTTTAGAAAGTTTTAGGCGAGCGGGATTATGCGTATATTTTAGAATGCTGAACATGTATATTGACACAATGTTTGAATTTTTTTTAGAAATCTCAACTATGCGCAAAGAAAGGTTATAAAAAACACGTAAGTAAATGGGTTGGAAGTCTGAAATAATGGACCTATGAAATCTCTTATAGAGTCACAAGAGCTAAAATAGGATTAATATTAAAATCTATAGATTTTCAAAAATTAATAAAAAGTAGAAATATCATAAAATACAAATTTAATATGAAATTTTTTCTTAAATTTAAGAATTAGATTTTTTTTCATTACAAATTAACATTACTCTTGACTTTGTTATAAGAGTTTTTGACAAATTGTGAAAAATATACTACACTGTTATAAATTTTCTTGGATATTGCAATAAAAAGTGATGCTAGTTTTGTATTGCCTATTAATTTTCATGCAAAATTAAACACTATTTCTGTAAGATATCTAGTTCGGTTTTCTGGGCATAGTGGCGTAATATTACACTAAAATCAGTAGCGAATACAACTGTAGCCACTGTTTGGTGTAACGTTATACAGGAATTCTGAGCAGTTTATTGGCATTGTTTAAAAAGTTTAAAAAATACGATCATCAAACAATTTTGGCAAATAGTTTGCAGTTTTCAAACTTTATGTATTTCAAACAGCTGAATCTGAATGAATTGGCGAGAAGCATTTCTACTTTCCCTATATGCATAGTATAATGTATCTCGAAAATTCGAATTTGAGTTTTCAATGGAACAGCACATTTCAAGCATACCTTAACTCGAATAGAACGATTTTGAGGGGATCACTCTCTCTCTCTCTCTCTCTCTCTCTCTCTCTCTCTCTCTCTCTCTGTGTGTGTGTGTGTGTGTGGTGTGGTGTGGGGGGGGGGTCGATAGCTCACCGAGCGTTTCGAATGAAATTTGGTATAAAAATTACAATCAGTAAATACTGAAAGCCTACTGATTTTAAAAGCAATCGAATGTTCGGAAAACCCCCAGAGGAAACTGAAAAAATCATAAAAAAATCAGAACTTTCAGCAATGCTACGTAAATAATCATTTTTTATGTAAGTTTTCATTAGAAAACGATTGACATAAACTTTAGAACGCCAGTATGAACCGTTCTTGAGATATTGCACATTTTTCAAATAAATTTATCAAAAAAATCATCTAAAATTAAAAAAATAATAACTATTGTGAAATATGTTCACTTTTTATATGTGATATTATACGATAAATTTATTGACATCCGTCTCGGGAATTTAGTTCATTACATTCACGAGATAAGATAATAGTTTCAGTAATAGTTTTGTGTTTTGACGCCTAACAATTCTCCAACAATCATTTATATACACTGCTCAAAATAATTAAGGGATATTGTAAGTTCGGTACGAAACAGCCATACAGTCGACTAGTTTTTTTTAACAAAAATGAAAAAAGAGAGATTAAAAAGGAAAATTATCACGTTTACGAACTTCGGAATATGCAAATTTTGTCTATGACGTTGACTTCAGATAAGGAGTGAAAAGTGATCTGCAGCATTCTTTATGTAGGAAGAGATTCACATGTAGGATTATGTAGGAAGAACAATTCACATGCGTTGAATGCTTCGTAGTAGTGAATACGATGTCTCAGTAACATGACTTAGTAGAATCGGTAACATGGAGGGCCAACAGCCGTTCAGAGACGGGCCAAACCCAACCCGTTGTAGCGGATGCCCTTGTGGAGTCCCAAAGTGCTATTTCCAGACTATGGAATCGACTTTTGGGAAACTGAAAATGTTAGCCGAAGACCAAGAAAAGGTCGTAGGCATGCTACAGCACAAAATGAGGACCGGTATTTAACACTAACGGCCAGAAGAACGGCATTCTTTTGCAACAGCACCTTCGGAGGGCTACTGTCACAAGCGTTTCAACTCAAACTGCTCGAAACCGACTCCATCGTGTTGGTCTGTGTGCTCGAAGACCTATGGTTTGTGTTTCTTTAACAGCGGGCCACCGTGCTGCTCGCAGAAGGTGGGAACAAGAGCATCACAGATGGAGACGGAATGAATGGAGCAATGTTGTCTTCTCGGACGAGTCCCGTTTTAGTGCTGTCTGTCCTACCTCCTGTTTAAAGTACCTTGGCTTTTGTGTACAACCTGACAATAGGCGGATTAGCATTTGGAGAGAATGTGGAACTCGAAATAATTCTGCGTTTTTGAATGAAAGTGTCCGATTTGGAGAAGGCGAGGTAAAGGCATGGGCCGGTATCTTTCTTAATGGCTGTACTGAACTGTACATCATCAAACATGGATCACTGACGGCTCAAAGATATAGGGATGAGATCCTCAGATATTTTGTGGTGTCTTACGCTACAGCAATAGCGGATGAATTCATTCTCATGGATGGTAACGCTAGGCCATACCGTGCTCAGCTAGTGAACGACTTCCTTTTCGACGAAGAAATCATTCAAATGGATGGGCAAGCATATTACCCAGACATGAACCCAATAGAATATGTTTGGGACATTCTAGGGAAAAGGGTTGCTGGTCGCTTACCACTCCCAGAATCAGTTCAGCAGCTGGAAACCGCTCTTTTACAGGAATGGGAGAGAATACTCCAATCCCTCCTTGATAATCTCATTGATTCCATACCTCACAGGTGTGCAACATTGCTTTCGGTCAGGGGAAACCATACCTCTTATTAAAACTCATTTTTATCTGAAAAATAATATTTTTTGTTCCTTCTTATAACATGTATAAAATGTGCATTTTTTGTTTTCTGGCAAGAAAGAAACAAGAATACAATTTAATTATTCCTTGTTCTGTGCTTAATTTTTTTTTCTAATAGCTTACAAAACCTATGGATCATATATCAGCCACCAAAACTTTTTCTCATCCTCAGTTTATTTCCAAAATCTTAATATTCCCTAATTGTTTTGAGCAGTGTATAAGAAATACTCTTCTCTCCGTTTGTCTGCAACGTAATAATGTCTGTAACGTAATGGCAATAAATTTGGCGAACTTGGTGACTCATTTAGCGAAATATATCCTAGAACTTGGCGATATTTCGCTAAAAATTGACGAACATATCATCGAAATTGCAAAGATGACTCCAAATTGATGAATTAATTATTCAAATATTTTACCATATTGGTTATAGTGCTTGTTGCGAATGTTATAAATATTGATAATTGTCAATTTAGAGATGCGTGAAATTGAGTTAATTAAAAAAAATAAAAACGCGGTAATTGAGTATTTCAAAAGAGTTTTACATACTTTCCTCCGGAAAAGCGTCAAATGTATAATTCAAATTTAAAAAGATTATGCCGTGGGTCTTTTCGTGGATAATTTTTTCAGTGTAAAAATTTTAAATTCATTGTATTATATAGGAAAAGTTACGTGCTACCCACATCAGATGTTTATTAAACAAGAAGCCTAACTTAAAGTACTTTAAATAGTAGAATATTCGTTGGAACTTCTCAAATAAACTATTTGAAAGGTGTAAGTATGGTAAAACACGTCAAAAATATTTTAATATTTTCAGCAAAGACTACAAGTATTGTAAACTGTCTTTATTTACTACACCATCTTGACGAACAGAAAAAGTTTTTCAAAATGCCATAGAGCTTTCGGAAAATATAGTGTCCATCATCAGTGGCATAAGTAATTGATAGGATTTTGAAATGAATTCAATTGAATTATTTTCATGGTCTAGGCAGGCATCATGATGGACAGCCGGACAGACCTCCACATCTTTGGCACGGGGTCCGTTACTGGTCAAAGGTACAGAAACGGAGTCCTTGAGCCTACCGTTTGATTGTTTTGAGGTGCTGTTGGTCCTGATTTCATATTCATGGATGATAATACGCCTTCTGACCATGCGGACTTGGTCAACGACTTTCTTCAAACTGAAGATATCCAGCACATGCAGTGGCCTGCCAACTCTCTTAATCTGAGTCCACTAGAGCATGCGTGGGATATGCTCGGGAGATATCTTACAGCCCTCCGCTACCCACCAAGCTCCGTTCCGAGATTGAAAACTACTCTCCATAAGGCTTGGAATTCTTTGAGCACACAACTCATCCAAACCCTCATCGAAAGTATGGGAAATCGTTGTGCAGCATGCTTGGCTATGCGAAGTTCCCATAGACTGTGTTAAACTGCAGCATCACATTGTTTTAATCATTCTGTTTTACTGAAGTTGACACTCGTATGTGCCCCTTTTTTCTTCAACCCTTTTCTTTGGATAATAAAAGTCGTTATTATCCTTGTTTTGCATTGTTTTCTTCTTCTATTACTCTTACACCCGCATACCGCGTTTCCTTCCACTCCGATGTAGATTTTCTGAAATTTTCACATAAACAGCAACTATGCTTAACTTTTGGACATGGGTGTATATATATATATATATTGATATACATTATATATATAAATGTTTTTAATAATTTTAATATATGTCTACAAATGTGTAGATATATAGCATATCATATGGAAAATCCATATCCCATGATATTAAAATTGAAATTTTCCAAATAAGAGGTTTCAGCATTGTCATCTCAAAATACACCCCGTTGCACTTTTTGATAATAGGAGCTTGTTTGAGATATGAGCTCTGCTCCTGACGTATATTCGGCCTTCGAAAGTGACTACGTGCTAGTTGCCATGGTAACAAGTGTCGGTATCCACCAGAAAATACCAGCATAAATATGTAAATGGAGTTCTGAATGAGGGATTCCTTTTTTCATTGTGATCTACAATAGTGCATCAATCTAACTCAGAAAATGTTTTTCATCGTAGGATTGCATCGTAAGATATTATATACATTCGCAGAGAAAGTATATCTATAAATAAATGGTAAAATAATGTACATGGCAATAAATTTCTTAATGATAAGACTATATGTATAATTGTGTACAAAATATAGGGATTACGATATATATATATATATATATATATATATATATATATATATACACAAAGGATGTTTAAAAAAGTGAAAAGCGGAAATATTTTGAAGATGGCAGAGAAATTGCAAAGAAACTTCAAATAACGTAGGAAAGTAAGTAAGAGTAATTTAAATAATTTTCAATATTTCAATAAAAAATTGAAAAGATTAAACTTTAATAAAGCCTTTCAAGTGAGAAAAGTTAAAATACGTAGCTTTGTGATACGCTTGTCGTCACAGCAATGAATAAAGGGGGTCGCTGATAAATCACATTGATACACAGAAATAATTTAGTAGGAGCTATTAAACGATATTTTTCTAGCAGTTTGGTTTTAAAACTTTAAAGGAAATGCATATGATTCTGATTAAAATTTATTTTAATCTTCAAATACGGTTATTAAGCATATCCTTTAATTTTTAAAATCGGTTGAATATCGATCGCATTCCGAACTAGAAGATCGGTGGCATTCACCGAAAACCATAATTATATCACAGAGTTGGGTATTGTTGAATAGCATTATCATTTAATCTCAAATTATGTACCATAGTTAATTAGATGCGAAAATACAAACTATAAATCGATGTAATGGTGACATTATAGTTATAGAAATATTTGCCTAACATAAATTTGAATAAGTTGTAAAAGTTTTAATAACTATTTACAACCAAAATTGATTTAAATTTGGTCCTTTATGTCCCAATGAAAGTTTTAATCAATAACAACTATGTCAAATTTGATCATATTCTCCTCAGATGTGCATGATTTTTTTCTGTTTTATAAGTAAAAAGTACTGTTTAAGAGTCTAATAACATAAATAGAATACAGTTTATACCGAACTGTTTTCTATTCCATTCATTACTTTTTTATAGTCAGCGCAACTTTTTATATGGATATGTGAGTATATCTTCTTTTAATTGCACAATATTTGACATGAATGAAATGAACATTTTTATGAAAGCTGTAATGATTTTTCCAATAAAAAATATGTTAATAATTAGGAATTAATTTCAATTAATTTATTTTACTGAGGAATATGTTTCATTCATTTGCTTTTGGAAAAATAGATTTTAAATTTAAAAATGCATTATAAACGCACTCCAAATCAAATAAAATAATATATATATCACATTTCTCAACTCAAAGCTTTAATTTTCAAGAAAAATCCATGTGAAATAGATGCAGTTACAGAAGTGGTATATATTATTTCAAGCTGATGGTTTATGAAAGTCTGCATAGCAATTTCTTTCACACGCCACACATAAATATATGCTGCATGTAGTGTATCGAATTTTTTTTTCCGTCCAGTGTTTCGAAAGCAAGCAGAATTCTTAAAAGGTACAAATAGGTTAAATCCTTAATAGATGCCGCACATTTAAATCAATATTCTGAAAACCCATGGTGTACAACCAAGAAACTTATGCAGTCATAATAATTTATTTACATTTAGAAAATATATGTATTAAGATAAATTAATATATAATATACTCATTAAGAAATTACAATTTATTTTGTAAACCTTCATTGCGGCATCTCTCACGGTTGAGCTGAGTGTTACACAGCAGCATAAGGGAGACTCTCTGCATGTAGTACGAATGAATTTTAATGGACGTACCAAATGTTTTCCCTCAAATAATATGTATATTTAAATATAAAAGAAAATAGAAACAGTGAAATTGCAATTTTGTAAAATATAAAAAAAGAAAATGACTAAATTCGAAAAAATGTTTGCTTTCTTATTTTAAATTCAGTAACAAGCACAGACATTAATGAACAACGGAGTAAGATGAAAATCGAATTAAAAACATAACTATGAAAATTTTACTTATTTTTCAAATAATTTTTGGGTGTACATATTTCTAGGGGAGAGATGCAGCACCTCGCGGCCATCCCTGGCCTTGGAATTAAACGTGGCGAAATCACAATAAAAACATTTTTCACGAAGACTACGCGTCGCTCAAACAAGGATTCCACTGACATTTCTATAGTTTTAGCTATAACGTACAATTTGTGGTAGCACAATAAAATATTTCATGATAAATTCTACAACTCATCTTTGATATTTGTCAATTTCAGGTGAAAAAGGCGCAGGGACACAATACTTTTATCAAACACATTTGAAACACTAAATGGCACACCATTAGTATTTACTGCATTACCTTCTTACGGTAAGTTTTAGAACGGAGGGGGGGGGGGTGCTCAATCTATACCGGATGCGGCAACTATCCCGGAATTACCCTATATTTTCTTGAAGATGCCCAGTTTGACCCTGATTAGAAGATGCACTTGGTAAAAGAGTTATTGTTATGCTAGGGGGTTCATATCATTCTCTTAGGGACTCTGCAATCCCTTCCATTTGAATGGGAACGGCTACTTTACTATAAATAGACTTAGCATGCACATTTATATGGACCTTTCCTTACAAATTTATTAGGGTGCTTTAAGTTTTTCTTTGAAACTCTGTTTATGATACGTCCGAAAGGAAAAGTTAAAAACTAATTTAAATGTTTATCACTTGAAGTCATACATGAACTACAACAGTGTTTGATAAACTCGAAACCCTTTTGAAATTCAATTTATTGGCGGAACACCCAAGGGTTCCGCGATACGGAGTTCTCAAGAGTTCCGCAGAATACATTTTGGAAAGCGCTTCGCAGGCCATATTCTGTAAATATTCTTAATAAATTGATTTCTGAAAGGTTATATTTATTGCAAAATTGCTTCGAATCATTCAGAGAAAAAACTCAGATTTTTCAAAAGTTAATTCAATTAGATCAATGTACTTAAATTTCGACATAATTCTCGACTCTTAAGTTTGTTAGTTAATTTGTTGGTCGGTAGTTTCGAAATAATGCTCTACGTAAGCAATTACTTGATTGGATGGGCGAGTCGTAAAACGTCAATGACCCACAGTAAGTAGCCAACCACGACGACACCATTTAGAAACTCCCTTTAATCTTTATTATTGCCAAGGTGTTAAAAGATCGCAAATAAATAGTAGTATTAAAAGAAATTCTGAGTAAAGAAAACATAGCGTTTATTACGGAACTAGAGCATACGAATTATTTACTCGGTTTTCTGAGACACTGCTTGTTTTATATATACAACTAGAACGAATTATCTAGCGTTGCCCGGGCTGTAAATAAATACCTACTATTTAAGTAATTAAATAAGCGTCGCCTACTTAAATAATATATTTGCACGCTTTCCGCTAGCATTGCACGCTTTCCGCTAGCATTGCACACTTTCCGCTAGCATTGCACGCTTTCTGCTATCCGTCCGCCTAAATTGTTGCTCTATGTCCACGGATGAGCCGGAAGGTCTGGGTTTTCGACGCTTTCCTCTAAAACAAAAAGAAAAACCTTCTTTTACGTTTATGGCTGAAACTCGACTACGGGGTAAAATTTAATTGGGCCAATTTTCAATTGAGTCAACTATTTTCAACGATAAGTACTGTATATTATTAATCAAAATAAAACTTATTAAAAAGAAAGTTACGACTTATTTAAGAGTGTTAGATATATTGTATTTTACAAGCTAAAATACTAGTCAACCATAATTGCACACTACGCAGTTTTTTACCTACTTACTATTACCTGCCTATCTTGTAAAACATTTCCTTGAGATTTTAAAAAACTCTTTTTCAAATTAGGTTAGGATTCTTAAACAGGATACTGTAGACATGAAAGTATAATTTTGGTCCTGTGGGGAATAGAGCAGTCAGTTTTGAGATTTCATAACTTTCTTGGAAATAGGATTTTGTTCATTGTACTTGGAGAGTATTTTTTTTTATCATGAAATCTTTTTTGGGGATATTTCAATACTTTTTGTAGACATACTATTTATCAACAGGTTTATATAACAATGGTATAGCTCAAATAACAAAGTTTATTCTACCACTGAGTACCATTTATACATGATTATGATTTCTTTTAAATTCTAAATTAATTATTTTTTTTAAGTTTTAAAAGAAAACTATATACTTCTTACTAGAGCACCCAAAATAAGCTATTCGATTAAAATTAGTTCAGTAGTTTAGGTTATAGGTCCGTAAACACTGAACAAAAGGACCGAAAAATCATATTTTAATATTTTGAAATTCTAAGTCAGATTTATTTTTAAGTTTAAAAAATAAAGTATGCACGTTCTACCAGAATGCACAAAATAAGCTATCTTCGATTAAAATCGGTTTAGTAGTTTAGGCTGTAAGTCCATCAGCAATGAAGTGAAAGGTAAAAAAAAATAATGTTCTTTTATTTTTCCAATTTTTGGAATTTTAAATCAAATTTATCTCCAAGTTTCAAAAGAAAAGTACGTACCTCTTATAAAAACACACAAAATGAGCCAAGATTTATTAAAATATGTTTATCAGTTCAGGCCGTAAGTCTGTCATCACTGAAGAAAAAAATAGGAAAGGATAATTGTAAAACCTGCCATTTTAAAGTTCTTTTCTCTCAGGTGTTATTACACCAATTGAAATTTTTTGTTTTGCTTTTCTCATCTTTGCGATAGTTTTACAGAGAAAAATAATCGTTTTTAGCTTTCTTGGTGGCTGAACTACAGAACCCTGGAAATAACGGTTTTAACATTAAGCATAATATATATACACTTGTCAGCTAAGAATATGATGATTTTGGACGGGCGGAACTCCGCGTTTTTAAAATTAGAGGAATATTATGCTTCGATAATATTCCTCTATCTGTTTTATACTACTGTATAACATATTATCACACTTATTTTACATACCATACAATTATTTAACCTTTTGCTTACGGGTGGGACAGCGTTATTCCCAAACAAAGAACCTCCAAAAAGACAGGTATTTGACATGCCCTATCCCAAACAGTTTGACTCCCCTTTGCAGACATTGGCGTGAAATCGCCGACAGAAATATTGTTTGGAAAGAGGGATCGAACTGTTTGGGATAGGATATTTCAAATACCTGTCTTTTTGAGAGGTTCTTCGTTTGGAATTGACGATGTCCCATCCGTAAGCAAAAGGTTAAATACGCAATCGTTTCCTATATTAATAATAAATTGCAGTATGTAATTAAATCATTTAAGTAAAAATCGCGCAGTTATAAACTCGAGAAATTATCTTTATTAAATAAATAATTTATGTAGACTCTTTACTTGAAAGCTGGCAAACTAACTGATTTTAAGTATTAAAGTTAGTCAATTTATTACTTAGTAACAGTAGAATGCGCAATTACTTCATTAGATATATAAGAGTAATTTACGCAGCGGAGTAACTTACTCTCAATTATTCTCGCAAAAGCAATCTAATACACCATATATTCCCCAGTTTAATCTTTCTTGTAAGATGTTAAAATACGTAAATAAATAGAGAAATTGAATAAGAAACAATGAGTAAAGAACACTCATTAATGTTTGTCACGGAATTGTAACAAGCAGATCTATTCTTCGATTTTCTGAAACACACTGCATTATGTATATAATTATGTAACAGGAATAGTAAATAAGGCATTTTCATGTACTTGTAGCTATTTAAGTAAATGATTGATGAAATTCATTGTTTTGTGAAGCATTTTGCATTCTCACGTTAGAACAGCGTTTGTTAAAATTCTACTTTGGAGAAATTTATAATATGGAAAATTAATAAGGAAAATATAAATATTATAATATGGACAACTAATAAATAAAGGAAATAATTTTTATGCAGAATATATCTTAAGAGTATATATAGTTGTTGAAACCCAGACCGTCCGACCTACCAAAAAGGTGTAAGGTAACAGTAGAGTATATATAGTGTCGAATCTGGTTATAATCAATTCGTTTATGGTTATTTATCAGTTATTGGAAAGTTTTGGAAAAGTTAATTGTATAAAGCAATGTAGCGGCATATTAAAACAAGTTTTGGTCCCTTGATCTCTTATAATAAGACTAAACTGCAAAATATCTATATAATAATTGAATAACATGTGTGTGTCTTTTCATCCACAAGTCCTCCTGTGATCTAGAAGACAGAATCTTTACACACTTCTATAGTAATAAAGGAAGATATCATATCTGTTTGTCTGTTCGTCTACAGCTGCTATGTTCGTTAGTGTAGGAGTTACTCATTTAAGACACCAAGCAAACTTATCTCTTTATTTTGGCTGTAGCTTTTACACTCTATACAACAAAAATACCCATATCTTCCACTTTTCTTGTACATGGCTTCTTCTATCACTCTATCTGTAGCTCCCTCTGGTTAATAATAAAGCCGTTCTTTTCTTTAGAATCTGTGTTAGCTCTAAATCCTGCAAATATGCATAGGTACTACAACTTCCTTCCTTCCATGAAAAAAGTATATATGAGCCTATCAGGTAGTTTACTAACTCAAGTATTCTGGAGTGGTTCCACAGCAGGTGGCAGATCTCTTGCCTGTTTCGAAGTCTCCTCTTTAATATCTGCCTCTTTAACTTCCACTTTTTGCATTGCGGACTGTTCATCTTCTCATGGTACCTGAAAAGCTTGATCAAAATCACGATTAGTTGATAAATATGAATCTACATTGGTTGGTGATAAAGGGATATCCATCCCAATAACTCTCATCTGATTAAAATGCATCCTATGCACGCCATTCCCTATAACGATTTTGTATAGTTAAATTTACCATCTCTATTAATTACTTTAACAAATTTCCATTTTTCATTCTTATGTCTATAATACCGTATTGCAATATTTCGACGTAGGAAATATTCTTTATTTTCCATATTTCCTGAAAAATCTCGCTTTTTCTGTGAAGTTGATTCAGGTCCAATTAAATACAAGCGACTACAGATTTTCCGTTTAAGAAACATTCAGAAAGGAGATTACTGAGTTGCATGCAGCATTTTTCTATACTGCGTGAGAAAGGATTGTAATTTGTAGTATAAGCTACTTCCTTCCAATTTAGCAACTCTCGAGGCATATTTAAAGGTCTGGATGAATCTTTCTGCCTGTCTATTTGAGCTCACATGAAAAGGAGAGGTTTTAATAAGGTATATACCATTCAATTTTAAATATGTTTGAAATTCACGAAAAACAAATGAGGATTCATTATCAGAGACCAAAGTATTGGGTAATCCATATCTACAAAGCAACGATATTCAATGGCCTTACTATATTCAATGGTCTTACTATAGTATTTCAATGGTCTTACTATAGTATTTCAATGGTCTTACCACTCGTAATTCGTTTCATTGGAAACACTTCTGACCATTTTGAATGCGCATCTACTACATTCGAAAACACTGAGCCCAAGAACGGACCAGCAAAATACACATGAATCCGTGCTCAAGGTTTTATTGGCCATTCCCAGGGCCATAATTGCTTTACACTTCTTAGCATAATTATTAGATCCTGCCCAATCTTTTGCTAAATTTTTTATATCTTTGTCAACTCCTTGCAACCAGAAATGCGATCGCGCTCATACTTTCAATTTAACAACTCCGAAGCGTCGATGCTGTAATTCCTTTATACTTTTATTTTTACATGTCTTTGGAATAACTACTTTGTGTCTATTAAAAGTAACTCCTTGTACACTATATTCACCATCCTTCTCAGCTACGTTTAACCCTTTTACCCTTTCCCCTTTTAGCAAGCGAGGATACCAACTTTTTTAATCATGACATATTTTAGTAGAACTTGCTAAATCGCTAACATTTATTGGCATGGCTTGTAATTGGTAACTTCAAAAACATCTGCGAAATTGCAATTTGTTAATTCCGTAGATTTTAATGGAAGTCTGAAAAGTGCATCTGCATCTCCGTCTTTAATGGTTTCTTAGCATTTGATACCATAATCAAATACATTTAAAAATATTTCATAATGAAGTAACATGGTTACACTTAGTACTGATAAACCCTATTTCGGACCAAATACTCGCATTAGAAGTTTGTGATCGGTGATTAATGTAAATCGACTTGAAATGTTTAATTGCCCAAATTGTAATTTTTCAATTAAATTGTCTTTAATGTAATGTGTCACGTGACGTGTTCCTGACCAGGATCAAAATTCAGGGTCACTGTTGAGTTTTCATTGAGTTTCTCAATAAATATTTTTTTTTTCTCAAATTGATCGTGATTCTTTTTATATATAAAGAATTTACAAATTTTTAAGTTGGATCTCAATGGGCGGATATTTTAATCAGTTTTAATAGCATGGTTATCTTAAAAATATCTTCAAAAATTTGATTTTTCATTGAAACTATTAGAGATTATTGAAGAACTGAAGGAAAATGAAATAAAAAAAAATTGATAACATCAAAATAACAACCAGCTTGATGAAATTAAAGAAGTAAAATTGAAGAAAATAATGGATGTTTAAGTATAATGTAGCTTGGATGTAAAATTATCTTGTGCATAATGTGGTAGTAGAGTACCAAAACAGCCCAAACGAACTTGTGAACTAATAGACTTACTAAAATATTTTAAATAAATGAGACGAATTAGACAGAAGGCCTACATAAATTGAAGAATGATGAAAATATAGTGTGGCAACATGCTCCTTCTTCAATTCGCCGATAAGATGTACTTTCTTCCCTTCGGAGTATGTTTTAAGTAGTATTTCATTTTTGTAAACAAAATAAAAGTAGAATTGTGTATCACAAACAGAATCTACTTGTTAAAAAACATATTTTACTTCGATGAGAACTCGTATCTCATCTTTTATGTAGGGTATAATCCTCAGGAACATGATTCCCATTATTTTTCACCGAGACCATTCACTAGAGCTATATATAATATCCTCCGATTCAACACTTGAGCTACCAAAGCCGAAGATTTATGTGCTTTTAGGTGTAGTTTAACTTGTGATTGCAGGCTGAAGATATTTCTCCGAGGTACCTGATGCTTAGATTTCCAAATGCGACACCCCAACCTATACTATATCTCTTACTTAATCAATCAGTCATGAATAAGTTCAAATTGTTTATTATTTTAATTTGGTTTGCATCACCTTTTTATATTTTATTGCATTTCCCTGTTTTGTATGTTCTTTAAATCCGGCGATCAGAAATATTTGATCGTTAAAAGAGAGAAAATGAGGCTTCAGTTAGCATTATACTAATCGAAATTTCATAAATTCCTTGTTAAATTCGGAGATCTGGAAACTTTGTTCGTTAAAAGAGAGAAAATTAAGCTTCAAGTAGCATTGTATCAATTAAAAGTTCGTAATTTTCTCTTTAAATCCGAAGATCTAAAATCATTGCTCGTTAAAAGAGAGAAAATTAAGCTTCAATTGGTATTGTACCAATTAAAAGTTCATTTCCTCGTCAAATCAGAAGATCAAAAATATTTGCTCATTAAAAAACAGAAAATCAGGCTGCAATTAGCATTACATGTATTAAAAGTTCACAATTTCCTTGTTAAATCCGGAGATATAAAATTTTAGCCAGTTAATGGAAAACACAAATTAGGTTTCAATTAACATTATACCAATTAAAAGTTCATATTTTCCTATTTAAATCTAAAACTATTGCTATTTAAAAGAGAGAAAATTAGGCGTCCATTAGCATTGCTCCAATTAAAAGTTCATCATTTTCTCATCAAATAGGAATATAAACTATCTTTACTCTTTAAAAAAGAGAAAATCAGGTATTATACCAATTAAAATTTCTAATTTCCTCGTTAAATCCGAAGATGTAAAAACTAATCTCGTTAAAAGGGAGAAAATTAGATTTCAATTAGCATTATGTACCAATTAAAAGTTCATAATTTTCTCGTTAAATCCGAAATGTCACTAAATGCAAGCTCGTTATGAGCGGGTCTTAGTGAAGTTCTATTTGAATGTAAATCCAGTATTCACATATGCCATTTTAAGTTATCTTTAAACTCCCCGCCCTCCCGCTATTTTATTCAAAAGAAAACAAAACCCCCATTAACCACCATTTCGGTCAATCAATAAAACAACTGTACCTCCGACAAAAAGCCTTTCACGAATCCCACAATTCACGCACATCGTACGTGAAAAGAAAGGACCAATATCTATTGTAATTTTCATTTTCATAGTGTGGGGGAAGCTGCTAAAGCACCGTTTCAACCAGTTTCGGGTCGGCCAAGTCGCGTACGACCTCACGCAATTCTCGACACGGTCGGGCAACTATTGATTGATGAGACTCCCCGTTTCCCAGATCGGCTCGTTATCCACCTCCACCACCCAATTGTAATTTCATAAGAGATTTAGTGGCTTTAGAATGGGTGTTTTGCGGCGACTTGGGCAATCCGGAAAACGATATTTATTGCCGCTCGTTGAAGCCGAGAGACTTTACGGGGATTTACAAGACGACATATGAAAGATAATGAGCTATTGATCTTAATGCACACGGTGTATAATCATTGTTTCGATATTTGGAGTGTGTGCTTATTAAATCTTGTCTTGAATACTTCACTCCGATGATAAGAGCTTGCAATTCCGTTTCAATAGTTCAATGGTAGAGCTATGGCTGGTCAGTACAAAGATCCTTGGTTCGATTCCCTGTTGGGCAGCAAGGTTTATTTTTTATAATGGCGCCTGAACGAATTAATCCTATAGGTTAGTGTAGTGATGTTGGAAGTGACCTTAGTACGATTAGTAAAGATTCAGTGGAGTTTGGCATATTGAGTGCGGATTTTAAATCAACCAACGACCACACAGGATGCGAACCTGGGGAGAAATAGTAGTATCAGGAGGCTAACCTGAGGTAAAACTAGCAAAGGGTAGTTAGTCAGATTGTCAAGTTGCATATCAATCTGGCATTAGCGGGAGGAGAGTGCACAGTTTACTTCGACGATAAGAGCTTGCAATTCCGTCCAAGTATCTCATCGATAGAGCGCCAGCTGGCCAGTACGAAAATCCGTGGTTTGATTCCCGGTTGGGGCAGAAAGGTTTTTTACAGTCTCTACAATTTACCCTACAATGCGCGGTAAAGTATTGGTATAGGACAAAAGTTGAAATTCGAGTTTTTTTTAGATCCATAACTTTTTAACATGCTGGAATCTGAATAAACCAATTTTAGCGTTACGGCTGAATGCGTATGATTGTCTGCCTGTGTCCGTGTATCTGTCTGAGTTTATTCACTCTAGCTCCAAAACTATGTGACGAAATTTCACGAAATTTGGTGGATGCCCACTGGGTTCCGGTTTAAATTGGGTGGCACTTCCCGGCCGTCCGAACAGTTGCCTTACACCTTTCTGGTAGGCCGGACGGTCTGGGTCTCAACAACAACAACAACACGTGAATTATCTTGGTTGGGACTTTTTTATAATGGCGTTTGAACAACTTAAACTTGCAGATTAAATTTTTCGGAGTGAAGTGATCATTGGGGTTAATAAATAAACACATTTCGATTTTCTAAGTACCCTGCTATTTATGGAAGCGATTTTGAACTCACGATTGTTACGACGCATAGGACGATAGCCTGTATTAAAGGTGCAGAATGCGGAAGACAGGATGCTAGTCTATATAAAAGTAAATAATGAGTTGGTATTTCAGATTGGAAATTTCAATTCGATCAGAAGTCTGAAGGACAAGAATGTAGGGTCGATGTAAGTGTTAAAAATTTCATCCTAATAGCTTAATGGATAAAGTGTTGTATGACCAAATCCTCCAGATATAAAGTGTTGTTGAAACCCAGACCGTCCGACTTACCAGAAAGGTGTAGAAGACCCAGACCGTCCGACTCGTCCAGGGGACTAAGAGCACCTATTTGGACGGCCGGTTACCAGAAAGGTGTAAAGTAACTATTTGGACGGTCGGGAAGTGCCACCCAATTTAGACCGAAACCCAGTGGGGGAGGCATCCACAGGGACCGTACCCTCCTTTCCCTACCACCAACCTCTCGGAAGGACTTTCGGACCCACATGTTTAACGTGATCGTACTCCGCATGAACACGGCGGCAGTTTTGGCAGTGGCTGGAATCGAACCCGGGCCTACCGAGTGCAACTCCAGCGCGCTAACCAATGGGCTACCGCGCCCAGATATAAAGTGTTGTATCAAAGATCCTCTGTTTAAATCACAATTAGGACTTAAGTTTATAATTTCCTCATCAATATTCTACAATTGTAACCCAGATAGCATACTTGTAAACCGGACTACATATTTAACGTACCCTATTCCTCGTGAACACGGGGCAGTTTGGGCAATGCCGGGAATCGAACTATTGTCGTACGAGTGCAAATCCCGCGCGCTAACCCAATCTGCTGTCCCAACCTGCGTCAATCCTTGGCGAAAGTCATAATAAATCATAGCTCGAAAAGCCCTTCGACATAAATTCATGTTTTTTTTTATCACTTATTATCTTCAAAACGACACCGTGAAAATAATTCTATAGTTCTCTTTTCAGCAACCAATATTCACTTGAAAAATCTAATTTTAAAAAATCGTCTGCACTGAAAGCTGTTGTTTTTGGTATTGCCACATTCTAAAAACTTAAATGCTGGCCCTCGTATACCCCTTGCCATCATATGAAAGCTTTTTCAGATTTTTTTTTTGTTTATTTTACTTTCTGCATTATCTGTAATCCTCACACTCAGTAATTGGCCTTACACTTAACCTTCACTTGACTAGAAATAATTATCTGCACGTGAACCTCTGCTAATTAATTTTCGCTCGACTGAATTTGTTCTAGCAAACTACTATGCATAAATCAGGCTAAATGTAAATCGTCCCATTTTAATTTGCTCAGATTAGAAAATCATATTTATAAAGCTAATTGAAGATAAACGAGATAAAATACACCTAGATCTATATCATGCGTCAAAAATTTATTTTAATCTTGAAAGATGTATTGTCAGCAATGAGTGATTTTTGCTTTAAAGGCACAATACTGTACTCTTCTGACCTTACTGTACTCTTCCTATTCTTTAGTTACTAAATGAAAAAAAAAATAAGGATTAATAAATACTGATTCAAACCTCAAAGTATGTTTCACTTTTTAATATTTTCTGATGGCAAAAAATTTTTTCTCTGGTATTCTATTCGGTCAGCTTAGTAATTAATTCTAACTCTTTTCCATCGCGTGTCTCAAAACATCCTGTTTGAGCTCAATTTTATCTGTTCTCTCCATCTGTATAAAGACTTTAAGCATCGATGTCAATGTCTTCTACACTAGATATGTGTATTTTGATTCTAGATTATTACATTATTTGGGCACGGACACCAGAGGTTAAAGACTGAAATATAAAAGCCTTTAACCGATTAATCGGTAATAGTATTTTACTCGGGCAAGGGGAACGTCCTCAATTTTTCGAGATGTTTTCTTTAAAAACCGCAGAAATATAAAAAATAATTATAGTTAAAACTGTTAGAGAAAGAGTCATTTCATCTTACGTAATAAAAAATCTGATGTGGGCAGCACATGACTTTCCCTGCAGACTTATATTCAAGTTCTCTTTATTTTAATTAAATTTAATTCACTTTTAATTCAATTTTCGTTCTCATTTGGTAACTGGAGTTATTTTCAAATTTAGCGTAGAGAAAACACGAAAAGACTAAAATATCTCGAGAACGGCTAGCCCTAGTATAATGGGGTTGATCTTATTCCTTTCATCGTGAAAAATTACGTATGAAACAAGCATTTAATGGATATATTTGAGCTTACGTAGTTTTTTATTTTAGATTTTGAATATTATTGCGGGGCCATTTTGCAAAAAAAAAAAAAAAAAAAAAGGTTATTTTTTCCGAATCGTACTAAAATCTAATCAGCACCAGGGTAACCCACAAAAGACTTATCTATCAAATTTTGTGAAATTCAATCAATTAGTTTTTCAGCTAGAGTGAATACAGACTTTTGCGGCCATTTCGCAAAAAAAGGCGAGTTCTTTTATCCCGAATTGTATTCAAAACTAATCAGCACCAGATTCTCTGACAAGTGATTTACCCACCAAATTTTATGAAATTCGGTTAATTAGTTTTTTAGTTAGAGTGGATACAAAATCTGCACAGACAGACACACCGACACACACACACACACACAGATGTCACGCTAAAAATGGTTTTTTCGTATTCTAGAAGTCTCGAAACGTGTAGATCCGTCGAAAACTCGAATTGCGATTTTCGACATGATTCCAATACCTTCCCTATACATTACCATGTATTGCAGGGAAAGTAAAAATGATTGTGTGTCTG
This sequence comes from Amaurobius ferox, assembly GCA_951213105.1. NCBI lineage: Eukaryota > Metazoa > Arthropoda > Arachnida > Araneae > Amaurobiidae > Amaurobius > Amaurobius ferox. Next base: position 77,850,953 of record OX578133.1, on the reverse strand, counting down.
TTTGTGTGTTGTTGTTGTTGAGACCCAGACCGTCTGACCTACCAGAAAGGTGTAAGGTAGCTGTTTGGATGGTCGGGAAGTGCCACCCAATTTAGACCGGAACCCAGTGGGGGAGGCATCCACAGGGACCGTACCCTCCTTTCACTACCACCAACCTCTCGGAAGGACTTACGGACCTACATGTTTAACGTGATCGTACTCCGCATGAACACGGCGGCAGTTGTGGCAGCGTGCAAATCCAGCGCGCAAACCATCGGGCTACCGCGCTCGAAAGTTGCAAACAGCACGCGGTGTTCCCAGGGGGTCACCCACCCAAGTACTAACCGCGCCCGATGCTGCTTGATTTCGGTGATCTAATGAGAACAGGTGTTTTCAGCACGGTAGGGCCGTTGGCTGTCTGTTTGTGTGTGTCGTCTGTAACGGAAAACAGAAGCTTCGAACAGCAGCGAAATCCAATACAGGTCTACTTCAGGTCCCAGGACAATACGCCTTGGACAGTTTTATTTAATTATAATTTAAAAGTTATGAACATTTAAAGGTGAAAATCCTCTGAAATTTTGGCTTTAAAATCAGTTTATTTGAGCAGATGAATTTCGAAATCAAAATTTACGAAAGCTGATGTTCTGAAAACGATGTCTCAAATTTTTGGTTTAGTTCTTGAGTGCTGTAAAATGTGCGATTTTCTGATTTCGTGAATTTTAATGATAATTTTTATTCTTGGAATATAGAATTATTTTAATTTTATAACCATATTATGAAAGTTTGACTTTAATCAGCCGCAAACTTTTGAAACTAGCATATATAATTTTATTTTTACTTTCGGCTTTTCTTTCTTTCTTACTTTCCGAAGAAAACTGGTACTTACTGTTATACTTTATTTGCTACCTTCTTCAAAATGTGTTTAACATTAAAAGCTTAATGTTAAGCATAAAAGAGATTCTATTCTGTTTTCTTTCTTCAAGAATGTGTTTGATAACAAAATTGATTGTCTCAAATGAAATCGGGTTTCATGTTCCTCAGTACTCAATTAGGGCTATGAGTTTGTTTGCTGAAAGGAATTTTGGTACGAATATTAGTTGTTATAGTGCCATTAATAATTTTTTTAAACTTTATAACAGCTTTCATAATAACCTTGATGTTTTTTCTTCATCAACTACTGCTTTTAAAAATCATATGTTGCAAATATTTTGTGTTTTAATTTATCTTACAATATTTTTATCTGTATATTTCTTTACTTATATACATAGTATAATGTATAAAGAAAGTATTATGACGGGGTCAAAACTTTGAATTCGAGTTTTCGACGGGAGAGCAAGTTTCAAGCATCCCTGAACACGAATCCAACGTTTTTGCAGTGATTTCTGTGTGTGTGTGTGTGTGTGTGTGTCAGTGAGTCTGTGGAGACGATATCTGACGAACGAATGGAGCGATTCAAAATTTGGAACACAAATTTCAATCCGTGAAGACTGGAAGCCTATTATTTTAAAACACAATCGAATGTTCGGAACCCCACTAAATTTTCGAGTGAAATTTTGAAAAAATCATAAAAAAAAACAAAATCTTTCATAAAGTTACGCAAATAGTCATTTTTTATGTAATTTTTTGTTGCAAAACGATTGATTTAGTGACATTAGTCTCGTGAATTTAGCTTATTCCATTCATGAGAAAGATACTTTGGGTAATACTTCTGCAATTGGACGCCAATAGTTATTTATCTGCTATAAGAATAACGTATTTCTAAGCCCATAACTCTTAGTGAGATTTTGGCAAAAGAGAGAAATTGATAGTAATGACGCTAAACCAATGAAAGTGACCAGTAATTGACGAAAATTCAATATCTTGGAAATAATATAAGAATCTACGATTACTATAAGAATAACCTATTTTTCCGTCCATAACGTTTGGATAAAATTTTGGTGAGGAATATTTCAGAATATCTTCAACTTGGTGAAATTTTAAATGTGGCCAAATTGACGAAAATGTCACCCAGTTGATAAAAATTCGCCAAAATGATGAAACTGACGCTAAATCAATGAAATGACGACTAATTGATGAAAGTTCAATATCTTGGGAAAAACATATGTAAACTATAATAAAAATTTGACGGGTATACATTCTAAGATATAAAAAATGCTCTTCTCTCTCCGTTTGTCTGTAATACTTGCTGATGTACTTGGCAGACGTAGCGAATAATATACCAAAGTGGAGCCAACTCGGCGATATTTCGACACAGGTTGGCGAGAATTTCATCAAAATTGCAAAAATGACGCTAAATTAATGAAAATGACACTTAATTGATGAATTAATTACTAAAATATTTTAATATATGGACATGTCGCTCATTGAGGATGCTATCAATATTAATAATTATTAATTTAGAGTTGTGTGAAATATAAGTTAATTGAGTACTTTGAAATTGTATTACATGTTGTCATCCGGAAAATCGCCAATGTTAAAAATACAGTACCATGGATTTTATACATTACTAGCAGCATACCCGTTCTTCGTACGGAGTATATAATATAAAGAAACTTATAATTCGCAATCATGTGCAAATTCTGTTAGAATATTAAATGTATTGTTCCTAAAGAGAAGTTTAAGAATATCTGTTCTCACTATGAAACATTATCTTCACGGGCAGATCTGAAGAATAAAACATCCTGGCCCCTTTTGTAAGCAAATTTACAAAAAAAAAAAAAAACGAATTGAATCGAAATATGCAAAATGAAAGCATTGAAGTTGTATAGGACTCGTACTACTTATATACACGAGTATTAGAAGATATAACCTGTATTAGTACATTAGAAAATTACCCGTATTACAATATGAGTCTCAAAAATCTTTGCCAAAATAAAAGAGATGATGTAATAAATTGAAAATATCAATAATCCCCGTACTCTTTATAACAGAAGGTCGTAATATTGATTCCAATATATGCCAATATATATCAAAACATATGCCTGTACTACATATATTCTCGTAGATTAGAAGATATACCCGTGTATTTGTAGAAGATTACTCGTACAACGTACAATATATGAGTATAAACAATTTTTGTCATAATAAACAATGGCATAATAACTTGAAAATATCAATAATCCCTGAATCAATAATCCCCGAAAATATCAATAATAATAACGTTTAAATCTGAAGACCGTAATTGATATAATCCAGTCAAACTGGTATAAGAAAAATCAAATCGTTATTTTCTAAAATATATTTTTATATCCATTTATTTATTATTCAAATCGAAAAAGTAATAATAAAAATTTACAAACACATTTAATTTAATTGCGCTTCTGAGCAACATGATAGAAGACAGAATCTTCCTCATAAACTGTGAAATTAAATAACCATTTTGATTTCTTTATACTATTGTTCAGTAAAAGCTTGTGATAAATAAACCATGGAGATAGATTTCCCATTTAAATCATGTTTCAAACAATTCATGTTTTCAGAAAGTGACTAATTAGCGCAAAAGATCTCCCACCAAACTCAAAGATAACGTTTTAATTCACTTTCAAACGATTTTCAAGCTTTTTGTATGGATAAACCACGGAGTTAGAGAGTAGAACCCCGAGGAAAAAGTTTCGTTTTTCATTAATATCTTGACAACAACTGGTCTTAGATATTCGAAACTTGAGCTTTTACGGGGAGCTATTTCAAGGCTATCCACAAAATTTCATCAAATTCGGTTCAGCCGTTCTCCCGTGATGATGAGACAAACGAAAATTTCGATTTTTACTAATATCTCAAGAACCACTGATCGTAGAAACTCCAAACATGGACTAAATTTTAAGTGGGACTATTTCCAGGCTACCCACAAAATTTCATGAAATTTGGTTCAGCCGCTCTCCCGTGATGACGGGACAAACAGACCGACAGACAGACAGACAGATCTTCAATTTTATATATATAGACTAGCAGCATACCCGTTCTTCGTACGGAGTATATAATATAAAGAAACTTGAAATTCATAATCATGCCCAAATTCTTATAGTATACTAAATGACATGTTTAATCAAAATATTCTGTTAAAATATTTAATATAATGCTCCTAAAAAGAAGTTTAAGAATCTCTGTTCTCGCTATATAAAATTATCTTCATGGACATATCTGAAGAATAAAACATCTTGGACCCCTTATGTAAGCAAATATAAAAAAAATATGAAATTGAATCAATATATGCAAAATAAAAGCGTTAAAATTGTATGGGACCCGTACTAATTATATACGCGAATATTAGAAAATATAACCTGTATTAGTAGATTACATGTATAAATTGAAAATACCAATAAACCCGTAATCTTTAAATCTGAAGACAGTCATTTATTCCAATATATGTCAAAATTAAAGTGCTAAAATTATATGGGAAGATATACACGTACTACTTATAATGTCCGATTATTAGTAGAAGATTACCCGTTTTGCAATATGAGTCACAAATGTTTTTTGGTAAAATACAACAGACGACGTAATAAATTGAATATATAATTAATCCCCTTAATCTTCATACCAGAAGACTGTACTTGATTCCAATATATATGCCAATATATGTCAAAATATATGCCAATATACCTGTACTACTTATATTCTCGTAGGTTAGAAGATATACCCGTGCATTCCTAGAAGATTACTCGTACAACGTACAATATGCGTGTGTCAGCAATTTTTGCCGCAATAAAACAATGGCGTAATAACTTAAAAATATCAATAATCCCTGAATCAATAATTCCGGAAAATATCAATAATAATAATGTTTAAACCTGAAGAGTATAATTGATATTATCCAGTCCAAAATGAAATGGCAATGAAATTTATTTTATATACATATCTTCATTATTCAAATCGGAAAGGATTTAATAAAAATCGTCTGCCGCATAAACACATTGGATTTAAATCCGTTGCTAAGCGACATGATATCATTTGCTTCAAATAAATTGGTAGAAAAAATATCGTCTAAATAGTTATATTTCTATGGAACATTTGGCGACAGTTTCGTCAAATTAGCGACATTTTAAAAAATCGCCAAATTTATCGCCAAGTGGGACTGTAGAACTGACAGTTCCACTTTGCGACAAATTGACGAAATATCATCACAATACTATCCCCTAACAAAAAACAATTAATATCATTTATGTAGCGCAATTTTATCAATTTCAAGATATTTTTATAGTTTTGAAAACATTTTTATCAATTTGGTGACATTTTAAAAATTCGCTAAATGTATTACTAAGTAGGATGGTTGGTCTGACAGATAAATGCTAACCAAACATCATTTCAGTACACTCTTCTAACAAAACAAAAAACAAATTTCATTGATATGTAGAAGACCCAAGCCACACGACCAACCCGAAGGTTTATGGCAGCTGTTTGTGTGTCGTTTATATCAATTTGGCGACATTTCCGTCAATTTGGCAAAGTTTAAGAAAAGTTGTCAAATTAGCGATATCCCTCCAAATTCGTAGCTTTGAATTTGCAGATCTGAATGAAACATTCTTATCCCGTTTCAATATACTAAATGAAAACACTACAATTGTATTAGAAGATATACCCGCTCTACTCTTTTCCTGTTTCAACAATCGGCTATATGAATTTATTGGCTAAACACAATATATGAGTTTAGTAGCTAAATACGATATAAGCTTGAAAACTCTTTGCCAAAATAAATGAAATTGATGTACGCAGTCAGCAATTAATATAAGTAAAAGAAAAATCAAACCGTCCATTCATAAGATATACTTTTATATCCATTTATCCATTTATTTATTATTTAAATCGAAAAAAAATAATAAAAACATTAACAAACACATTTAATTTAATTGCGATGCCGAGCAACATGATATATCCTCCTAAAATGTTAAAATTTATTAACCACTAACAGCACACCCGTTATTCGTACGGAGTGTATAATTTAAAGAAACTTATAGTTCGCAATCATGTGCAAATTCTGTTAAAATATTAAATTTATTGCTCCTAAAGAGAAGTTTAAGAATATATGTTCTCACAATGCAAAATTATCTTCACGATCAGATCTGAAGAATAAAACATCCTGCCCCCTTTTGTAAGCAAATTTACAGAAGAAAAAATAGGAATTGAATGAATATATGCAACCCCGTACTAATTATATTGTCGCAGATCAGAAAATATGCCAATGTGTTAGTAGAAGATTAGCCGTATTACAATATGCGTCTCAAAAATATTTGCCAAAATAAAAGAGATGACGTAATAAATTGAAAACATCAATAATATCCGTACTCTTTATACCAGAAGGTCGTAATTGATTCCAATATATGCCAATATATATCAAAACATATGTCAATATACCTGTACTACTTATATTCTCGTAGATTAAAAGATATACACGTGTATTTGTAGAAGATTCGTACAACATACAATATATGAGTTTAAACAATTTTTGTCATAATAAAATAATTGCATAATAACTTGAAAATATCAATAATCCTTGAATCAATAATCCCCGAAAATATAAATGATAATAATTTTTAAACCTGAAGACCGTAATTGATATTATCCAGTCAAAAATGCTATAAGAAAAATCAAATCGTTCTTTTCTAAAATATATTTTTATATCCATTTATTTATTATTCAAATCGAAAAAATAATTATTAAAATTAACAGACAGATTTAATTTAATTGCGTTTCTGAGTAACATGATATAAGATAGAATCTTATAACATGTTAAATATGTCATGTCTTATAACATAAACTGCGAAATTAAATAACGATTTTGATTTCTCTATACTTCTCATTGTTCCGTAAAAGCTTGTTTTAAATAAACCATGAACCATGGAGATAGATTTCCCCTTTAAATCATGTTTCAAACAATTCATGTTTTCAGAAAGGGACTAATTAACGCAAAAAATCTCCCATCAAACTCAGAGATTAAATTTTAATTCACTTTCAAACGATTTTCAAGCTTTTCGTTTGGATAAACCACGGAGTTAGGGAGTAGAACTCCTAGGAAAAAGTTCCGTTTTTCATTAATATCTCGACAACCCCAGGTCTTAGAAACTCGAAACTTGGACAAAATTTATGGGGGGATATTTCAAGGCTATTCACCAAATTTCATTAAATTCGGTTCAGCCGTTTTTCCGTGATGATGAGACAAACGAAAATTTCGTTTTTTACTAATATCTCGAGAACCACTGGTCGTAGAAACTCAAAACACGGATATAATTTTAAGTGGGGCTATTTCTGGGCTACCCACAAAATTTCATCAAATTCGGTTCGGCCGTTCTCCCGTGATGGTGTGACAAACAGACAGACAGACAGACAGATTTTCATTTTTATTTATATAGACTAGCAGCATACCCGTTCTTCGTACGGAGTATATAATATAAAGAAACTTGAAATTCATAATCATGCCCAAATTCTTATAGTATACTAAATGACATGTTTAATCAAAATATTCTGTTAAAATATTTAATATAATGCTCCTAAAAAGAAGTTTAAGAATCTCTGTTCTCGCTATATAAAATTAGCTTCATGGACATATCTGAAGAATAAAACATCTTGGACCCCTTATGTAAGCAAATATAAAAAAAAATATGGAATTGAATCAATATATGCAAAATAAAAGCGTTAAAATTGTATGGGACCCGTACTAATTATATACGCGAATATTAGAAAATATAACCTGTATTAGTAGATTACATGTATAAATTGAAAATACCAATAAACCCGTAATCTTTAAATCTGAAGACAGTCATTTATTCCAATATATGTCAAAATTAAAGTGCTAAAATTATATGGGAAGATATACACGCACTACTTATAATGTCCGATTATTAGTAGAAGATTACCCGTTTTGCAATATGAGTCACAAATGTTTTTTGGTAAAATACAACAGACGACGTAATAAATTGAATATATAATTAATCCCCTTAATCTTCATACCAGAAGACTGTACTTGATTCCAATATATATGCCAATATATGTCAAAATATATGCCAATATACCTGTACTACTTATATTCTCGTAGGTTAGAAGATATACCCGTGCATTCCTAGAAGATTACTCGTACAACGTACAATATGCGTGTCTCAGCAATTTTTGCCGCAATAAAACAATGGCGTAATAACTTAAAAATATCAATAATCCCTCAATCAATAATTCCGGAAAATATCAATAATAATAATGTTTAAACCTGAAGAGTATAATTGATATTATCCAGTCCAAAATGAAATGGCAATGAAATTTATTTTATATACATATCTTCATTATTCAAATCGGAAAGGATTTAATAAAAATCGTCTGCCGCATAAACACATTGGATTTAAATCCGTTGCTAAGCGACATGATATCATTTGCTTCAAATAAATTGGTAGAAAAAATATCGTCTAAATAGTTATATTTCTATGAAACATTTGGCGACAGTTTCGTCAAATTAGCGACATTTTAAAAAATCGCCAAATTTATCGCCAAGTGGGACTGTAGAACTGACAGTTCCACTTTGCGACAAATTGACGAAATATCATCACAATACTATCCCCTAACAAAAAACAATTAATATCATTTATGTAGCGCAATTTTATCAATTTCAAGATATTTTTATAGATTTAAAAACATTTTTATCAATTTGGTGACATTTTAAAAATTCGCTAAATGTATTACTAAGTAGGATGGTTGGTCTGACAGATAAATGCTAACCAAACATCATTTCAGTACACTCTTCTAACAAAACAAAAAACAAATTTCATTGATATGTAGAAGACCCAAGCCACACGACCAACCCGAAGGTTTATGGCAGCTGTTTGTGTGTCGTTTATATCAATTTGGCGACATTTCCGTCAATTTGGCAAAGTTTAAGAAAAGTTGTCAAATTAGCGATATCCCTCCAAATTCGTAGCTTTGAATTTGCAGATCTGAATGAAACATTCTTATCCCGTTTCAATATACTAAATGAAAACACTACAATTGTATTAGAAGATATACCCGCTCTACTCTTTTCCTGTTTCAACAATCGGCTATATGAATTTATTGGCTAAACACAATATATGAGTTTAGTAGCTAAATACGATATAAGCTTGAAAACTCTTTGCCAAAATAAATGAAATTGATGTACGCAGTCAGCAATTAATATAAGTAAAAGAAAAATCAAACCGTCCATTCATAAGATATACTTTTATATCCATTTATCCATTTATTTATTATTTAAATCGAAAAAAAATAATAAAAACATTAACAAACACATTTAATTTAATTGCGATGCCGAGCAACATGATATATCCTCCTAAAATGTTAAAATTTATTAACCACTAACAGCACACCCGTTATTCGTACGGAGTGTATAATTTAAAGAAACTTATAGTTCGCAATCATGTGCAAATTCTGTTAAAATATTAAATTTATTGCTCCTAAAGAGAAGTTTAAGAATATATGTTCTCACAATGCAAAATTATCTTCACGATCAGATCTGAAGAATAAAACATCCTGCCCCCTTTTGTAAGCAAATTTACAGAAGAAAAAATAGGAATTGAATGAATATATGCAACCCCGTACTAATTATATTGTCGCAGATCAGAAAATATGCCAATGTGTTAGTAGAAGATTAGCCGTATTACAATATGCGTCTCAAAAATATTTGCCAAAATAAAAGAGATGACGTAATAAATTGAAAACATCAATAATATCCGTACTCTTTATACCAGAAGGTCGTAATTGATTCCAATATATGCCAATATATATCAAAACATATGTCAATATACCTGTACTACTTATATTCTCGTAGATTAAAAGATATACACGTGTATTTGTAGAAGATTCGTACAACATACAATATATGAGTTTAAACAATTTTTGTCATAATAAAATAATTGCATAATAACTTGAAAATATCAATAATCCTTGAATCAATAATCCCCGAAAATATAAATGATAATAATTTTTAAACCTGAAGACCGTAATTGATATTATCCAGTCAAAAATGCTATAAGAAAAATCAAATCGTTTTTTTCTAAAATATATTTTTATATCCATTTATTTATTATTCAAATCGAAAAAATAATTATAAAAATTAACAGACAGATTTAATTTAATTGCGTTTCTGAGTAACATGATATAAGATAGAATCTTATAACATGTTAAATATGTCATGTCTTATAACATAAACTGCGAAATTAAATAACGATTTTGATTTCTCTATACTTCTCATTGTTCCGTAAAAGCTTGTTTTAAATAAACCATGAACCATGGAGATAGATTTCCCCTTTAAATCATGTTTCAAACAATTCATGTTTTCAGAAAGGGACTAATTAACGCAAAAAATCTCCCATCAAACTCAGAGATTAAATTTTAATTCACTTTCAAACGATTTTCAAGCTTTTCGTTTGGATAAACCACGGAGTTAGGGAGTAGAACTCCTAGGAAAAAGTTCCGTTTTTCATTAATATCTCGACAACCCCAGGTCTTAGAAACTCGAAACTTGGACAAAATTTATGGGGGGATATTTCAAGGCTATTCACCAAATTTCATTAAATTCGGTTCAGCCGTTTTTCCGTGATGATGAGACAAACGAAAATTTCGTTTTTTACTAATATCTCGAGAACCACTGGTCGTAGAAACTCAAAACACGGATATAATTTTAAGTGGGGCTATTTCTGGGCTACCCACAAAATTTCATCAAATTCGGTTCGGCCGTTCTCCCGTGATGGTGTGACAAACAGACAGACAGACAGACAGATTTTCATTTTTATTTATATAGACTAGCAGCATACCCGTTCTTCGTACGGAGTATATAATATAAAGAAACTTGAAATTCATAATCATGCCCAAATTCTTATAGTATACTAAATGACATGTTTAATCAAAATATTCTTTTAAAATATTTAATATAATGCTCCTAAAAAGAAGTTTAAGAATCTCTGTTCTCGCTATATAAAATTATCTTCATGGACATATCTGAAGAATAAAACATCTTGGACCCCTTATGTAAGCAAATATAAAAAAAAATATGGAATTGAATCAATATATGCAAAATAAAAGCGTTAAAATTGTATGGGACCCGTACTAATTATATACGCGAATATTAGAAAATATAACCTGTATTAGTAGATTACATGTATAAATTGAAAATACCAATAAACCCGTAATCTTTAAATCTGAAGACAGTCATTTATTCCAATATATGTCAAAATTAAAGTGCTAAAATTATATGGGAAGATATACACGTACTACTTATAATGTCCGATTATTAGTAGAAGATTACCCGTTTTGCAATATGAGTCACAAATGTTTTTTGGTAAAATACAACAGACGACGTAATAAATTGAATATATAATTAATCCCCTTAATCTTCATACCAGAAGACTGTACTTGATTCCAATATATATGCCAATATATGTCAAAATATATGCCAATATACCTGTACTACTTATATTCTCGTAGGTTAGAAGATATACCCGTGCATTCCTAGAAGATTACTCGTACAACGTACAATATGCGTGTCTCAGCAATTTTTGCCGCAATAAAACAATGGCGTAATAACTTAAAAATATCAATAATCCCTCAATCAATAATTCCGGAAAATATCAATAATAATAATGTTTAAACCTGAAGAGTATAATTGATATTATCCAGTCCAAAATGAAATGGCAATGAAATTTATTTTATATACATATCTTCATTATTCAAATCGGAAAGGATTTAATAAAAATCGTCTGCCGCATAAACACATTGGATTTAAATCCGTTGCTAAGCGACATGATATCATTTGCTTCAAATAAATTGGTAGAAAAAATATCGTCTAAATAGTTATATTTCTATGAAACATTTGGCGACAGTTTCGTCAAATTAGCGACATTTTAAAAAATCGCCAAATTTATCGCCAAGTGGGACTGTAGAACTGACAGTTCCACTTTGCGACAAATTGACGAAATATCATCACAATACTATCCCCTAACAAAAAACAATTAATATCATTTATGTAGCGCAATTTTATCAATTTCAAGATATTTTTATAGATTTAAAAACATTTTTATCAATTTGGTGACATTTTAAAAATTCGCTAAATGTATTACTAAGTAGGATGGTTGGTCTGACAGATAAATGCTAACCAAACATCATTTCAGTACACTCTTCTAACAAAACAAAAAACAAATTTCATTGATATGTAGAAGACCCAAGCCACACGACCAACCCGAAGGTTTATGGCAGCTGTTTGTGTGTCGTTTATATCAATTTGGCGACATTTCCGTCAATTTGGCAAAGTTTAAGAAAAGTTGTCAAATTAGCGATATCCCTCCAAATTCGTAGCTTTGAAATTGCAGATCTGAATGAAACATTCTTATCCCGTTTCAATATACTAAATGAAAACACTACAATTGTATTAGAAGATATACCCGCTCTACTCTTTTTCTGTTTCAACAATCGGCTATATGAATTTATTGGCTAAACACAATATATGAGTTTAGTAGCTAAATACGATATAAGCTTGAAAACTCTTTGCCAAAATAAATGAAATTGATGTACGCAGTCAGCAATTAATATAATTAAAAGAAAAATCAAACCGTCCATTCATAAGATATACTTTTATATTCATTTATCCATTTATTTATAATTTAAATCGAAAAAAAAAGAATAAAAACATTAACAAACACATTTAATTTAATTGCGATGCCGAGCAACATGATATATCCTCCTAAAATGTTAAAATTTATTAACCACTAACAGCACACCCGTTATTCGTACAGAGTGTATAACTTAAAGAAACTTAAAGTTCGCAATCATGTGCAAATTCTGTTAAAATATTAAATTTATTGCTCCTAAAGAGAAGTTTAAGAATATATGTTCTCACTATGCAAAATTATCTTCACGATCAGATCTGAAGAATAAAACATCCTGCCCCCTTTTGTAAGCAAATTTTCAAAAGAAAAAATAGGAATTGAATGAATATATGCAACCCCGTACTAATTATATTGTCGCAGATCAGAAAATATGCCAATGTGTTAGTAGAAGATTACCCGTATTACAATATGCGTCTCAAAAATATTTGCCAAAATAAAAGAGATGACGTAATAAATTGAAAACATCAATAATATCCGTACTCTTTATACCAGAAGGTCGTAATTGATTCCAATATATGCCAATATATATCAAAACATATGTCAATATACCTGTACTACTTATATTCTCGTAGATTAAAAGATATACACGTGTATTTGTAGAAGATTCGTACAACATACAATATATGAGTTTAAACAATTTTTGTCATAATAAAATAATTGCATAATAACTTGAAAATATCAATAATCCTTGAATCAATAATCCCCGAAAATATAAATAATAATACTTTTTAAACCTGAAGACCGTAATTGATATTATCCAGTCAAAAATGCTATAAGAAAAATCAAATCGTTCTTTTCTAAAATATATTTTTATATCCATTTATTTATTATTCAAATCGAAAAAATAATTATTAAAATTAACAGACAGATTTAATTTAATTGCGTTTCTGAGTAACATGATATAAGATAGAATCTTATAACATGTTAAATATGTCATGTCTTATAACATAAACTGCGAAATTAAATAACGATTTTGATTTCTCTATACTTCTCATTGTTCCGTAAAAGCTTGTTTTAAATAAACCATGAACCATGGAGATAGATTTCCCCTTTAAATCATGTTTCAAACAATTCATTTTTTCAGAAAGTGACTAATTAACGCAAAAAATCTCCCATCAAACTCAGAGATTAAATTTTAATTCACTTTCAAACGATTTTCAAGCTTTTCGTTTGGATAAACCACGGAGTTAGGGAGTAGAACTCCTAGGAAAAAGTTCCGTTTTTCATTAATATCTCGACAACCCCAGGTCTTAGAAACTCGAAACTTGGACAAAATTTATGGGGGGATATTTCAAGGCTATTCACCAAATTTCATTAAATTCGGTTTAGCCGTTTTTCCGTGATGATGAGACAAACGAAAATTTCGTTTTTTACTAATATCTCGAGAACCACTGGTCGTAGAAACTCAAAACACGGATATAATTTTAAGTGGGGCTATTTCTGGGCTACCCACAAAATTTCATCAAATTCGGTTCAGCCGTTCTCCCGTGATGGTGTGACAAACAGACAGACAGACAGACAGACAGACAGACAGACAGACAGACAGACAGACAGACAGATTTTCATTTTTATTTATATAGATTATTTTACTGTGAAAGGAGTCAATTCATTGCATTATAAAAGGAAAGTCATGTATTGCCCACATCAGATTTTTTATATTGCATTTTATCTTTCAAACTGTTACTGGAACATTATCTTCTAGCTTGCATTCTTTTAAATGAATAAATAAATATTTATTGGTAACTCAGAATATGTCATTTACAATCGTATAAAATAATATTGGCATGGAAGTAGTTCTTGAATCACTTCGTAAATCACTACTAAATTATTAAATCGATGGCCAGAACTACATCGTTGACGCTTGGCAAACAATTTTCCCATAGCCCTTTGGGACCTTCTTGTCCGAACTTTTCCCCTATTCTTCTGTGTATAAAAAGATGAAGGGGGGATGAGTAGATGTTTGAGTACACAACGGAATTTCCCATTGCTGTTCTAGCAATGGGAGATAGATGATCAAATGATTTTCGAATCTAAGAATGGCTTTTGAGTGAATTTGATTGATAGAGATGCCCTTCTAAGGATTCCTTTTTAAGGAAATTGTTAGAGTCAGAATTATTGATGATGAACTTTTCAAATGCATTGTGATATACTTATGTTGTGAACTCAGATTATATACTGTATTTACCGTTAAGTGGTTGTATTGACTCTTCGCGAAAGTCATTCTTGGCTCTTGGAATCACAGCAAAAATAGTACAGAGAATAGTAAAATTTATCCTATATTTGTTTAATATCAAATAAAATATTGTGTGTGTAATTACGTAACATCTTGAACACTTAGCATACGGCTGTTACTTGTTCTTTCTTCTCTCTTTCTGTACTTTTCTCTGCAGACTTTTCTAACAATGAAAGATTTTCTAGCAAATTGTACGAGTATACAATTGTACAACTCGTATTTTCGACTGAGCAGAACGTTCATTTCAACACTGATTCATTTTAAAGCCTCAAAGATTTATTTCAAATATAGATGTTTAGTCTGATTTCAATACACTGTTTTAAATCATTTTATGGGGTTTTGTGGATTTTCATGAAAATAAAATAAAGATTATATAAGAAACTTTTTTATTATTTTTTATGGATTTTCCCACACAAAATCCAGATTCTTATTATTAATCATAATGTATTTTTGGGAGAGTTGTGTATTTCTCTGGTTTTTACTAGTTATTTCGGCAACTATTGAGTAGATAGCAATTGTGAAAATTTACTGACTAGGAATTTATCAAATTTTACAACTCCAAGAAACACGAAAGCGATAGAAAAAGGCTGCCATTAAAAGAACAGTATATGATATTATTTTTAATTAAGCCCGTTAAATATGTAAAGGTCTCACTATCCCAGCTAGGTTCGAACCGCGGATTATCTAACTAGCTAGCCGATAATCTATCCATTGAGCTACTGATACAACATTAACATTTCGAGATTATCTATTCCATCTGAAGTCAGATCTATCTATTCCCTCTGAAGTCAGATAATCTATTCCTTCTGAAGTCAAATCGTATTATCCTTTTTCATCCAGGCTAGCATCCTGTGTGGTAATGATGTCGAAACTGGCGCCATAATTTACAGGATACATTGAAAATTCATGACTGAGTCTTTTCCCGACCCCTGTCATCATTGCATCTACTGGCACGATTAATTCGTTTGTTCGCCATTGTATCTCAGTCGGATATTGAATCATAGATCGAACCACGGAATTGGTCAGCCGATGCTCTAGCTATTGAGCGACTCGAACAAGATCCATGATTCTTTTAGTCGAAGTGGACCCTATAAATAATTTCAAACGCTTCTCGTCATTCTTTTTTGTAGAACTAAACGGAAGGTTAATATATATATATATATATATATATATATATATGTCTAATATATGTCTAAATATATATATGTATATATATATATATATGTCTAATATATGTATAAATATATATATGTATATATATATATATATAAATATGTCTAAAAGTTAAGCATAATTTGTGAAATGAGATGTCAGAAACATGTCAAAGACGAAAAAGATGTCACAAAGATGACAACTGGACATGTTTTTGAAGGGACGAATTATTGGAATGCTGGAATCCAGTCCATCCCAAACGGAAGTTTCTCGAATTCTGAATGTGCCTCAGTGTGTGATCTCCAGACTGTGGCAGAAGTTCCAAACCACTGGAGATGTTACCCGACAACCAGTATCAGGTCGGCCAAGGGTAACAACCGCTCGGCAAGACCGATATTTGGTGATAACTGCGCGACGTCAGAGGAATCATTCTGCCAGACAACTGGGTTCAGCCCTGACAACCGCCACAGGAGTCACTGTTTCGAGGCAAACAGTTTACAGGAGACTCAGACACGTTGTCCAATTTTTCATATTAGTCCAATGTTTCCAATATTGGATGCCAATATTGGATTGCTACTAGGGTAACAGGGGGGGGGGGGTCAAACTCAATATTGTAAAGGGCCAACTTTTCTTTCAAAGTATATCAGCGGGCTGGGAATCATATAAACACTAAATTTATATGTAAAAAAACTTTTATTTCAATTTAAAGTATTTATCAAAATTAAAATGGCATTAAGTCATAAGGGTACGTCAATACGTCAAACTATCAAAGCAGGCAAACTGCGTTATAGTATTATTACAGGCTTACTTTATTTAAAGAAATACGTATTTGTGACAGAGATAAGTGCGCGTTTAATAGGTATCTGTAATCTGCACCTATGTGTTTGTTCCAAAGTATAGAAAAACTATTCATGAAATTCGATTATTACTAATTGAGGTTACGAGCTGTATCTAAATGTCACGGTGGCGACTATGGCCTGCGGATCGTATCTTTGACACTCCTGCTCTATAATTTTCTAATTGTTTTGGGGATTTTTTTGTCTATCTTGCTTTATTGCCAAGTTGATTATTCTAACATTTTACATTTTCCGTTAGGGGCGCTGCAATTACTTTCATTTGATTGGACATGGTCACTTTACAATAGATAGACCTAACGTGTAATTTCATGGGCCTGTCTGTAGATGCCGACTGATATTTATTGGGGGTGCTTAAAGATTTTTCTGGAAATCCTGTACGCATATCGAACAGGGAGAGTTGATGTGGGGTCAGGTTGATATAGTTGAAGTTGTGCAATATTTGTCTTGATTGTTGATGTCTTCTGAACGATTTGGACGAACTTTCGAACATTCTTGCAGATTGAGGGGTTCTTCTTCTTCGATCCAAACCGTCCGTCCTAGTCGAAGACGTAAGGTATCTGTTTGAACAGCCAGGAAGTATCAGCAAATTGAGACAGGCACCCAATGTGGGCGGCATCCACAGGAACCGTACTCTCCTTCTACTACCACCAAACTCTCGGAAGGATTTACGGATTCGCATGTTTAACCTGTCCGTACTCCGAGTGAACACGGATATAGTTTGGGCACAACCAGGAATCGAACTCGGGTCATCCGACTGATATTGAGGGCTTATTTGGGGGCTAAATGGTTAGAAAATTTCGTTGTGGTCTATTGTATTTGTTCACTTTTTTTCTACATGTTATGATGAAAATGTGACGCTATTATTTAGGGTAAGTTGTTACGTTTATAACGGGAAAAGTTGATACTATTTATTAACTTACCACAATCATACCCAATTGATTATTTTCATTTGGGCTCAAGGCAATAATTCATAATTGAGCTTATTTTCCCATCAAGTCGTTATTTCCGAATCTGTAGCTGCCATGCGTATATTATACATGACATGACAAAAACCCGATTTGCAGGTGACTGAATATCAATCCCCAAGATAGCTATAGGCTGATTTTATTTCTTTTTTTTTTATCTAACACTTCACTCAAAAAGTCTCCGGTCTGACACATATATGGGTAATACTGTTGACAGACCCATATGATTTCTGGATAGTACCAACTTTCAAACGACACGTGTCAAAATTTCATGATATTCTAACAATTAGTTTATAGGTTACAGTGGTTTTAGTGACCCCAGTTTTGTAATTTTCTAAACAATGGATGAAAAAGAATTTCGTGTGTTGATTAAACATTGCTTTTTGATGGGGAAAAATACTGTTGAAGCCAAACAGTGGCTTGATAAACGTTATGGAGACTCTGCACCAGGGAAATCAACTATTATTGACTGGTATGCTTAATTTAAACGCGGTCATACAAACACCGATGATGCTGAACGCTCTGGTCGCCCAAAATCGGCAGTTGTTCCGGAAAACATAAAAAAAGTCCATAAAATAGTTTTGAAAGATCGTAAAGAGAAGTTGCGTGAGATAGCTAATACCCTAAAGATATCAGAAGGTAGTGTGTTTACAATTTTACACGAAAATTTGAGCATGCGTAAGTTGCTTTCAAAGTGGGTGCCGCGTTTGCTCACACCGGACCAAAAACAACAACGCGTCGACGATTCAGAGCGCTGTTTGGAGCTGTTCAAGTGAGATAAGATAGATTTCTTGCGTCGGTATGTGACAATGGATGAAACATGGATCCATTACTACACACCTGAGTCAAAAAGATCGTCAGCTGAGTGGACAGCAGCCGGTGAAAGTCATCCAAAGCGACCCAAAAGTCAGTTGGCAAGGTTATGACATCCGTATTTTGGGACGCGCATGATATTTTGTTCATCGACTATCTTGATAAAGGTAAAACTATCAATAGTGAATATTACATGGCATTATTGCTTCGATTGAGTGTAGAAATCAAGAGAAAACGACCTCACATGCAAAAGAGAAAGTGCTGTTCCACCAGGACAATGCCCCGTGTCACAAGTCGATTAAAACGATGGTTAAATTACATGAATTACGCTTCGAATTGCTTCCTCACCCACCGTACGCTCCAGATCTGGTCCTCAGCGACTACTGGCTTTTTGCAAACATCAAAAAAGATGCTCCAGGGAAAGAAATTTGGCTCAAATGAAGACATGATTGCCGAAACTGAGGCCTATTTTGAGAGCAAGGACAAATCGTTCTACAAAAAAGGCATCGAAAAGTTAGAGGAGCGTTGGAATGAATGTATCACTCTTGAAGGAGAGTAGGTTGATGAATAAAGTCGAATTTCTAAAAAAAAAATTATTTTTCTTAGTTAGACCGGAGACTTATTGAGTCTGATATGTAGCATGCCCACGAAGCTGATAGAAACAAAACAAAAAAATTACAATTGGTGCGAAAGCACCCGAGAATAAAAGAACTTTAAAAGTGCACTTTTTACGAGGTACATATTTTTCTTTTAAACCTCTGAATGTCGTTATTCACAATTTTAGCTGCAATCATTTTTTTAATTGACTACGACTAAAAAGAAAGGGCTACGTGTGCTTTGGTTGAGGATTAGGTATCTAGACCTTAGGGTGCCTAGACCTGAAAGTACATCTCCGCTTCTACTGAAACTTGACTCAAACAATTTAGAGATTTTAGAACTTTTTTGAAAGGAGGTTTTTCTTTTGTAAATTTCTGTAGTATTTTAAATGGCAGTATTATTAAACTCATTTTATTAAAGTATTTAATTTAATTCTCCTAAAAGAAAGACAAGAACTTCTGTTTTCATTATACAAAATTATCTTCAAAGGAATACAAGGTCCTAGTCCTGTTGTACACAAATTTACAAAAGTATGAAATTGGATCAATATATGCCAAAATAAAATTACTGAAATAGTGTTAGAAGATATACCCGTATGAGTATTTCAGAAATAAAGCGGGAATTTTCATGAACGCCTGTAATTGCGGCTTTTCTGTAAGTTTCCTGAAATAATCAACAAAGTAGCTGACAAAAATGAGCAAAGGTTGCAGAATGTGTTACAGTGTACGAAGGACTAACGATTTGACATCAACTCATGCACGCATACACCCGCAGAACGATAACAGCCCTTTCTGTTATCTAGGGGCCCCACCGACGCATTTACGATGAAAATTTGACTTGCGTTTAAATCACGATCACTATACTTTTATTAAGCTACATCGATTAAAACAAAAAGTTTATTTAATTGACTGCAACGGCATTTCTATCAAGAAAAGTGGTACAACCCACAATCTGTATTTCCATGCTTTCTTCTAACTCAGAGCCAGGGAGGTAAAGATATCAAATGCAACACGAATTGAAAATACCAAAGCATGTATTTAAGGAGCACATCTTTAATTAATTTAAAACTCCCTTATTAAGACATCAAATCCAACAAGAATTGAAAATGCCAAAGCATGTATTTAGGGAGCACATCTTTTAAAGAATTTAAAATTCCCTTATTAAGACATCAAATCCAATAAGGATTGAAAATACCAATGCATGTATTTAAGGAGCACATCTTTTTAAGAATTTAAAATTCCCTTATCAAGACATGAAATCCAACAAGAATTGAAAATACCAAAGCATGTATTTAAGGAGAACATCTTTTTAAGAATTTAAAATTCCCTTATCAAGACATTAAATCCAACAAGAATTGAAAATACCAAAGCATGTATTTAAGGAGCACATACTTTTAAAGAATTTAAATTTTCCTAACAAACGAAATACGCTTATAAAAAACTGCGGCTTAAAAACACAATCTGCAGTGAAAGTTATTGCATTAGATATGAAAATGCATTAGACTGTCTCCCATTGATTATTACTAAGACGGCACGCTCCCAAACCCCGAAATGAGTGTCGCCAAACATATCGACTTTTCTCTCCATCTTTCCTTTCTTCACTCCCGAAGGAAAGTGTGTGTGTGTCTGGGGGAGGGGGGAGGGTAGACAAAGAGGTCCCAAAAGACCAAGCGCGAATCGTTTGCCGAGTGTCAAAGATGTAGTCATGGCCACCGATCTGACAATTTGGCAGTGATTTGCGGAGTAGAGCAAGAATGACTTCCGGATGAATACGACTTTGTACAACTGTAAATGACTATCAGGATTTGCAACAAAATTATAAAAATGTATGAAATATATTTTTGAATAACTTGCTAATAATTATGTACGATTACGCACATTTTATTAGTTGAAATAAAACCTTTCGTTCCCGGATTATGAGAAAAATAGAAGGACTTGGTTTGTTTTAATTACATGAAATGCTATTCCTTATTGCTTAAAATGAAAAGCATAATTTTTATTTTTTGACGTATTTATATCATATATATATATATATATATATATATATATATAATAGTAGTTTGAAAATCCAATGAACGAAAAGTAAGATGCTGCAACACCATAAACCTAACTTTCTAAAACACCCACAGAATAAAATATAAAACAGCAAATCATCAATGAAATGGAAAAAAATACAAAACACGAGTTATCAATTTACAGAAAATCAACAAAATTCAAAGGTATGGAAACGAATAAAGAAAAACTTAAAAAATCAAGCTAAATCGCTATACACGTGGAAAACGGGCTAAGCCTAAAAAAATGGAAATGTTCACTTCGTATAATTCGTTCTCAAGTTCAAGTATTTTGACGAAGCAGACTTAAAATATGTATGTTTCTGAAGAAATATATAGATTATATCTATAAACAATTTCTACTTGGACGACATACATAAAGAAGGAATAAAAAAGAAAAAATGAATACCTGGAAAATGCACAGCATATGTACAAACGAGTCGAAACCGGGAACTCTGATGGAAGAGACCAGTGTTGCCATTCGCAAATAAAAAATAAAAAACGATCTACTGTTGCCATTCAATATTTACATTATTTTGCATTTACATTCCATTTACTTAATAACTTTAAATTCTTTATTTAATCATATTTGCATAGTATCCTTCATATTTTAGTAAGCTACAGTATCTATGACAAATTTATATATATATATATATATATAAATATATATATATATATACACTAATGTGCTGGTTATGTGAAAATTTCAGGAAATATACGTCATATGATGGGCATACCTTCTATTGAATATATACACTCATGTCCAAAAGTTAAGCATAGTTGCAGTTTATGTGAAAATTTCAGGAAATCTACATCGGAATGGAAGGAAACGCGGTATGATGGTGTAATAGGGTTATAGAGGAAGAAAATAATGCAAAACAAGGATAATAACGACTTTTATTATCCAAAGAAAAGGGTTGAAAGAAAAAAGGTCACAATACGAGTGTCAACCTCAGTGAAATAGAATGATTAATACAATGTGATGCTGCAGTTTAATACGGTCTGTGGGAACCTCGGGTTGCCACGCATGCTGCACAACGATTTCCCATACTTTCGATGATGGTTTGGATGAGTTGTGTGCTCAAAGATTTCCAAGCCTCACGGAGATCAGTTTTCAATTCCGGAACGGAGTTTGGTGGGTAGCGGAGGGCTGCAATGCGTCTTCCGAGCATCTCCCAAACATGCTCTATTGGATTCAGATCAAGACAGTTGGCAAGCTACTGCATGTGCTGGATTTCTTCAGTTTGAAGTAAGTCGTCGACCTAGGCCGCACGGTCAGAAGGCGTGTTATCATCCATGAATATGACATCAGGGCAAACAGCACCTCGAAACAATCGAACGGTAGGCTCAAGAACTTCGTCTCTGTATCTTTGACCGGTAATCGACCCCGTGTGAAAGATGTGGGGGTCTGTGCGGTTGTCCATCATGTTGCCTGCCCATACCCTGACTCCCCCAAACGGTAAACGATGTCTTTCCGTGATATTTCCCAGGTAAAAACGCATTCCACGTTCTCTCCAGATCGTGGTACGACGAGAATCAGTTTGGCAGACTAAACCTGGACTCGTCACTGAACATGACATTGCTCCACTGTTGTCCACTCCACTGCAGATGTTCCAAACTCCACTGAAAACGCGCGTATTTCTGTGCAGACGTCAGGGGGGTGCAAACTGCTGGTCGTCTGGCATAGAGATTGGAAATATTGGAAATATTCATTGGAAATATTTCCAATGTAACACCAATATTGGCGTAATATTGTAATGACAATATTTAGCCAATATTGGAGGCCAATGTAACCCAAATATTCACTCAATATTAGGATTACATTGGAAATTCCTGTGCATGTAAGTGTTGTTTATTGTATCCTTCCTGAATAGGACAGCTATTCGTCAATAGCCATAAATAAAATTCCTGCTGTAATGTACAAATAATTATAATGCACAAATGTAATGTACTGATGTACAAATAATGACAAGTAAATGGATTCCTGTGCATGTAAGTGTTGTTTATTGTATCCTTTCTGAATAGGAAAGCTATTCGTCAATAGCCATAAATAAAATTCCTGCTGTAATGTACAAATAATTGTAATGCACAAATGTAATATACTGATGTACAAATAATGACAAGCAAATGGATTCCTGTGCATGTAAGTGTTGTTTATTTTAGCATTCCTGAATAGAACAGAAATTCACCCATAGCCAGATTGTGTCTAATAAATGATTTCTCTAACACATTTTTATTTCTGTTTATAAAATGGCACTCAACTTTGTAATTGACTTTTTTCATCTATGTCGCTTTATTGCCGGGTTGATAATCCAAACTTTTTAAATTCCTCGCCAAGGGCGCTGCAATCGCTTTTATTCAATTGGGCATGCTCCTTTTACTATGTATAGATCTAAAATAAACTCTTATGGGCTTTTCCTTACAAAGTTATTTTGGTGCTTAAGGACTTTCCTACCAACTCTGTATACTATGCATTAAAGGGAAAATAAAGATTATCGATTTTACTTAACCTTAAGTACGTCATTTCAATGCTCTCTTTAATACTTTATCAACACTGTTCCGCCTATAAAAATCACAATGCTTAGTTTCCTTAGCTTACATCCTCTTCTCAAGATTATATAATTTAAGCTTTAAGTTGCTTTAGCTCTTTTCTCGTACTTTCCGAAAAACTGACAAAGCGGTGCTTGAAGATCTATAAGAATGTCGCTTTATCAAGTAAGTAAAATTAAAAGTTTCTATTCAAATTCGATTAATTCTTTTAAAAGTTAAATGAAGTGAGCTGAGAAAGGGTAGATACTATTCATCGCTTTACAGGCATCAGAGCAATATTTAAATAAATTTCCACTGAAGCAAATATAAATTTTTCGTCTTAATTTGCCTCTCGAATCACGACGAAGGCGAAAAAGAATAGATGATTTTGTTCATTTAAATATTGAAATCCGGTCTTTGCGTCTCCTCTGAACGATAAACAAAATGTCACGAAATTTTTTTTCAGCGATAGTAAAAATGTGAATAAAAACATAAAATGCCTTAAAAGGAATTAAAGATTGGATGCGTCCAACACATGGTTTTACCTACGGTATTTCGATTTTCTGCGAAAAGAAAAATCTATCCAAACTGTCCTTGTGTTCACGAGGAGTACGGACACGTTAAATATGTGGGTCTTCTTCTTCGATCCAGGCCGTCCGACCTAACCGAAGTGTTGAAGAACCAGACCACGCGATTGACCTGAGGGCTTACAGCAGCTGTTTGGGGGACGGGCTACAAGAAAGGTGTAAGATAACTGTTTGGACGCTGAGAAATGCCACCAAATTTAGATCGGAATGCAGTGGGGGAGGCATTCACAGGGACCGTATCCTCCCACCAATCTCTCGGAAGGACTTACGGACCCACATAGTTAAGGTGCTCATATTCCGCGTGAACACAACGACAGTTTGGCCAGAGACGGTAATCGAACTCGGGTCGTTCGACTGCAATCCCTGCGCGCTAACCACTGGAAGGTCGCGCCACTAAATATGTGGGTCTGAAAGGTATGGTAGTATGTGGTAGGTAAAAGGGGGTTTGGTCCCTGCTGATGTCGCTCCATTGGGTTTCGGTCTAAATTAGTTGGCACTACCCCGGCCGCCCAAACAGATATCTAACTTCTGGTGGGTCGAACGAGCTGGATCGTAAGATAGAAAGAAGTATCTCAAATAAAACATAACCTAAAGAAGCTATATTTTTATCCCCCCCCCCCTCCCTCTTCCAGGGTGGAAAAAAATTGATGTGGGCAGCACATGACTTTTTCGATATTTATGCAATTAATTTACTTCTTTTACAGTAAAAAAAGATATAAGATCTTCGGCACAATGTTTTTAACATTCAATTGTATATTTGGGGCTTTTCCGAATGACAGCACGTAAAACTATCTCGAAGTACCCATTTAACCTATATTTACTTATATGGCAAATATCAGTATTGATAGATCCACAAAAATGAATGTTATCTATATATGAAAATATTTTAATGATCAACTTGTCTGTAATTTAGTGTCATTTTTAACACTTTATAACATAGCTGAAAAGTGTTTATGACTTTTTTCATTCTGTCTGTCTGTCCTTTAGCACGCTAACTGCCGTAAAAATGACTTTATCAAAATGAAATTTTAGTATGTTGTTCAGCCGGTCTGTGGAACCCATGGGAATATAAATGAATAATATCATCCAATTAGTTTTGGATTGAACCCGGGTTGAAAAAATAAAATACATTAAACCCTATGGGTGCTAATTATCAAACATTTTTTAAGCAAATTTAAAACTCACAAATTGCTTCGAATGTTTTAGGAAATATTCAATTTATGCCATAAAATATATCTTTATATATTACACTCTTTAAGAGATCACGTGACAAACATCAAAATAAGTATGGCATCCATCTTGTGTCAAAATAGTGATTTTTAAAATTATTTTTAATTTATATTTAGTGTAGTATCCGTCCTAAAACGGCTTTATTTTTATTTAATTTCTGTGCATCTATATTCTGAAACAACGCAAATAGAATATATTTGAGTTTAAATGATCAATGCCATCCATCGTGTGTCAAAATTTCGAATTTTAAAGTTCTATTTAATTTATATTTAGTGTTATCCGTACTAAAACCGCTTTACTTTTGTTTAATTTTTATGCATCTGTATTCTGAAACAACACAATTACAAAATATTTGAGTCTAAATGATCATCAAACTATTTCTACAACATAGCCTAATTTGTACTTATGGAAAATGTAAACAGATTAGGCTGTAAGATGAGTTGTATAAGAATTGCTGAATTTTTTTAACGCAAAATTATTTTGTTCTGGAGTCTGCAATATAAATGATATGAATGAAACATTCATTAATTTTACACAGAGACGCAGACGATTTAATGGCAGACTTTCACAATGTAGTTTTATGCATAGAGTTAAATTACTTTTACCTCCATGGTTGTAAGTAGAATAAATTATTGTAGTACTGTGATGAATGAAATAAAAATGTATGAATGAAATGTTTGCTGCTTTTGCACAGAGAGCCAGGCGATTTTTATTTCAATAACGTCATTTGAATCACGTTCGTTTTTTTCGATGAAGTTTTTAATTTTCAAATATAATTAATTATTGCAGTATTGCGATGATTTAAAAAAAATTTCGATCAGAAATTGAAATTTTGAAAGTTTTAGAAAATATTCAAATTATCCCATAAAACATATGAAAAAAAAATCAGCAAAATATATTTGGTAGTTTTTAAATAAATATTAAAATAATAATTAGACCCATATTATATGAATAGATCACTTGATCCACTTCAAAATAAAATATGGCATCTATCCTGTGTCAAAATCGGGATTTTTAAAGTTCTTTTTAATTTATATTTAGTGTTTTATCCTTCCTAAAACCGCTTTATTTTTGCTTAATTTCTGTGCATCTATATTCTGAAACAACGCAATTAGAATATATTTGAGTTTAAATGATCATCAAATTTTGATTATTTCTAAAACGAAGCCTAATTTTCACTTATGGCGAATGTAAACACATAAAGATGTAGGATGAGTTGTATAAGAATTGCTGAATTTCTTTAACATAAAATTATTTAGCTATTTGAGTGTGAAATATAGCTGATATGAATGAAAACTGATTTTACATACAGGCCAGACGATTTTATAGCAGACTTTTTCGATGAAGTTTTAAGCATAGAGTTAAATTAGGTTTATCTCCATGGTTTCAAGTTTTTAAATAATATAAATTATTGCAGTATTGTAATGAATGAAAGGAATGGAATAAAAGTGTATGAATGAAATATTTACAGGTTTTACAAAGAGAGCCAGGCGATTTATATTTCAATGACGTCATTTGAATAAAGTTCATTTTTTTGATGAAGTTTTAAGTTTTCAAAAGTAATAAATGATTGTATTATTGTGGTAATTTAAAAAATATTACCGCTGAATGTATCGCATTTCAGAGATGTTTAAATCAGACGACTTATATTTCAATGGCATCACTTGAATAAAGTTCATTTTTTTCGATGAAGTTTTAAGTTTTCAAATATAATAAATCAATGTAGCATTGTGATAATTTTAAAAATATTACCGCTGACTATGTCGCATTTTAGAGATGTCTAAATAAAATTGCATTTCAGTTGGAAAGTGTTTCATAATCAATACTTTATGCATGATTGATCTTTATTTTTATCTAATATTTTTAATAAATTTATTAGAAAGACCTGCAATATATTAACAAGAAAGATCAATCATGCATAAATCATTGATTATGAAACACTTTCCAACTTCAATGCAATTTTATTTAAAAATCTCTAAAATACGATACATTCCTCATTAATATTTTAAAAATTATCACAATACCACATAAATTTATTATATTTGAAAATTTAAAACTTCATAAAAAAATGAACTTCATTCAAATGACGGTATTGAAATATAAATTGCCTGGTTTAAACATCTCTAAAATGCGATACATTCCTCGGTAATATTTTTAAAATTATCATAATACTTCAATAATTGATTATATTCGAAAACTTCATCGAAAACAACTAAAATTTATTCAAATGACGTCATCGAAATATAACACGCCTGGCTCTCTATAAAAACAGCATTTCATTCATAACTTTTCCTATTCATTTCATTTATCACAATACTATAATAATTTATTTTATTTAAAAATTAAGACCATGGAGCTACAAGTAATTAAACTCTATGCTTAAATCTTCTTCGAAAAAATCGGCCTTCTCTCTGTAAAATCAATGAATATTTCATTCATATCAGCTATATTTCAGACTCCATGAGCTAAATAATTTTGGGTTAAAGAAATGCAGCAATTCTTATACAACTCATTCTACATTGCCGTTTACATTTTCCATAAGTGAAAATTAGGCTTCGTTGTAGAAATAACCGAATTTGGATGATCATTTAAATTCAAATATATAGTAATTGCGTTGTTTCAGTATGTAGACGCACAAAATTTAAGCAAAAATAAAGCGTTTTTCAGACGGATACAACATTAAATATGAATAAAAAAGAACTTTAAAAATCACGATTTTGACCCAAGATGGATGCCATATTTTATTTTGAAGTTGGTCACGTGACCTCTTCGTATAATGGTCATGTGATCGCTTCATATAAAAGGTGTAATTGTTATTTTAATTTTTATTTAAAAAACCACTGAATATATTTTGCTGAATTTTTTTTTATATATTTTATGGGATAATTTTAATATTTTCTAAAACTTTCGAAGCAATTTGTGAATTTTAAATCCGCTTAAAAAATGTTTGAAAAATTAGATCCCATAGTGTTCAATGTATTTCATGTTTTCAACCCGGGTTCAATCCAAAACTAATTGGCTGATATTATTCATTTATATTCCCATAGATCCCACAGACCGCCTGAACAACATACTAAAATTTCACTTTGATAAAGACATTTTTACGGCAGTTATCGTGCTAATGGACAGACAGACAGACAGAATTAACAAAGTCATAAACACTTTTCAACTTTGTTGTAAAGTGTTAAAAAACAGTTCGTAATTGCATTCTAAAGTGTGTGTCATTCGTTTTCTAATGAAACCTTGCATAAGAAATGATTATTTAGGTAACATTATTAAAGATTCTGATTTTTTAATGATTTTTTTTTAAATTTCATTTGAAAATTTTGGGTTTTACCGAACAATCGATCCAGTTAATTTATGCTGCAAGCAATTTTGAATTGACAATTATCAATACTGATAGTATTATCAATACTGATAGCATTATCAATACTGATAAGCATTATAGTCCATATATTAAAATTTCGAATATTTAATTTATCGATCTGGAGTTATTATCGTTAACTTACAGCGTTATTGCAGGCGATATTTTGCTAAATGTGTCGCTAAGTTCGCTAAATTTGTTACCAAGAGTTACAGACAGAGAGAATAGCATTTCTAAAATATTAAGGACTGTTGGTGAATTGTTAATACAAAACTATTATTCAAAGTATCTTCTCTCGTAAATGGAACGAACTAGATCGGCGAGAAAGGTGTTAACAAATTTATTCCATAATATTTCATATAAAAAGCGAATATATTTCACAATAGTTAATATTTTTTTAATTTTATATGATTTTTTTTTATAAATTCATTCGAAAAATGGACTATGTCTCGAGAATGGTTCATGCTAAATTTCTAAAGTTTATGTCATTCGTTTTCTAATGAAAAATTACGTAAGAAGTGAATTAGTTACGTAACATTATAAAATTTTCAGATTTTTTAATGATTTTTTCAAAATTTCATTCGATAATTTGGTGATCTTCGGAGCATTCGATTACATTTAATATCAGTAGGTTTCCAGCAGTTACCGACTGTAATTATTGTACAAAATTTCGTTCGAAAAGCTCCATGCTCTCGTTAGATGTCGTCGAAAACGTTCGATTCCAGTTCAGGAATGCTTTAAACGTAAGCTTCCGTCAAAAATTTGAATTCGTCCTCTATACATTATACTTCGTATATAGAGAAAGTAAAAATGCTATTTTCTCTGTCTTTGAGTACTTTAAATACTAGTTTAATATACTTTCGTTTACTTGCTCTACAATACTTGGTAATGTATATGGAAAATATTGGAATCGTGTTGAAAATCGCAACTCGAATTTTCGATGGACCTACAGGTTTCGAGTTCCTAGAATCCGGAAAACAATTTTTAACGTAACGTTTGTGTGTGTGTGTGTGTGTGTCTGTCTGTCTGTGCAATGTATATATTTATCCTAGCTCAAAAACTAATTGACAAATCTACCAAAATGTCGTTGATAAGTTTCTTGTGGGTGTCTCAGATTCTGATTTGATTTTGAAACGAAAAAAAAAAAAAAAGGAAACTTCCTTTTTTTTTGCAAAATGGCCAGTAAAATCGTCAAATTCTAAAATAGAAGATCGCATATGCTCAAATGTACCAATTAAATACGTGTTACATAAGCAAATTTTGACGGCTTCCAAGACGACTCTAACTAACTGTTTTCGATATATTTTAATTTTCAACATTTTTGCAATGCCGCCTTTGAAACTATGCCTAATGTAAATTCAATGTAATTTCAAATAATTATCCATGTTATTCTGTGCAATAAAGCTAACTTTAGTAAATTATAAAAGAAATAAAGAGAAATGGGGTGTGTAGGAAAAGTCATGTGCTGCCCACATCAGATTTTTTTGGTATACCATACCTTCCCAATACCTTCAAATGAACAGAAATACCATCGAAATAAGAAGAGATTTGTTATACAACTTTCCGGACCAGACTTCTCCATTTTAGCCCAATCCTGTTGATGGAAAGTAATGAATGTGATGTGCACGCACTAGCGGGGTGAAAGGGGCAAAGAGACGAGTGAAGGGTAAAATGGATTTTGACAGCAATAGTGTTTCGGAGCATGCCCTTTGCGATCATGTTTCCATCGTAGGTTCCAGATTTATTGTAATCACGTTCTAGCACAGAATATGATTGAGGCAATTTCCGAATCCTATATGTGTAGGGTGGAGAATATTTAACGGTTGACATCTGATAACCATCGCATGATACTTAAAAAACATTTTAATATATTTGTCCGGGAAATAATATTAGATAAATGTTAGAGCAATTTTTCAGATTTCGTTTAAAATTTTCGACGTTGCCTTCGCAAAATTCGATTTGTTGGGACTGTCATGATTCTCCTCCATTTCAGCATCTACTCCTGTTGATGGAAAGTAATGAATGTGATGTGCACGCACTAGCGGGGTGAAAGGGGTAAAGAGACGAGTGAAGGGTAAAATGGATTTTGACAGCAATAGTGTTTCGGAGCATGCCCTTTGCGATCATGTTTCCATCGTAGGTTCCAGATTTATTGTAATCACGTTCTAGCACAGAATATGATTGAGGCAATTTCCGAATCCTACATGTGTAGGGTGGAGAATATTTAACGGATGACATCTGATAACCGTCGCATGATACTTAAAAAACATTTTAATATATTTGTCCGGGAAAGGTTATTTGATAAAAATTAGAGCAATTTTTCAGATTTCGTTTAAAATTTTTGACGCTGCCTTCGCAAAATTCGATTTGTTTGGACTGTCATGATTCTCCTCCATTTCAGCATCTACTCCTGTTGATGGAAAGTAATGAATGTGATGTGCACGCACTAGCGGGGTGAAAGGGGCAAAGAGACGAGTGAAGGGTAAAATGGATTTTGACAGCAATAGTGTTTCGGAGCATGCCCTTTGAGATCATGTTTCCAAAATAAGTTCCAGATTTAATGTAATCACGTTCTAGCACAGAATATGATTGAGACAATTTCCGAATCCTACATGTGTAGGGTGGAGAATATTTAACGGTTGACATCTGATAACCGTCGCATGATACTTAAAAACATAAATAAACATTTTAATAAAAAAACATTTTAACATATTTGTCCGGAAAATAATATCAGATAAAAATTAGATCAATTTTTCAGATTTTGCTTCACATTTTTAACGTTGCCTTCTTGAAATTCGATTTGTTGGGACTATTATGTTTGAAACAAAATATAGCAAAATAATTCTACCGTATTTTCACTTTTCTTACATACGTAGTATAACATATAGGGGATGTATTGTAGCGGGGTCGAAAATTCGAAATTGAGTTTGTATGTGGTGATGTTTGTATGTATGTGTGCGTGCGCGCGTGTGTGTGTGTGCGTGAGTGTGTGTCCCCACGAGTCTGTGGACGCAATGCCACACGAATAAATGGGACGTTTTGAAAACACTTTAGTTCGATTATTATAATTATAGTTAATACAAGAACCCTATTGAATCGAATGTTTACAGGATTCCCCAATTTTCAAGTGAAGTTTTGAAAAAATATTAAAAATTCAACCCCTTTAATAATAATAAAAAAAATAATTATATCATACTTAATTTTTCTTTAAAAAACGAAAGATAGGTAATTTAGAATGCTAGCATGAATCGTTCTGAAGATATTGAAAGATTTTCGAATGCAATAAAAATATTAAAATCTCAAAAATTTCAATACTGTTTAATAAATGACTTTCTATACGTTATTTTTCATTAGACAAAGTGATTACGACCTGCATGTGAGATCTCAGAAATTTTCTCTTCTACAGAGGGCCCAAATTATCTCGAAAGAACCAAGCGATTTCCAGACATTTTGATGTATTTAATTTATCAATAAGAAAAAAAGTTTAAAACAAGAAAGTATTCAACTGATCACCATCTCTACCCGTGGACCATGGTTTCGCAGTCATTGCCGCTCTTCAGCATGGTGCAGACGATAAGATAATTAGTCAGCACTAAACTCCTCCAAACAATGGTTTTGAAATTTTTCTGGTAAAAAGATTGGAAGTTTGACTTCAGTAACGATAGAGGGTGTTTTTGCCCCTGCCATCGTTAATAAACTCTATGTGATCGGGAATACAGTAAAGCGACTTCTGCCATTTAACAGTACGTTGCATAAAAACAAGAAAGGACTCAACGAATCATCATTTCTACCTATGGGCTATGATTTAGCAGTCATTTGATCAATAATTAGATTAAACAAAACTTGTAATATAAATATAAAATTTCAATGGAATGAATATTTTGCTTTGCTTCATACTTCGGCTAAAAATATTTTGTTTCTCTTGTTTTTCGTACAATTGCAAAATTGCAATTAAAGCGATCAAATCAATAAGCAATAAAATTCTAACTAGAGTCATATAAGTTAGATTAGCCTATACGATAATTTGCCACCTCATGAAAGTACATGTACTCTTAAATGAATACGGCTCGTTGTCCTTGGTCAGTTATTGCCAACCTATTTTGTTTGGAGGAAATCTTGAAATATTTCGTTTATATAATCCCAAATAATCTGACACACATTAGCTTTGACAGGGGTACATCACAAAATAGACGTGTAAAGCAGTATATAATTCATAAATAATAACAAACTCCTACTTTTGAACGAAATATCTTAAGAGTATTTATTGCCTGTTTCTATTCATTAATTACTATTAATAAAAAAATAACACACATTTTTGTCTTACATGTTACAAGCAAACGTGTATATATTTTGTGTCACCATAATTGTTTTTCATAAACATAATTATTTACATTTTAGTTATTATATTACACATTCACATTTACAATGGATTTACACTCGTCAAAAGTGAAATCGCAACACCATGAAGGAATGCACGTAACCATATACAAATCACAGTACCGGTAGAAGAGAGACTCATATGCAAATGATTAAAATAGCAAACAAAGATATGCAAAAAAAACCTGTTTATTCAGCAAAGAATGTAGCCTCCACGGGCAGCTATACCGGTCGCTAAACAGCGCGGCATACTATCGATGAGGCTATTAATGGCTGCCTGAGGCATTCCTTGCTAAGCAGCGTCCACTGCGCCACGCAGTTTGTCTACGGTATGTACCGGTGGTCCCCGGTGCATCTGACGTCCGATAAGGGCCTACACGTGTTCAATGGGAGAAAGATCCTGCGAGGCTGTCGGCCAGGAAAGGATGTGAATTTCGTCCAGGCTGTTGAGAGTTCGCCGTGCGGTGTGGCATTGTCCTGATGGAAAACCGTGTCGGGGACGGCCTGCACCAGTGGCCGAACCACAAGTATCACAATTTGTGTGACATGCCGGTCCGCTGTCAGATTACCTGCAATGTGACCCGAGCTGTCCGCTGATCGAACGTGATACCGCTCCAAACCATGATGCCCGGTGTGGGGTCGGTGTGACGCTCGGTGATATGGGGTGACAAGTGGCGTTACCCGGGAAGCCTCCACACTCGGTCCTCCACAGGCAAAAGTGAGATTCATCCGTAAACAATACGTCCGATGTCATTCATTGGTCCAGTTACGATGACGACGGCATCACGCCAGACGTGCATCCCTGTGTCGAGCGATTAATGGCACCCCAGTGGCTGGCCGTCGTGCGCGCAGCTGAACTTCATGCAATCTGTTGCGAATGGTTTGGTTGCACGCAGGTGCAATCGTTGATGATGGCAGGCTGTTTCGGATGTCACTTGCCGTTGAGAACGGGTCTCGATGAGCCGTTCGCTCTGTGCGCTCTGGCGTCAGCCTGTTCTATTCACTCTTTCTCCGGAGTGTTTTCTGATGTTCCTGCGTCCATCATGTCACACATCGCTAGATGATACTCTCGTCGTGCCAAACACACGTATCAATTGCACGCGTCGACAAACCCACGTCACGCAGCTCCAGGATATAGTCTCGTTCCCTAGCCGTTAACTGCTGATATACAGTTCGCTGATGTCTTCGAGGCATCGCCTCTTCACTTTTTGAAAATTCGGCTGCTGCAAATCGTCGCTGATAGCATTTATGGGACGAGCAGTCTGTTGGTCTTTATCACCCGAAACTGGGTGTCACGTGACCCGATACGTACGAAAACTTAATCATTTGCATATAACTCTCTCTGCTATCGGTACTGCAATTTGCATATGGCTACGTTCATTCCGTCATGGCGTTACAATTTCACATTTGACGAGTGTATTATACAGTTTATTTATTACATAGTTTTATGATACATTCACATTTTCATGTGATGTGATCTGATTAAAAAAAATACATGTTAACTGGTTTGGAAATTTTATATTAATCATATCTATACTCAATTATAACTTATTTGGCTTAAATATCTAATTAGGTTATAATTGCGCGGCTTTCTAAATTTTAATCTGCCATCTCTGTGATTGGCGCATGTGCTGGTAATGTTCATTACTGATAGCTGAATTCCTTGCATGTACTACAAAATATTCTGCTTCAACAAAATTTCTCTTTCCAAATAAAACTGTCGTTGCTTAAGTTTTAACCATCACGTAATGATTCATTGTTTTGTTAATAGATCACGTTGAAATATGTTAATAGATTACGATTTTTTATTCAATTAAAAAAAAATGTAAATTTTTTGCAATTCATACACTTTTTACAATTCTCGCGGAACCCGTAGTATAGGTTTGCGGAGACTCAGGGTTCCGCGGAACCCATGACATAGGTTTGCGGAACCCCTAGCATATGTTCGCGGAGCCCTCCAGGGTTCCGCGAAATCATTGTCCGATGTACAAGAAATTATGTAAGGAATATTCTCATGGGTATCCCATTTTTTATTCACAAAATACAAAACCATGAAAGTCACAGTTGAAACTTTTTGACACTATCTAATAATAAAGGGCGCGGTATCCCAGTGGTTAGTGCGCTGGAAGTGTACTTGGTAGGCCCGGGTGCGATTCCCGCCACTGCAAAACTGCCGCCGTGTTCACGCGGAGTACGATCACGTTAAACATGTGGGTCCGTAAGTCCTTCCGAGGGATTGGTGGTAGGGAAAAGAGGATACGGTCCCTGTGGATGCCTCCCCCACTGGGTTCCGGTCTAAATTCGATGGCGCTTCCCGGCAGTCCAAACAGTTACCTTACACCTATCTAGTAGGTCGGACGGTCTGGGTCTCAACCTCAACAACAACAACTATCTAATAACACGAAATCAACAATTGCTTGAGAAAATTATCTTTTCTTTTTCTGGTATCAATACTGCCGAGAATTTAGAGATGATCACTAAATTATATATTCAGTATACCAAAATTGCAAATTCAGTGTACCAACTATACGTGTGTAAAATGATAGTCAAATATTTTTGTAAGTTAAAAATAAATCTAAGAAAAAACTTCATGAAAGAACAGCAAAAACTTAAAAAGAATATTCACATAATAATTCCAATTTGAATAATTTTTCATTTTATTCTTCTTCACTCCCTGACTTCACGTCAATTGTACCACAAGATAAGTTGCTGATTATTCTTTAAACAGCATGTTTTTAGCAGATTTAAAACCTTGCCTTAAAATTTACCCCTTTGTGCATTATATTATATTAATATTGCAAAGCATTGTCATGAATTAAATCTGTTCCACAAAACCGGTGCCACGCCTGAGTAGGCGCGGTTCATATAGCGGAGGTCCTTTTGTTCGAGCATTAATGCAGAGTCCTGTGAGTCAGGACACTAATCAAATTAAAAGCACCCCGTTCAAGTTTTATCCCCGAATTGAGATCGCTCTATTCGTATTACTTTTAATAGATAGTGTTTAAAACGCTTGGTGACTTGCTGTCCCATTTTGATGTGTTACATCGGCCATAAATGAATTTTTATGACTGTTCCCCAGTCTGGATTAGCTTGTCATCGGATTTGACCCTTTGAGTTTATGTGTACAGCATTTTTGACATTAACCATAATACTAGTTCTAGTCAAATTTCAAATCTAATAAGATTTAATATTTCGAAGAAAATTAATTGTTTTGAAATATTGAGTTACTAAGTTTTCGAACCACTAACGATAACTGATAAAACTTTAGTACATTATTATTATTTTATACAGTATTTTATTATTTTATACAGTATTATTTAGAGCTGAATCTTCTTAAATTGAATATCGTGTGTGATTAAAATTTATTTTCTACTTTTTCGTGCACCATTATTGTGTAGGGTAAGACATTGAAAATATGAAAATATTGTTCTCTTTTCCTCATAATTTGGTTTTTTTACTTTTCAATCTTATTTTATTTTTGATGAAATTTATATTCAATCCTATGTAGTTACTATACAAGGATCGACGCTTTACAACCAGGAGAACATTTCATCTAAAAACTCTAAATTGTAATTTGCTGAAAGATAAAAATTTTCGCGAGAGGAAACTGTGTGCCGAGTTTCAGCTCTTTGCATTGTCTGAGAGCAGAGAACGAGCCCGTCAAAGATGTTGAGCAAGGGATAAAGAGAGTTAATGTGAAGTTAGAAGGAAGTGTAGAGAAAATAAAAAGTTTCGGAATGAGTTAACATCATCCAAATAAGAAAAACTAGTGGAAATATCAGTAATGATGTAGAAACAAATGTAATTTTTTTTTTCAAATATGGCATAGTAAGAATATTGAAGTAACAAAGAAGTAGTAAGAATATTGAAGTATAAAGAAGTAACAAAATTAAACTTCAACATAAAAAGAATGGAACAGATTGAACAATCAGCAAAGGTGATAACTGAAATTAAATGTTTACACATTAGACAACAAGCCGACGCGGTGGTCGAGCGGTCAAGTCAAGCGTTTCCTAGCGATCGTTCGGCTGCCACGTTGTGGGTTCGAGTCCCACCTTCAGGCATGGATGCTGTTTCGTTGAGCACGATATGCTCCGACCCCCACTGGTGTGCTGGGGCAACGTCATGTAACGGCTAACAGGTTCACGGTTCTGTCCGGTGTATAGGCGAATGATGAAAATCAATGCCTGGCCATTGGAGGGAAAAAAAATTAGACAACAAAATAAAATTAATTGAATAGATAGATTGAAAAAATATTAAAATTAATTTAATCGAAAAGATAAAATTAATTTAAAGTGGTAGGGTAAAAAATGTAAGTATAACATGTGAATCTGATATAATAAAAGAAGATGTTTGTCTCCTCCAATGAGGGGTATGAATACACCCCCCTCAGATATATTCCAGCTACAAGGGATACTTCAATGAAATTGAATCGGTAAAGAATTGTTGTTGTTGAAACCCAGACCGTCCGACCTACCAGAAAGGTGTAAGGTAACCGTTTGGACGGTCGGGAAGTGCCACCCAATTTAGACCGGAACCCAGTGGGGGAGGCATCCACAGGGACCGTACCCTCCTTCCCCTACCACCAACCTCTCGGAAGGACTTTCGGACCCACATGTTTAACGTGATCGTACTCCGCATGAACACGGCGGCAGTTTCGGTAAAGAATTGTAGAATAACTGTACTAAATTATACAAAAACTAATTTACAAAGTAGTTTTATATCAATATATTTAGGATTATAGTTTTAAACAATTGCCAGATGAAGCTATTCATTTGCATCTTTGGGCGAAATGAAAATTTCTCCGGAACTAACGTTGATACATAGAGTGCAACAGCGAAAAATAAAACAAAACATTTTAAATAAAAGGGAAAGAAACTGTAAGGACACTAAAAGGGTAGAAAATATTTGCTTGTCCAATAGTAAAACCCCAAAATGTAAAAAGTTTCACGGAAAGTTGCCAGAAGTAAACTATTAATAAGCGTCATATGATGGGGCAAAGAATTAAAAATGACAGCGTATCTCAAAATGCCAAATGAGATAAAACGGTGAAACAAAAACAATGAATAATGATGTTGTTTTAAATTAGATTTACTTCTTGAGGGAGAAACTAGAGCGATCGTTAAAAAACAATTATATGTGCATCTGGTTTTTAAATATTTATAATCTATAGTTCGATCGATTTCAAAATGCTTAAGATATTTTCAGTTCAGCGAGTAATTTTATTATATGGTGCGCATTTCAGGCAATTACATTAGCCTACGATGATTTGGTGGCAAAGAAAAGAACAGATTATTTATATATAAGGCGATGTTCTGAATTAAAAAGTTATATTCATTTTTAAACACTATGTATATCTTTTCAATTTGGGCTTTTAAAAATTTCTAGAATTTGGCATATAAGGTTTCTAAGTTCTAAAATTAAAAATTAGTTCCAAAAAAGTTTTAAAATTTGGCATATAAGGTTTCCATAAAGCGTTTTCCTTCAAGTCTGGTGGAAATTTATTAAACGGCCACTCTAACAAATCACATATAATTTTTCATTCTCAAACAGAACTGTTAATTGAGTAGTTTTACTGGCCCCAAAGGAAAGAACTTGTGAAACACACCAAACTATTTTAGAGTTGAGGAATTATCTTTTCTGGCGGTGGCATTAAACTGTACAGGGATCCTAGAAGTTCTTAAGCACCCCAATTGTAAAGAAAGGTCCGTGAGTGTACACGTTAAGTGTATCTATAGTACAGTGGCCATGCTCGATCAGCCACGCCCTAGCTTCCCGAGCGGAGAATTTAAAAAAATTAGGATATTGAACTCGATAAAGCAAAGTGAGATATACGAAAAACCAATTAACCAATTACAAAGGTATAGACCATTGTTTAATTATTAGAAATCGACACCTGAAACGAACAAAGAGTGTATATGGAAGATACCAAATATCTGTTAGTAAGTCGTATCAGCATGGCCTTTAACGTTATTTAATTCCGCAGTTTAAGTGATTTTTATTATATTTAAAAGTTTATCAATATTTGAAATAATGTAATTTTTTTCCCTATTCAAACATCTTTAAAAGTTAATGCTTATATTTTTAAAAGTATCCAAAGACTTCAATATTTGCATACTTAATTGTGATGCGACTAATAAAATGAGGCTAAACTTTTTTCCTTTGAGTTGAACTGAATTTGATTATATCTGCCTACAAGATAGTTCGTCTAAAATTCATCTGATTTTTATGATATTACATAATTTATGTTTTACGAGCCGAATTCGTTGCTGAGAGTGATGGTACATAAATTAAGTAAGTTATGTGCCCCAAACCGCCACACTTAGTCCAATGATATCTCGCCAAATCTAAAACTAATTTTAATTAAATCTATCAAAATATTCCATCGTTAACATATTTCAATAGTTCATAGTAATTATTGGTATTAATAAAAGTTTTGAAGTTACTCCTTTATTACGTAAGAAAACCTGTCTCCCTCAGGAGGACGTTATAGGGAGGTTTCAGTGTATTTGGAAATGTATCTATATTAGATGGATGAAACAGTTAATGGTTAATTCATGTTAACAAAGGAAGTTATTAGGATGCTTATTAAAGTTCAAGTTCTGGAATAATAATTTCTGGGATAATTTAAAGATGGGAAAATGAAAGGTTTTAACTAGCTTCTATTGCAAAAATCACAAAAAAGTATGCATTAGAAATAACTTTAATGTACTTTGAACGCAAATATTAACGGATAATTTATTCCACAGAAAAGTTGATGGATATATTTTCTATAATAAACCTGACTCTATATCAGTATAATTACGAGTTAACAACTTATAATTTGATTTAGCAAATATGTATTTTCAGCATTTTTTCAGTTTACTATTACTGATTTATCCTTAAAACCCAAAGTTTTATAATATGAAAGAACATATTGTCATACCAAATGTATGAATAGCTAGTGGACTCTTGAAGTAAATAGTCATTAGATTAGATTAAACAGTCTTCGAGTACGTTAAGACACCTATGTAAAATCAGATATCACTCAAGATAACACCAAAAATCAGAAGTCGACTAATCATAACATGTACCAGCTATGAATACTAATGGTATGATGCAAAGAAATCAAGTCATGCATCAATCTCTTGGGAGTACAGTTCGGCCGTTTGCCAAGTTAAGCA
Source organism: Amaurobius ferox (assembly GCA_951213105.1). NCBI lineage: Eukaryota > Metazoa > Arthropoda > Arachnida > Araneae > Amaurobiidae > Amaurobius > Amaurobius ferox. Next base: position 77,810,449 of record OX578133.1, on the reverse strand, counting down.
TCAGAATGCATGTGTCCGAATTGATTAAAGAATTTGGCAACTTATTTAGGGAGACCTAAAATTCTTTTAAACGAATGTATATAATTTTGTTAAGAGTGGGGCATTTTAATGAATCGCGAGTTTCAATAAGTTACTAAATAAATACATATTTGCACATTGTAGATGCTTAATATGCACATTGTTTTCCTTTCGGATTTACCATGTCTTGATTATAATTTTTGGACAAATTAAAGAAACTCAAAGTCATCTTTTTTTACCTTTTCATTATTTCTTTCGAATTAATAATTTTTTGCACTAGTTACTTTCCTTATATGTAGTATAATGCGTAGGGAAAGTACTGTGACGGAGTCAAAAATTTGAATTCGAGTTTTCGACTCAAGAGCACGTTTCAACCATTTTTGAACTCGAATCGGTCACTTTTGAGGCGATGTCTCTCTCTTTGTGTGTGTGTGTTTGTGTGTGTGTCTGTATCCATGAGTCTATGCAGACTATATCTCACGATCGAATGGAGAATTTAGAATTAAATTTGGTACAAAAATTACAATCTATGAATACTAGAAGTCTATTGATTTTAAAAGCAATCGAATGTTCGGAAGACCGCCAATTTTTTTTCTGGAATTTTGAAAAAGTCATAAAAAAATCAGAACCTTTAAAAATGTTACGTAAATAATCATATCTTATGTAATTTTAATTATAAATTGATTGACATAAATTTTAGAACGCTAGCATGAACCGTTCTCAAGATATTTCACTTTTTCAAATAAATGCATCAAAAGAATCACATAAAAAAAAAAGTATTAACTATTGTGAAATATGCTCCGTTTTCATATCCAGTATTATGTAATATATTTGTTAACATCATTCTCGTCGATCTAGTTCCATTCCATTCACGTTCTCATTCCATTCACGAAAGGTAGATAGTTGGCGATATTTCGACCCAGATTGGCGAAAACATCATTAAAATTGCAAAAGTGACGCTAAGTTAACGGAAATAATGTCAAATTGATGAAGTAATTATTAAAATACACTCACGGACAATGAAAGTTGCGCACCAAGAAGGTATGGACCTGAAATTTTCTTGATGGCAGGATACAGATGAATAATATACATGATCACAAAAACAGCGCAGCAGAACACGTACAGAGGGAGCTGTGGTACACAGTCCGGTCATCCTCAATAGCGCGTCGCACCGCCTCGTGCTGCGATACAAGCAGCAATATGGTCCGGCATGGTGTAGAACAAACGCCTGATGTTGTCCTGCGGCAGATGAGTCTCCACCTGCTGGACGTTACATTCCAAATCCCGAAGATTGCGGCAACGAGGCAGCTGGCATTTCAACTGGTCCCACACATGCTCGATAAGGGACAGGTCTGGGGAGCGGGCAGGCCATGGAAGTGTCTGGACATGACTCAGGCAGTCCTGGACGACTCCAGCCGTGTGCGGTCGGGCATTATCCTGCTGGAATTGCGCACCTGGAATCCCAGCAACGAATGGGAGCACATTAGGCTGTAGAATTTTATCCATGTACCGTTGGCCAGTCAATGTTCTAGGTACCACTACTACAGTGGATCGGCTGTCGTAAGGTATGGCTCCCCAGCCCATGATGCCTGCAGTTAGGCTGGTGTAGCACTTGATAACGAGGTTGGGATTGTGGCGTTGTGAAGAGGACCTCCACACCCGGACACGCTGATCATCGGTCTCAAAAACGAAGCGGTACTCATCGCTATCGGACACCACACATCACCAATCTGTGGCGTTCCACGTTGTTCTGGCCCAGCACCACTGCAATCAGAGACGCCGATGTTCCCGTGTTAACGGCAGCACACTTAAGGGACGCTGGGATCTCAGATTCGCTTCTTTCAGGTGTCTAGAGATGGCTCGTGGGCACACGGGAGCCGCTACGTGTGCCTGTATCGCGGATCGGGTGGCCGTAGGCTCTATACGTGCTTGCCGCACGATCATTCGATCCTCTCTACTCGTGGTATGCCTGGTCCGTCCAGAGCCGGTCCTCCGTGTCTGGGTGGCGTCCCGCGACCAGTGCTCCCAACATCGTCTGACGGTATAGTCCGAACGATCTACGTGACGGGCTATCCGGCGAGCTGACCACTCTGCGGTTTTCAGCCAGATGATCAGGCCTCTCTCGAAGTCCGTCAGTTGCGTATATAGACGTTTCTGGCGTCTACCCACCATTATTTTCACTCCGTACTCGTGCTTGCGTCGGCCGAAGCTTCTCGCATTGATGGGGTGTCGACTATACGCTGGTTTATAAGGCCGCTGGCTCATGCTTGCAGCGCCACTCACGGGTGTACGGTCAAGCGCAATCACACCAGACTGAGATCATTTGCATACCAGCCCGCTCTCTAGCTATTTACATCATTTCTCGGTTGCTCCATGCTTTCTTATTGGAACGCAACTTTCATTGTCCGTGAGTGTATTTTAATATATGGACTATATTGCTTATTACAGATGCTATCAATATTGACAATTGTTAATTTAGAGTTGAGTGAGATGTAAGTTAATTGGGTACTTCAAAATAGTTTTACATGCTGTCATCCGATAAACTCCCAATGTACAATTCAACATTAAAAACATTGTGCCGTAGATCTTATACATTATTCTTTCCCTGTGAAAGAAGTAAATTCATTGCATTATGTAGGGAAAGTCATGTGCTGCCCACATCAGCTTTTATTCTCAGTAACAACTTTTTCTGCATAACATACCACTAATGTAATATGTTGCTACAGAATAAATCGAGCATACAACCTCTTGATCTCGATAAACGTTCTTTACCATTGAGCTATTTCGGGCATACGCTCATAGCTCTTCTCATACGCTTATATCTAATCGCATATGTTGGGTTTACAGTTGCAGATTATCCAACGTTATTCACAAAGTATCGTAAAAACCTGCTTCGTATCTGTTTAAATTATTGGGGTTTGTCTCATCTAACTTTATTTCGATAGTGGTTTATCATGAAAACCTGCCAAGTGGAACACACGCCCCTAAAAGGCAGAGAATTTTTGATTTTTCTTACATAACAGACATAGGAAGGTGCTATTTATGAACCAAAGGCATTTTAAGGTGTAAAATAAGATAATAAGTAACACTGAATTTATTTTTAAACTTTTAAGCTGTTTTTCTCAGATATGTGATTTTAGCCCTTGCGCGCAACATATCTTAAAATATATTTAACCAATCACTTTCAAATTTTTTGGACTTACTTTTTCATCCATATACATAATTTTTACTTAAAAAATTCACCATAAATAATAAAAAAATAATTGTGAAGAGGTTTATTTCATGTTTTTTAACACTGAAAATGAAAATTTCATTTTGTTTAAATTTTAATATTAAATTTATTTCAAAATTTTAAAAAGTGTGTACAGATTAAAGATGTAATAGTTATAAATATATTATTATAAAATTTAAGTCCATAAGTATAATATTATTTGAAATATCTTGCGCGCGGCTGCTACATGCACCGTTATGTCTGCCAAAATTGTATAAATTTTAAAAAACAATATAAAATGTACATATAATTATATGACTTCAGTAAAATTTGTGTAGTAAGAAAGGTTTTCTATATGTTTAGAGAAAAAAAAATTGAACATTTGAGATACACCTGGTTGAAACTAAAAAACTGTAAAGATAACTCTATTTTCAATGAATTTCGACTGTTTAAAGGTCCTATGCCCCCTTAACTAGGTACACTATAACTTAAATATCCTATCCACAAGGTAACGTAGTGTTTGGATTCCGAATCATTATGCCTAGAAACACACAAAGATGAAATAACAGTATTTTCTTATGCAAATAAGAAATATTTAATAATCATATACGAGAGTGGTCCGATATTAAGGGTATACATGTAATCGTATGCACAACATGCGCGTACAAGTGTGACGTCAGTTTCATGTGTACATCATATGGACGAGGAGCAGCAGTCCCACATTCTTTGTTGTTCTACGATAAGTATAGCCTGCTGTTAGCGAGCGAAAGAAATGAATGGTGTGATTGAAAAGCTTTCCAAGTTAGAAGTACTCACAGTCATCATATTTTTGCAAATGAATGGTCAAAGGTGTTTATCAAAGCAATATTGATTGCAAATTAATGGATGTTCATGGTCAGTACGTTTGCGCGATGGCGCTAGATCTCACACATGAAATTTGATAAAAACATGGATCGCAAAGTCGGACGTGGGAAGTTCTCTTGCATCCACCATACAATCCCGATTAAACCCTATAATATTACAATAAATAAAACTGTTATTTGTAAGAAAGTAACTTACAAAACTTCCTTGAAGAAAGCGTCATCTAATTGACATATGCCTGTTTTCTTCAAGGAAGTTTTGCAAGTTATTTACTTATCGTATTATCACCTCTTTGGTCCGCCAAAGAACTTATTATCAGGGAAATAATTTAAGTGTGAAATGAAACGGCAAACCATAATTCCGCAGTACTTCAATGATCTTGGATGAGTAATCTACTATGAAAGAATGTTTAAACTTGTTGATCGCTCTGATAAATGTCTTACATTATATGATGACTATGTGGAAAAATGACCATTTGTATGCAGTTCTGTTTACATCTATTGCTGATGTGGTGACATAATCAAGTACAATATAATTTTAACCTGTTCCTTATATTTGTCTGACGACCCTCATATTTTCACCAAGTAAGTGCCAGGATTTAGGGGATACAAGTTACAACTGTTGATAGTTTAGAGACCTTTTCAGTGAATTAATGTGAGAAAATTTATAAAATAAAAGCTCGTAACTGAGGATGATAATATATATTGCAAGCTCTTCCCTGTACTTTCAGTTTCACGGACGCGAATTGTGCAAAAAAAGTAAGCTTCTATACTGGTGGTTAAATTATCCTGGCGGCTGTAAAATAATATCGTCATTTTACTGCCGTATTTGCGACCAGTTTCGAAATGCATTAAATTCAGTGATTTTCCCTCCGCGCTCATAATACAGATATCCCCAATCTTTTATAATCAGGGAGTAGTATCACCATGCCAAATCCTCTTAGAGAGTAACAGCAGTAAGCTGAATTCTACCTAGAAGCACTACATATTTTATTTCAGGAAGTAATTAATGAACATATTGAAGATAAATAAGCATTTGTTTAATATTTAAAATGTTCATGACTTTTACAATATTTTTGTATAATTTGGTTGAATTGTGAACCAAAATTTAAGTATTTAATTAAGTTTTCTGGTAAATGAAATGCATCTAGTATTATATTCATAAAAGTATTATCGGTTGTACCTTTTTACACAGTCGATATCTAATTTATTCTTAGTAAAAATGGTACGCCTTAGTTTTCATGAGGACTATAATATCATTTTAACAGTTAGCATAAAATTTTGTTAATGTTGGTAATTCTGCAAAATGTTTATAGAAATAAATGTTTTAGTACTGCTAAAATATTGGATTAGGGGAAAAGTTTAATTATCAATCTATAGGAGATTATTTAATATTTGGATAATAATCTTTGAATGGCATGCTACCATGCGACTATTTCGTGAAAACAATTTCTTGTATAAATTAATCAAAAGTTCGTAATTTATTTTTTATTTTTGCAAAAAATATAGAATCTAAATCACACTCTACAGGAAGAAAGTTTTTTTTTTTTTTACATTGAACATGTACGCCAAATATCCACGAAAACAACTTGTAGAGAACCTTGCAGTTTCAGGTGGATTAGAATCGAGGATCTTCGTACTATCCAGCCAACTCTCTTCCAATTGAGCTACGGAAATGGAATCGCAACTCTTATCGTCAAAACGGATGCTGCATTCTCCTCCCTCTAATGTCAGATTGACGTATAACATCAGAATTTGACTGATGACCTCCTGCTATTATTACATCAGGATATACTGTTGATGCTATTTTTATCTTCCAGGTTAGCTTCATGCGTGGTCCTTGGCCTTCCGGTTTGAAATCAGCTCTTAATATCCAGGAATCTACTGAAACGTGCTAGTCTTACTAGAACCACTTTCATATCCCCGTTATCTTGGCGTCATTCTGACGGTTTATTTCTTCGGGCGCCATTATAAAACACTTTGCTGTCCCAGCCAGGACATAGACCGCGAATCTTCGTACTTATCAGCCGATGCGCTCTCATTTGAGCTACTGGGACGGGATTGCAAGCTCTTAACGTTGAAGTGGACTCTGCAAACTTCATGGCATGAGCCCGAGGTTTGTGATGCTCAAGAACAAAAGATTGCAGATGTTTGCTACCCTCAATGTAAAAGAAAAAGTATGTAAGAAACTAATAAAACCAGCACATCCGGTGAATATCAGCTATACATCAAATTTCTAAATTGAAAATATACTGTAGAAGACAAAACTATTAGGCCGGTTTTTATGGGATTTTTACGAGAAAATATTTTTGCTCAACAGATCACAAAGAAACATCTTTCTCTGTTCAAACAGCTCTTTCAAAAGTTATGAATATGGAGTAAGTATCGCTTTGTGCCTCACTGCAGGGGGCCCTCCCAGGGGAGTTTCAGCCTCCCCCCGGAAACATGTCAACTTGAAACCAATCACATCACTTCCCCCCTCCTTCAATGTCTTCCCCTCCGATAAAAGCAATTTCCGGTCGGTCCAGTGCTCAGCTTAGGTTATTTAGATGGATCGGAACGCTATAAAACTAGCGACTATAGTCTAATGGATTGAGGACGGTGGTAGAGATAGAATACGTCATCTATGTGATACTGCAGGTCTTAAAACTTATAAGGGAAATAGCAATGTATTTATTGCACGCTGTTGAAAGACCCTGTGCAAAATGAACACTGATCATGAATGATCATGTGTAATGCGTTGTAATTTTAATTGGAATGTCAAGAAGTGAAATAATACAATTAGAAATTATTCATGGATGTAATAATAAAATAATATAATATAAAACAATGAACGTAATATATGCAATAAAATTAACTAATAAATTGTAACATAAACACCAGTAATTTAAAGGCAGATTCTAAAATAGATTAAATGAATAGAATGAAAGGCATGTAATAGGATATGTAAAGGCATGTAAAGAAATGTAAAGATGATTATCCTTCGTAACAATGAGGGTTTATGATTAAGTATCCTTCACGACACTTAATCATAGACCCTCATACTCATACAGTCACCAGTAATTTCAATTTGTACTACTTTCTTGAAGAAAACCAGCATACGCAAATTTGATGACTGCAATTGTTTCAAGGACGTTATGATTCTCTTTTATTAGGTCAGGAACAGCGTGCAGGTATTGAAAAATAAAGCATAACTGCATTTGCTTTTAGAGCCGTTTTGATGAGTGTACACTGTTCTTGACCTGATAAAGATGGGTCATAAAGATCTTCAAACAATTATAGCCACCGAATTGTCTCACACAGTTACATCCATTGTGATGAGTAATGTTCTTGTAAAATATAATTATCTATCAATGTATGTTTCTCCATTTATTTCCACCCAATATAACCCATTTACAAACGCAGTTTAAGTATCGAATCGATTGTTGTACTATTCAAAATTTTAAAACAATTCATTTTTAGTTATGAGAAAAAACAAGCATTTAGCCTTTTTTTTTGCGATAAATATTATTGCTATGAAATATTATGGAAGCCATTTTTTCTCAAACGTACCAGTTGGCAGCTGCGGGGGCACAAACAACTGCTTATGGCACTGTAGCCCAATACTATGCGATTAGGCCCAGTAGCCTTGCCAAAGGAGTGATTTGGGGATCATAACCCCCAGGAGCCCATCGAACCCATTGATTTTCAAAGAAATGATATATGGAGAAATGGAAAATAAAATATTTGGTTACAAATCACCTGGCTCTCTATGTAAAAGCTGTAAAGATTTCATTCATACACTTTTATCCCATTCCTTTCATTTATCATAATACTACAATAATTTATTTTATTTAAAAACTTAAAACCATGGAAATACAAGTAATTTAATTCTATGCTTAAAACTTCATCGAAACAATCGTCTGCTTCTCCATGTAAAATCAATCAATGTTTCATTCATATCAGATATATTGCAGACTCCAGAGCTAAATTATTTTGCGTTAAAGGAATTCAGCAATTCTTATACAACTCATCATACATCTTTATGTGTTTACTTTCTCCATAAGTGAAAATTAGGCTTCGTTCTAGAAATAATCAAAGTTTGATTATCATTTAAACTCAAATATATTGTAACTGCATTATTTCAGAATGTAGATGCACAGAAATTATCCAAAAATTAAGCGGTTTTAGGATGGATACAACACTAAATATAAATTAAAAAGAACTTTATAAATCATGATTTTGACACAAGATGGATGCCATATATTATTTTGAAGTGGGTCATGTGATCTCTTCATATAATATGGGTGCAATTATTATTTTAATATTTTTTTAAAAAACTACCAACTATATTTTGCTGAAATTTTTTTCATATTTTTATGGGATAATTTAAATATTTCCAAAAACTTTCGAAGCAATTTGTGAATTTTAAATTCTCTTAAAAAATGTTTGAAAAATTAGGTCCCATAGGGTTTGATGTATTTCATTTTTTCAACCCGGGTTCAGTCTAAAACTAATAGCGTGATATTATTCATTTATATTTCCATAGGTCCCACAGACCGTCTGAACAACATACTAAAATTTCATTTTGATAAAGTCATTTTTACGGCAGTTATCGTGCGAACGGACAGACAGACAGAATGCACAAAATCATAAACACTTTTCAACTATGTTGTAAAGTGTTAAAAAAGGGGCTCCGTCCTGCAAAAGTTCATTCATGTAGGTACCTGCCTGAAAAAATTCGTGGTCTTGTTATTTTTAATCTATCCAGGACGCAAACTCGCAGCTCAAATATCCTGTCTTTGACTTTGACATTAAATATTTCTTAAACTACAATATATATCAAAAACGGTTTATTTCAGCGTATTCCCCAACGGTTTTTCTACAAGTGTGATAAATTTCATATTTTTATATGCAATAGCTTTTGCGGTACGAAGCAAAGAATCTCGAGAAACGAGAAATTTGTCAAACAGTGGCGGTGGCAGAGTCAGCTACTTTTTTTTAATATTGAGAGATATATAATTCGAAATAAATTTATAATTTTTTTTCTGTAAATAAATGAAAAGTGATGTCGACAAATTTTAGCTGGTCTTGGCGTGTGTTTCCTTTTTAATGTACTTGTATTGATCAGAAGTGACAGTTCGCCGATTGTTCATGAGAGACATATCTCAAAATGTCTCTGCAGTCAGGATGTATTCCTCTGAAAATAAAGCTGAAAAAAAAAATGCGTGTACAGCTTCTACCTGGGCTACAAAAGTTATTGGATAGACGTGTCTATCATTATACATATTTGTCGCGTTTCAAATCTTTGAGGCCATAACTTACAAGGCTCCATATTTAATATGATTTGACATTAGACATGCCGTTGTTTATTATATATATTTTGATTCTTTGGGATTTTGAATTACCAGTCCAGCCAGTCCTGGGTATAGAAAGATGCATGTTTCATAGAAATAACTCGATACCCGAAACAGCTATAGATAGCACAAATTTAACATTAGTTGCCTTTCGTGGTTATTGAAAATGAATTATAGCTGCAAATCGCTGTTTTCATGGATTAGGAATTTTTTTCAGATCACAGAGGGTTGGGAGAAGAACAAAATTACAACCATATAAAGTACTTATATAAGACCTACTTTAATTTATGTTTTTAAAATCTGGATTCTCACAGGACATGATGAAAAGCTGTTTGTGTCATTGAGCGAAAATTTTTCCGCAGTATTTTTGGTAGAATTCGGGGAAATGATATTTGGAGAAGCAGATACAATTTGGAACTATACAAATTGCTGCTCTAAGCCTTTTGGCGAGCCGTGCGGTCTGGGCCATATGAACTATACAAATTATATAAAGATTCTGACAATCAAATACATTAAAATTAGCAGAATGCAATGCAATGGGCATGATATTTGCAAAGAATGGATAACAACAGAATCACAAAGAAAATTTTCATGTCCACAAAGTTTAGATGGATCGACTGTGTGGACAAGGGATTAAAAATTGGAGAAGTATTGCTCCAAGGGGAACCGCTAGGAAGGATCTTCTGAGGAAGGCAAGGGTCCACAGTGGGCTATCTAGTCATTGATGATGTCGATGATATCTTTCGTGGTGTATTTTAATTCTTTGGATTTTGAACCTTATCGGTCTAGCCTGCATTAGGTCCGCTAAAGGGAAAAACCAGATTTGGGAGGAAGTTCAAGCAAGCAAAAACAAATTTTGAATACTGAATCAATCATTTATTTTAAAATATACTACAAAGAAGAAAATAAAGAAAAACATTGTATTTGGTAATTTTAGTGTCTAGTTTTATGTTTCCCCAAATTTTTAGCTCTCTACATATATAGTATAATGTATAGGAAATGTATTGTGATGGGATCGAAAATTTGAATTTGAGTTTTCGACCAAAGAGCACTTTTCAAGCATCCCCGAACTCGAATCGAACGTTCTTGAGGTGATGTGTGTGTGTCCGTCCGTGAGTTCGTGGATGCGATAACTCACGAACAGAGCGTTTCGAATTTAATTTGGCATGATTATTACGATCCATTAATACTGAAACTTTATTGATTTTAAACGCGATCGAAAGTTTGGAAGATCCCCAAATTATCGAATGAATTTTTGAAACAATCATAAAATCAGGATGTTCAAAACTGTTAAATAAATAATCAATTTATACATAGTTTTTTATTCCAAAACGAATGATATAAACTTCAGAACGCTAGCTTGAATTATTCTCGAGATATTGCACATTTTCCAAATATATGTACTTATAACATTACATAAAAATGAACAGTAGTATGTATCCTCAAATATGTAACACTTGGCAATAAATTTGGCGACCGTGGCGACTAATTTGGTTAAATATAGCCAACTTGGTGAGTTTTTTAATGTAGTGTCAAACTGATGAAAATGTCGCCAAATTGGCAAAAATGACTCCAAAGTTACGAAAATGACACCTAATTGATAAATATATTTTAATATAATGGACTGTATTACATAACAGATATTAGCAATATTTCCAATTGTCAAGTTATATTTGCGCGAAATATAAGTTAATTGGGTTCTTCAAAATAATTTTACATATTGTTATCCAGAAAAGTGCCAAATGTCAATGTACTTTTCAACTCTAAAATCATTGTGCCATGGATCTATTTATCATTATTTCGCATTGAAAGAAGTACAGTACTTGCATTATGCAGGGAAAACCCTATGCTGCCCACATCAGATTGCTTTTATTCCGCTTCGTCACTCTATATGATAACCAAGTATATATGCATTTCATATGTCTACAAATAATCCATTAAATCTAAAGTGCCAAATGTCAATGTACTTTTCAACTTTAAAATCATTGTGCCATGGATCCATTTATCATTATTTCGCATTGAAAGTACAGTATTTGCATTACGTGGCGAAAGTCATGTGCTGCCCACATCAGATTTCTTTTATCCCGCTTAGTCACTACATAACCAATTATATGGATTTTATATGTTCAGAAATATTTCTTTAAATCTAAAGTGCCAAATGTCAATGTACTTTTCAACGTTGAAATCATTGTGCCATGGATCCATTTATCATTATTTCGCATTGAAAGTTCATTATTTGCATTATGTAGGAAAAGTTATGCGCTGCCCACATCAGAATTCTTTTATCCCGCTTGGTCACTACATGATAACCAAGTATATGCATTTCATATGTTCAGAAATAATCCATTAAATCGAAAGTGCCAAATGTCAATGTACTTTTCAGCTTTAAAATCATTGTGCCATGGATCGATTTATCGTTATATCGCATTGTAAGTACAGTATTTGCAGTATGTAAGGAAAATCATGTGCTGCTCACATCAGATTTCTTTTATCCCGCTTGGTCAGTCTATATGATAACCAAGTATATGCCTTTCATATATCCAGAAATATTCCATTAAATCTAATATACTTATTAAAATTTTGCTTATACGACTTACTTTTGTGAAACTTATTGAAAGTTTCATAACATTCAATTTTAATCAACTCTTCATCAATGCGGAAACCTTATAAAATTAACATAAGGTTTCCCTCGATTACAATGGGAGAGAGAATTCCTTTCATACTTTTCTCAATAAAGGAAGAGGAAATAATTTAGTTCATGATACGAGTTTTGAATAGTCTAGTGTATTGGGGTATAAAGCCATCCGTTTATTTGAAATTTAAGATTGGGAATGAAGGGAATTTGACGAGCTTCGAATTCACTTTGCTGTGCTATATCTAGTTGCATGTTTTATTCGATTTTTATATGAAGAGGTAAAGCTTATTCCATGGACAAAATTATCCAAACCATTTTGGTTATTTCAGTTGGAAACAAAAATCTTATAGAGTCTTAATATGGTGGCAAAGAGTGAGTATACTTCATTGTCGATAGAATTATTAAGCACTTTTATACTCTTTTGTACACTTATTTCGCACAGTTAAATGAATTTTCGAAAAATCCGGAAGTGACATCTGACATCTTCAGAACCGGACATGGAAATACTTAGTAAACCCCCATCATCTCCGAAATTCGATGCCAATTACATATCAGCATAATATATATTATATATATATATAGTATATATGTATATATCCAAATGGAATCTATGAAGAAAGACCGTAAAAGGATTGAAAAATGAAAGTGACGTACCACAAATTGGCCTGGGGGTTACCCTCACTCCCCCGGTTTGGCATGCTTTACACCGCGGTAACACTCCAGGGAGCCGGTATATCACTATTGAAATTTGATAAACCATATTTCATATGAAAGACTGGAACGAAAAATCACTGAAATAATCCTTATCACAAGATTGCACACCAATACCCAATTTTTTAACTCAAACAAGAAGAATTGCCTTCATTTAATTACACATAAAAACATAAATTAATGAACATCAAGTAATTACAATACCTAACCACCACAGTTATCACATCACTAATCACCATTACACTCTATAACCAAACACATAATGATCTCACTACTAGAAGCGAGAACAAAGCCTCTCCACTATCAACTCAACCATCTTTATGCTTCTCTTTTGCGGATATCGTTCATAACACTCAGTTATGGTTATGTGGTAAAAACTCCTATCAATGTCATTGAAAAACCTTGGTGGATATTGCTAATGAAAAACTGTTAAAACTTTTGAAAGATATGATATTAAAAATTATATATAATGGGGAACCTTGTTTAATTGCTTCAGTTAAGTAAGCCACATCGCAATTATATAGGCTGATGGTTCTAGAATTTAATTTTTAACTTCGTTCTAATTGATTTAAAACTATGTTTCTGAACACATTTTTATGTAAGTACGTACTCCATGGTGCTAAATAGTTGATTTTAAAATTGAAATTATTTCTTTTATCGTATAAGCGAAAAATAGTATTATTATTAACGTTTATATCAACGCATAAGTCCAGAAAATTTAAACTATTATCCGTATTCGGTAGTGTTTCTATTAATTCCAATGTACTTGGATAAAAACTGAAATCAGGCTTATACTCATGATATAGGAATCCTATCAGAATATCGTCAACATATCTGAAATCTAAAAGTTCATTTAAAATACGTGTTCCTGTTTCATATTTGTATAGATATATATCAGCCAATGCCGATGAGCAACTCCCGCTCATTGGTACCCTAAGGTTTTTCTAATGTCTGATTGTCTGTAGTTTCTACGACATAACAGTGGCGGAAGCTTACTGCTGGTACTTGAACTGCAATAAAACACTGCAGCGCGAAGTTTCTGTTTAGTAACATGATGATTCACTACCGTGTTATGAAAGGCATATGTTCAGGGGAGGTTCGAGCAGGTTAAACTTAGGATTTGCATTTGGATACTGCTTAGTTTTCTACACCTTTCCATGATAACACTATTATGGTACAATTTGTGGATATAGGGTATAGTGAATTGTTACATTTTACGCGTTATTTTGGAATCCTTCTGCGTTTTACTTTGACTTCACGTATTCTGGGTACGTAATTGAGAGAATTTGCTATCTTTTTTTTACTTTATGTGGTCACTTTTCCATTTTTTCCACTGTTGATACAATTGTATTTACTTGTATGGAATGGTACCGGTCTTCGGGAGTGTTGTCACGACACAAAGCTTGCTTAACCAGGTAGTGGGGGGTCACCCCCCCCCCCCACGGCCAATCTTGTGGTACCTTTCTTTCTATGTATGTTTCCATTTTGGGTAATGTACTTAAATCTTCTTGGAAGTGTTGCGTCGCGCGTTTTAAGTGAGGTTGAATTTATTCTATTATGCTTATATATACATATATACATATATATATATACATATATATATATATATATATATATATATATATATATATATATATGTATATATATATATATATATATATATATATATATATATATATATATATATATATATATAACCACATCAAAATCAATCCGCTGCAAAAATTCCGCGTACCGCAAATGGGAATCTTATAAACAGATCCATCCTATAAACGAATTTCTGTTAGAATATGGGACGAAAATAAATGAGTTTCTAAATCCGATTTGTTCCCCTTCTTACAAATGGGCATGCCCGGGTTTATGACAGATTATATCGCGCATGAAATTAAGACTCTAAACGCTGCCTAAATTAGAATGGTAGGAAAGTCAAAAAAACAGTTGCTGGGATATGCTTTTATTGACTTGGAATCATGCTCCCACTACAGCGGAATCAATGGGCCGATTTCGCTCTTTGTAGTGTTCATCAGCACTGAATATCTTTTACTGCAAGAAGAATACAGTATCATTTTATAAACCTTAGTCATGTCCTATGATGTTGCATAAAGCAGCATACATCCGTTCTACGCCCTGAAAAATATTCTTCCAAAAGACTAATTAAAAATTTAAATCCAGAATATGATTTTAATCTTTAATCGCCGCAGTCGAGGAGCCGATCTATTGGGTTTACAGTGTTCTAAAATCCTCGTCACAAAATTTACTGACTAAGCGACGGTTGGTAAAAAAAATGAAAATTGCTTATATGAGAAACATACTGCGTAAAACTCTCGATAACTGTGAATTTGACACTAATGAGAAATATCAACATGCAGCATGAATACGTGATAACATATTATTAAACACATGAAATAAATACTGACAATACTGGGACATACAAGTACATAAAAGGCATATAAGCATTTATGACATATAAAAACTTATGAATTAATTAAAATAGTACTGACATGCAAAATTGTTCAATTTTTTTAGATAGACTAATATATATATATATATATATATATATATATACAATATATAAAAACATGGAAATTTGCAGGCGACTTATCTATAAAAAGGGAAAATTGTAGTCGATTAGTTAACTGTGGAATAAGCATCGACAAAGCATTAGTATAATTTTTTTTTTAAAAATCATCAAAAAATATAAATATAAAAGAACATGAAAGAGCAAACGAGGCAAAAGAAGTAAGCAAGAAAACTTATCAATAAAGTGTAGCAAAGAACATTTTTTACATCTAAAAAATACGTGCAGAGGGAAATGAGTCAGGCTCAACATCATACAAGTTGACAGACATATAAATACAGGATTTCGGATTATGTCATAATATATTACTCTCTATGTTGAATAAATGTATCACACGCACACACACACACACACATATATATATATATATATATGTTAATTACTAACACACGCACAGTGAGCGAGTATGTGCTACATTGCACACGTCATGTGTAATGTAAATTATGTAATGCAGTGTATAAAGGCAAAATTTGGGAAAATAATTAAAATGGACTTGAAACGAAACATTAGGTAGTTCGTCTGAAATACTTGACAAATGAAATACAGTTATAAGGACATGAAATAAAGCATATGAAATACAGTTATAAGGGCATGAAATAAAGCATATGAAATACAGTTATAAGGGGACAGCCAGAAAAGTTCTGGTATGGATCTCCCACAACTACCTTTTCGAACACCAATGAATAAATACCATTCTGGTAGGTCGGACGGTCTGGGTCTGAATGGGTCTCAACAACAGCCAATGAATAAATAAAGCACAACATAAGATACTACGCAAATAAATTTTAAAATGCAGGAGATCGTTTCTAGAATACTTTGATTTTAATTAGTCTTCATTACGAACAAACGTACAGTTGAACGCCAAATCCAGTTGAATTTTACTTTATGCTCCCCTGATTAAAAACTTACAAACTGTAGATACAACAAGAATACTAGTGATTAAATATAAACAAAATATATATCGAATCATATGAAATGAATCAAATTGCACTAGAAAAACCACTTGCAGGATCCTAACTCTAATTTGAAGAAGGGTTAAGTCCTTCAACAGGGTTCCCTAGCTTTGAAAGTATATTTTCAGTACTATTAGGACTTGGTGCAAACTATGTTAAGATTTCGTAATTTTTTCGGAAAGAGGCTTTGGTTTCCTGTAATTAATGGGGAGTTATTTTTTAACACTTTAGAACATAGTTGAAAAGTGTTTTTATGACTTTGTTCATTCTATCTGTCTGTCTGTCCGTTCGCACGATAACTACCGTAAAAATGTCTTTATCAAAATGAAATTTTGGTATATTATTCAGACGATCTGTGGGACCTACGGGAATATAAATAAATAATATCACCCAATTAGTTTTGGACTGAACCCGGGTTGAGAAAATGAAATACATTGAATCCTATGAGACCTAATTTTTCAAACGTATTTTAAGCGAATTTAAAATTCCCAAATTGCTTCGGAAGTTTCAGAAAATATTCAAATTATTCCATAAAAAATATAAAAAAAATTCAGCAAAATATATTCCGTAGTTTTTTAAATTAAATTAAAATAATAATTACATCCATATTATATGAAGAGATCACGCGACCCACTTCAAAATAAAATATGGCATCCATCTTGTGTCAAAATCGAGATTTTTAAAGTTCTTTTTAATTTATATTTAGTGTTTTATCCTTCCTAAAACCGCTTTATTTTTGCTTAATTTCTGTGCATCTATATCCTGAAACAACGCAATTAGAATATATTTGAGTTTAAATGATCATCAAATTTTGATTATTTCTACAACGAAGCTTAATTTTCACTTATGAAGAATGTAAGCACACCAAGCTCTAAGAAGATTTGTATAACAATTGCTGAATTTCTTTAATGCAAAATTATGTAGCTCTGGAGTCTGCAATATAGCTGATATGGACGAAACATTCATTGATTTTACATAGAAACGCAGACGATTTTATAGCAGACTTTTTCAATGAACCCTATAGGACTTTAAACGTTTTTTAAGCGAATTTAAAATTCACAAACTGCTTTGACAGTTTCAGAAAATATTCAAATTATCCCATAAAAAATATAAAAAAAATTGCATAGAATTAAATTACTTTTACCTCCATGGTTTTAAGTTTTTAAGTAAAATAAATTATTGTAGTATTATGATAAATGAAAGGAATGGAAAAAAGTGTATGAATGAAATATTTACTGCTTTTTCATAAAGCCAGGCGATTTATATTCCAATGACGTCATTTGAATAAATTATATTATTTTCGATGAAGTTTAAGTTTTCATATATCATAAATTATTGTAGTATTGTGATAATTTTTAAAATATTACCGCTGAATGTATCGCATTTTAGAAATGTTTAAATAAAATTGCATTGCCGTTGTAAAGTGTTTCATAATCAATGTTTTATGCATGATTGATCTTTCTTGTCTTACCATAAAATAGTAAGTACTCTTGTGAGACTTCAATATTTTTCGCAGAAAATTTTCAACATGATATTATTTAGCAATGATATAGCAGGCTCTGAAAATTATACTTTACCATCAAGCATTATTTATTTACAATTTTTTACATTTTTATCTTTTAAATCAAATTTGTCTTCAAGTTTTGAAAAAGAAGAGTATGTACCTCCCAGCAAAACCCACAAAATGAGCTATATCATTGATTAAAGTCGGTTCAGTAGTTTAGGCTGTTTTTTGTCAATACCGAAGAAAATGGGCGGAACGACAATCGCAATAATGTTCTTTCAACTTTTGAAATTCTAAATCAAATGTATCTAAATCAACTTGTGAAAGGAATATGCCCGCCATCAAAACACACTAAATGAGCACCATTCAAATGTATCTAAATCAACTTGTGAAAGAAATGTACGCCATCAAAACACACTAAATGAGCACCATTCATTAAAATCAGTTCAGTAGTTAAGTCTGTAAGTTGGTCGACACCGAAGGGGGGAAAAAGGCCGGAATGACAAACGTAAAACTTTCCATTTAAAACTTATTATTTTTTTAGTGCAACCGCACCAGCTAAAATTTGTTTCGTTTTTCTCAGATCTATGAACGTATTACGGAGAATAAGAAGCCTTTAGTTATCTGGGGGGGCTGAGCTATGCACCTCTCCACTTGCCAGCTACGGATTTGGATACGACGTCTTGGTGAGGTGGAATTCTGCCTTATCAATAAATTAAAATACTTACACACTGCAAAATAATAAGGATAAATGTGATAGCAGAAATACAAAGATGTGTTGAGTATTGAATGACATGAAATAAATCAAATATATGCAGCATTCTTAATTCCACTAATTTGGGCAAACTAGAAACATGATTAAATCTACACATATATGTCTGTAAATATTGAGAGTAAACTCCTCAGTCAAGAACTTTTTCTCCCTGACCAAACTCGTTTCTCTATATTATATGAAAGGGGTTCAAGAAGGGACACGAATTTTAAAAGGGTCTTACTACCGCATGTCGACCATCCCGCATACCATTTAGGCTATTTGCTATTGTAGAGACTCCTTGGACTTTTGCGCTATGGCAATTCGGGCCTTAAAATTGTCTTTCATAATTTTGAAACAAAAATCCTATTGTTATTTGTATCGCCATTTCTATAGTTTTAAGGTCGTCCATACTTAATGAAATTTGTAATTTATTGAGGGAACTACCGTTAGCCGAATTTAACAAACCGAAATTGTTTTCTAACAGTATGCGGCAGAAGTTTTGCCCCCGTAATTCTATCCCTTTACCTTTTTACTCATCTGTTACTAATAGTCTTACTCGTTTCAATTTTAGATGTGCAACCTCTCAACGAAATTCATTTCCTTTCATTCAAAGATCCCATCCAAGTCTTGAATCACTGGGGTGTTTATCACATTCCATACGGATATGGTCTTGTTTATAATGGTTAAACAAAAGAGCTCTTAATTTTCTTTTAAATAATGACTTATAAGGATTCAGCATCAAATTTTGAAGGGGATAGTGGTGTTCACCGAGGATTCCTTCTTTCGGTTCTGGAGATGTCACTTCTTGTTTTTCCGAAAATTCGTATGACTGTACGAAAAAAGCGAGCAAAAGTGTATAAAAATTCTCAATAGCTCCGTCGAAAATGAAGTGTGCTCATTTATCACTATAGGAGGGCGTTTTTATTATGGTTAGGAATAGCAACTGTATACTAATATTTGCATTCCCTTGATTAAAGCAGACATATAAAAATTGGGAGACTACAATTGTTTCAATGCTGTCAGTAGCTCCCCTTTGTTAAACCAAAAATGAAGTGTGCCCATCAATGACCACTATATGAGGGCATTTTTGTTATGGTTAGGAATAGCAACTGGATACTAATTTTTGCACTCCCTTGATTAAAGCAGATATATGAAAATTGGGAGGCTACAATTGTTTTAATGTTGTCATTTGCTCCCTTTGTTAAACCAGAAACAGTGAGTACTAATTGATACTCACAAATATACTTTTTGGGTCACAAAAGACCGTCAATTACACTTGAAATCCATTAGATGCGTCCTGTGTCGAAAATGGGATAGCCAAGTCTTGTAAACTAGATTTTGATAAAACGAAGGGGGAAATAAATGAGTTTCTAATCCGATTTGCTTCCCCAACTTACGAATACACGTGCGGAGAGTTACTGCGGATTATAGCTCGGCATCAAACTAAGACTCTAGAAGCTATCTAAATCAGAATAGGAGTGTTTGGCTTCTTTATGGGATTTTCATATCCTTTTTGAAGTGATTAATGTATACCTTATATTGGACATCAGAAGGCTCTTGCAAAGATTATTATTTACGAATGACTAGGAATAAGCTTATCAGTTTCATTCACAGAAGCTGCTCGTGTCAAAGCGGGATTATTTCGAACATTCTGCTTTTGATTTACCAATCATTTCACTGGCATCCCGTGAGCTAAATTTAAAAATACTCTGTAAAAATTATTATAGAATACTATATAATGCATTTTCAAACGCTCTCTTTAAGAATTTTCCAGTATTTTGTCAAAGCAATGCTTGATTTATATTAATATTTTTTGAACTAAATCCATCGGGTGTTTCACGAATGTCTGAAAAGAATATAAAAACAACTTCAGGCACCATGCTGCTCGTTTTAAATATTTTTTTTCATAAATAATGGACTACCAGCGCAATAAAATGCATTTCCTTATAAATACGAATTTCTAATTTGAGTACTGGTAGGCTAAAGTATTAGAATTGAACTCATTTAAATGTTTCTATTCCATTTAAATACCCCGTAATGGATGAGCATGCATGCATGCGTATTATTAACACTTTACAACATAGTTGAAAAGTGTTTATTCTGTCTGTTTGTCCGTTCGCACGATAATTGCCGTAAAAATAACTTTATCAAAATGAAATTTTATTATGTTGTTCAGAGGGTCTGTGGGACATATGGGAATATGAATGAATAGTATCACCCAATTAGTTTTGGATTGAACCCGGGTTGAAAACATGAAATACATTGAACCCTATGGGACCTAATTCTTCAAACATTTTTTAAACGAATTTAAAATTCACAAATTGCTTCGAAAGTTTTAGGAAATATTCAAATTATCCCATAAAATATATGAAAAATATTTCAGCAAAGTATATTCGGTAGTTTTTTAAATAAAAGTTAAAATAAAAATTACACCCATATTATATGAAGAGATCACGTGACCCACTTCAAAATAAAATATGGCATCTATCTTGTGTCAAAATCGTGATTTTTAAAGTTCTTTTTAATTTATATTTAGTGTTTCATCCGTCCTAAAACTACTTTATTTTTGTTTAATTTCTGTGCATTTATATTCCGAAACAACGCAATTAGAATATATTAGAGTTTAAATGATCATCAAACTTTGATTATTTCTACAACGAAGCTTAATTTTCACTTATGAAGAATGTAAGCACATCAAGCTGTAAGATGAGTTGTATAAGAATTGCTGAATTTCTTTAACGCAAAATTATTTAGCTCTGGAGTCTGAAATATAGCTGCTATGAATGAAACATTCATTGATTGATTTTACATAGAGAAGTAGACGATTTTATAGCAGACTTTTTCGATGAAGTTCTAAGCATAGAGTTAAATTACTTTTACCTCCATGGTTTTAAGTTTTGAAGTAAAATAAATTATTGCAATATTGTGATGAATGAAAGGAATGGAATAAAAGTGTATGAATGAAATATTTACTGCTTTTACATATAGAGCCAAGCCTTTCCCCATATTATAGTTAGCGGGATTTATTACCCAAAATAAATTCATCAAGAAATGCATATCTTCCTTGTTATGTTTTTAAATAAAACGTAAAAAGTCTAGGTGATTCGTCACTTTCTATTATACAAAATTCGCTAACATCCTCAACACTCTCATAAAAACAGCCAAGAAGTGTCTCATTTTGACGTTAAACCCATTGCTTCCGTGCACCAAAGGAAGCGACTCACTATACACCCTTTTAGATCAACAGTTTAAAAAATATTCGGAACTACCTTAAACATCAATGTAAATCTCAAGGCTCCCCTCCGTACCCAGAATTAGAATCCAGTATTTTAGCTTCAAAATACCAAAACTCTAACCGCTCAGCCTCTAAGAGACCATTTTACATATAATTTGTACTGAAGCGAAAGTAAAAACAATACAATAATTTTTAAAAGATTCGTATTTAAGGTTGCCCTAAACGTATATATATATATATATGCAACAAATCGAAAAGTTGCATTTTTTACTTCCATTGCAGTACTTCCTCTTTACTTATGCTCTTTGTTGTTAGAAATGGAGAAATTTTCCTTTACGTTATATTTATTACTTTAAAAGTGAAAAACAACATTAGAAAAGAAAACTTATCAAAATATATTTCCTAACAGTTTCTTTTAATTTCATTCCTGATAAATCTAAGTTCTAACATTACAAAATATGAAATAGAAAAATATGAATCAATTCATAAAAAAGTAACAAAATTTTTATTCTTTGCTTTCGTGTTATCCTCCATGAATAAAATGAAAACCTCTTAGTCAATGAAGTGTCTACCAATTTATCAAAAAGCTTTTTTTTTCTGTTAGACATGTTGTCGCCATGATAGCATAAATCGATATTATTTGGCGCCAACATCTTATATGAATGAGATAATAATCTTCAGAGCAAGGATTGATCTCCAAATTAGCTGAAGATTATTAGCACGATTGCTTTCTTAGTAAGATATGTGTGATTCCAATTTATTTCGTATAGAAGCCATTTTATAGGGGAAATAAAAGAGTAACGCTTCTAATTTGAATAAGAAGTTTTTATTTTATTTTATATATTTGTAATATAATATAGAAAAGTTATCTCTCCCATAGTACTAAAAAAAAAAGAAAAAGGTGTTAATCTAAAATTCTATGAAATTGTCACGAACGTGTAAAATGCTCTCACCGGAGTCCCTTTTGAAAACCAGACGGATAAAACACCCGTACAAGCAAACTTTCCTACGAAGTGAATCTAAGGTTGCCAGATGCTGACGTTCGGGGTGAGGGTTACCAGGTTTGTGGATTTATCGTCAATTTGGCGACTTTCCGAAGGTTTGAAAAACACCTCAAAATAACCAATATTCTACGAGATATAAGCGATTTCCAGAAGTTTCTATAGAGAGTATATAAAGGGAGTCATCACTCGGTTGGACAGCAGTTGACGTGATACGAGCTACATTGAACTGTGATATTCGTCAATGTTTTGAAAATAATAGCTGCTTTATGAAATGAAATACGTTAATGTTTCGAAAATAGTATCTGTTGTTTTGTGAAATTAGTTGAGCATTTAAGTGCTGTTTTACTGTATACTAGCAGTATACTCATTCTTCGTATGGGATATATAATAAAAAAACTTAAAATTCACAGTCATGTGCAATTTCCTATACTATTCGAAATAAAATTGTTATTCTAAGTATTCTATTCAAATATTTAAATTAATGTTCCTTAAAAGAAGTTTAAGAATCTCTGTCCTAGCTATACAAAATTATCTTCACAGGAAGATCTGAAGAAGGAAATATCCTGGCCCTGCTTGTAAACAAATTTACAAAAAATATGAAATCAATATATGCCAAAATAAAATCTCTAAAATTACATAATAAGTATATACTCCTACTACATATATTCTCGAATATTAGATCTACCGGTATATTAGTAGAAGATTACCCTTGTATTAGTAGAAGATTACCCGTCTACAATATATGAGTTTCAAAAATATTTGCCAAAAAAATAACAGGTAACGTTATAAATTGAAAATATCAGTAACCCCCGTAATTTTTAAATATGAAGGCCGTAATTGATTCCAGTATAATGCAAAAATGAAAGTATGCTAAAATTATATACCCCTACTACTTTATTTTCGTAGATTAGAAGATATATCCGTGTAAAAGAAGATTATTCGGACTACAATATATGAGTTTCAAAAATATTTTCCAAAATAAAGCAGGTAACGTAATAAATTGAAAATATCAATCATCCTCGTAATCTTTAAACCCGAAGGCTTAACGAAAATTTAATTGATGCCAATATATACCAAAATAAAAGCGGTAAAATTGTATGGAAAGATATACCCGTACTATTTACATTCTCGTAGATTAGAAAATATGCCAGCTTATTAGTAGAAGATTACCCATACTATACATAGCCGTTCTTCGTACGGAATATATAATATAAAGAAACATAAAATTCACAATTATGTGCACATTCTAAACAACAGGGAAATTCCCCATTAATTTGAACTATAAAAGTGCAATAGAAAAAATCATGCTATAGGGAGACTGCTTAAACTAATTGAGTTATATTATAAAGAAACCATGCTATAAGACTACCGCGTTATATGGAAATCGCATTTTATGAGTACAGCGTTATATGGAAACCGCGTTTAATGAGTACCGCGTTATATGAAAACCGCGTTTAATGAGTACGGCGTTATATGGAAACCGCGTTTAATGAGTACAGCGTTATATGGAAACCGCGTTTTATGAGTACCGCATTATGAGAGAGATACAGTAATTTTTGCTCCGTGTTATATATGGAAACCGCATTATGAGAATACCGCGTTATATGGAAACCGCATTATGAGAATACCGCGTTATAGGAAGGATGACTGTAATACATTCACCTCAAATGCATCGGTAGACGAAAATATGGATAAAGAATGGGTGGTAAATTTCAATTTGAATGAGGAAAAAAGGGGACTGAAATTGGTTAAACAATTAGAAAACTACTTTATTGAAAATGATCCTTCAACACTGCGTAGTGCAAAGTTTAATAAAGAATTACAAAATTGATTAGCTCCTAATATTTGACAGTGATGATGAATGTTAATAGGATTTTTATTGGAAAAAATTATGAAGTTTATATTTCATATTGTTTTTTTTTATTTTCTTATATGAAGTCTCAATAAAAATAATTCGGAATATGTAAACATATATTTATTGACTTTTGCATCTATAAACTTATATTTCATTACCGTATTCATCATAACATGGTGCTCTAAAAATGCAGTTTTATATAACGTAGAACGAATCAGCCTGATTTATATGTTCTGAGTTTCTCTTAACAAGGTTTCCCCATAACGCAGTACGAATTGTTCTTTTTTATACTAATTCTGAGTTTCTTATGAAGCAGTTTCCATACAACAGGGTATGCGTTTTACATATAGCATGGTAAGGAATTAATCTGATTTGCACTAATCTGAATTTCTTATAATATGCGGTATCCATATAACGCGGTACGAATAATCGCATTAAGAGAGTTGACTGCACATGCTAAAATAAAAGTGCTAAAATTGTATGGCAAGATATAACCGTACTACTTTTATTCCTAATATTTGAGAATATACCCGTGTATTAGTAGAAAATTACCCGTACTACAATATATGAATTTCAAAAATATTTTCCAAAATAAAACAGATGACGTAATGATGTGAAAATATCAACTATCCTCTCAATATTTAAACTTCAGGGCTGTAATTGTTTCCAATATATACCAAAATTAAAGCTCTAATATTTATCGGGAAGATATAACCGTACTACTTAAGTTCTTGCAGATTGGAAAATATACCCGTACTACAATAAATGAGGTTCAACCGTTTTGCGAAAATAAAACAGATGAAGTAATAAATTAAAAATATCAATAATTCTAAAAGTAATCTTTAAACGTAAAAGTCGTAATTGATATTATCTAGTCAAAAATTCAATTTCGATAAAATTTATTTTATACACATTTATTTATTATTTAAATCGGAAAAGATTTAATAAAAATCGTCTTTCGCATAAACGCATTGGATTTAAATCCGTTACTGAACGACATATCATTTTCTTCAAATAAATTTATGGGAACAAACATCGTCTGCATAATGCTATGTCTATGGAAGGTTTAACTGTGCTTTCTTAATTAATATCTAGACAACCCCTAATCCTAGAAACTCGAAACATGGACTAAATTTTAAGAGGGACTATTCCAAGGCTACTCACAAAATTTCATGAAAATCGGTTTAGCAGTTTTCCCGTGATGATGAGGCAAACATACAGGCAGACACACAGACAGATTTTCAAATTTATTTATATAGACTAGCAGCATTCCCGTTCTTCGTACAGAGTATATAATATACAGAAACTTAAAATTTACAGTCATGTGCAAATCCCTATAATATACTAAATGACATTGTTAATCAAAATATTCTGTTTAAAATATTTAATATAATGCTATTAAAAAGAAGTTTAAGAATCTCTGTTCTCGCTATAGAAATTATCTTCACGGGTAGATCTGAAGAACAAAACATCCTGGTCCCTTTTGTAAGCAAATTAAAAAAAATATGAAATTGAATCAATATATGCAAAATAAAAGCGTTAAAATTGTATGGCACCCGTACTACTTATACTATACGCGAATATTAGAAGATATAACCTGTATTAGTAGATTGCATGTAAAAATTGAAAATATCAATAAACCCGTAATCTTTAAATCTTAAGGCCGTAATTGATTCCAATATATGCCAGAATGAAAGCACTAAAATTATACGGGAATATATATATATCCGTACTACTTATAATCTCGCAGATTAGAAAATATGCCAGTGCGTTAGTAGAAGATTACCCGTATTACAATATGAATCTCAAAAATATTTGCCAAAATAAAACAGATGACGTAATAAATTGAAAATATCAATAATCCCCGTAATCTTTAAACCAGAAGGTCGTAATTGATTCCAATATATGTCAATATATAGCAAAATATATGCCAATATACCTGTATCACTTATATTTTCGTAGATTAGAAGATATACCCATGCATTTATAGAAGATTACTCGTACATCGTACAATATATGTGTTTCAACAATTTTTGCCATAATCAAATAATGGCATAATAACTTGAAAATATCAATAATCCCTGAATCAATAATGCCCGAAAATATTAATAATAATAATGTAATAATAATAATGCCTGAAGACCGTAATTGATATCATCCAGTCAAAAATACAATGTCAATAAAATTTATTTTATATACATATCCTTATTATTCAAATCGGAAAATATTTAATAAAAATCGTATGCCGCATGAATAATTGGATTCACGTTGGATTTAAATCCGTTGCTAAGATTTTTTTTTCCTAATGGCCAGGCATTGACTCTTTCATCTTCGCCTATACATTGGCCAGAACCGTGAACCTCTTAGCCGTCATATGACGTTGCCCCAGCGCACCAGTGGGGGTGGGAACATATTGTGCCCAACAACACAAACATCCATGCCTGAAGTGGGACTCGAACCCACAACCCGGCGGTCGAACGAGTACGAGGAAACGCTTGCCTTTGACCGTTCGACCACCGCGTCGGCTTCGTTGCTAAGATAGATGATACCATTTGCTTCAAATAAATTGGTGGAAAAATATCGTCTGAATAATACTATCTTCATGGGAGGTTTGGCAATATTTTCTATAATTTAGCGACATTTTAAAAAATCGCCAAATTTATCACCAAGTGGGACTGTAGAACTAACTGACAGTCCCACTTGGCGACAAATTAACGAAACATCATCACAATACTGTCCCCTCACAAAACACAATTAATTTCAATTTTTAAGCGCAATTTTATCAATGTTATGATATTTCTATGGATTTACAACCATTTTTATCAATTAATTTGTGAATAATTTTCACCATTGGAATTTTTAGTAGATTTTATAAAATTAATTAAAAAAAATATCACTACATCAGAATTTGACTGATGCTAAATACAAAAATACATAATGATAATAATACCGCTAAAAGTCACAATTTCATTTAATTAGTTACCGGTGCTTAAAATAACCATAAAACAAAACTTACGGCACCATTAAAATATTACCAGATGTTGTGATAAGGGATCACAGGAAAGGAAAATGAAATTATTAAGATCGATCATTAAAATCTTCTGCAATCTCTCATTACAAGGATCTAGTAGGATCGGACAGCCTCATGTAATCTTTAGGACAATTAGCTTAAAATTATATTGTTATACTTAATGTAGGGATGTCGTATAGTGGGGAAAAGAAATTTTAATTAAGAATTCAATGCGTTGTCTTAATTGTAGACTACATGAGGGGCCTGGAAACATTTAAATACAATAATTGTTTTAATATTCATGTTACGATAATTCATAAATTTTATGATTACTTACCATTCTCTTTTCATAATACAATCCTATTTTTTAAATGTACTTTGATGCACAAAAAAAAATTTAATATAAGATTGTTGAGAAGACCTAATTACTTGCAGATTTTTTTCTTTAACATAATTAATTTCAGAAGTTCATATTAAAGTCCTCTCAGATTCTCACTTGAAAGTTTATACATCTTACAATATAAAATGCTGTCTAATTCATTCTAAAAAGAAAGTTTTGTTAAATAAAAAAATAAACTTTTCGAGATTCAAGAAATGCCAGCTGATATAGTATATATATATATGTATGTATAATCTTCTTTATTTGTAATTCACGAAAAATGTTCAGTGCACACTTGTTCGTTAATTAAATATTTGTAGAAGAAGAATTGTCATCAGTCTACCATTCTGTCATTAGTCTGCCATTTTAATTCTGCAACCAAATTTTCTTGTACAAACATATATATTGTCAATGGAGAAATTTATACATCACAATTGATTTGGAACTAATTCACAAAACGATGCTGAGCATCTTGATCTAGCAGTATACGAAATAACATTTCTTTATCTGAATGGTTATTAATAAAAAAAAAAATCATTTTTTTTTTGAGAAAAATGCCGGGAACCATTGTGGTCTATCTATATTCAGTTAAGATCAATCAAATTACCTGACTTCTTATCCACCTCAAAATATTGAGTCAAAAGGTTTGTTGCGGTAAGCTATTCATAGCTACTAACTATATAAACTTTATTAGAATCATCATTGATCTTTTAATAAGAAAATGATAGAATGGTTAAGAACTATGATAAGGATAAGATAAGAGACACCAACGTCGTCCCCCCACGTAGAAGGAACACCACTTACACCATCTACAAATTTTCAGGAAAGTGAGCCAGTGCTCTTTCACGTAAATAGAATTTGCGCGCCATGCGTTGGAAGAATTTCATTAGCTCACAGCCTTCACGCAGTTGCCACTGTCCAGAGAACTTGCGCTCAGAACATGGAGGTTTATAGAGTGAACGCCAGACAGATATTTCGGCATACTAGAGTTAGCATGAAACGCGTTCCAATTAATGACTTATGATTTTAATATTATTAAAGTATTTTGCTGAATAATTTAAAATAAGATAATTAATTTTGATTAACATGATTTGAGAAAGGATAATTAAAGATAAAAATTTGAGCAATTAAAATTAAAATAAAAAATATTTAATGATTTGTAAAAAGTATTAAATTTTGAATAAGGAATAAAGGTGTTGTGATTTGTCACAACACATTAATATCTCGAGAACCCCTGGTCGTAGAAACTCGAAATATGGACTAAATTTCAAGTGGGACGATTTCAAGGCTATCCACCAAAATTTCATCAAATTCGGTTCAGCCGTTCTTCCGTGATGGTGAGATAAACAGACAGACAGACAGACAGGCAGGTTTTTAATTTTATTAACACTTTACAACATAGTTGAAAAATGTTTATGACTTTATTCATTCTGTCTGTCTGTCCGTTCGCGCGATAACTGCCGTAAAAATGACTTTATCAAAATGAAATTTTAGTATGTTGTTCAGACGGTCTGTGGAATCTATGGAAATATAAATGAATAACATCACCCAATTAGTTCTGGATTCAACCCGGGTTGAAAATGAAATACATTGAACCCTATGGGACCTAATTTTTCAAACATTTTTTAAGCGACTTTAAAATTCACAAATTGCTTTCAAAGTTTCAGAAAATATTCAAATTATCCCATAAAAGAAATAAAAAAAAATTCAGCAAAATATATTCGGTACTTTTTAAAATAAAAATTAAAATAATAATTACACCTATATTACATGAAGAGATCGCGGACACACTTATATGGCATCCATCTTGTCTCAAAATCATGATTTTTAAAGTTCTTTTTAATTTATATGTAGTGCTGTATCCGTCTTAAAACCGCTTTATTTTTATTTAATTTCTGTGCATCTATATTCTGAAATAGCGCAATTATAATATATTTGAGTTTAAACGATTAATGCCATCCATCGTGTGTCAAAATCGTGATTTTAAAGTTCTTTTTAATTTATATTTTGTGTTGTAGTCATCTTAAAAACGCCTTATTTTTGCTTAATTTCTGTGCATCTATATTCTGAAATAACGCAATTAGAATATATTTCAGTTTAAATGATCATTAAATCTTGATTATTTCAACAACGAAGCCTAATTTTCACTTATAGAGAATATAAACACATAAAGATGTAGGATGAGTTGTATAAGAATTGCTGAATTTCTTTAACACAAAATTATTTAGCTCTGGGGTCTGCAATATAGCTGATATGAATGAAACATTCATTGATTTTACGTAGAGAACAGCCGACTTTATAGCAGATTTTTTAAAATGAAGATTTAAGCATAGAGTTAATTTAATTTTACTTCCATGGTTTTAAGTTCATAAATAAAGTAAATTATTGTATTATTGTGATGCATGAAAGAAATGGAATAAAAGTATAAAGGTGTATGAATGAATATTTACAGCTTTTACATAGAGAGCCAGGTGATTTATATTTCAATGACGTCATTTAAATGAAGTTGATTTTTTTCGATGAAGTTTTAAAATTTCAAATATAATAAATTAATGTAGTATTGTGATAATTTTAAAAATATTACCGGTGAATGTATCGCATTTTAGAGATGCTTAAATAAAATTGCATAGCAGTTGGAAAATGTTTCATAATCAATGCTTCATGCATGATTCATCTTTCTTGTTTATATAGATTGTTCCTGTTTACGCTGTGATTAGTTATCCAGACATGTTAGTTATCCAGAAATTTGGACTCATTCTCGTATCTTAAGCGCGCACTCACGATTCCAGAGGATATGTCATAACAGAGCTATATGTGAAAACAGCTTGGCACTTTATTTCCACCACTTTTGGAGTGATAGCCGTCTCTCTCTCATCTGTGTAAATGTCGCGTAAAATCCACTTCAACTATAATAGAACAAGAAAGAACAGTCATGCTTAAAGCATTGATTATGAAACACTTTCCAACTTCAATGCAATTTTATTTAAACATGTCTAAAATGCAATACATTCCTCGGTAATATTTTAAAACTTATCGCATACTACATTAATTTATTATATTCGAAAGCTTAAACCTTCATAAAAAAAAAATGAACTTCATTCAAATGATGGCATTGACATATAAATTGCCTGGTTTAAATATCTCTGAAATGTGATACATTCCTCGGTAATAATTTTAAAATTATCATAATACTACAATAATTTATTATATTTGAAAACTTCATCGAAAACAACTGAAATTCATTCAAATGACGTCATAGAAAAAATAACACGCCTGACTCTCTCTATAAAAGCAGCATTTCATTCATAAATAATTTCCCATTCATGTCATTCATCAGAATACTATAATAATTTATTTTATTTAAAAATTAAGACCATGGAGCTACACGTAATTAAACTCTATGCGTAAAACTTCATCGAAAAAAATCGTCCTTCTCTTTGTAAAATCAATGAATATTTGATTCATATCAGCTATGCAGACTCCATGAACTAAATGATTTTGTATTACAGAAATACAGCAGTTCTAATACAACTCATTCTACATATTTTGCTGTTTACATAATGCATAGGTGAAAAATAGGCTTCGTTGTAGAAATAATCAAATTTGGATGAGCATTTAAACTCAAATATATTGTAATTGCGTTGTTTTAGTATGTAGATGCACAGAATTTGTGCAAAAATAAAGTAGTTTTAGGACGGATACAATACTCAATATGAATTAAAAAGAACTTTAAAAATCACGAATTAGAGACAAGATGGATGCCATATATCATTTTGAAGTGGGTCACGTGATCTTTTCATATCATGGTCATGTGATCGCTTCATATAAGAGGTGTTATTATTATTTTAATTTTTATTTAAAAAACTACTGAATATATTTCGCTGAATTTTTTTTATATATTTTATGGAACAATTTGAATATTACCTAAAATTTTCGAAGCAATTTGTGAATTTTAAATCCGCTTAAAACATGTTTGAAAAATTAGGTCCCATAGGGCTCAATGTATTTCATTTTTTTAACCCGGGTTCAATCCAAAACTAATTGGGTGATATTATTCATTTATATTCCCGTAGGTCCTACAAACCGTCTGAACAACATATTAAAATTTCCTTTTGATTAAGTTATTTTTACGGCAGTTATCGTGCTAACGGACAGACAGACAGACAGACAGACAGACAGAATGAACAAAGTCATAAACACTTTTCAACTTTGTTGTAAAGTGTTAAAAACTATGTTCTCCTAAATACAGTTACCAAAGTAGTTGTATTTAATCTTTCAATTCGTACAGAATGTTTCTGATTTATCAAATAGGGCTAATAACATTCTTGAAGCAATTGTAATCATCCAATTTTCATATGTCTGCATCTGTCAAGTAGGTTCAAAATATCCATATGCTGTTGCAATTCCTAGCCATAATAAAGAAACAATAAGTTTATGATGAAAACTTCATGTTGTAGCACATAATATGTATTTCTTTTCTGACGGAACTATTAAGCATATTTATTCTCTTTTGCATACTTATTTCGTACAGTTATGCGAGTTTCCGTAAAAATCCGGAAATAAAATCTATAGAACCGGAAATGGAAATCCTTAACGAATAGCTCAATCCCTTCTGGAATTTGTAGCTGAATTCATATCAGTCATCATCTAAGCTCCATCTATAACTAATCCTGAGGAAATAGATGTTTCAAGGAAAAATTTGTACCTCAATTGAAAAAACAATCAAATGTGGAAATCGTTAATGAACCTCCTACCTCCTTCGAAATTTAATGCTGAATTCATATTAGTCATCCTCTAAGTTCTATATAGCCAACCTTAAAAATAGATGTTTCAGAAAAATAATTTCACCTGGAATTGGATAAAGAACCGAAAATGAAAATCCATAGTGAACCCCTATACTCCTCCTGCATTTGATGCTAAATGCATATCAGCTGTCAACATAGCTAAATCTACAGTAGATAAAGAGAAATAAATATTTTAAGAAAAATATACATTTTCGAATCGTAAATGATATCCCCAGAACCAGAAGTGGAAATACTTAGTCCTTTAACTCTCTTCAGAAAAAAATTGATGCTAAATTCATATCAGTATAGCCAAGGAGAAATAGATGTTTCAAGGAAATTTTTTAACCTTAAGTACAAAAAAAAAGCGGAATAGAAAATTCTTATTAAACCACCCCACCCCCCTCTAAAGTTTAATGCTGAATCTACATCAAATATCATCTAAACTCTATCTATAACCAATGCTGGGAAATAGATACTTCAAGTAAATCAAGATTTTTGAGCGGTAAATGAAAAAGAACAACAGAAAGTGAAAATCCTTAAATAACTACCCATTCTTTTCCTTGAATTTGATGCAGAATCGTAACATCTGAGCTCTGTCTATAACAGATCCTGAGGAAATAGAAGTTTCAAGAAAAGAAAATATTTCGTAAAAGCAATAGTATAATAAAACTTTTACCACCAGAAAGATATATATTATGCATAATAATCATTCTATAACGATGTAATAGTATTATCTTCATATTATTTACAGTGAAACCAGGGAAATTTCACTTTTATGATTTTTGTTAAATTTGCTAGTTAAGCAGGTTCTGTATTACCCTGGCGCTGATTTAATTTGGATGAAAATCAAAATAATAACAGTGAAACTTTAAAAGGAAAGATCCAAAATATGATAAACTTATATTAAAATATACTTTGTAAAATAAGTACTTGTAATGCTACAGAAGAAAATAAATTGTTGTCACCCCCCCCTATGCTGGTATAAACAAATCTCAACATAATATAGTTTTTCAACTATAATTTGATATACGCAACCGAACTAATTCGCAACAGAACTAATTCACAATAAGAATTGCCATATTCACAATAAGAATTGCCATATTTTGCTGCATTTTTGCGATTTTCTATGTCATGAATACATAGCAGTTATTTAGAAATTTATCCCTAAGACAGGGCGTAGTGTGTTTCGCCCACTCTGGTGTGCGGAGCAATATTGTATAGCGGCAAAATGGTTCATGATCTGGCACAGGCGAATAATTGGACGTCCCAGCTCTGCCCAAACTGTCAGCATGTTCACGCAGAGTACAGGCACGTTAAATATGTGGATCTGAAAGTCCTTTCGAGAGGTTGGTGGTAGGGGAAGAAGTGTACGGTCTCTGTTCGATGCCGCCCCAACTGGGTTCAGGCCTAAATTGGGTGGCACTGTACCGGCCGTCCAAACCTTACATCTTATATGCTAGGTCGGACGGTCTGGGTCGAAAGAAAGAATGATTGGACAATCAAGTTGAAGTTCGTTAGAAAAAAAATCCTTGAAACAAAAAATTATCACGAGGAAGGTTCTGTTTGCAAATGGACCAAAGTTATAAGCAAATGCTTAATGCTGCTCTCTATCTATTACATCTCAGATAAACAAGTATATTTTCAGAGACATTTAGGATGAGTGATTGTGGGTTCCATTGGAATCATTATCTTTCATAGATTTAGAGATATCAGCTCTTTTACAATTCATCGACAATGTTTCCTGCTTTTCTTTAGGAAGTTTCGAACATCAAGGATTTTATACCATTTTACATTTCGGAAAACAGCTCCATGATCACTAAATTATTCATGTTCTTGTTCAATCTTTTCATGTTTTTGTTCAATACACTTTTCCTATGAAAACACTTAAGAACCTCAATGACTTTAAGAAAAAATACATGCGTGTACATGTTAGATCTATCTATTGTAAAGTAACCATGACCAATTGAATAAAAATGATTGCAGCACCCCTAACGGAGAATTCAAAATATTAAGATAATGAACTCAACAACATAGCGGGATAGACGAAAAAGCCAATTAGAAAGTTGTAGAGTGTTATCTAATGCGCATCGCCGTGACCTGTGGGTCGCGACCCAAAAGTGGGTCGCTGTGACTTTTGGGGTAGGTCGCCACACTACAGCTTCCATAAGGAAAACAAGCGATACGCTAATGTAAGTATTTGCCGGGCGAGATTTGGGTCGCGTAGGATCCAGGGGGTTGATTTTGGATCATTGGAAAATATATTGTCCATCAAAGACTACAAGTATTTTTAAACTGTATTTAAAACATCATTTTAACGTACAGGAAAGAATTTTTAAAGTGCTATAGCGCTTTCAGACATCATAATGTCCATCATCAGGGGCAATATTAAGGAATGAACAGATATGAGCTTTATGCAACCCGAAATCGTAAATACAAAATTTGATATGATAAATCGGATAAACCGATGCTAAAATTATCATAAATTACAAACAAGTACATAAAAATTCAAGCAAAAATAGTTCAATTCAAAAGCCATGTACATAAATGAATCAAGCCATTGCATAAAGGTAATGCTATAGTGGCGAAGCACTGGATTTCCCAGAAAATCATATAAGGGTTTTACACGCATAGAGTCGAGAATGAGACGCCAGGCGAAACTAAGGGTTTGAACGGGATCGAAATTACAAATAGATTCTCGATAAATAGAAACGAAAAAGGATTCCAAAATTAAAATATTACAGGAGTTATTGCAATTAATTAAAAGTTTTATCAAAATTAGGGATAAATTTATCATTAACTAATTGTGAAACAGCACTGGATAGTTTATTATTTTTAATATCACAAGCATGTTCAGATAAACGAATAACGACAGTACCTTTTGAACTACCAATGTAAAACGTATAATTATTATCGGGAGATAAAAAGGGGGATTGGAAAAAATATTATTAATCGAAAAAACGTGATCGAAAAAATGGTATTGGAGCGCTCCTAACGTAGATGTTAACAGGAAAGATCAGTCATGCATAAAGCATTGATTATGAAACACTTTTCAACTGAAATGCAATTTTATTTAAACATCTCTAAAATGCGATACATTCAGCGCTAATATATTTCAAATTATCACAGTACTCCAATAATCTATTATATTTGAAAACCCAAAACTTCATCGAAAAAAAATGAACTTTATTCAAGTGACGTCATCGAAATGTAAATCGTCTTGCTCTCTATATAAAAGCAATGAATATTTCATTCATATCACTTTTGTTTCAGACTCCAAAGCTAAATAATTTTGTGTGAAAAAAATTCAGCAATTCTTATACAACTCATCTTACAATCACTTGTTTACATTCTGCATCCATTAAAATTTGGCTTCGTTGTAGAAATAATCTTATTATTTCTACAACGAAGATGCTGATCATTTAAACTCAATTTATGATGATTTAAACTCAAAAATATTGTAATTGCGTTGGCGCAGAATATAGGTGGACAGAAAATACGCAAAAATAAAGCGGTTGCAGGACTGATGCAACACTAAATATAAATTTAAAACAACTTTAAAAATCATGATTTTTATATTGAGAAAAAAAGATGGATCCCATATTTTATTTTGAAGTGGGTCACGTGATCTCTTTGTATAAGAAGGGTGTAATTATTATTTTAATTTTTTTTCAAAAAAACACCAAACATATTTTGCTGAAATTTTTTTATATATTTTATGGGAGAATTTAAATATTTCCTAAAATTTTCGAAGCAATTTGCGAATTTTAACTCAGCTTCAAAAATGTTTGAAAAATTAATCCCATAGGGTTCAATGTATTTCACTTTTTCAACCCGGATTCAACCCAAAACTAATTGTGTGATATTATTCACTTACATTATCATATGTCCCACAGATCGTCTCAATAACATACTAAAATTTCATTTAGATAAAGTCATTTCTACCGTAGTTATCGTGCGAACAGACAGACAGAATGAACACAGTCATAAACACTTTTTAACTATGTTGGAAAGTATTAAAGAGTTAGGATAACAAAGCAAGATAAGATACCAAAGTGCAATTGCAAAGTTGTAGAACATTGTGTAATGGGTAGAAATCGACAGCAGAACTATTACAAAGGCATTTATTTCACACAGTATGGTGAGCGCCGAAGGGTTGTCTATTCAAGAATGATAAAATAAACATGTACAGCCTGTGCAAAATGCCCTTCGTCAATAACAATACACATTTGAATTCGAGAAAGAATGTCACAGAGTACTTTGACAAGCATTGCACATGTCATTATGTTACAGATCCTGCTGATACAACTTCTATATAGATATGTATTGACTTCCGTATACGCGTCATGTTCGTTCCTGGTGTTAATCTATTAATTAAATAATGCTCTATAAGTTTGTGATTGGCTTTTTTGTCTAATGCCTTCGTTGGCAAGTTCTTTTTCCTTACTTGTTATATTCCCCGCTAGGGGGCGCTACAACCACTAGTTGTAAATCAGGACAACAACTACAATTGTAGGCATGTTCCCTTTACTATCGCGACTTAACAAATACACTCTTAGACCCTTCCTTATAAAGTTATTAGGGTGCTTAAGGACTTCTTACACTAAAACGCATTCTGCAACTGTTGCTTATTTTTTTCAGCTACTTTGTTGATAATTTCGGCAAATTGATAAGAAAAGGCACAATTACTGGCGTTCATGAAAATTTCAGCTTTATTTCAGAAATATTCAGATAATTATCGTCTACCGAAGCGTTATTATATATATATATATATATATATATATATATACAAAAATGACGCTTCGGTATATATATATATATATCATGACTATCAAGAATCTTGCTCCCTAGCTGATTCCCCAGAAACTTTCAGTAACATGTTTGCAAATATTTTACAGTGTAGTAATCTTATTTACTACTATGCTGCAGTGGCAAAGGGCGAAAGGGAATTTTTGGAGACGGTTAAATAAACAAGCCGCTATCGAGTAACTTATGTTTCAATTGTACATTATTCGAAGTAAGTCCATAAAATTTGTTGAAAAATAATTAAAGTGGGAGTTGCTTGGTAGCTGGTTGTTTGGGCAGACACTTTTCCTCCTGATTCCCTGCTAATACTCATTCTCTTTTGGTGTAATGGTAATAAACTCGATATTTTCGTATTATTGACTGTGAAATGAGAATTATTTCAATTTTATTAAAGAGAATATTTTTATAAGATTCATAAAAATATTTCAACAATTCAAATTTTTTTCTATGCAATAGTTGAATTTCATGAAGTTATTGTCGACGTAGAACAACGGTTATCGACTTCTAGAGTAATTTCTGAATAATGGAACTTCATCTTCCGCTCAGACAATTTGCTACGTGTGATAGCTTCGTGATTTTTCGAATGATCTAAATATAGAAAACGTTAGAAATTTCTGCTTGAAAAGAAACATTCTCACGAGTTACGCCCAATTTGAAAATGGGCTAAAGTTGTACGCAAATACTCAATTTTACTTTAGATATCTTAAACATTACATCTCAGATAAACGAAACTATTTTCATTACACTTAGGATGAGCATTTATGTTTTTCTTTAATTATGATTATCTTTAATAGACTTACAAGTTACCGCTTTTTCACAACTCATCCGCAATTTTCCTGCTTTTCTTTAGACATTTTCTAATATCAATGATTTCACCTCCCTTTACATTTTAGAAAGCTGTTCCAAGATCGTTCAATTATTCATATTTTTGTTTAATCTCGCTATATATACAGAGAGTCAAGGAAAGTTATGGCCAGTGTTCCTTTCAAGATTTTTTGGCAGGAGGTGGGGATTAAACCTTGCCAGGGAGAGGACAAGTTTTCTATTTGTCCTTTATAAATATATCTAAATGTTGTCACATAGAAACTAGGTTAACATAATATGTCTCCGGGAGGGCGGGCGAATAATCGTTCCGGGGAGGGCCTCGCCCCCCGAATGTATATCTAAAATAAATACTAGTTGGCTCAGGCTAATGGCTTGAGAAGTGTTAGGGTAATTGTATGTTTTTTATACAGGAATATAGGAAACTTCAATGGCGCAACAGGATGAGACAATTTCGCTTCTTGTTCGAGAAAAAGTGGGTCCATTACAAAGTTGCAGAACGTTGCAAAATTTGTACAAACCATTTTTCTCCAGCTTCGAAAAATGGTGAACACTCCTAAATACCAGTGTATACAATCTAACTGCACCCTTAAAAAATCAAACTTTAAGAAACTTTTAGACTTGAGGCAGAAAAAAATTGATTTTATTATACACAGAATACAAAATGTTCACCTACAACAACGATGCATGCTTGCAGACGTTTAATAATGTTTCCGCGTATTTTCCAATGTCTCCGTTTACACTGTGTAGAGTTCTAAACCTTGTTCGAATCCATTGCAGACTAATGTTCTTTTTCAAGCTCCTCTGTGAAGGGCTTATTGACTTAAGTTATGTAATCAAATAGCTATGTCAAATAAAAGTGACAGAACTCTAAACTTTGGTAGTAATGGATACCAAAGGGCCTTGCGATCAGGAAAAATAACACACTAATGCAGGAAGTTAAATTAAACACATTTATTGTGTACTCATTCAAAATACATCTGCTAGCTGCGTAACTAAATGTAGACAGTTACAAAACAGCCACTATTGCACATGCCTATTATTTAACACAACAGATCATTAATGATCTTTAAAGGGCCTGGTGATATACTATTTTTAAGTAATCAGTGGAAGAGCTATGAATTGTCGATGCTTACCCAACTTCTTCCTAGGACATTTAAACCTTGTCTTGGCCAACCAGTGATACTAGATCCCTATGATCATGGTGGTATCAATCCTAATTCTTGCTCCACGGACTTGCACGTTTATCACTTCTCATTCACGCATCGACTCGACTCCTAGCTACTTCCCATTTCCAACCGCACTTCAGCAGAGCTATCAATCAGTCTACTATCAGGACTGTTCGCAGCCTTTCCCCGCTAGCTATTCGAAACTTATCCTGTCACCATGCAGGACGGCAGTTGTTACTTGGGTCGGCGATTGTTCTACGTAACCGAACCAGTCAGAAGTTGTTAATGAAACGTCAACATAAATTATAATGAAACTGAAGAAAATAATAACCAATGTTATATAGACTTCACATAAGTTACATGCAGATTGATTAAATTGTCTCTTTAGAAATCGTCATTTAAAGAGTTATTTCGCAGTCTTTATTGTAAGACAAAAATGCTTAATACTAAGTTTGTAAAGTTCTACAATTTTGTAATTGATCCCACCCCCCCTCCTTATCTCTAACAGGAAACGCGATAGTTCCAAGGGGGTCAAACCCCTTAAAATTGTCTCACTGGAGAATACCATAAGGGTTTCCTATACACCTGCATAAAAAATACCATAACCCTAATACTTCTGGAGTTATTTGCCTGGCCCATGACTTTCCTTGATGTCTTATATATGTTTCCATTTTTGAGATTAAAAAATCGTATATATCTTAGTCATGATTTAATTACCTGCTTAACTACTCAAAGAGATATGTAAGTCTTTCTATTTGATGTTAAATCAGGGTTAAATTAGCGGTAGGTAAAAATCAAATATGAATATTAAAATACATTAAACCCAACCGTTTGGAAAGTAATTTTCCAAAGTAAACTATTAAGGTTGAATTGGGAATTTGAAATTGAGGTAATTCTGCGAATCAATAAACCATAGCTAACTGTGATGCCACTATGCCACAGTAGAGCCAATTACTTTTATGGTGTCTTGGGTAGGTGCGACGTTTTCGTATTTGAATTTCATTTCCCAAGATAAGAATTTGGAATAAAGATATACTTTTTCATCTAATAAGACATTTAAAAGGTATGTTAGAATGAACTCTTCAAAAGACAATTTCTAAGGGTTCTTTAAGACTATTTCTAAACTGAACATTGTTACTTCCCCTGCAGTACATTGTAATGTATAAGAAAAGTATTGGAATCGTGTCAAAATCGCAAATCGAGTTTTCAACGGATCTAAACTTTTGGGGATCTCTGGAATAGGAAAAACTATTTTTAGCGTGATGTCTGTGTGTGTGTGTGTGTATGCGTGTGTGTGTGTATGTATGTGTGTGTGTGTGTGTGTCTATGCAATGTATATCCACTCTAATTCAAAACTAATTGACCATATTTCATACAATTTTATAGTTAAGTCACTTATGGATTACCTTACTGCTGATAAGATTTTGGCATGATTCCTGATAAAAGAACCTGCCTTTATTGCTAAATGCTCCGCAAAAATCGTATGTACTCACTCTAGATAAAAACGAATTGATCAAATTTCACAGAATTTGGTAGATAAGTCCCTTATAGGTTATCATGGTGCTGACTTGAATTTGGTACGATTCAGTGAAAATAACTTGCCTTCTTTCTTTTACGAAATGGCGAAAATCATCAAAATCTAAAATAGAAATAACGTATGCTCAAATGTATCAATTAAATGATTGTTTTGAACGTAATTTTTTATGATGAAAAGAATTATAAGATAATTAATTTTTTATGATGAAAAGAATGCCAACCTTATTACTTTAGGACTAGTCATTCTCTAGATATTTTAGTTTTTTGCATTTTTGCAACGCCGCCTTTGAAAATACGTCCAGTTACCAAATGAAAACGAGAATTGAATTAAAAGTGCAAATTCAGTCTAACTCTATTAGGTGTAACTATTCATAAAACTCAATTGAATGAATTATTAAAGAAGCAAATGAATTGAAATGAATTGAAGTCTGTAGGGACAGTCATATGCTGCTTACATCAGATTCTTTATAAACACAACTATTATCAAAGAAATTGAGGTAAACAAGAAAATTATGAAGAAGGCTTGATGTAAGAGTTTTGATGAAGTATACAGAGATATTCCCAAATTAAATCATCGATAATGTAAATCATAATTTTTTTAATCTTCGATAGAGAATTGATCAGCAAATCATATATCTATGAGACGATAGACTACAAAAAAAAAAAAATCTGATGTGGGCAGCACATGACTTTCCCTGCAGACTTATATTCACGTTCTATTTATTTAAATTAAATTTAATTCACTTTTGATTCAATTTTCGCTCTCATTTGAAAACTGGATTTATTTTCAAAAATGGTGTAGGAAAAATACGAAAAACTAAAATATCTCGAGAACGGCTAGTCCTAGTGTAATGGGGTTGATCTTATTCTTTTCTTCATCAAAAATTACGTATTAAACAAGCATTTAATGGATATATTTGAACATACGTAGTTCTTTAGTTTAGATTTTGACGGCTTTTGCGAGCCATTTTGCAGAAAAAGGCAGGTTATTTTTTTCCGAATCGTACCAAAATCTAATCAGCACCAGGGTGACACACAAGTGAATCACCTACCGATTTTTGTGAAATTCGGTCCATTAGTTTTTCTGTTAGAGTGGATACAAGCTTTTGAGGGCCATTTCGCAAAAAAAACGGGTTCTTTTATCCCGAATCGTACCCAAAACTAATCAGCACCAGATTCGTCCACAAGTGACTTACGTACCAAATTTTATGAAATTCGGTCAATTAGTTTTTTAGTTGGAGTGGATACAAAATCTGCACAGACAGACAGACACACAGACAGACAGACACACAGACAGACACACAGACGTCACGCTAAAAATGGTTTTTTCGTATTCTAGAGGTCTTGAAACGTGTAGATCCGTCGAAAACTCGAGTTGCGATTTTCGACATGATTCCAATACTTTCCCTATACATTACCATGTATTGCAGGGAAAGTAAAAATCTGATGTGGGCAGCACATGACTTTCCCTGCAGACTTATATCCACGTTCTCTTTATTTTAATTACATTTATTTCACTTTTATTCAATTTTCGTTCTCGTTCGGTAACCGGGCTTGTTTTCAAAGGTGGCGTAGGGAAAGTACGAAAAACTAAAATATCTCGAGAACGGCTAGTCCTAGTGTAATGGGGTTGGTCTTATTCTTTTCGTCGTTAAACATTACGTATTAAACGGGCATTTTATGGATATATCTGAGTATACCTAGTTCTTTAGTTTAGATTTTGAAGATTTTTGCGGGCCGTTTTGCAAAAAAAGGCAGGTTATTTTTTTCCGAATCGTACCAAAATCTAATCAGCACCAGAGTGACCTATACGTGACTTATCTACCGAATTTTGTGAAATTCGGTCCATTAGTTTTTCAGCTAGAGTGGATACAAGCTTTTGCGGGCCATTTCGCAAAAAAATGCGGGTTCTTTTATTCCGAATCGTACCCAAAACTAATCAGCACCAGCCCCGCCCACAAGTGACTTACCTACCAAATTTTGTGAAATTCGGTCCATTAGTTTTTTAGTTACAGTGGATACAAAATCTGCACAGACAGACAGACACACAGACAGACAGACAGACAGACACACAGACAGACAGACAGACAGACAGACACACAGACAGACAGACAGACACACGCACAGACGTCACGCTAAAAATGGTTTTTTCGTATTCTAGAGGTCTCGAAACGTGTAGATCCGTCGAAAACTCGAGTTGTGATTTTCGGTATGATTCCAATACTTTCCCTATACATTACCATGTATTGCAGGGAAAGTAAAAATCTGATGTGGGCAGCACATGACTTTCCCTGCAGACTTGTATCCACGTTCTCTTTATTTTAATTAAATTCATTTCACTTTTAATTCAATTTCCGTTCTCATTCGGTAACCGGACTTGTTTTCAAAGGTGGTGTAGAGAAAATACGAAAAACTAAAATATCTCGAGAACGGCTAGTCCTAGTGTAATGGGGTTGGTCGTATTATTTTCGTCGTTAAAAATTACGTATTAAACGAGCATTTAATGGATATATTTGAGTATACCTAGTTCTTTAGTTTAGATTTTGACGATTTTTGCGGGCCATTTTGCAAAAAAAGGCAGGTTATTTTTTTCCGAATTGTACCAAAATCTAATCAGCACCAGGTTGGCTTACAAGCGACTTATCCACCAAATTTTGTGAAATTCGGTCCATTAGTTTTTCAGTTAGAGTGGATACAAGCTTTTGCGGGCCATTTCACAAAAAAGGCGGGTTCTTTTATTCCGAATCGTACCCAAAACTAATCAGCATTAGCCCCGCCCACAAGCGACTTACCTACAAAATTTTGTGAAATTCGGACCATTAGTTTTTTAATTAGAGTGGATACAAAATCTGCACAGACAGACACACAGACAGACAGACAGACAGACAGACACACAGACAGACAGACAGACACACACACAGACGTCACGCTAAAAATGGTTTTTTCGTATTCTAGAGGTCTCGAAACGTGTAGATCCGTCGAAAACTCCAATTGTGATTTTCGGTATGATTCCAATACTTTCCCTATACATTACCATGTATTGCAGGGAAAGTAACAAGAAAGATCAATCATGCTTAAAGCAT
Source organism: Amaurobius ferox (assembly GCA_951213105.1). Lineage (NCBI taxonomy): Eukaryota > Metazoa > Arthropoda > Arachnida > Araneae > Amaurobiidae > Amaurobius > Amaurobius ferox. Next base: position 77,766,209 of record OX578133.1, on the reverse strand, counting down.
TGATTAAGAAACACTTTCCAACTTCAATGCAATTTTATTTAAACAAGTCTAAAATGCAATACATTCCTCGGTAATATTTTGAATCTTATCACAATACTGCATTAATTTATTTTATTTGAAAACTTAAACCTTCATCGAAAAAAATGAATTTCATTCAAATGACGGCATTGAAATATAAATTGCCTGGTTTAAACATCTCTAAAATGTTATACATTCCTCGGTAATAGTTTTAGAATTATCATAATACTACGATAATTTATTATATTTGAAAACTTCATCGAAAACAACTGAAATTAATTCAAATGACGTCATAGAAAAAATAACACGCCTGGATCTCTCTATAAAAACAGGATTTCATTCATAACTTTCTCCCATTCATTTCATTCATCACAATACTATAATAATTTATTTTATTTAAACATTTTGTTTAAGACCATGGAGCTACAAAGAATTAAACTCTATGCTTGAAACTTCATCGAAAAAAATCGTCCTTCTCGTTATGAAATCAATTAATATTTCATTCATATCAGCCATGCAGACTTCATGGACTAAATTATTTTGTGTTAAAAAAATACAGGAATTCTAATACAAGTCATTCTATATATTTTGCTGTTTACATTTTACATAGGTGAAAAATAGGCTTAGTTGTAGAAATAATCAAATTTAGATGAGCATTTAAACTCAAATATATTGTCATTGCGTTGTTTCAGTATGTAGATGCACAGAATTTAAGCAAAAATAAAGTAGTTTTAGGACGGATACAACACTCAATATGAATTAAAAAGAACTTAAAAAAATCACGATTTTGAAACAAGATGGATGCCATATATCATTTTGAAGTGGGTCATGTGATCGTTTCATATCATGGTCACGTGATCGTTTCATATAAGAGGTGTAATTATTATTTTAATTTTTATTTAAAAACTACTGAATATATTTCGCTGAATTTTTTTTATATATTTTATGGAACAATTTGAATATTACCTAAAATTTTCGAAGCAATTTGTGAATTTTAAATCCCCTTAAAAAATGTTTGAAAAATTAGATCCCATAGGGCTCAATGTATTTCATTTTGTCGACCCGGGTTCAATCCAAAACTAATTGGGTAATATTATTCATTTATATTCCCATAGGTTCTACAGACCGTTTGAACAACATACTAAAATTTCATTTTGATTAAGTCATTTTTACGGCAGTTATCGTGCTAACGGACAGACAGACAGACAGACAGAATGAACAAAGTCATAAACACTTTTCAACTTTGTTGTAAAGTGTTAAAAAAAGAAACTTGATGCGGGCAGCATATAACTTTCCCTACAAACTTAAATTTGTAATTCATAAAGCTGATTTTAATTGCTCAAATTGACACTGATGTCTGCTTTACCGTTTTAACCCGTCTTTGTTTTCATTAGGCAAGTTAATACATTTTAAAATATCGCCATCTCCTCAAAATAAAAAAAAAGTAAAAAAAAAGAAAGATCAATCATGCATAAAGCATTGATTATGAGACACTTTCCAACTTCAATGCAATTTTATATAAACATCTCTAAAATGCGATAAAATTATCACAATACTACATTAATTTATTATATTTGAAAAGTTAAAACTTCATCAAAAAATGAACTTCATTCAAATGACGGCATTGAAATATAAATTGCCTGGTTTAAACATCTCTAAAATGCGATGCATTCCTTGGTAATATTTTTTAAATTATCATAATAATACAGTAATTTATTATATTTGAAAACTTCACCGAAAACTAATGAACTTTATTCAAATGACGTCATCGAAATAGAAATCGTCTCTATATAAAAGCAGAATTTAATTCATAAACTTTTTTCCATTAATTTCATTCATCACAATACTATAATAATTTATTTTATTTAAAAACTTACAACTATGGAGGTATAAGTAATTTAACTCTTTGCTTAAAACTTCATCGAAAAAATCGTTTGCTTCTCTGTATAAAATCAATGAATGTTTCATTCATATCAGCTATATTGCAGACGCCATGAGCTTAATAATTTTGCGTTAAAGAAATGCAGCAATTCTCATACAACTCATTCTACATCTTTTGGTGTATACATTCTCCATAAGTGAAAATTAGGCTTCGTTGTAGAAATAATCAAAGTTTGATGATCATTTAAACTGAAATATATTGTAATTGCGGTGTTTCAGTATGTAGATGCACATAATTTAAGCAAAAATAAAGCAGTTTTAGGACGGATACAACATTAATATGAATTACAAAGAACTTTGAAAATCACGATTTTGACACAAGATGACTGCCAGATTTCATTTTGAAGTGGGTCACGTGATATCTTCGTATAATGGTCACGTGATCTCTCCATATAAAGGGTGTAATTACTATTTTAATTTTTATTTAAAAAACTACTGAATATATTTTGCTGAAATTTTTTTTATATATTTTATGGGATAATTTGAATATTTTCTAAAACTTTTGAAGCAATTTGTGAATTTTAAATTCGCTTAAAAAATGTTTGAAAAATTAGGTTCCATAGTGTTCAATGTATTTCATTTTTTTCAACCCGGGTTCAATCCAAAACTAATTGGGTGCTATTATTCATTTATATTATCATAAGTCCCGCAGACCGTCTAAACAACATACTAAAATTTCGTTTTGATAAAGCCATTTTTACGGCAGTTATCGTGCTAACGGACAGACAGACAGACAGAATGAACAAAGTCATAAAATAAACACTTTTCAACTATGTTGTAACGTGTTAATAAAAATAAGTATCTCAAAAGCGATTCATTCTAGAGCAATGAAATCAGCCTTATTCGTTTCATCGTTAAATATTACGTATAACATAAGCATTTAATGAATAATTTTAATCTCATTTCGTTTTTCATTGATTTAGAAGGTTTTGCGAGCCCTGTCACAAAAAAGACTAGTTCTGTTTTTTATAAATTATACCAAAATCTAAGCAATACCAGGGTAACTCGCAAATTATTTATCTACCAAATTTTGTAAAATTTCGTTAAATCGTTTTTGAACTGGAGTAGATAGAAGCATTCGCAGGCACATAGCAAGACAGGCACTCATACAGATGCTACGCTAAAAATAGGTTTTTTGTGTTCTACGGTGCCTTAAACATGTAAATCCGTCGAAAACTCGAATTTAAAAGGTTAGATTATGTATGTATATATACATATATATATATATATATATATATATATATAATCTATCCTTTTTAAATTTAGGGGATGATTAATGGTTTTTTTGATCACAGTAACAATGTCATTAAATGAAATGTACTATTTGAAGATCGTGTTTTACAGTTACCCCCTGATGACTTTGCAATTACATTACCTTCAATCCTTTGTTCATAGCTCCATGTTTACATATCGTTGTAATTCGTAAGGGTTGTTTCTGGTTTTTCATCTTGATGACAAGCATTCTTGAGTCTTATCTATATAAATAAAATTGAAAATCTGTCTGTGTGTTTATATGTCTCATCATCACGTAAGAACGGCTACACCGAATTCCATGAAATTTTTCAGATAGCTATAAAATAGTTTCCCTTAAAATTTTGTCCATGTTTCGAGTTTCTGGGACCAAAGGTTATTGAGATATTAATAAGAAACGACCCCCCCCATAAAGGTAACATTATGCAGACGGTATTTTTATTGCCAATTAATTTGAAGAAAAACATATTATGTGTTACTTAGCAACGGAACTAAATCCAATGCATTTATACACCAGAGAAATTTTATTAAATATTTTTCGATTTAAATTATAAAAAATATATATAAATAGAAATTTTTATCAGAATTGCGTTTTTGACTGAATTACGTCAAAGATTGCAGGACAAGTATTGGTATTTTCAATTTCTTACATCAGCTGGCAGACTTTGCAAACTCATATATAGTGATTAACTCATATATTAATTTTAGCCGATTGTTGAAGCAAAATAAAAGTGGTACTGGTACATCTTCTGATATCATTTCAGTGCTTTCATTTTAGAATATATTGATCTAATTTCATAAATTTGTTTACAAATGGAACCAGGATGTTTTTATTCTTCAGATCTGCAAGCGGTAGTTTTGTATTGCGAGAACAAATTTTCTTACACATTTTAGAAGAATTAAATTAAATATTTAATAGATTGTTTTGAATAGCAATATCATTTAGAATACTATCAGAATTTGCGCATGATTGTAAATTTTAATTTCCTTTATATTATACATTCCTTACGAAGAACACGCATACTGCTAGTCTGGTATTAAATTGAATTATTTTGTTCGTTATGGTTGTTTTACTATATCTATACACTATATATATATATTTCTATAATATAATTTTCCTGTTTTTTGTCCTATGGCCTTTAGAGTATAATATTTTATATAACTTTACTTTTAAAATAAGGTTTACAATGGGGCGGCATTTTAATATCTCTGAACCCCCTTCCTCCACGCCCCCCATCTGTATTATTCGGTCCAGGACATTTTAGATTTTATGTTTCATTATGGAGCTTTTTCTTCCTTACCAAAACATATCGTTCAACTTTTATAATGCATTATATATGAAAAAAGTTTTTCATGACATGGACGCCTTTTGAAAGAAACAAAGCCTGAAGACTTTCGAACTTTTCATACAATTTCGTTCTACAAAAACAAATGCTTAACCCATCCTGCATCGCCCTTTCTCGCATAAATGGGTTTTCACTTTTTGTCCCAAACTATGTATCTTCCACACTTTATTCAGTTTATCCAACTGTCTTCTACGCTTCTTGCCTTTCTCTGTTTTAGATCGTTTCGGTTGCCGATTTATTGATTAGGGCCCATGGGGGGGAGGGGGGGGTGAAGACGCAATCGCTGAATTTTTGGCCCCTGCGTCAATTCCAAACTCCACCCCTACCCACGAAGGCACGCCCTCGTGCCACGCATGCGTCACGCCACTGCAGAGAAAGAAGGGGCGCCCTAATCACACGGAACATGCGTGGGGCGCCTTGGCAAACTTTGTAGCTGCATGAAAATATTTACCCGCTTTTAGCCCCTTACATCACATCCCGGCAGACGGTCACGCAATGTCCCAAAGGTCGCGCCGCCGTCGCGGTTCAGTGTTGCTTTTGCACGTCTCAACAATGCTTATATCAGGATATTTTGAGTTTTCAATCGTCTAGAAAACATAATATTTAGGAGATATTTGATGGTTTAGAGTTCAAAAACACCTTCAAATAGCAGACCTTTGTACAGCGCTTTTTGTTAAACAGAAGTTAAAATGATATTGAACAAAAATAAAATAGCTCTCCATCGAAAGGCAAATCGTAAATATAATTTTATTACGGGTGTAATTTTATTATAAATTTTTATCAAAACAAATTTTAGGTTCGAATGACGTTTTAATCTAGAAAAATAAATAGCCAAGTCTGTCGGACTGGCGTGCTGCAAATAAAAAATATTGATATGGGCAGTACATGACTTTCTCCGCATAATATAACGCATTTGCTGCTTTCACGGTAAAAAAATAATGTGTAATATCCATGGTACAGGGTTTTTAACGTTGGATGAACATTTGGCATCTTTTCTAGATGACAACATGTAAAAATATTTCGAATTACCTTATTAACTTATGTTTCGCGCAAATCTAACTTGACAATTAGCAATATCAATAGCATCCGCAACAAGCAATCTAGCCAATGTATTAAAATATTTTAATCAATTCCTCAATTTGGCAATCATCATCAATTTTTTCGTTCGTGTAAAGTTATGGTGATATTTTCGTCAATTTGGCTCCATTGAAAAATGTCGCCAATTTAACAATATTTCGTCAAACTGCTCTCAAAGTTCGCTAAATTTATCGCCAAGCGTTACATACAAATGCATAAAGAGCTTTTCTTACATAAATAAATGACTTTTACCGAATTGTTTGGCATCAAAATACAAATCTACTACATAAAGTATTATCTCGTGAATGATATAAACTAGATCCATGAAAATGATGTTACAAAATTTATCAAATAATATTATACATAACAAGTCAACATATTTCTCAATAGTTAATACTTTTTCAATTTTATGTATTTTTTATAAATTTATCTGAAGAACGTGCAATATCTTAAAAAAGGTTCATGTTAGTGTTCTAAAGTTTGCGTCATTCGTTTTCGAATGAAATTGCATACCAAATGCTTATTTATGTAACATTGTTAAAGGTTTTGAATTTTTAATAAATTTTTCAAAATTTCATTCGAAAATTGGGGGTATTCAGAACATTCGATTGCGTTTAAAATCAATAGGGTTCCAGTATTTTCCTATTCTAATAATCGTTCCAATTTCGTTCGTAACGATCCACTTGTTAGTTAGATGGCATCCACAGACTCACGGATAACACCCACACTGATATAAATACACACACACTAACATATATGCATTCACACAGACATCACCTTCAAAAACGTTCGATTCGAATTCATGGATACTCCAAGTTTATTCTCTTCCCTCGAAAACTCTAATTCGAATTTTTGACCCCCGTCACAATACTTCCCCCTATATACCATACTACGAATATAGGAAAAGTAATATATCTTGATAAAATGAAATTGATTCTATTGTAATTTTACGACTTTGCACTCTTAATAATACACCTAATTTTAATGAAATAAACTTAACGTAAATAAAATACAATTTTTTTTGCAATCACATTAAATATTTTGCAATCACATAAATTTACAAACATATTTTCGTAAAAAATTATTTAGAGGAAATAATGGACCATTGGAGGTTCTTGAGAGTGTCCAATTATGGTCCACAAAAATTCCTTGCGAGAAAATTACAGTGCGTAAAAAATTTTTGAGAGAAAATTACGACACACAAAAAGTTCTTGAGAGAAAATAATGGCCCGCCGAAAGTTCTTAAGAGTATGGTCCGGAAAAAGTTCTTGAGAGTGTGGCCGAGAAAAAGTTCTTTAGAGAAAATAATGGCACGAAAAATATTGTCGAGGGAAAATTATGGTCCGCAATAAGTTCTTGAGAGAAAACTATGATCCGCAGAAAATTCTTGCGAAATAATTATGGCCTGCAGAAGCATTTTGAGCCATTGTCTTGTTCATTATATTTTTTATTATTTATTTATTTTATGTTATTTTATTTTATGTTTTTTTTGGGGGGAGGGGTCTTGCAGAAGTTGAAAACAGAGCTAGACACGGAGTATGAGTGAAATTTGGACAATATTTTTTCTACGCTACATGATTGATGCTACTCCTAGATTGTAGAAGATGCAAATTGTATTAAGTGACTTAAACATATGCTGTAATATATGTTCTTAGTTTCCCTGTATGATAAAACACCCTATCTGCTATGTAAGGATATGAAAATTTACCTGTTAATACATAATTTATGCTTTATTCGGTTCACTCATTTCTGGGATTGGATTGAATTGGATTATTTTGCCACGTGTTTTATGCAGACGAGGGCTACTTTCGCCAGGACCTGCAGTTTAATTTGGGTTAAATTTTTGGGTAAGGTGGGTTCATGCCGCTAAGAACATGTATGTATACTCGTATCTATCTCTCCATCCGTAGGTATAAAAAATTCGACTGGTTGGTTTTGATAGATGTATGTGTTTCGAATATCCCTGAATGTGAATCAACCATTTTTTCAATGATGTCTGTCTGTTTATCTGTCTGCATGTATCTGTGAGTCTATGGAGACAAACACTATCGAACAAATTCAGATAATCATTCTCAATTTGGAACGATTATTGCTTTTTGTAATCGTAGTGTCATATTGATTTTGAGAGAAGTCGGGCTAGAGAAAAGCCCTCCATTTTTCGAACATTTACTCTGAAAAAAAAAAATATATATATATAAATAGTTATGTTTAAAATTATTACAGTGTTATTATTAGTGTTACACTATATTTTTATTTAAAATCAAATAACATGAAATTCCTTGATCTGTTGGAAAAGTCATGTGTTGGGCTCATCAGGTGTTTTACATATCTTAGATAGTGCTGAAAAGTTTTCAGGATATACTAATAGAAACAAACGGCGATCGCGTGGATTAGCATGTCTCAAGTAATGTTAAAAAATATTGGCAAAGTTATAATATCGAATATTTATTAATTTCATCAGGCGGGTATGCATTGATAGAAATTTTTTTGCCATACTATTGATTTTATTGATGGTTTTTCGCTGAAATATCTATTTTGGTGTTCAAAATTATCTCTACATGCATAAAAGTAAGCGATGCAAGCGCTGGGCACGAATCATGTTTCGAAACATGTTTCCGCAATCGAGGATTTGATTTCGGGATTTATCGACACAAAATATTTTTTTATGGTTCCGAAGTATCATTTGGAAAGCATCTTTGAGGTGCCGAGCTGCCGGCCGTTCAGAAGCTGAGCAGAGATTGATGAAATTGACAAATTGTTTCATAATTAGTTTTGTACCGTACGCATTCATAATTGATTGTATCTATGTGCTATGATGCTATGTATCACTCCAAAAGTTTCATCCAATCGTATTCAACAGTTGTTGAGAAATCAGTGTTTGGGGGCATCTAAAGATAATTTTGGACACCAGTGTATTTCTGAGGATCGACTAAAGATAAAGCTTAGATTATGATTCACGTGGATTCAGCATTAAATTCCGGGGGAATATAGAGGGTTAACTAAGGATTTCAATTCAGTTTCGTTTCCCATTTCCTGTTAAAACATTTCATTACTTAAAACATATATTTCTTAAATTGGTTTTAAATAGAACTTAGTTGATAACTGATATAGATTTAGCATCAAATTCTCGAGGGGATAGGGCAGTTCACTAAGATTTTTCTCAACCGATTCTTTTTCCACTCCCTGTTCAAAAATTTTCCTTAAAAAATATATTTCTCAACACAGAGCTTAGACAATGACCGATATGATTAGCATAAAATTCCAGGGGGATTAGGAGGACTTACTGAGGATTTCCACCCTCGGTTCTGGGAGTGGGGATATGTCATTTCCTATTGAAAAAAATTTGCATTTTCCTTAAAACATCTATTTTTTACGATCGGCTATAAATAGAGCTTAAATATTAACTTAGATCTCAGTGATTAGAGCTTAGAGAATAGAATATATTTCTCAACACACATAAGGCACAGATAATGACTGCTATGTATTTCCACTTTTGATTCTGAGGAAGAGGACCGGAGATCATTTTCTATTGAAAATTTTATATTTTCCTTGAATCACCTACTTGTCATGGTCGGCTATAAATAGAGCTTAGATTTTAGATCTTAAAGCTTTGAGAATAAAATATATTTCTCAACTTAGAGCTTAGACAATGACTGACATGGGTTTAGCTTCAAACTCCAGAGGGGATGGTAAGAGTACTTACTAAGGATTTCTACTTTCGGTTGGGGGGGGGGGAGGGGGAGATGTTACTTCTTATTGAAAAATTTACATTTTTCTTGAAACAACTATTTTTCATGATCGGCTATTAAGAGCTTAAATCTTAACTTAGATCTTAGAGATTAGAGCTAAGAGAATAGAATCTATTTCTCGACATAGGGCTTAGATAATAACTGATATGTATTTCCACTTTTAATTCTAGGGGGAGGGGGGGGGGGGGAAATTCATTTACTATAGAAAATTTTATATTTTCCTTGGAACTATTTTTCATGATCGGCTATAAATAAAGCATAGATCTTGGAGCTTAAAGTTTAGAAAGCAAAATCTATTTCTCAACTTAGAGCTCAGACAATGGATTTAGGCTCAAATTCCAAAGGGGATGGTAAGAGTACTTACCAAGGATTTCTACTTTTGATTCTGAGGGGAATGTCACATCTTATTGAAAAATTTACATTTTCCTTGTAGCATCTATTTTTCATGATCCGCTATAAATAGAGCTTAGATGATGACAGATATAAATTCAGCATCAAATTCAAAAAAGGTTCGGGGTTTTGTAAGAATTTTCAAGTCCGATTCCTTTCCTACTTCTATTTAAAAAAATTCTATTTTCTTGAAACATCTATTTCTTTAAATCGATTATGGATTGTGTTTGGATCATGAATGACATGGATTCAGCATCAAGTCTCTTAGGGTTTGGGGTATTCAAGGAGGTATTCACTTTGGATTTCAAGTTCCTGTTCTTTTCCACTTCCTGTTTAAAAATGTTTCTTGAAATGTCTAATTTTATTTTCAGCAGTGACTATAGATAGCGCATAAATGATGATTGTTATGAATTAATCATCATATTCTGGTGAAGGTTGTGGGGAGTTCACTAAGGATTTTCACTTTCGGTTCTAGAAATGCCACTTCAAATAAAAAAAATGCATTTACCTTGCAACATCTATCTCTTAGGATTGGTTATATATAGATCTTAAATGATGACTGATATGGGATCCGCATCGAATTTTGGAGGAGGTAGAGGCTTCATTAAAGTTCTAGAGATGTCGCTTTCGGTTTGCCTGAAAATGTATATGACTGTGCGAAATAAGTGTGTAAGCAGTAACAAAGTGTGAAGGAAATCTAGGGAGACAGTGTCTACCTAAACAATCCGCTACCGAATTACTTTCTTTTCAATCGTCCACCAAATGTAATAAGTGCATAAAATATTTTGAATAAAGTATAATTAAAGTGAGAGTTGCTTAGTAGACGGTTGTTTAAGTAGCCACTGTTTTTACTAGTAGCCACTGTCACTAAAAGTGTATAAAATTCTTATTAGTTTCATCGAAAATGAAGTGTATACACCACTTGCCACCATATGAAGGCTATTTCATAATTTTCTTGTTTTGCATGCATTTCCAACAATAACATCATTAGTCAACTTTGAGATATGTAGTAATAGTCAAACTTATACATCAAATCGAAATGACATATCGATACTGTATCAATATTGCTCTTCGTTGCATCGAAACAGTATCGTATTGGCATTATCAACATTCTGATCTAAATAATTTTCCGAATTTTACATTTTGGAATTTAAAAGTTGGAATATACAAATAATAAATTAGAAAGTAATTTGTAATTTTTATTTAAGGGATCATAGGACTATTAACCTTACACAAAATCAGATTTAATATATATATATATATATATATATATATATATATATATATATGTATATATATATATATATATATATATATATATATATATATATATATATATATATATATATATATATATATATATATATATATATATATATATATATATATATATATATATATATATATATATATATATATATATATATACACGAAAACATAGGTTAGCCTAAACATTTAAAAATAATACGCATGAAAAATATTCTTATAATTCTCGGATTTATAGCCCAAAATGCCCCAGGTCGTATATGGGGAATTGTTTTAGAAAATATCTTTAAAGTCGTTTTTCTCATAATTGGATATTTTGACATTGCTCGCAAGATAACACATTTAATTTAGATAAATCGGATAACTCAGATAACTCACTACATAAAACATTAGTTTTTAAAATTCCATAAGTACTCTTAAGTTTAATTCCATAAGAGTACAGGTCAGTGATTAGATTCTGTTACATAGACAATACTATAAGTGCGTAAATATTTAGCCCTATACGGGAGGTCGTATATGGGGAATTGTGTTATAAAATACCTTTAAAGTCGTTTTTCTCATAATTGGATATTTTGACATTGCTCGCAAGATAACACATTTAATTTAGATAAATCGGATAACTCAGATAACTCACTACATAAAACATTAGTTTTTAAAATTCCATAAGTACTCTTAAGTTTAATTCCATAAGAGTACAGGTCAGTGATTAGATTCTGTTACATAGACAATACTATAAGTGCGTAAATATTTAGCCCTATACGGGAGGTCGTATATGGGGAATTGTGTTATAAAATACCTTTAAAGTCGTTTTTCTCATAATTGGATATTTTGACATTGCTCGCAAGATAACACATTTAATTTAGATAAATCGGATAACTCAGATAACTCACTACATAAAACATTAGTTTTTAAAATTCCATAAGTACTCTTAAGTTTAATTCCATAAGAGTACAGGTCAGTGATTAGATTCTGTTACATAGACAATACTATAAGTGCGTAAATATTTAGCCCTATACGGGAGGTCGTATATGGGGAATTGTGTTATAAAATACCTTTAAAGTCGTTTTTCTCATAATTGGATATTTTGACATTGCTCGCAAGATAACACATTTAATTTAGATAAATCGGATAACTCAGATAACTCACTACATAAAACATTAGTTTTTAAAATTCCATAAGTACTCTTAAGTTTAATTCCATAAGAGTACAGGTCAGTGATTAGGTTCTGTTACATAGACAATACTATAAGTGAGTAAATATTTAGCCTTATACGGGAGGTTTCTGGAGGGCACGGGAAAGCTTATAAAATCCATATTTTTTTTCTCCTTTGAGAGAGGGAATCGAAAATTTGGCTCCGGTTAGGTTGTGTCCCGTGGTTGAGACCACAATTGATCAAAATACCAGCCTTCTAAGTCAATGGCAACCTTCTAAGTCCCATGATTGATACCATAAATGTTAAAACATTTAGCCTTCTATGTCCACTGCAGGCTTCTGGAGGACCTAGAATGACTTTTCAAGGTCCCATATTTTTACCGCCCCCTTTTAAGTCCGCAAATATTTAGCTTTGTAGCTCAACGGAAAGTTTCTGGAGGGCATGGGAAGGCTTTTCAAAACCCTCATTTTTTTTCTCCCCCGAGAGAAGGAATCTAAAATTCGACTCCGGTTAAGTTCTGTCCCGTGGTTGAGACCATAGATATTAAAAAATTCAGCCTTCTAGATCAACGGTGGGCTGCTGGAGGAAAAATAATTACTTTTCGAAAGCCCATATTTTTACCACCCCCTGAAGGATGAAAATTCGGCTCCGGTTAAGTTCTGTCCCGTGGTTGAAACCATAAGAGATAAAAATTTCAGAATTTTAGATTAATGACGGGCTTCTGGGGGACTTAATATGACGTTTTTGAAAGCCCATATTTTTACGGTCCCTGGATGACGGAGTCAAAATTTCGGCTCCGATTAGGTTTTGTCTCGTATTTGAGACCATAAATGTTCAAAAGTTCAGCTTTCTAGGTCAACGGCGGACATCTGGATGACCTACAGTACTGTGGCAATTAATTGAGAAATGCAGTTTTTTTTTATAAAATTCAGTTTTATTCAAATTTTCTATGGATACATTTAAAACTAATACGTGATATGACCTCCCCGAGACTTTATAACATCACAGACACGTTTCGGCATGGAATGTACTAGACTAGCACATGTAGTTTTAATTTCAACGTCTCTGAACCGTATGTCAATAATGGCCGAAATTAGCTTGTCCATCGTCGTACAGTCAAATTTGTGAAGCCGTTTTTTAACAATAGCCCACAAATTTTCTATGGGATTCAAGTCTGGTGAATTCCCGGGCCAATCCAGTACGGTAATATTTTTTTTAGCAGAAATTTTTGATTCGCTTCGAAGTGTGACATGGCGCGCTGTCTTGTTGGAAAACGCAATCTCCGTTCGACCACAGTTTAGCCATGGTTGGAAGCACTTTTCGGGTCAATATGACTTCGTAACTGGCACTGTTCATCATTCCCTCTACGAGAACAAGAGATTCTGTCCCCAAAACTCTGAAATAACCCCAAAACATCTTTTTGGGCGGATGCTTGGGTGCTTGATTGATGTGGTGCTGATTGAGAGGTTCTCCTTGGCTCCTTCTCACGAGCATGGATCTAAATCCCTAAACCACAAAATGTGTTTCGTCAGAAAAGAGAACCTTCTCCCAGTCCTTCTCAGTCCATGTTTTGTATTTCCGTGCCCATTCCAACCTTTTTTACTTTCCTTATATACATAATGTATAAGGAAAGTATTGTGACGGGGTCGAAAATTCGAATTCGAGTTTTCGACGGGAGAGTACGTTTCAAGCATCCCTGATCACGAATCAAACATTTTTGAGGTGATGTCTGTGTGTGTGTGTATGTGTGTGTGTGTGTGTGTGTGTGTGTGTGTGTGTGTGAAAGTATGTGTGTGTGTGTGTCAGTGAGTCTGTGGAGACGATAACTGACGAACGAATGGACCGATTCGAACCAAATTTGGTACAAAAATCACAATCCGTAAACACTGGAAGCCTATTGTCTTTATACGTAATCGAATGTTCAGAACCCCCCTAAATTTTCGAATGAAATTTTGAAAAAATCGTCAAAAAATCAAAACCGCTAATAAAGTTACGCAAATAGACATTTCTTATGTAATTTTTCATTAGAAAACGATTGGCATAAATTTTAGAACGCTAACATGAACCATTCTTGAGATATTGTGCATTTTTCAAAAAAATTATGAAAAAGTCACATAAAAAAAAGTTCCTATTGAGAAACATGTTCACTTTTCATATGTAATACCATGCGATAAATTGAGTGAATATTATTCTCGTGGATCTAGCTCGTTCCATTCATGAAAAAATATACTTTGAATAATACTCTTGTATTTGAACGCCAATAGTCATTTATCTGCTGTAAGAATAACTTTTTTCTTAGTGCATAACGCTTGGCGAGATTTTGGCGACGAATTTAGCGGAATGTCGCCAACTTGGCGACTTTTTTGAAATGTTGCCAAATTAATGAAAATCTCGCCAAATGGATAAAAATGATGCTAAATCAATGAAAATGACGACTAATTGTCGAAAATTCAATATCTTGGAAAGAATATTAGTATCTACTATAAGAAAAACCTATTTTTTTACTGCAAAAGTAGTAAATTCATTACATTATATAAGGAAAGTCATGTGTTGCCCACATCAGATTTTTTCTTCATGCGAAGCCTCAGAAGTTGCTTCTTGTACGGTCGACGTGCTCTCCGCCCGCGTTCTAACAGCCTGTATCGTACTGTTGAGGGTGCAATATCAACACCAGTTGCCGCCATGGACTTGGACAGGTCAAAACTTGTTAATCGAGGACTTTTAACACTCATTCGATGTAAAGTTTTGTCGTCACGAGCCGAAGTTGATCTTTTTCGGCCGCATCTTCCAGAACGGTTGGTTCCAGCATTTCCTGTTTCCTGAAACCGCTTCCAGATCCTCCCGACACTTGCTGTACTCACTCCACATATTTTACCTATTTTCCTCGAACGTCTTAGAAGTGTGTTCTCTAAGCGCAATCACTTTAGCACGTGTTTCGGTGCTGATATCCATGACGCTAATGACCCCCGCAACAACTGAAAAATAAAAAATTAAATTAATTGCCACAGTACTGTACATTGGCTCTTCAAAAGCCCACATTTTTACCACCCCTTAGAGGAGAGATTTGAAAATTCGTCTACGGTTATGTTTTATCCTGTGGTTGAATTCATACGTGTTAAAAAATTCAGCCTTCTAAATCGACGGCGAGCATCTGGAGGATCTAGAATGACTTTCAGAAAGCCCACATATTTATCGCCCTCTGAAGGAAGTAATACAAAATTCGACTCTATCAAGTTCCGTCCCATGATCGTTACTATGCAAATATCGTGTGCAAAGATTCAACCTTCTACGTCACGAGGGAACTGCTAGGTGATCTGAAGACAAAATTACGCTGAAGAAAGAATAGGTTGAAGATGCGTTGACAAAATACGATGAGGACAAAAACCTGTTAAGAATTATTATATAGATTTTCATAACTTCGAATTCATTAAATTTCCAGTTCTCCAAATATATTAACAACTAAACAAAAATGTACAAACCTTTGTTCTGTGAAAAACATAAAATATGTAATTTAAATTTATTTTTCTCATCTTACATAATGGTCCAAAAATAGCTGACTAAAATACATTTATGTGCAACTTCAAATGGGGATTAAAAGTAGCTTGCTGAAGTCCATTGTTCTTAGCCTGCAGCACTGAAATAAAGTAGCATTTGCACAAAAGTTAAGAGTCCATACTCCGTGCTAAGAGACTCACTCACTCATCCTCGTGGGGCTGACATGGAATAGCTTTTACCTGATCACGTCTTCTCGAATTGTGGTTGGTCAAAATAAATGTGACGTCACGACTTAAATCCGTTACATAGACCAGGCATTCTCTTTTGATTTTTTTCTCTATTTTATTTTATATACTTATTTTGGATGAAAATAAATCATTATCAAAACAATGGAGTAAGTGATGCTTCTAGTTTTCCTGACCTTCCCGTTGGAATATTTTAAAGACGATAGTGTATGTTTGGGGAAATATTGACAAAATCTGTATAATAATTGTCTAACGATTTTTCAGAACTTCTAGAAGCCCCTGGAGACTTAGAGGATTGAAACTTTGCACACTTATAGTATTAAACACGGGAAAGTGTCTAACGGAGCCGGATTTTTATTACTTTCCTTATATACATATAATGTATAAAGAAAGTATTGTGACGGGGTCGAAAATTCGAATTCGAGTTTTTGGCGGGAAAGTACGTTTCAAGTATCTCTGAACACGAATCAGACGTTTTTAAGGTGATGTGTGTGTGTGTGTGTGTGGAGACGATAACTCACGAACGAATGAAGCGATTCGAAAAAAAATTTGGTACAAAAATCACAATCAGTGCATACTGGAAGCTTATTGTTTTTACATTCAATCGAATGTTCAGAATCCACCTAAATTTTTAAATGAAATTTTGAAAAAATCATTAATAAATTAAAACTTTCAATATAGCTACGTAAATAATCATTTGTTATGTAATTTTTCATTAGAAAACAATTGACACAAACCATAGAACGATAGCATGAACCGTTCTCGAGATATTGCACATTTTTCAAATAAATATATCAAAAAGCATATAAAATTCATAAAAAATATTAACTACTGTGAAGTAATATTACGAGATAAATTTATTATCATCATTCTTGTATCTAGCTCGTTCCATTCACGAGAGACGACACTTTGGGTAATAGCATTCTAATTTGACGCTATTAGTCGTTTATCTACTATAAGAATAACCTATTTCTGCATCCACAATGTTTGGCGAAACTTTGGTGACGAATTTGGCTGAATATCACCAACTTGGCGAGTTTTTAAATGTCGCCAAATTGGCGAAAATATCACCATATTGATAAAAATGTCACCAAATGGATAACAATGACGCTAAATCAAAGAAAATGAAGACTGATGAAAATTCAATACCTTTAAAAGAACATAAGAATCTACTATAAGAGAAGATACTTCGGGTAATAGTTTTGTATTTGGACGCCATCTACTTTAAAAATAACCTATTCCTCCGATCATAATGCTTGAGGGAATTTTGGCGACGAATTTGGCTGAATATCGCCAACTTGGCAAGTTTTTAAATGTCGCCAAACTGGTGAAAATATCACCAAATTAATCAAAAATGTCGCGAATGACTCTAAATAATGAAAATGACAACTAATTTATGAAATTTCAATATTTCGGAAAAAACATAAGAATAACCTATTTCTTCGTCTGTAACACTTGGCGAAATTTTGACGACAAATTTTGGCGGCATGTTGCCAACTTGGCGACTTTTTAATTGTTTTCAAATTGGCGAAACTACTGCCAAATTGAAAAAAATGTTTGTCAAATTGATAAAAATGATGCCAAATGGGATGCAATGTTTTGCAAAATTTTAATTTCGTCATATGATAGGCATACATCTATATAAATAAAAATGAAAATCTGTCTGTCTGTCTGTCTGTCTGTCTGTCTGTCTGTCTGTCTGTCTGTCTGTCTGTTTGTCACACCATCACGGGAGAACGGCTGAACCGAATTTGATGAAATTTTGTGGGTAGCCCAGAAATAGCCCCACTTAAAATTATATCCGTGTTTTGAGTTTCTACGACCAGTGGTTCTCGAGATATTAGTAAAAAACGAAATTTTCGTTTGTCTCATCATCACGGAAAAACGGCTGAACCGAATTTAATGAAATTTGGTGAATAGCCTTGAAATATCCCCCCATAAATTTTGTCCAAGTTTCGAGTTTCTAAGACCTGGGGTTGTCGAGATATTAATGAAAAACGGAACTTTTTCCTAAGAGTTCTACTCCCTAACTCCGTGGTTTATCCAAACGAAAAGCTTGAAAATCGTTTGAAAGTGAATTAAAATTTAATCTCTGAGTTTGATGGGAGATTTTTTGCGTTAATTAGTCACTTTCTGAAAACATGAATTGTTTGAAACATGATTTAAAGGGGAAATCTATCTCCATGGTTCATGGTTTATTTAAAACAAGCTTTTACGGAACAATGAGAAGTATAGAGAAATCAAAATCGTTATTTAATGTCGCAGTTTATGTTATAAGACATGACATATTTAACATGTTATAAGATTCTATCTTATATCATGTTACTCAGAAACGCAATTAAATTAAATATGTCTGTTAATTTCAATAATTATTTTTTCGATTTGAGTAATAAATAAATGGATATAAAAATATATTTTAGAAAAGAACGATTTGATTTTTCTTATAGCATTTTTGACTGGATAATATCAATTACGGTCTTCAGGTTTAAAAATTATTATTATTTATATTTTCGGGGATTATTGATTCAAGGATTATTGATATTTTCAAGTTATTATGCAATTATTTTATTATGACAAAAATTGTTTAAACTCATATATTGTATGTTGTACGAATCTTCTACAAATACACGTGTATATCTTTTAATCTACGAGAATATAAGTAGTACAGGTATATTGACATATGTTTTGATATATATTGGCATATATTGGAATCAATTACGACCTTCTGGTATAAAGAGTACGGATATTATTGATGTTTTCAATTTATTACGTCATCTCTTTTATTTTGGCAAATATTTTTGAGACGCATATTGTAATACGGGTAATCTTCTACTAACACATTGGCATATTTTCTGATCTGCGACAATATAATTAGTACGGGGTTGCATATATTCATTCAATTCCTATTTTTTCTTCTGTAAATTTGCTTACAAAAGGGGGCAGGATGTTTTATTCTTCAGATCTGATCGTGAAGATAATTTTGCATAGTGAGAACATATATTCTTAAACTTCTCTTTAGGAGCAATAAATTTAATATTTTAACAGAATTTGCACATGATTGCGAACTTTAAGTTTCTTTAAATTATACACTCCGTACGAATAACGGGTGTGCTGTTAGTGGTTAATAAATTTTAACATTTTAGGAGGATATATCATGTTGCTCGGCATCGCAATTAAATTAAATGTGTTTGTTAATGTTTTTATTATTTTTTTTCGATTTAAATAATAAATAAATGGATAAATGGATATAAAAGTATATCTTATGAATGGACGGTTTGATTTTTCTTTTAATTATATTAATTGCTGACTGCGTACATCAATTTCATTTATTTTGGCAAAGAGTTTTCAAGCTTATATCGTATTTAGCTACTAAACTCATATATTGTGTTTAGCCAATAAATTCATATAGCCGATTGTTGAAACAGAAAAAGAGTAGAGCTGGTATATCTTCTAATACAATTGTAGTGTTTTCATTTAGTATATTGAAACGGGATAAGAATGTTTCATTCAGATCTGCAAATTCAAAGTTACGAATTTGGAGGGATATCGCTAATTTGACAACTTTTCTTAAACTTTGCCAAATTGACGGAAATGTCGCCAAATTGATATAAACAACACACAAACAGCTGCCATAAACCTTCGGGTTGGTCGTGTGGCTTGGGTCTTCTACATATCAATGAAAATTTTTTTTGTTTTGTTAGAAGAGAGTACTGAAATGATGTTTGGTTAGCATTTATCTGTCAGACCAACCATCCTACTTAGTAATACATTTAGCGAATTTTTAAAATGTCACCAAATTGATAAAAATGTTTTCAAATCTATAAAAATATCTTGAAATTGATAAAATTGCGCTACATAAATGATATTAATTGTTTTTTGTTAGGGGATAGTATTGTGATGATATTTCGTCAATTTGTCGCAAAGTGGAACTGTCAGTTCTACAGTCCCACTTGGCGATAAATTTGGCGATTTTTTAAAATGTCGCCAAATGTTCCATAGAAATATAACTATTTAGACGATATTTTTTCTACCAATTTATTTGAAGCAAATGATATCATGTCGCTTAGCAACGGATTTAAATCCAATGTGTTTATGCGGCAGACGATTTTTATTAAATCCTTTCCGATTTGAATAATGAAGATATGTATATAAAATAAATTTCATTGCCATTTCATTTTGGACTGGATAATATCAATTATACTCTTCATGTTTAAACATTATTATTATTGATATTTTCCGGAATTATTGATTCAGGGATTATTGATATTTTTAAGTTATTACGCCATTGTTTTATTGCGGCAAAAATTGCTGACACACGCATATTGTACGTTGTACGAGTAATCTTCTTGGAATGCACGGGTATATCTTCTAACCTACGAGAATATAAGTAGTACAGGTATATTGGCATATATTTTGACATATATTGGCATATATATTGGAATCAAGTACAGTCTTCTGGTATGAAGATTTAGGGGATTAATTATATATTCAATTTATTACGTCGTCTGTTGTATTTTACCAAAAAACATTTGAGACTGATATTGCAAAACGGGTAATATTCTACTAATAATCGGACATTATAAGTAGTACGTGTATATCTTCCCATATAATTTTAGCACTTTAATTTTGACATATATTGGAATAAATGACTGTCTTCAGATTTAAAGATTACGGGTTTATTGGTATTTTCAATTTATACATGTAATCTACTAATACAGGTTATATTTTCTAATATTCGCGTATATAATTAGTACGGGTCCCATACAATTTTAACGCTTTTATTTTGCATATATTGATTCAATTCCATATTTTTTTTTATATTTGCTTACATAAGGGGTCCAAGATGTTTTATTCTTCAGATATGTCCATGAAGATAATTTTATATAGCGAGAACAGAGATTCTTAAACTTCTTTTTAGGAGCATTATATTAAATATTTTAACAGAATATTTTGATTAAACATGTCATTTAGTATACTATAGGAATTTGGGCATGATTATGAATTTCAAGTTTCTTTATATTATATACTCCGTACGAAGAACGGGTATGCTGCTAGTTTTATTATATAAGTAATGCTCTTATAAATATCGTCAACTTGGTGATATTTATCCTCCCATTGACGAAGATATCGTCAAAATTGTAAAAATGACGCCAAGTTAATGAAAATGACGCCTAATTAATGAATTTATTAGTAAAATATTTAAATATATGGACTATATTGCTTACTGAGGATGATATCAGTATAGATAATTGTTAATTTAGAGTTGCTTAAAATATTAGTTAATTAGGTACGAAATAGTTTTACATGCTGTCATCCGGAAAAGCACCAAATGTACAATTTAATGTTACAAACACTGTGCCGTGAATTTTTTCATCACTTTTTCACCTTTAAAGAAGTAAATTCATTGCATTATGTATAAGGAAAGTCATGTGCTGCCCACATCAGATTTTTTTTCCTTGCAGGGGGTTCCAAGAACATGGGGATGAAACGTCTTTCCAGATACTTAAGAAGCTCCCGAAGACCGTTTCCGTGACCTAGAATGCTGAACCTTTGCACACTTATGGTATTCCTTCCCGGCCGTCCAACTAGTTACTCTAAGTCCTCTGGACGAGTCGGACGGTCTGGGTCTTCAACACTTATGGTATTGACCACGGAAAAATAATTTTACGGAGCCAGATTTTAGATCCCCCTTGGGGGCGTAAAAAATGGGGTGGTTTTAGAAAGTAATATCAGATGCTCAAGAAGTCCCCCAGTGATCCAGAAGGCTGAATTTTTGCACATGTATAGTATCGACCATGGGGCAGAACTTAAAGCAGCTAAATTTTCGAAAGAGAACAGGTGGGTCGAAAAGTCTCTCCAGCCTTCTCAGAAACCCTCGATGACTTAGAAGGCTGAATTTTTGCACATGTATAGTATCCATCATTAGACAGGACCTAATGGAACCGAAATTTTAAATAAGACGCCTATTTTAGACGGAGGTCCAAAATGAAACTCGCCAAAAAATGCTGCAACTTTATTTTTAAAAGTGTTAGTTTCCATTCCTTTAACAGGCCTAAATCCTAATAAAAAATATTTGTAATTCATTTGAAAGAAGAGAAATAAAGAGTTTGAAGAAACAAATCATGTGCGACATTTGCCATTTTGAAATGTTTCTAAGAACTTTTTATAAAATTCGATTGTGTTTAAAATGTGCATTATCTATAAGACAGCGCATGCCCTATAAATTTCATGCGCTTATAAATGACACGCATCAATCCCATTATGTATGTCATTCACATGTTAATACAAATCATACACAAAATATCTATTTCTATAGCACTTGTAAAGGTAATTGTCTTTTCTTTGCGACTTTTCGGTCTATGAAAGTAATTGCTAGAAAAATTAAGGGCAACAACCTGGTTTGCACCCACCGACTCAAATACATTACAACTGCGTTATTTCAGAATATAGATGCACAGAAATTAAGCAAAAGTAAAGCGGTTTTAGGACAGATACAACACTATAAATTAAAAAGAACTTTAAAAATCACGATTTTGACACAAGATGGAATCCATATTTTATTTTTAAGTTTGTCACTTGATCTCTTCACATAATATGGGTGTAATTATTATTTGGATTTTTATTTAAAAAACTACCGAATATATTTTGCTGAAAGTTTTTTTCTTATTTTTATGGAATAATTTGAATATTTCCTAAAACTTTCGAAGCAATATTTGAATTTTAAATTCGCTTAAAAAATGTTTGAAGAATTAGGTCCTATAGGGTTCAATGTATTTCATTTTTTCAACCCGGATTGAGTCCAAAACTAATTGGGTATTATTATTCATTTATATTTCCATATGTCCCACAAACAGTCTGAAAACTATACTAAAATTTCATTTTGAAAAAGTCATTTTTACGGCAGTTATCGTGCGAACGGACAAACTGACAGACAGAATGCACAAAGTCATAAACACTTTCAACTATGTTGTAAAGTGTTATACAACTCATCCTGCATTGTCTGTTAATGAATGCATTCTGTAACAGTTTTATTGTTCATTTCTACACATTAGATAATATAATTGCCTTTTATTAACACTTTACAACAAAGTTGAAAAGTGTTTATGACTTTGTTGATTTTGCCTGTCCGTCCGTTCGCACGATAACTGCTGTAAAAATGACTTTATCATAATGAAATTTTAGTATGTTCTTCAGACGGTCTGTGATACATATTGCAATGTAAATGAATAATATCACCCAATTAGTTTTGGATCAAACCCGGCTTGAAGAAATGAAATACATTGAACCCTATGGGATCTAATTTTTCAAACATTATTTAAGCGAGTTTAAAATTCACAAATTACTTCGAAAGTTTTAGGAATATTCAAATTATCCCATAAAAAATATAAAAAAATCAGCTATATATATTCGCTAGTTTTTTTAAATAAAAATTTAAATAATAATTATACCCATATTATATGAAGAGATCACGTGACCCACTTCAAAATAAAATATGGCATCAATCTTGTGTCAAAATCGTGATTTTTAAAGTTCTTAATTTATATTATATGTTGTATCCGTCGTAAAACCGCTTTATTTTTGCTTAATTTCTGCGATCTGTATTCTGAAACAACGCAATTAGAATATATTTAAGTTTAAATGGCCATCTAACTTTGTTAATTTCTACAACGAAGCTCTGGAGTCAATATAGCTGATATGAATGGAAGATTCATTGATTTTACATAGAGACGCAGACGATTTCATAACAAACATTTTCGATGAAGTTTTAAGCATAGGGTTAAATTACTTTTACCTCCATGGTTTTAAGTTTTTAAGTAAAATAAATTATTGTAGTATTGTGATGAATGAAAGGAATGGAAAAAGTGTTTGAGTGAAATATTTACTGCTTTTTCATGACGTCATTTGAATCAAGTTCGTTTTTTTCGATGAAGTTTTAAGTTTTCAATTATAATAAATTATTGTAGTATTGTGATAATTTTAAAAATATTACCGCTTAATGTATCTCATTTTAGAGTTGTTTAAATAAAATTTCATTGCAGTTGGAAAGTGTTTCATAATTAATGCTTTATGCATGATTGATCTTTCTTGTTCCTCTTCATTTTGCTGTCGAGTTCTTCGTTATCCTCACTTTTTAACACTTTTCAACATAGTTCTAAAGTGTTTACTGCTGTGTTTGTTCTGTCTGTCTGTCTGTTTGTCCGTTCGCACGATAACTGCCTTAAAAATGACTTTATCAAAATGAAATTTTAGTATGTTGTTGAGACTGCCTGTTGGACATACGGAAATGTAAAAGAATAATATCACCCAATTAGTTTTATATTTAACCTGGGTCGAAAACATGTAATACATTGGACCCCGTGGGACCTAATTTATCAAATATTCTTTAAGCGGAGTTAAAATTTACAAATTGATTTGAAAATTTTAGGAATTATTAAAATTATAACGTAAAATCTGTAAAAAAATTTCATTAAAATATGTTGAGAATTTTTCAAAGTAAAAATTGAAATAATAATTACACCCATATTATATGAAAAGATCACGTGACTCATAGCAACATAAAATATGACATCCATTTTTTTTTCGCTTAGTGAAAATCGTGATTTTAAGGGACGCTTATATTTATATTTAGTGTTACATCCGTCATAAAGTAGCTTTATTTTTGCATATTATCTGTATATCTAAACTACGCAATTGCAATATTTTTTATTTTAAATGATCATTAAACTTTGATTATTTCTACAACGAAGTCTAATTTTAACGTATGCAGAATGTAAACAAATCAAGCTGTAAGATGCATTGTACAAGAATTGCTGAATTTTTTAACGCAAAATTATTTAGCTCTGGAGTCTGGAATATAAGTGATATGAATGAAATATTCATTGTTTCTACATGGAGAAGCAGGCGATTTTATAGCATTGCATTTTTTGCTGAAGTTTTATGCATGGAGTTAGAAAGAAGGAGATAATCTTCGTATGGATGAATCGTTTGAAAATGCAGTAATGCTTTGAGGATTATATCTAGTTTTCGGTAGTGTTAGTAAAGTAGCTGTTATTGCTAGTTGACACAACAGAAAGGCGTAGTATTTAGTAAATGTATTTTTGATTATTTTTAAATTAAAACTTTCCTTATTATGAGTGTAATTAACAAGTAATTTTTCATAGGTTAGGCTAGAATACAGAATAGAGATAAAAATAAATAGAAAGATAAAATAATTTTTAATATGCAGAAATATTCTTTATTGTTTCAGTTCTACTTTGCATTCCGCTAATAATTTATTTTTACAAAATTGGCAGTTTAAATAAATATTTTAGGCCTTTCGCCATAGAAAAGCAAACAATGCAGGGCTACTTATATTATCCCAGCGCCACCTGAATAATTGTCTCAAACGATATTGGTGTTTTCTTAATATGAAGTTTTAGCTCCTTACTTTACCTCCATAGCAGACGACTCATATTTTAATGGGATTTATAATTCAATTCGTCATTTGAATAAAATTCATTTTACTTTTTAATGAAGTTTCAAGTTTTCAAGCAAAATAAAATTGCATTTCAGCTGGACAGCGTTTCATAATCAATACTTTATGCATGATTAATCTTTCTTGTTAAATTCTCCTCTAGGGATGCTACAATCATTTTCATTTGACCAGACATGGTCAATTTACGATAGATACACTTAACGTGTGCAGTCATAGTTATTGGAATTATTCAGGAATTTCCTAGAAATTCTGTATAATTCCGTTTTTCAAATCATGCCATTTGCTTTAAAATAAAAGGAAGTAGATGTAAAATAATTATCCTCGAAATAAATTTTAATACATTATTTTCTTTTTAATAATTGTTCTCGTGATTGTTTTAATAATTCGATTCTCGTGAAAAAATGTTAAAAAAATTTATAACATTCAATGGTCTGACCATCCTGAAAAATAAATAGGCGTTTGACATTTACCTATTAAAATAATTATATCATATTCCATTCAATTATAGACACATTGTCGTTAACCAATAGTTGATTCGCATTCAGGGATGCACAAAAAACGTAGATACATCAATATCCGAGTTTTGAACCTATTACAATAGTTTCTCTTTACATGTGCAATGTATTGTAGAGATAGTAGATGTAATAATCACATTACCATTAAACCAAAATGTCTTGCATTTGCGGCGGAAATTCATTGAAAACTTTCTGTGCGAACATCGCGTGGCGTCGCTTAGCAACGCTAAAAAAAAAATAATAATAATCGCATTGCCACACAGCCATTCATAAAATGTCCAAGCATCGTCCAATTCCCACTAATTGTCCGATCTGAGTTTTTACTTCGCCTACAATGCATAATACGTGTAAAAGATAGGATTTCACGAGGTCAAAAATCAAATTCTTTAATTTTGATTTATTTATTTGTTTGTTTTGAGCGTCCGTGAATGCGAATTACATTTCTGTTTCAATGATGTATGCTAGTCTTTGAACACGATGACTCATGGACTAATTGAGCAAATCAAATGAAATTTCAATAAATAAACGACGCGTGTCAATTGACTTTTGGTGCTATCAGACTAGAGGAAGGCTCTCAGTTTTAGAAAAAAACAGGAAAGATCAATCATGCTTAAAGCATTGATTATGAAACACTTTCCTACTTCAATGCAATTTTATTTAAACATCTCTAAAATGCAATACATTCCTAAGTAATATTTAAAGACTTATCTCAATACTACATTAATTTATTATATTTGAAAACTTAAACCTTCATCGAAAAAAATGAACATCATTCAAATGACGGCATTGAAATATAAATTGCCTGGTTTAAACATCTCTAAAATGCGATACATTCTTCGGTAATATTTTTAAAATCATCATAATACTACGATAATTTATTATATTAGAAAACTTCATCGAAAACAACTGACAGTCATTCAAATGACGTCATAGAAAAAATAACACGCCTGGCTCTCTCTATAAAAGCAGTATTTCATTCATAACATTTCCCCAATAATTTCATTCATCACAGTACTAAAATAATTTATTTTATTTAAAAACTTAAGACCATGGAGCTACAAGTAATTAAACAAGTAATTATACTTAAAACTTCATCGAAAAAAATCGTCCTTCTCTCTGTAAAATCAATGAATATTTCATTCATATCAGCTATGCAGACTCCATGAGCTAAATACTTTTGCGTTAAAGAAATACAGCAATTCTTATACAACTCATCCTACATATTTTGCTGTTTACATTTTACATAAGTGAAAAATAGGCTTTGTTGTAGAAATAATCAAATTTGGATGATCATTTAAACTCAAATATATTGTCATTGCGTTGTTTCAGTATGTAGATGCACAGAAATTATGCAAAAATAAAGTGGTTTTAGGACGGATACAACACTCAATATGAATTAAAAAGAACTTTAAAAATCACGATTTTAAGACAAGATGGATGCCATACTTTATTTTGAAGTGGGTCACGTGATCTTTTCATATCATGGTCACATGATCGCTTCAAATAAGAGGTGTAATTATTATTTTAATTTTTATTTAAAAAACTACTGAATATATTTTGCTGAAATTTTTTTTTATATATTTTATGGAATAATTCGAATATTACCTAAAACTTTTGAATCAATTTGTGAATTTTAAATCCGTTTAAAAAATGTTTGAAGAATTAGGTCCCATAGGGTTCAATGTATTTCATTTTTTCAACCCGGGTTCAATCCAAAACTAATTGGGTGATATTATTCATTTATATTCCGATAGGTCCTACAGACCGTCTGAACCACATACTAAACTTTTATTTTGATTAAGTCATTTTAACGGCAGTTATCGTGTTAACGGGCAGACAGACAGACAGAATGAACAAAGTCATAAACACTTTTCAACTTTGTTGTAAAGTGTTAAAAATTCAGAAAAAGTACTAATACTTTCACTGCAATGCATGGTAATATATAAAGAATGTATCAAAATAAGGTCCAATGTTGAAATTCGAATTTTTGATTAATCTACACATTTTGGACCTCTAAAATACGAATCTGCTTGGGATGTTTGTGTATGTGCATGTCCGTCTGTAGGTCTGTGTGTTTGGGCAATGTATGTGCCCACTCTAGCTCAAAAACTATTCTACAAAATTTTACAAAACTTGGTAAGTAAGCAACTTATAGTTTACCTTGGTACTGATTAAATTTTAGTACAACTCTGATAAATAGAACCTGGGTTTTTGCAAAATGATCCTGAATATTGTTAAAATTTGAAGTAAAAGACTAAAGATGCCTAAATATATTCAGCAAATTCTTGTTGCATACTTAATTTTTGACGATGTAATGAATGAGGTCAACCTCATTACTCTTGAATAAACCATCCTTGAGCTATTTAATTTTTTTTATCGCATTTTGACAACCTAGCGACGTTTCATACTGAGTTACGTTGCCAAATGAAAAGAAGGCGCATTATAACTGCAAATTATTTTCGGACAAATTAAGCTAATCTGATGAAAAAATATATTTGATTCAGAAAAAATAGATATAAAAAAGTCCTGAAGATCTTGTTCGCAATTCTTCACACACGTAAAAAACCTTCTGATTTTGATTTTAAGCCAATTCAAACTCTCATTTTGATTTTGATTTTAAACCAATTCAACCTCGGTCAAAAACGGGTCTCTAAAATATTGCATAGATAACGAAGGCGTCTAATTTTATTCAAATATGGAATAATCAAATATTAATCGCGTATATATGTTTTTTATTTGCTTTTCACTTCAGTCATTTTCCATTAGGAAAGAGGTTGGGAGGAAGGGGAAATTGACTTGTCAGCAAACATTTTCAGTCAGGGAACTGACAGCCCCTGACTCAGTTCTCCTCTTCATCCTCATCCTCCCCAAAAGAAATCTTTCTCCCTAGGCCAAACACAGACTTCCAAAGTGATGGGTCCCCTTTTAGCTTCCACCCTGATGACGTGATGTTTCTATTTGATCTTATCGCTGAATGACGTCACTGCTTAAGATATATAATTGCAAGTGGGAAGTTTACACGAAAAGTTCAACATTAATTTAGATCCAATTCTTCAAGATGGGGAGCAGGGAAAGACTGAGAAATAATGATTAAGAACCGACTTCAAACAAGATGAAATCAAGTATGCGTGGGGAGGGAAATCTGCAGTTACACCACTCAAAATTATATATATATATATATATATATATATATATATATATATATATATATATATATATATATATATATATATATATATATGTATATATATATGTATATATAAATGTATATATATATACATGTGTATATATGTATATATATATGTATATATGTATATATATATATACGTTGATGACATATTATTGACCTGTAGTAACAAAGAATATATTATGGATTCTGGATTTTATTCAAACAAATTAAAATTAACAGAAACTCCATATAACAACGATCACAGTCTTAATTTTCTGGATTTATCAATATATAAGCTCTCTGATGGTACTACGGGTTTTCGTCTGTATGATAAACGCAGGGAATTTAAATTTAAAATAAATTATATTATCTTATGGAATTCCTGTTTACAAAAAAATGTGTTCAGAAACATCATTTTAAAACAACTTATTCGCAGCAAACGATTAAATAGCAACGCTAATGATCGACATGCTTGCGACATACGTTTTTTGCATGGTACTATTACACAAGGTTTTCTGAAAAAGTTTTTAAGTGACATCATTTATGATATAACTGTGACTGACAGATATCTCTTATACTTAAATAAAAGACCTAGTGACATGTAGATTTACTGACTTTACGGCAGTATCTTCTATACATATGAAGTTGCTGTGGTTATTTCTCGTCATTGAAGGTTTGATTGTGTAAGTGAACTATACTGTGTCTCATGTTGAATCTTTTACAGCATTTCTTGAAGTATTTGTTATAGAAGTACGATATATTTTACTTCAATGATTTTGATAAATGTTTTTAAGGTTGGATAACAGATATATGGCTTGTGGTAACATTGAAAGTTTTTAATTTAAATGGACTAGATAAAAGTTTTTTCTGTCAATGATTCTTCCTAAATACGGGATAATCATGTGACTTCTTTTCTTGTATTTTGATACAACTGTATTCTCTTCTATTGCAATGTATCGGCTACAGGGAGTGTCGTCGCGACATAAAGCTTGCTTAAGCGGGGAGCGGGGGTCACAACTCTCCCATCGGCCAATTTTTTGGTACATTGCTTTCACATTCACTCTATTTCTTTCTGGATTGCTATATATATATATATATATATATATATATATATATATATATATATATATATATATATATATATATATATATATATATATAATAATAGTTCGAAAATCCAATGATAGAATAGAGAGAAGTTGCAATTCAAAAATCCTAACTTAAAAAATGTCTACATAATAAAAAGAAGTATTAAATAGAGAGTCATCAATCAAATGGGGAAAAAATGCAAATTTCTAGTCATTAAGCTAAATATAATCAACAGATATCAATGGATTGAAATCGATAATTGAAAAACAAATAAAATCCAAACATTAAAGCTATACACGTGGATAAGCACTAGGCCTAAATAAATAAATTGTTCATTTTGAAAAAACTCTTAATTAGGTCCAAGTATTTAATCAGAATGAACACAAAATGTGTGTTTCTGATATTAGAGATAGATAATATCTATAAACTCTAATAACTTGGACAACACACATAAAGATAGAAAAATTATAAAGGAAACAAGAATATCTGGAATAAAAAGACACTGCAAATGTGCTAACCATTGGAGCTCAAAATGAAGAGACCAGTGTTGCCAATCGCAAAGTTTAAAAGTAGAGATTTACTGTTGCCAACCTTGTTAAACAAATAACAGTAATGCGAAAAGGCAATAAAAGGTGATATTCTGCAGTAAGAGCTACAAAATAATAAGGCGTATAATCGAATACAGTGAGGCTAATATTTAAAGGGATGTAAATACAATAATTAAAGTTAAATCAAGAGAATGTTGATGTCTGGCCAATATGAGATACAAAGATGAGAATTCATGAATATTCAGCTAATCCAAACTTTTTAACAATACCATTTACTAAATATGCTGGATATTTATATAATTTGCTGGTAATTTTTAGATTATTTATATGCATAGTATGAAATTTTTTATCTGATAATCTGTAAATACTAAAAAGTTGATTAAGGGTAATATTTCTAAACAATTGAATCGAGTTGCAGGACTTAAATGGTAATATTTTATTAATGTTGAAATTAAAATAATCTTTTTTATCATATAAATTAGTAACTATTCCATTAGTAGATTCAATAATTAGATTTAAATCCAGAGAATTAATATTATTACTAATAGCAGCTGAAGCTGCTATTAGTAATAATATAAGGAATTAATTCCAAATTGTCTGGATAGAAATCTATATCTATGACATAATTTTCAGTATATACTAAACAAATCAGATCATCAACATATCTGTAAAGTTTAGAATCTATTGAAGTAAAAGACTGTTCATAATGATAAAGGAATAAATTATATAACATGCTGCTACTACAACCCCCTTGTGGAACCCCTGAGACTTGTAAGTATAATTTATTTCCTTGAAAATATATATAATTATTGAAAAGAACAAAGTGAAGAAGTTAATGAAAATTGATAAAAATTGTTTGAGTAGATTGATTAGTAATATTACAACATATATATCACAGATCTTAATATTATTGAAAAGATCTTTGAAGTCAAAAGTTTGAAATCCAATTAGTTTACCTAGTGATATTAATTTATTTTTTAATTCTTTACTATTATTTAGAATAAGGTAATTATTGCGAGAATAACATAAACTATCATTTATTAGATTTAAATAATTTAGTAGTAATTTACTCACTGTAGTAGAGTAAGTATTAAGACAACTAATAACTGTTTTAAATTTAATAGGATTTTTATGAAATTTACGAATAAGCACTATATATAGAAATTTAAGAAATTTATAATTGATATTTAAATCACTGTACAAATTGATAATTTTCAGTTTGATACTATTAATAGAATGTGAATCTAGTTTAAATAGACTATTATTCTTTAAATAATCTAACAGAAATTGTATATAGAATTTTTTACAGATAATAGCATAATTATTAGAGGCTTTATCGACATAAGTAATAAAAGAAGATCTTTGTAAATCATTAATGGAGTGTTTTATATTATCAATATTATATATAGATCTAGACAATTTAATACTACAAATAGTATTTTTAATAAATTTTAATAAAGTAAATTTCCACTTATTAAATGCCTTTAAAGGCAAAGCATATTTCGAAGTTAATTTATAAATATATTTATCAAGGTCAATATTTATTGACTTTAAAACTTTAAAAGAATTATTACAAGATGGTATCCTGAATTTAGTGCCAAATGACATAATAGTTCCTAACGTATTGTCTTTAACAATGGCTAAGTCTCCTGTAACTATATGCCCCAAGTGTGGATTTAGATATTTAGCGTAATTGTTTACTTTGCAAATACATTCATTATCTACATTAAACATAGAATCATTATCTATAAAGAGAGATTGTGAAATTTCATTATAATTAAAAATAGATCTAACAATAGGCTTGTTGTATTTAAAAGTCTTTGAAACACTCAAATCCCCAATAGGCAATAAATGTTTGAACTTGTTAAATAGATTCCCAAAATTTATAGAATTATAAATAGGATACTTAAAAGATATCACACAATAAGAATTAGTAGACGTATTATTATTATGAAATTGATTAAGCTTTAATTTTAAATACTTTGATTTAGTAATGAGCAAATCATAGAAAATATGATTAAAATGTTCATTAGTAATATTTAATTTTAAGAAAATGGCATAAACATTATTTAAATGTTTTTTCCTTACCGCAAATGCCCAAAATTTTATTAATTTCCATTGATAAGTGCTATTAAATTGATGATGTAAACATTTTATCTCAGCTTTATAATCATGATGTTTGGAGCTTCCTTTGCCACGTTTAAATCTTTTGAGTTTAACAGAGTTTCTATTTAAATGGGGTTTAAATTAAAGGTGATTAAAAATAGAATATTTATTATCTACAAAATTATTTTTTACAATATTACCATTTAGATATAATTGATTTAATTCATATGGAAAAAGAGTACAATTTGATTTAATATAGTAGTTTTCAGAAAAAATTCTATCAGCTGTATTAGTTTTTATATCCAAAATATGTATAGTAATATTTTAAAAACCGTGTTTAACAAAGTGTTTATATTCTATTTTATTAGAAGTAGGTAGAAAATTATTATTGAGGATATATTTTTTGACGTGATTCCTGTGGACTTTCATACGTAGATGTATGGGGTTACTAGTTTGTCCTATAAATGATAGATTACAAATGTTACATGATAATCGGTAAATGTAATTAAAAATTTTAAAGAAAACCAAATGGCTATTTTGGCTCATGATTTGAGTATTAGAAGCGGATGGGCAGGTTTTGCAATGTTTATTCTTACATTTATTAAAATTATAATTTTTTGTAGGATAATTATTATATTCAAAACTCTCCATGCCACTATGTTGGTAAATTGATATCGGTCTAGACAATTCCCAACATGAATCGAAAATACCGGGCAATTTCTATCAAATTATATAATAATAAGTTTATATATATTTGCCAGTCTCTAAATCGTATAAGTTGTCTAATTCATAATAGTATAAGAATAACAATTAGTATGAAAATTTAACATAGAGAATATAATATAATAGAAATAATATAATAGAAATAAAATAATTGCTTATAGATATATACAACTAAGATATATACATAGATATATACTACTTATAGATATATACTACTAATATATATAAACAACTAAGTCCATGTAAAACCTAATCCTAATGTTAATAAGGAGGATATTACATAATAATAAAAAAAGATTTAACTGCCGAAAGCTGATCTTTGAAAAGAAAATAAGCATTTCATAAAATGCAAAATTAATATTTTCACTAATATTCAAAATGGACTGATGTGGGGAATTCACTGTAATGTTATTTATTCAACACTAAGAACAAATCCAACTCAATCACGCTACCTTTTAGTCGTTTGTTACTGCAGTATATATAAAAGGGTTAATAATTTTGCACATTTCTACGTCCTGAGTCTTTAGATGGTCAGACAGAATTGATCAACATGTCAATTTTAACAAAATATAATTAAGCGGTGTTATAATAACAGATCTTTACGCATCATACTTTTGTCCACAATTATTTTAGACCAAAACGTGAAAAATCTTAATGGAAATGGAAATGGCAAACCTGACGCCAGCAAATACTTTTTTATTTTTGCTAATTAATTTATTTTTTTTCGTTTATAAAAAATGTTTTGTCTTTAACAGAATTTCGTTTTCTTTCATTTAGTTTTTCACCGATATATATGTTATGTTTTTCTAACGTAAAAATGTTCTCTTTTTTTCCGTTTATAAATAGCGTGCTCTTCGTCAATTAACAGAATACACATTTTATCATTAACCAGAATTTTACAGTTTTATGCCCGTTTTTCTATTTTCTCGTTCATAAAAATGTGCTCCCCTGTTTTGAGCATAAATAAGCTGTTTCACTTTAAAATTTTGCCCTTTCCTTTTCAAAAATGATGTGATCGCCTTTCGGATTGAAGCACATAAATTATCCTACGTCTTTTTTTTAATTGAAATTTAGGCTTTATCCATAACATGAAATTCCATCAAAAATTAGGAAAACTAGTATGTTTCAATTCGAATAACGAGCAGAACGTCATTTAAGAAGGGGAAGTCGCAACATTTAAAGTGAAAAAGCTTTTATTCAGAACCGTAGAACATATTTTTATAAACGGTAAAAAACAGAAGAAATCCTGGAACAGAAATGAAATCCTGGTTAACAAAACAGGAAATTATGTTTGTGGCGTATAAAAATAAAATAAGAAGGTCATGCGTCAAAATGTGGCGTTATTTATTAAAATACTATTAAACTTGAGGAATGGCTGTGAATTTAAAATATAGAATACTGTCGTTATGATAACCCACCAATTATTTTGGGGTTGTCCAGTGTTATCTGAAAATAAAATTGATCAATAGACATACATTGAACTATTTAACTTAGGATACAATGTAGAGGTCTCATATTCGTTCCAACTTAATTTTTATTATAATTATTATTCAACTTGAAAATACTCTTATCATTAAATTTCACATTATTAGAGTAAAACCGATAAAATGGAAATAGAGAGTGCGACAGTGTCAAAAAGTAATAACCAATGTCTTAATTACGGTATATGAGACCCCAACGTCTGATGACCATTAAAAAGAGCAAAAGTAAGTCTGTTATATATATATATATATATCAGTTATGAGGAAACGTATATCAAATCTGACTCTATGTCACACTAAAATGTAGCCTCGGATTACAATTTCACCACTAGCAATGATAGTGTTAATTATTATAAAATCCAATATGAATACGATGTTAAATAATAATGTGAAATTTAATAATAAGAGTATTTTCAAGTTGAATAATAATTATAATAAAAATTTAGTTGGAGCAAATAAAAAGTCTCTTCTTTGTCTCCTAAGCTGGAGTTTAATGTATGTATTTTAATCAATGTTATTTTCAAATAACACCATACAACACACAAATAATTGGTGGGTTATCATATTGGCTATGTTAAAATCGCGGCCGCTTTCCAAGTTTAATAGTATTTTAATAATTAACGCCACATTTTTGGCGTATGACCTTCTTCTTATTTTATTTTTATACGAAACAATGCTAATTTACTTTTTTTATACATCTTTCCTTCTTTGTGAAATTTCATTTTTTATCCATAAAATGAAATTTCACCAAAAAAAACCTCGAAAAATTAGTATATTTCAATCCAAATGACCACTAACAAGTCTTCACTTTTAAAAAAGATATTGCAAATAGTATTTCATTTCTACTTTTAAATTAAGTATTATATATAAAATAATAGGAGATAGTGAAATATTAACAAACGTACGTTAAATTATTGGTAAACATACAGTAAAATGATTATAAAATAAAATACGCTACAGATTGGCAGTTGAAAGGCTAAGTCTATTAGAACTCGAACTTGAAGTAGCCTGGAATGATGATAATGGCATTCTCTCATTGCTCGAAAGCGTTCAAAAACGTATTGTGATGCAAAATGAGAGGCTGGATAGAAGGGGGACAGTAATTAGATTCGACGCCGTTAGCTTGTTGAGTGCACTGCAAACCCTTTTAGCCAAATGGGGGACGGCTGAGATTGCCAGTCCACCTTTATCCAATGATACAGAAAGGGGAGATCCTGGACTAAAGTTTCTTCTGCGCTTTCACTGCTTGTTTGCTATGTTACATAATAGATTTATGGAAATTGCGTTTGAAAATACGTATTGTGCTCAAGAGGAAACAAGAAACACGAGAAAAACTACCATTTCAGATATATTTTCTATTTATTTTTAAAGTATTTCAAATATTTGCTGTGAAAGTTTCTTAAAAATTGTTAGTATGGAACAAAATATATTTTTGTTCCATAGTCACAGAGCTTGCTACTATGACGAACTGATGCTGACTAATAACTTGGCAATTTTAGCTTCGTACAGCTTGTGCTCAATTTTCTTTATATTTGGAACAGGTTTCGTGGTATAAATTTCTTCCATAGGGTGGTTCCTGGAGTTATGCCGCGCATTTTCAAGAGTCAGTATATCACGCAGACAGTCGGGCCAAATTAATTTCCAAAACTATAGCTTATTTCTGTAGACTTTAGAGCAACTATTTATAATATATACTCAATTTTAACTTCCAAAAATAAAAATAAAATAAAAATGTTTGAAACGGGCGTCTTTCCCGGGGCATTAGGTAGTAATGACACTGCTCAGGAAGAGATACTTCACTTTGAATATTTTTATTTTCAAATTTAAAATGAGATTAAATAGTATTTATTGAGTAAAGTACAAAATGTGTTACCATATGTAATATACGATATGCAGATATATTACTTTTGCTTTTCAAAGTTCTTTATTCTTTCTTCCGCAGTCATTATACAAATAGTTTCATACATGGTGCATGTTTCATGTAGATTTTTGTAGTACATACAAATAATCCAGTTAGCCTTGCAGTTTGCTTTGTAATAGTTTTCTCAACGCTCGACACAGTTGTTGGAAGCTGTGCCCTTTCTCATTCTCTGGTGACTTGTCAATCTTACTTCCTTGTAACTCAATAAGCTTCTCTTTGGCGTCTTTAATCTCTTTGCCCTGCAGTTTTATTTTTTGATAGAAAACACATTTCGGTTTTTCACACATGGCATCTCTTTAGGTTTTATAGCTTTCACCTTTTTTAGATTTTCTACCGCATGCATTTTTCAAATTCATTTTGGTTTCTCACCTACAGTATTTCTTTTGGGTTTATATCATTCACCACTTTTAGATTTTGCATTGCATACCTTCTTCAAAATTCATTTCGGTTTCTCCCTGTAAGTATTAATTTTGGGTTTTATATTTTTCTCCTTGTATAGATTTTCAACGGCATGCATTCTTCAAAATTCATTTCGGTTTCTCATCTTAAGTATTTCGTTTAAAAGTTATATAGTTCTCCTCTTTTAGATTTTGCACCCATACCTTCTTCAAAATTCATTTTGGTTTCTCCCCTTGAGTATTTCTTTTGGATTTTACATTGTTCTCCTCTTTCAGATTTTCAATCGCATGCATTCTTCAAAATTATTTTCGGTTTCTCATTTTAATTTTTTGGGGGGTTTTATATTGTTCTCCTTTTTTAGATTTTCAAATGCATACATTATTCAAAATTCATTTCGGTTAATCACCTATTGCTCCCTCTACTACTGAACTGAGACGGATTTGTAAGCTCTTATCTTCGAAGTGAACTCTTCAACCTAACCATTAAAACATTCTATCTCTGCTATTTCTAGGTATTTTCTTTTGTGGTTTTTGTACTTGAATTTTTCATGTACTCTTTATTTTTATGTATCCATTTGTATAATTCCTATTGGATTTGTTTTTGCTTCTTCTCGGATAACTCTAATGTTCAAGCCTAGTTCGTGTTTGTCTATGTATAAATTTCCAATGTACTTGCGCTATAAGTGATGCCTCTAATGAATGGTGTTTGACTCTCAAAAGCGCTTAGGCCATTATCTGTATTTTTACATTCTTAATTGTACAATAAAACTTCAAAAGTTCTATTAATCTGTATAGCAATATAAAGTATGGATTCTTTTAAATGAAGTAAAATGAAAATCCTAATCCCGCAAGAACTGAATCCCGAAATCCTAGGATTGTTGAAAAAAACCCCGAAATTGTGAGAAAGCATCAGAGATTGAAATCCCTAATTGTAGCTTCACTCACTTTTAATTGAAACGACTTATTTATTCTTAAACAGAAAATATGACCGTATTTTATTTTACCATTCTAAATTAAAAATGTGAACAGATGAAAATTTTAAAAAAAGGGGGGGGGGAGGATTCATACCTAGGCTTTCTGCCAAGTCTTTTCTTAAAGTGGGCTGGGCATCGAGTACAAACATAGGGGTGGAGACTAAGATGCGAGTTGCGCATCGATTGTCTTGCGTCAATAACTGCGCTTGCGTTAACACACACAAACTCAATGAGAGATTTTTAGTCGTGTTACTTTCGGGTATTCTGAAAACGCGGACGACCTATGTTCCTATCTGAATATGGAAGGGAAATGACCTACTTTATATCGCTATTTTATGCAATTAAACACAGATCAAGGCTTATCGTACATTTTAAGCTGTGTATCGTCCAAATGTTTATAATGAATAATTAAGTGTTTCAATAAATTTTTATTTACGAGAATGATTAAATTAAAGAATAAAAGTTAAACAATTTTAATAGCTTGTTAGAAACTTAGACAAAAGAAACCTTGTTTATAAATGAGTATGCAGCTTAAGCTTATCTATAAGCTTAGTAAACGTAATTACAATGGAATGCAGGTAGGAAACAATATGTAAAAAGAAAACTTTTGTTTCCTCCAAAGATTTTTGCCAGATAATCTGGTGCATGGGTACCTACTGCACAAGTAATAATAATACTTGTAAGCAACTCATGCACTAACGGATATATATATATATATATATAGATAGATAGATATTTATTTATTTATATATGTATATATATATTAATTAAAATATTTATAAAATCTAAAGTAAGTTAAATGCAATAATAATACTTAGCCAGTATGAATAGTTAAAATAAATTTTTATTAACAACTAACCATTGAAAGAAAAATGCATTTATGTATATTCTTTCTCTATTATTTCTTTGGATTATCATAAACTAAATATATATATATAGATAGATATTATAGATATAGATATTATATATATATATATATATATATATATATATATATATATATATATATATATATATATATCCCAGTAACTTATCTTTTATTGAAAATGGTCTGAAGAGCATATGTGAAAATAAAATAGACTCAACGTTAGGCGGGAGAAAAATTCCATTATAAATAGTACAGGTACTAAATAGATATTACACCCTCCTCTTTCCCTGTTCCATATATAAGGTAAGCAATAGAAAATTAAATTTCACTTTTGTAAAAGACTGATAAATAGAAGCCTGTAACTACACCCAATGATTAATTTATGTTTATCTTTTAGATTTTTTATTATTTTTTGTAAATCATATATGTAATATAGGAACTTAAATTACTAATTCCCTTGTTCCCTGCATTAACATACATGGTGCAAGTGCATGAATAGTGCAATAAATGAAACGATTAAAACTGAAAAAACTGCATATGGAGTTAGTCCTTTCCTGGTTCCCATAATTCTTACATGAAAAAGAATTATAAATGGAAATGAATGATAAATTAGTAAAAGTGAAAAGTATTTCCGAAACCATGTACGTTTTCAAGGGACATACCTGGTTTGGTTATACAGAAATTCTACGTTTCTGTGTGCATAACTGTGTGCAGAAATTATGCAAATGGTCCGACGCAGAAGAATGTAGAAAATGGATCGAATCAACAATAATCATATAAAATACATAAACCAAATAAATCAGCCAGATGCCATGTTATGATAACAGAATGCAATTTAATGATTAAAAATTGAAAAAGAATAAGAATAAAATAATATAAAATAATCACCACTTGCTTTGGAAGCACTTAAGGTGAAAATGTAATAAGCCAACTCAAAGAAATTTACAGATACCGTTATAGTCTATGTGTGTAACAGGTTGAAATGAAACATTGTGAATAAAAATAGGTTATTTTTATTTATTAAATAATCAAATAATTGATATCTCTATTCCGATGTTGAAGTTATATTTGTTTTGTTGTAGGATGCTTAGTGGTCACTTTGATCATAATATGATTCAAATTTTGATTATGCAAGAGTTGTTGAGACTGACCTTTCAATAAGTTACTGTAATTGGAGCATGGTGATGAATTTAAATTTAAAATACGTTTTTATAAAGGAAAAAATAAGGCTTGGCGGATATTTATTTTGGATGGTAGTGGTTATTAATTTAATAATGTTTTCTTTGTAGTAACATGGTGTATTTAACTACTTGATTCTTATTAACTGATTATTAATGATATTTTTATAACTGATTTTGAAAGGCTTGATGCATAATGTTGAAGTTTATTGACTTTGAAATTATATGTTTTTGTCATAAATTTTAAATTTTAAATTATCTTCATTGTGAATTCTTAAACTAACGTCAAGGTAATTGATCCAGGGTAATGAATAAACATTTTCAATTAGTTGTAGATTAGGAGGATAAAATTGAAAGATTAACATTGGGGCATCTTTAGTAATTTTAATATTAATTAAATCATCAATGAATCTGTACATGACATGATTGTTGAATTGTTGCTTAATTTCGTAATAATGTAGATATAGGCTGGCTAGAATTGTGGAGGAGACTACTCTCTGTGGAATTCCCATTTTTAAATTGTATATGCAATTACCCTGAGATAGAAACTGGTTGAACAGAATGAATTTTAATAACGTTTAGAATTTTAGTACAGTGATGTGTTTAGATTGAATAAATTGTTCATATAAAAATAATATGACTTTATATAAATCATGAATGTCAATGTTATTAAAGAGGCCTTTAAAATCAAATGTTTTGATATCATGGATGAAAGGTTGTTGTTTTAAGTTCTTAATCAGTTCTAAACTATTTTTGATAATATGTGTTCGCTGTGTAGTGAAATAATCATAAATTTGATTTAGAATATATAGAAGTTGTTTGTCCGCTGCATTGCATATGAATTAAATCCAAAAGTAACAGTTCTAAAAGTAATTGGTAATTTATGGAATTTTGATATAAGTATCAAGTAAGGAAAATTTAGATTGCGCTTTAGTTTAAGTAGCTTGTAGTAAGCAAAGATTTGTTTACTGATAATAGATATATTAGTTTGTATGGGAGTTAAAGATACAGAAGTATTGAGTTGTAGTTTGAGTTCGTCCAAATAATATTTTTTTCAAATAAACGCATAATTACTAGAAACCTTGTCGACATAAGTTATTACAAATTTGTCATGAGTAATTTGATCTCTTTTAAGCTGTCTTTGTAATTATGTGTAAAATTTTGTATAGGTAATTGATGAAGTAATTGTTTTACATGCCAGGTGACTTGTACTTGCCAGTTCTTAAAGACTTCAATACGGCAGTTGTATTGACCTGATAGTTTATAAATAAATTTATCTAGATCAATGGCAATAGCTTGAATTATTTTCGTTTTATTATATATAAAAGGGGTAGTCTGTATTTTGATTCATAGCTTAATAACTGTTTGAGAGTTGGTTCAATATATATATTATCAATATATATATATATATATATATATATATATATAAATATTAAATCATCGAAATACGGGTCTCTTTTCTTGAAACCATCTGAGGTTGAAAATGAAACGAACGTAAAAATCTCCTGTCAGTTTTTGAACATTGGAGTACATAGTACGTTGACAGAACACCCATAATATTGCTTCTCACAATAGGCAGCTGCAGATATTTCACTATTAACTACCATCCTCTATTGTCAACATCTATCCATTAATCATACATACTACATCAGACCGAGTGTTCCCCTGCCCGTGTTGGTCCCCTTTCCATTAAATTCTCATCTCCCCACAAAGGGTAGGATGTATACATGCATATTGAACCACCCTTCTCGTTTTTAGAGGAACGTATCTATCTTTCGAATAAAACATGGAACGGAACTGTGGCTTCCGCTGATTCTCGGATTTATTAAAGTTCAAGATATCCATAAAGAAATCTGTATATTTCAAAAACAATTATAAAATGCGCGTTTTTGGTATTCTCAGCCTTTCACTACAACTGATTGTAATAAATGAAACAGAAGTATTGTATAACTGGTATTTAAGTCTGTCGTAGACAGAGAAACTAACAGTCTTAAAAAATAAGTTGCAATTCTTAATACGTTGTATTTCGTTCAATTATGTATAATGATTCGCGTCGAAAATTGTTGTCTTAGTCAAAAGTTGACTCAGGTAAATTCTGTCCCATTATCGATACTATAAGTGTAAAAAGTTTCAGTCTCCAATGTCCACAGGTGGCTCCTAAAGTGTCTCAAAGGAGTTTTCAGCCTTCCCTCACTTTGTCAGCCTACTGGAGATGAAATAGAAAGTTCTGATTTGTTAGGTTCTGTCCCGTAGTTGATACTATAACTATGAAAAGATTCAGCCTTCTAAGTCTCCGAGAGTTTCTGGAGAACCTGGAAAGTCTTTTCGAAAAAAACCCCTCATTTTTCAGTCTCCAGGGGGGAAGAAATTTACAATTCGGTTCCGTTAAGGTGGCCCTAGACTGAGATATACAATATGCAGGACAAATATGACTGCAGAGGGTTTAAAGGAACCATGTATCTTGATGGAACCGATCTACTGCCAAAGAGTGAAATTCCAGCCAGAGATTAAGATGCTCAGCCTTTTTGGCGAGTCCTCCGATTTGGGTCGTGGAAAGAGTGAAATTGAGTATACCAAACTAGCTTGTTACCGCTTCCACTCCTGAGTTTTGATTTAAAAGAATTCGAACCAAGGAAGTCTAAATTATAAACGCGTTATGACCGGGTGTACAACACGTTATAAATGCACAATAATCAAGTGTAGTAACTGTACTTAACCGGGATTCAAACCACGTATCTTCTATCTAACCAATCAACGCTCTATCCATTAAGTAATTGAGAAGAAATTCATATCTCTTAGTGAAAACAGGTCCCACATTCTTCTTCAGATTTCAGATTGAAGTGAAGGCTCTGGCAAGATTTGAGCTCTGGCAAGATTTTTTAACTCTGACCACACAAAAATGTCTTTAACATTCATTGCTATTTATCAAATTGCAGCCTCTTTCCAGAAGCCTGTTTCCGATAAGGTTAAAAATTTAAAGAACTAAAATGTATCACAAAAGATGCCGGAGGTTTGAAGGTGACTCTAGTACGACGAACACGGATTCAGTGGATATTGAGCGCTGATTTCAGATCGGCAAGTCAACTACCAAGCATCAAGTTAACCTGGAGGACAAAAATAGCAGCAGGAGATTGACCTGAGATAGAAATATCAGGAAGTGGTCAGCAGATTTTCAAGTAGTATATTAATCTGGCATTAGAGGAAAGAAAATGTAGAGTTCACATCTACGACAATATCTTGCAATTGTCTTACAGTAGCTCAACGGTAAAACATCAGTTGGCCAGTACGAAGATTCGTTG
This sequence comes from Amaurobius ferox, assembly GCA_951213105.1. NCBI lineage: Eukaryota > Metazoa > Arthropoda > Arachnida > Araneae > Amaurobiidae > Amaurobius > Amaurobius ferox. The sequence goes on along the minus strand of OX578133.1, from coordinate 77,722,534 downwards.
TTCAATTCCTGGTTATGGCAGCAAGGTTCTTTAGAATTTTGTGCAAAGATCTAGTTTTCAGAGTCACCAGGATTAGTTCACCATGGGACTTCTGGAGCGAAGAAAAGAAAAAAAAATGCGTAGATAAAATCTTAATATTTTGTTTCATCACTGAGGGTCTGTTCCTTTCACACCGAGTTTCAATGTTGTATCATTAACAGATCATTACTGCCAACCTACGTTTCTACGGAAAAATAGAAACAAAGTTGACAGTGATGTTCGGGCAGTTTGTCAAGACTGAGCCATCGGGTGATTTTAGAGGGTATGGAAAGACAAAAATAGGTTAGATAATTTTTATATAAATGATACTGAAGTGCCAAATAAAGACAAAATATTTCATTTCTATAGATGCTGAGGGTCTGTCTGTCCCGTTTTTCACCGTGTTTCAATCTTGATTTATTGCCAGAGCATCACAGATGACTTGGCTTTCCATGCAAAACTGGCTTTTAAAATTGTTTATAACAAATACAATAAATGTGTCTAATAATAAAACCATCTTATGTGTTTTTCCTAAATGCTACTAAATTTCTATTTTAAAACGTCCCAAAAATTTCGAAATTTAGGAATTTTCCCCAGATATTGCACAACTGTCAAGAAGAAGTAACCTAGCAATGTTCCATCATTGTCATCTTCTGATAGTAGACTGCGGGTAGGAGCACGAATGACAATGTAACGTGATTATCCATCTAAAAGAATGCTTTAAGATCACAACTAAACAATAAAGCATTTTAACTTTACATTTGATTGCATGATTTTATTATAAACATCAAATTTATTATTGCGAACTATTTCGGAAGCAGTGCTTGAACGGAAAGCCTTGTTAATAACCTTTTTCTAGCAATGGAAGGAAACCAATGAAACTCAAAGGAACAGAACATCTGCACCAATAGAAAAAAAAAGTCAGCTCCGTCAAATTAGCGTCAAATATAAAGAAACATTATCGTCAAATATAAAGAAACATTATCGTCAAATATAAAGAAACATTAGCGTCAAATATAAAGAAATATTAGCGTCAAATATAATGAGACAGTATCATCGTGTCTTATATAAGAAGACAATATCATTGTGTCAAACATAAAAGAGTATGTGTGCCTGGACCCGATGAAGAAAAATGCTTACATAAAAAGAACAGCTTATGTTTCTACATTTGATCAACACATATTAAAAGGAAACTCAAAACTGAACGAGACATATTTATATCGTCACTGTTTAACATCATTTTAATGTCTCCAATCATTTTTCAAAAATTTGAATATTGTGTAACTAAAAGTATGGTATCCCTAATGATTACGTTACTGGAGTTCAATATTCCGATTTAGCTGCCTGGAAACATGGCAACTTAAGTTATATAGAAAACTGCATGCAGAAGACTGTATACCTCGCTCGTAGCCAGGCCAACTTTCCCCCTACTATAAACACTCTAAGTTTCACTACAAAAATATTCATTTGTAAGTGGTAAACATTTAATTTTTATACCATCTATATTTACAAGACAACATCGAGAAAATTTTAGGAATAACAAGTAGTATACCCGTTCTTCGTACGGAATATATAATGTAAAGAAACATGAAATTCGCAATTTGCGGTGAACTTTTTATATTTGTAGTCGTTCTTTGAAATGTTATAATAATTCTCATAAAGCGGAAAGAAACTAGTTCTCCCGTGCTGAGATAAACAGACAGATAGAGGAGACGACACGTCAATGAATTTTGAATTGCATTTATTGTAGATAAGCGGTTATGTTGTAAAGAACCTTGGTGTTCCAACCGGGAATCGAATCCCGGATCTCTATACTGGTCAGCCGCCGCTCAGCTGTTGAGCTACTGGGACGGAATTGCAAGCTCTTATCGTCGAAGTGGACTCTTCATTTTCCACCCTCTAATGTCGGATGGATGTGAAATCTATTTAATTACTTCCTACTATTTTTAACCCAGATTAGCCTTCTAATGCTACTTTTATCCTCCAGGTCGTTGCTTGGTCGTTGTCCTCCCGATTTGAAAGCGGCGCTTAATTTACTAGGGTCCACAAAATTTGTACTAATCGTACTAGGGTCACCCACAGACTCCTGGATATACACACATATACATGCACATGCACGCACACACTCATACAAGCACACACATACGCACACATATCACCTCAAAACCGTTCAATTTGAGTTCCGGTATGCTTGAAACGTACTCTTTCGTCGAAAACTCATTCTAATTTTTGACCCCGTCATTAAACTTTCCCTATTCATTATACTATGTATGTAGGGAAGTATTAGCATAAAAAAAATCGTCTGCTGTAACTACTTTGCTTATGAATCGAATTAAAAATAGTCAGAAGGACATGAAGAGAGGCAGACTGAGCAGAAGGCCCCGTAAATTTTAAGTGGTACCGTACCAAAGCTACGCATCAAAGGTTCATGAAATTCGGTGCAATCGTTCACCCGTGATGATGAGACAAACACACAGACATATTTTCAATTTTATTTATATAGATTTGCTGTATGTAATGCATCAAAAACTTATAGTATAGCTAAATTTCGATTTTCACAAGAGTTTTCATTAAATGGGCGAATTATTTATATTATCTGTAGATCAACATGCTTGATTGGTGGAAATTTTTTTGCCATGTTGGGGTTTTACTAAAATTTTTTAAAGCATCTGTTTCACAGGATCTGCTATTTATACTATTAAAATAGATAGAGAATAGATGGTGATTGATATAGATTCAGCGCCAAATTTTGGAGGAGGTTGAGGGTTTACTAAGGATTTTCACTTCCACTTCTTTTCCACTTCAGGTTCAAAAATTTTATTATATCTGAAATATTTATCTTTCGAGATTGGCTATAGATAGAGTTTAGAAAGTAACTGATATGAATTTATCATCAAATTCTGCAGGAGGCAGAGTGGTTTACTAAGAAATTCCAATTCTGATTAAAAAAAATTTCTTGAAACATCTATTTTTCAAGATTACCTATAGTGGAACTTCGATAATGGCTGATATAAATTCAACATTAAATTATAGAAGGCGTTGGGTGGCTCACTAAGGATTTCCCCTTCTGGTTCTTGAGGTGCCACGTCCGGTTTAAAGATTTACAATGTCCTTTCAGCAGCATCTATATTTGAGGATCGGTTATAAATAATGATTTAAAGTTCGATAATGATCTGATGTGGATACATCATCAAATTTCGGAGGAGTTAGGAAAGTTTACTGCATATTTTTACTTCCGTTTTTCTTTCTCCAGTTCAAAAAAATTATGTTGCCAAACATTAAAGTAGTATAATGTAGTAAATATGGAGACAAGTATTTCAAACTTAAATTTAATGAATTAAAAAATTAGAAAAAAAGTAAAATTTAAAAACCAAGAAAGTTTTCAAATTGTACAAAAGATAAATATATCAATACTTCGTCCAAATTATGCACTATAGTGGCTTCTGCTGAACCCTCTCTTAATTTTGCTCGAGTTTCTCTATAACTTTGCTTCTCTGACCCAGCTGTACAATCAAATCCAAAGGTAGCTTATTTTGCTTATTGTCTTCTGCATCACTATTAGTTCTCTCGGCAAACTATCTTCTCCGCATTTTTCTTGGAGATCGGATGCATGACGCAAATTTCGCAACATTGAGTCATTCGCCCTCCATCAATGGACTCATTGGAACCCGCAGCGGGCATAATGAATTAGGGATAGGGGCTTTCCCCATTCCCTTCCCCCAATCTGCACGGTCACACTTTTCCACGGCTCCATTAGTGCCCTAGTCACAACAGCCCCCCGCCCCGTGTCATAGACTCCGGCTCTTAATCCAGCCTAATGCCTATCTGTCTGTCCCGTAGGATAACTTGTCGTCACGGGGAGGATCAATAATGGTTGCGTAGAGCAGCCCGTTCCATTAACAGCCTGAGAATAACCCGGTAACAGAGCCGGATTTGACGAAAGGCCAACGGCGTAACTAGAAATGTTAGTACCTTAAGGGAAAAAAAATGTAAAAGGGCTCCCTCCCCCCCCAAAAAAAATTAATTTTCAAAAACTAAAATTGTGTCCCTTAAAGATAAAAAAAAATTAAAATGCTTTTATCTTAGAGGCTTATATTTTTGGGTCCCCCCCCCCCCCCCCGAAAATAGTGAAACCCCCAAATGAATCGTTTGAGATAATTAAAAGTTTGGGCCCCAAAATAGAAGCAGAAATGAAAATGCTTTTATTTTCGGGGGCCATTTCCTAAGTTAACAAATTTGACATTATTGGCATTTTCTAAAAATTACCTTCCTTTTGAAGCTCCAATAGTTTTACTTAAATTTTGGTCCAATATAAGTAATTGAATGGAAATTATTTTCAAATGTGCTAAAATAGTTTTGTAACTAAAATCACTGCTCCAGCCTATATAACACAACCGTTAGAAACTTAGACCATTTACACTTTGTGTGCTGTTTTCCGCTGTGAAATGAAGGCAATTGTAAAATGCATCATTAAACACAAGTTCAAGCATTAGGTTTCGTCCTGGCTCCCGCCTCTCGCTTGATAAAGCTCCCCGTTTTACAAACTATGGAAAATACTTTTATTTACATTTAATAAGCAATGAATGCATATTTTGTGTAAAATTGCTTTCGTATTTATCATAAAAAGCGGTTTAATTAATCATAAATAACTTAATGTGTATAATTGTTATAATAACAATAAAATACTTTTATTTTTCAATAAAAGTTTTGAGGGAAGGCCAATATCACTCAATTTAAAGTAGTACAAAAATAAATTAGTGGAAATTTCCAAACATTTCTCGCAACGTGATTTATGTATTGCAAAGTTATCCAAGAACAAATAATTTGGATAGAACTGCAAATATTAACCAAAAGTCAAAAACAGTAGATAAAATATCTTCCATACATACAAAACATAAGAATTTAAACTAATTTAATTTAAATCATTAATCTTAAATTAAAATAACCTTCAAAACATAAAATTTTAACTTAAAATTCAAAATCCTACTCCACAGAATGGAGATGAGCACCATCAAGATCAACATAATTATTTATAGCATATACAAAAATAATCAGTGCAAACTATTTGAGATTTGACCAGCAATTACTATAATGTTCATCAGCCTGGAAATCTTATTGATATTATTTCGAACTCTACTAAACCATAAAGCCTTAATCTCAACAGTAGGTTTTGACAAATGAAGATGCTTTGTGCGTAGACAGTCAAAGACAGGATAATCCCTCCGAAGCACAAAACAATTAGTGGAATTTTTTCAATGAAACCTATGTAAGTACGAAATAAACTCTTAATGAAATAAACGCGATAAACTCGTTAGAAATTTATAAGATTTCTGAAAAATCTGAAAATAGGTAATATTTTAATCTAGAAAACAGATATATCCCTTATAATAATCGACGCTTTTTACTTTGCCTACATACATAGTAATGTATAACGAAATTATTGTGCTCGAATTCGGTTTTCGATAAAAGAGCACGTTTTAAGCATACCTGAACTCCAAACGAACTTTTTTTAGTTGTGTGTGTGTGTGTGTATGGGATATCTCACGAACAAATTGAGCATTTCGAACGAAATTGGGTACGATTATTAAGATTCGTGAATACTGGAAACCTGTTGCATTTAAACGAGGTCGAACGTTCGAAAGATCTGCAAATTTTCGAATGTATTTTCGGAAAAAATCATAAGAAAAGCAGGACATTCAATAATACTAAATTCATAATCATATTACATGTAACTCTTTATTCTCAAACGAATGACTTAAACTTTGAACACTAGCTTGAACCGTTCTCGAGACATCGGACGTTTTTCAAACAAATTTCTCCAAAAAATAACATAAAAATGAGTTTCATCGAATACGTAACGCTTTATTTATATGTAACACTTTATTTGACGATTTATTTGCCGACCTTGGCGACTAATTTCGTGTAATAACATCAAGTTGGCAAATTTTTAATATTTTTTGTATTTTTAATATATATTTTTTATATAATTTATTTATAATTTTTAATAATTAACATATTTTAATATAATGGAGTATATTGCTTCGTAAATGTCAGCAATATTGTCAGCAATTGTCAAGTTATTTTTGCGCAAAATATAAGTGAATTTGGTACTTATATAATTTTACTGCTTGTCATCCGGAAAAGCGTACAATGTCAGTGTACTCTTCAATGTTAAAAACATTGTACCGTGGATCTTGTCCATCATTATTTCACGTTATAAGACGTAAAGTACCTGCCTTATGCAGGGAAAGTCATGCGCTGCTGACATCAGCTGTTTAAGTATGAAAGGGCCGAATATACAAGTTTTCTAAGAAATTCTTTAAGCACCCAAATAACTTTGGAATACACATCTATAGTAAAGTGATTATGCCCCATCGAATAAAAATGACTGTAGCGCCCTTGTGGAGAATTAAAGGAGTGAAGAACAGGAATTCGGCAACAGAGCGAGATAGACAAAAAATGTCAATAAGTTATAAGAGTATTGTTTGATTAGCAGGAATTGACACTAAATCGGTTACAGAAAACATCTATGGTTATTGGTAATTTGCTGTCATATTCAGGAAAGATGTATCATAAATAACTTTTACATGCGCAGGAATCTATTATAGATCTATCTGTTGAAAATGCTTTCCGTCTGTGATAACACGCATATAAATGTGAGAAAGAATATTATCGCGCACTTATAGAATCATAGTAAGTGTCACTGTGTTTCAACATTTAGCAACCTTCCATGCCTTCCATGTACGAATTTTGTGCGCTCTTGATGTCGATGCATATTAATGGCAATGCTCTATAGCCTTGTAATTGACATTTTTTTTAACCCGCTTTGTAGCAGAGTTCCCGTTCCTAACTTCTTCGATTCTCCACTAGGGGAGCTACAAACATTTTTATTAAATGGGGAATAGTCGCCTTAATTTATATAGATCTAACATGTATAATATTGAGAAATCTTTAATTACGAAAGTGTTGGGATGCTTAAAGACTTTCTAGGAATTCTGTAAAGAAGCAAAGAAATTGTTCGGTTTTTTTTATACAACTATTTTCAGAGTACTGATATGAATGTCACGCTGTAAAAAAAACAATTTACGAGACGACTTTCTACGAAAAATAAACTTATTCCAAGTTATTCAAGTGAGAAGAACTATATCGGCGTTGGTACGGCAAAGAAACTTTTCTCATTCGCCCAGTCCTGTCTGGGAGGTACATATTGCTATTCCAAGGCTAGAATATCGTCTTTGCAACGGCACAGGAAATCTCCTAATATAATAATTGCATTCGAGCATCAGCGGGATTATTGTCCTAAGAGCTCTGAACGGTAATGAGTTTGGTATTTCGTATTTTTACACGATAAAGGAGTGTGGGGATTTTTGCAGCGACTGGAACCTTAACCAACTGTTTAGTCTGTGTATTCGATAATCCTCCCCTATCTCAGGGAAATATTTCATTTACCCAACAAAAGTTTCTCGCATTCTTTTCCAATACGAATATCTTTTCTTTTTAATTACGAAAACTTTTATATTTTAATGGAATAATGCATTCTCCAAACCATTGAAAGTTTTAATATATTGCATTGAAGATTTATTTCTACCAAATAAAAAATTAGCTGGAGTGAAGCTCAACTCGACTTTCTCATACTAGAATTCATTTTTTATAGCTTTTTCATTTCAAATTTTACAAAATAAAATTTGAAAAATCGGTATCAGGGGTCTAAATAATTACAATTGTAGCGTGTTACCCTTCACTTTAAAGGGCTTGAAACAAATCTTTCAATGATACCATACTTAACAATGTACCCCCGGGGACCAAGTAACTCCCCTCCTCCCCCAGTGGGGGGGGGGTAATGAAGTCACGAACAAAAGAATTGTTTCACCGCAATTTTTCACAACAACGATTGAAACTATAACGATTAAACCATAAATAAACACTTTTATGCATGATTATGTCAAATTTCGTCCTATGCTGCCATGTTAAAAAAAACATGAAATGTCAAATAAATTTCGAAGTTTTCGCTTGAATTAAAAAAAAATTATATCTAGTTCTAGACCTTTTGATAACAAAGGCGGATACAAAGTTTTGTGAAAATCCATTAATATTTGTGGCCTCTATCGTGTATACAAGAAATTGACCACAGGCATACAGAGGGACAGACGGACATCACTTCAAAAATAGTCAAAACGTGTGCAGGCGGTCTTAAAACATATATTGGCATCAAAATCTGAAAACAATACTTTCTTAATAGTACGTATTAGAAAGTAAAATTTACATACATATGTTATTTTAGCAATGGCGAATAGAAAGTAGGTCAGTCTAGAAAGTAGTTCGTGCGGAAAGGCATTTACATCCTACCTCCTGCGCGATTAAGCGCACCACAATACTCAAGGGATTTATTTGGGATAATAGTAATTATAATTAATAATGTTACTGCTATTGTGTTATATATTGTATCTAATGAATGGTTTTAGTCGATAAATTTGGTATGGCGGCACCATACCAAATCCTACAGCAGCATTCGCCACTGCATTTTAGAAACATGGCAGTATTCCGCCCCACCACGTTGTCATGTTCAAATCCGTAACTGACAAGTATATATTACACTAGACGCGTCAAAACCCAACAGCTACAGACATGAACTTTTTTCTGTAATATAACCACAAAGCTAACAAAAACAAAACGAAAAGAATTTCAAGGTTCCTTTTTTTTTTTGTGTGTGTAACACCCAAGAAAATTAAACCTTAAAATGGCACACTTTTTACGATTTTCGCTCTGCCCCCCCCCCCTTTTTTTTTTTCCAGTATTGACGGACCTACAGCCATAACTTCTGGACCGATTTTAATGAATAATGGCTCATTTTGTGTGTTTTGTTACATATATTTAACTTTAAACTTGAAGATAAATTTGATTTAGGATTTTAAACATTGAAAAGGAAACATGATTCTCCATCCATTTTCTGCAGTAATGACGGATCTACAGGCTAAACTGCTGAAACGATTTTAATCAATGATGGCTCATTTTGTGCACATTGAAAAATATGAATTTCCAGCCATTTTCTGCAATGTTGACGGACCTACGGCCTAAACTACAGAACCGATTTTAATCAATGCTGGCTCATTTCGTGTGTTCTGGGGGAAGGTACATACTTTACTTTTAAAACTTGAAGATACATGTGATTTAAAATTTCTAAACTTGAAAAGCCTGAATAAGTGGTGCTCGGCGATAAAGTAACTTTCGCAATGCCTACTATATCATTGTCGAGGAAACCATGTTGATATATAACCATGTTGATACTAAATAAAGTATTGAACTCTCATAAAAAAATACCATTAAATGGTAAAAAATCCCCGCTAAGTACAAAAAACAAAAAAACCCTTCCGAAAGTGTATCACAAAACACGACTTCATGGTAAAAAAAAAGAACTCCCCGCCATGTTCAACAAAACAAAATCTTATTTCCAAAAGAGTTATGAAATCTCTAAATATTTTGCGCCAAATTTCCGCAAAACCGAAGCTGTACTTTCAGGTCTAGGGTACGCGGGCCGTAAGATCAAAACCCTCCATCAAATCACACGTAAACTTTTTTAGTCGTAGTCAGCTTTTTAATTAACTACGAATAGAAAGGGCTACGTGTGATCACATTGAGTTTTAGGATCCTCCAGCAGGATACCCTAGACCTGAAAGAAAGAGTTAATATCTTGAGTTGTAAGTTGTTAATATCTTGAATAATAATATATCTTTGTGTTAATACCTGTATTATAAATTGCTTAAACTTTGTTATTTCGTTTCAGGATTTCTCATTATATTCTCCTGGTAGTAAGCATAATCATGATGTGCCTCACCATGGCATTAATCCCTTTCTGTGAAGCCCTATGGATTTTGGCTATAGTTCTAGCTGTCATGGGCTTCTTCATGGGTACCATAGATACTGTTGCTAATGTGTCAATGATCACAATATACGGGAAAGATTTTTCCCCTTTCCTTCAGGTATATGATTTAAACTTTCTATTTCAAATAGTTTGCTATATAAAAATCTCTGTTTAAAGCTGTAAAAGCTTTCTTGCGTAAAAATAGTTTGTTTAATAAAGCAGCATAAACCAAAAGTTGACAGCATCAACCACTTTCAAAAGCAAGGAAATCTATTTTCTTTTAACAGGTTAAGAAAAGCAAAAGAGTTACATCAATTTTGATAGTTATGCAAGATTTAAGCGCAAATGAATACATACAAATATACCATTATTAAATAATGATGGCCCTCTTTGAACCTGTGGTACGATAGCTCTCGAACAAATTAAAAGAGGGAAATGAAAACTGGTACAATTATTTGAATCAGTAAACCTTATGGACTTGTATTTTTTGTAGGAAGTTGGACCAGGGAAAGGCCCCCAACATTTGGAGCATTCATTTTCGAATATCGAAAGATAAACTGGAATTAAGTTAAAAAATAATTACAGAAATAGCCATTTTTATATAATTTTAATGTCAACGGGAATGGTATTATTTATTAGAGGGCAAAAATACAAAGTTCTTTGAATATTACACGTTCTTTAATGGAAACATCATAAAAATGAATAGGCTCAGTATTATTAATTGAGTGCATGTTTTGTAAGCAATTTTAACCAGAAATAAATAATTGGACATTATTGTTTAGGATTTATCACAAGTCGTTTATAAGGTATTAGAAATTTTTCGTCTCACCAGGAGCACAATATCTGAAAGAATCAGACGATTCCCATGAAATTTGATATTCTTATTTTAATCTGTAATAGCCTAAATCCTATTGCTTTTCAGAGAAAGGGGGTAAATACATGTGAGCTGGAGTGGGTACGCAACAGTACGTGCAGGACACTTCGATGCTTTTGCATATATGCTTTAAAGAAAATTATTCTTAGATCTTTCATATTTACCGCTGAGACAGATTTGATTATATATATATTTTGCATATGAATTATAGTTATTAACAATTATAATGTATATATGCGCTTTCTAGCAATTTCAATTGTAATATTTTTAAATGACATTAATTTTATTGCATTCCTATCTTCGTACTAACACTCTTCTTTGCAAAATAAGACATTGAAATAAAACAAAAGCAATTCCAAAGTGTTACGTCTATTTCTTCTATATGTGTGGAGGAGCGTGTAAGAAAGGTTCCGATTTTTAGATCGTTTAAATTGGGCAATAACAAGGACGATCATTGGATATTTGGGCCATGTTGAAAATTGCTAAGGACGATCGGCTAAAAGTGACGAAAGCTGTATGACAAAATCGTTGTGTGGCGAGAGGACACACGATGTTTTCCCTGAAACGCAATCTTATTTTTATAAAATTAGCACACTGCAGAAATTTACAATCTAAGTTCATTTCTGTATGTGATTAGTTAAAAAGAGAAAAACACTATATATATATATATATATATATATATTGCAGAATCATTTTATTAAATGCCATTAGAACGTTTTTGGCAATAAAATTAAAATCTCCCGCGTACGTCACAGTTAATTATACGAATATATATATACTAACTTACTTCAGAATTTATAAACATTTAAAATTGAATTCATAAAAAGATTCACAATGTTCTTTTACAAAATAAACAACTTCTACAAAGAAACCAATATTAAAAGTTTGTAATCAATTGTTAGATTGCTAAATCGATTGTTTAAAAATTTGCAATAAATTGTTAAAAGTTTGAAAGAAAGTGCATTATAGAGGATGCGAAAGATTTTTTTTCCCTATCAGTGCAGCTAACATTTATTCAATTATAAGCCTCATTAAGAGCAAAATCCGTCCAAAGATGCTGATTGATGGTATTAGAGCCTAAACTCTAAAGTCATTGTTGTTTGGGCATACAAAATTGGTGACAAATGTGGAACGTACCACTGTCTAAAATGTGAGATATGGAATGTTTCACTGTATTGTTAGCATTTTCACACATAGACATAGAAACATCATTTCATTTATCTTCATTTTATGTATTACTGTTGTTCAAAACACAATAACACCATTTAAATTGTGCAGGCTCTCCACTTCTTTTATGGTGTTGGAGCTTTCATCAGTCCAATGATTGCCCAGCCGTTTTTGCTAAACGAAGATTGTTCACCTTTTATCGACAACAAATCAGCTCCTAGACATGACTTCACCCCGGATGAGCCTCTGCCAGCCGATACTCTACAGGAAGCCCAAGCGATGACCGAAATTAATTATGCATTTTGGATCATGTCTGCATTGATGGTAAATAAAGACTATCTGTTTTATCTGTATCCATTTTTATAAACTTCCAAGACGTGAAGATGGAATGTGATACTGAATCCGTGCATTCATCAATAGGAAATAAATTTATATATAGAAAGTAAATTATGGCAGAAGACATACAAAATTCTATATCTTTAAATAACAGCATTTAACAGCAGTTTCGTTATTTTTTGCTGAAATTGCATGTTTTCACACGATACGGGGAGTGCCTTTTGATAGCGAGATTTTACTCTGGCCCGGTAACAGGGTCGACTTACAAATGAAGGTGCCACGTAGCTAGTGATTGTATGGGGCCTCTTTGATAATGTGAACATGACAAGATATACACTCAGAGCTATAAGTACGTATACTATCTAACATAACGACCTACAGTAGCTGTGAACGTCGTGGGTAATTATCTATTTTCTGCTGAGGATTGAAATTAAATTCTTGAATTTTGTTTTACTTTCTAAAGGTAAAAACAAAAATATATATTTTGTGTATTCAATATTCGTTAGATATTTCAAAATAAAAAAAATAATAAACTATCTACAATTTCATTAACTAATATGGTGTCCTAAATGATAGTGTCCAGGATCCCGACCCTGCAGATCCGTGTATAAATCAGGCCTCACTTGGAAGATTACCTGACACAGTACCTAAAAATATAAAATATACCCAGTACCAGATAAGTTTTTAGAAATATTATTGCAATATTGAATCTCATTGGAGTTGAGTTTGTAAAGTCTGTACCCTAATCGAGTGCAATTGTAAAGTAGACCTTCTGAGGTATTAGAATATTAAACCTAACGTAACATAATTCAAATTTTATCCTGAAAAACAAACACTCAAAGTCCTAACAGCCAAGGAGAAACACACAAAAACGCGAAACTAGGATTTAAAATCCAAACTGGTTTATTTTACTGAACAAAACATATGCAGCTTCTTGCCGTTAAACATAGAGTTTATGTGCAATTAAAGTACTGGTTCCTAAAGACAACCAAACTCGTAACCATATCGATCTTTGTAATATATTTTACAACTATGCTCTACCGTTTTTCACTTAAAATATTTCAAGGATTACCATTCAAAATGTGCCGTATTCATACTTGGCTATTGCTGATCTAATTTCAACTTCATTTCCAGCTAGGATCCTTTTGGTACACGATATCACTTCTCTCCACCGCGCACACCCACTGCCCAGAAATCGAAATTCGTTCGTTTCTCAATCCGAACTGCCTTAATCACAAGATCGCAGAAATTTGTTGGCCGGCCCTTGAATGCTTTTTTAACCAAAACCAAAATTAAAAGTTTGTTAGCGCCAAACGACTATTAATTCAAAACATAAAATGGGAGAAATTATAGCTAAAGTTTATCAAGCCTTCACAAGTTATATAAAAATCATATACTGTATTTTACAGGAAAATATTGCAACACTGTATTGTCATTCCATAACTATAAATTCTGAGATCGATTAAAAAATAAACTGTAAATAAATTACACGATAAACATACAGCAATAAATTAAAGAAATAATTAATACACCTATTACTGGTACAAAATCTACACGTATAGAAAAATTAATCACGGAATTTTTAGAGTTATTTATATAAGCATTTTAAAAACATTCCACAACGTGTATATAAGAATGTTTCTTGTTCAAAGAGCGATATTATGTGATAAGGGGCATTTTTTGAACTATTAATACGTCTGTGTTCTGAGAGTACAATTTAGATATTTGTGAATTCATTGAGCATTTAATTGCTGTACTATTGCATCTGATATTTGTTTGGGACTTTTCTAGATAGCTAGAAATACATTTATTCTATCATGTTCCTGTTCATTCATCTTTATACTTCGGATGAAGCTTAGTTATCCAAATATTTAAGCTCATTCCTGTATTCTTAAGATACACCCTCAATTTCAAAGGATACGTCGTAACATGTGGTACCAGAAGTGCAATCTCGAATCATGAGCGTGTATGACTTTTACTGGAAAAAGGATTGAAAAACAGTTAACATATAAAATGGCTTTAATTAAAGAGATGAAAACCGAACAAGAAGCAAATGAAGAATGGGATGAAATAGGAGAATTTAAAAATAAAATCATTTATTCAAACCTTCAAAACATTTCATAATTGTAATACTTTTCATCTTACAATAATGATGGCACAGAATAATTTAAGCGAAAATTAAGTTTGAAAAAACATCGACTGAAACTAAGTATACCAAACTGGCATTCATATGCTTTCATTTTAAACAAGAATTGAAAAAACATTTTTGGCAGAAACCTATTATCGATTGTTAAAACACATCTTTCTATGTTGTTGTTGTTGAGACCCAGACCGTCCGACCTACCAGAAAGGTGTAAGGTAACTGTTACATCTTTTTATGTGGAACTACTTTTTTCATATCGACTATACTAAATTTAATAAACTAGTGTTAAAATATCTATTACTTATCTCATATCCATTACTTGTCCATAACTTGTCTCACTACTTTGACATATTCGAATGTTCTTACAGTGTGCTGATTCCGTCATTCGCGTATTTCGACCAATTTTTACTTTCCGTACAACACATGGTAATGTATAGGGAGAGTATTGGAATCGTGTCGAAAATCATAACTCAAGATCTACCTCGTTTCAAGCAACCTAGACCCTGAAATATCTGTTTTAGCGTGACGTCTGTATGTGCGTCTGTATGTGCGTCTGTCTGTGCAATGTATGTATCCACTCTAGCTAAGAAACTAATTGACAAAATTTCCTGTTGCTGATTAGATGTTTTTGTGATTCGGAACTGAAGAACCTGATTTTTTTTTCAAAATGGCCCGCAAAAATCATGTGTATCCACTCTAGCTTAAAAAACCTGTATAAAGACTCTTACTGACCAACCGTGATTCGAGCCACGGATCTTTATACTGGTCAGCTGTCGCTCTATCGTTGAGTTACTGGAACGGAATTATCATTATTGTCGTCTTATCAAAACTGAATTCTTATCATTGAAGTGGACTCTGCATTATCCATCTTATAATATCAGATTGACGTGAAACAAACAATCTGACTGACCACCCCTTTTTTATTTTACCTCTTGATGCTATTTTAATCCTCTAGGTCGTACTAGGGTTTAATTCTAATCGTACTAGGGTTACTTTCAGACCTTCGACATCTTTGTACTAACTTGATTTGTTCATATACAGACCACTGATGTCCCAAACAAAAATCGAACCACACATCTTCGTACTGACCAGCTGATACTTTACCGTTGAGTTACTAGTACGGAATTACAAACTCTTATCATCGAAGGGAACTCTGCAAACTAATAGATCAAATTTCACAATATTTGATAAATAAGTCACTTGTGGGTTACTGGTGCTGATTAGAACTTTGCACGATTCAAGAAAAAGAACAAGCCCTGATTTTACGAAATGTTATGTAAATATAGTCAAAATCTAAAATAAAAGATGGAATTCATGCAGAAGCCCCCGGTAGTCCAGACGTCTGAAACTTTGCACACTTTTAGCATCGACCACGGATTCTAATTTCCGAAGACACTTATAGTATTTACCGCGATAAATGAAATTTCTAGGAATCGACAGCGGATCCCAAGAAATGTCATTTATCAAAGCCATCCGACGATAATAATTTTGGTTATTGATTGATTTGATTAATAATTTTTTAATTTCTAATATTAAAAATGCATTATCATTGCAAATTATAATACACTTTTATCATTTTTATAGCACAGAACAAATTGATTAGAAAATATTTTCTTTTTATTCGTATTTGTCATTTCCACTATTGTTATTATTTGAAGGTGGGAATTACTCTACACTTTTATCTTTTATTTTTCTTTCTCTCCTTTTGGCCTGCGTTTGACATTAATTCTTAATCCTTATTTTGTACAATTGTTACTCTCGGACTACAGCTCATAATGTGTTATATATTCAAAATGCTTAATGCGTTTTTTGGATTTGAAGAAAGTCTTTTAAGATCATCAATTTATCTGTATATGTTTTTCATATTGTATTTCGTCTTGTTTTCTGATAATTTTCTTTTTTAAATTCTGCTTATGTTCCTGTAGTTTTAACGCAGTATTTTTAATATTCTGCGCTTACATTTTTGTTTGTTTGTTTGTTTGTTTGTTTGGGCGTTAGAAACGAAATTCTTCATTTCAGTATTTTATATTGTATGATTGTCTTATTGGTACTATTTATTTTACTTCTTGATGTACTATTTGATATTGTAGATCCTATTATGGTTTTAAATATGTAAATCTTAGAAATTTAATACATAGTTTTGGCGGCCGTTCATTATCTACTCTAAACTCTAAGGTAAGCCGGACGATTTTTTTAAACAACATAGATAATTGTATATAAATAATTGTATATTAAGCCGTATATTTTTAAACAACATAAATAATTTTAAAAACAGTTTTTTAAGTCAGTCCTAATTTCTCTGTCTGAAACATGCTCAAATACTAATATTTATATACGTATTTACTGATTTTCATTTATTTTTAGGTTCCAGTCGTTCTATTAAGTCTCACCTTACTTGGAAAAGATATTTACTTGAAGATGTTTGGCAAAGCAGGAGATATCAATCAAAATAAGCAGGATCAATATGAAAACTCCGACGCAGGTTTGTCTGCTTCCTAATTAATAGAATAAAGAAGTTTGAGAAGATGCTTTCAAAATATGTGTGATAAAAATAAACATAACAATTGTCTAACGCACTCATTTGTGTTTTTCTAAAACCCTGGTCTTGGTGACCTAGAAGACACAGGACACTAGTATTGACTACGGGACATAACCTAACGGACCCGGATTTTGGATTTTCCTATCATGGGTCCAGAAAACGGGGGATATTCAAAAATTCAAAAAGTCTTTCGTGACGCTCAAGAAGCCTCCTCGATGACTTAGAAGGTTGAATCTTTGCAGACTTATGGTATCAGCTGCGGACAGAATTTAATGAGGATTTTCAATTTCCCTGCACGGGGGCAGAGAAAATTATGACATTAAAACGTTTTTTAGATCCCCCAAGAATCCTACCTGTTGACCTAGAAGGACCCTGGGCTACCGGACAGAATAGAACAAAGTTGCATTTTCGATTTCTTCCCTAGCGACGTATAAAACGGAGGGTGTGTGTGTGTGTGGAGGGGGGGGGGGGGGTAAAAGTGTTTTCAGACACCGGTGACACAGAAGGAGGAAAATCTGTACATCGACTACGAGATATTTAATATCGACCACGGGATAAAGCCTAATTGGGATAACTTTTATATTAAGAAGACTATTTTTTAAGCTTAACACTATATTATTAAACAAAATAATGCTTGTTAAAAATGTCCTATTCAATTTTTTAAGAGTGTTAGATTCACTGTTTTGACAGGTTTAAATACTAGTAATGTATGTAGATGATAAATGATAAAAAAAAAAGAATGTGTCTCTTAGGAAACACGTTCCCGATATAGCATCATTTACGCTCTTATTTGAGCTCATTTGTACCTAATAAATGTTTACGGAACTAGCAGCGATAGAACTTGTTACTTACATTTGCCACATTACGGCATATATATAGGGTGATTCGACACTCTCTGTACAAACTCTAATGCAAGATAGGGAACACTAAAGCAAACTTTTTTCGTTGATGGAAGTATATCCGCAGTCCCTTTAGTGCTAGATGCCTCTGATAAACGGCCCGGAAATTCTCCATGTGTTACCGTTGTCAGTTGAAACGTGGACTTTGAACGTGTAAAATAGATCATTTTACGAGCACTAATATGTCTCATATGCAATTGGCTATTGCGGGACAGCCACGGGCGGTAATCCCGTGTTCAATCCTCGACACCGTGCAAAACGTACCCGTCTGTCTGTATGTGCAGTATGGGTACGATAAATCTGTTTATTTGAAAGTGCATCTGAGTCGTGATGGGTTAGGGGAATAATGGTGCGGTTCAAGTGGTTGTCCTGCCCATTGGGTTCACTTTCCTAACAGATACCCAACACTTTTGGGTAGGTAATACGGTCTGAATAGTATGGCTGACATGCATGGCGTAGTAGGATGCCAATCGAAACGTTACATTTTGCGCATCACAAAGAAATGTGATACAACTCAACATTCGGTGATTTTCAGTTATTAACACCGTGAGATGCATAGAATTTGCCTCTGTTATAAGTGAAAGTTACACATTTGCATTCCAAAACATGTTCCTGCTTACAGAAAACGCTTGTTCAGTCTCCTGAAAAATTGCTTTTTAAGTGGTAACACCTTTTTTGTGATGTACGATATAACGGGTTTTGAGTATGCTATGTTAATGTTTAAGCATTTTTGTGTATGATGTCGTTATGCAAGTTTTATAACATGCGTATATTCGTAAAATTTCATGCAAGATTCCTATTAAAGCCCTTAAGTACACCAAAAATGTGTATAAGGAAAGGTCCGTGAGTGTACACGTGAGGTCTATTTATAATAAAGTGACCATGCTCGATCGAATAAATGTGATTGCGATGCCCCAAATGGCTTCGCAAAGGTGGAATTTGGGAAGTCATAATTCCATCCCCAGGAACCCATCGAACCCATTAACTTTCGAAGAAATTTTATACGGAGAAACGGAAAGCAAAATATTTGGTTACACCCTCCCTCCCCTCCAAAAACTTTTCAGGCGACGCTACTGAGTGTCCCTAGCGGGAAAATTAAAAAAAAGTTTGTTATGAACATGGAGACAAGACGAGATAGACGAAAAAAAGCCAATTACAAAGTTGTAGAGTATTATCTAATGGGTAGGGATAGCCTATAAAGCTGCTCCAGAAGGCATTTATTTTACATAATAAGGTTATTGGCAAACTGCTGATATAGTTAAGAATACTAAAATAAACAACTCTTATATGCACAAGAATCTAATGTATAGCCTGTTCGAAATTATCTCCGTCAGCAACAATGCGCAATTTAAATTCGAGAAAGAATAGCATCACGTTCTTTGACAAGCGTTTCAGGTGTCACCGTATTACAGTTCCTGATGATAAGACTTTTGGGCATGTTTTTATTGCCTTCTATGTAAGTGTTTCGTGTTTTTCTGATGTCGATTGCTACTAATTAGACAATGCGCTACAACTTTATAATTGCTTTTTCTCATCCATCTCGTTTTGTTTCCGAGTTCGTTATAATAACTTTTCCATTTCTCCGCTAGGGGCGTTGCATTTACTTTTATTCGATCAGGCATCATTAATTTACTATATGTAAACCTAACATGTACACTCATAGACTTTTTATAAAGGTATTGGGGCGATAATAAGTTATTGGGGTGCATAAAACTCGATCTGATGTGCCTTTATATTAAAGCTCCAAGAACACAGAAGTATCAAATTCTGCTTTTAAAATTTTACAATTACTTAAAGAAAAGAAAAAATAGAGTCTTTAATAAAATATTTTAATCATTGCAGCTCCCCCACTTCCAGCTGTATCGTCTGAAGAAAAGTATGAGACAAGACCAGTGTCAAAACTTCAGACAGCCCTTATAACACTTCTATGTGCCGCCCTCATGTTCTTATATGATGGTTTGCAGGTAAGTTAATGTGACAAATGATGAAGCTAAGAAAATGTTCCTTTATTCTAAAAACACAGCATTGTTTTAACGCAATATATACATTTTACTGCAATGCAGTACCCTCATAAGTCCTTATGCATTCTTAAGATAGGCGAAAGTTTTCGATTACAAAGTTCTGTATTTAGTATGGAAATCGAACATTCTCTATTTAGTATGGAAAAATGTGCAGTTTGTATATACATGTACGCAGACGATGAAAAATTATGTCAATGAAAAGAGATAATTATTGTATTGCATTATTTGTCTGCCATTTTTATACAACATATATTATTTTCTCATACATAGTGTTGAGAAAGTATTGTTTTCACGAAAATTTTCTATTTCGACATTTTGATACCAATATGTGTTTTAAGATCTCCCGAACACGTCTTGACTACTTTAGAAGTGATGTCTGTTTATCTGTGGTCGATTTTTTGTTTACCCGAATTGAAGTTTCAACCAGGCCTTCGGTAGCCACAAATACTAAAGGACTACCATAAGACTTTATATCCGGCTATGTTCATAAAAAAATATCAAAACAGTTACATACAATAGCAAATATCGTTAAATATGTTCATTTTCCATATGCAATATTATGCAAGAAATGTACTTCTCTTGGATGGTACTTCTCTTTCCATTCACACACCACAAAAATATAATAGAATTTATTTTGACACCAACCAATTCGCAAACTCTTTTTATATCACGGAAAATGAATTGAACGTAAATTGCATTTTGATATGGATACTATTTCTTACCTAGACTATCCAACACCTGAAGGTGTAAGGTAACTGTTTAGACAACCGGGGTTGTGCCACCTAATTTAGACCGAAACCCAATAAGGGTGGCAATCACAGGGACCATTCTTTCCCTAACCAATAAACTCTCGGAATGACTTTCTAACCTACAGATTTAACGTGCCCATACGCCTCGTAGACACGGAAATAGTTTCGAACAGCGAGGATCGAATTCGGTATACTGTGTGCGATCCCACCGCCTTAACCACCGGCCTGTCTCGGCCCCTAGATACGTCTACTATCTCAATTCGCTAATAGACATTTATTGTACGAGATTTTTTATGTGATTATAAAAAGTTTTTTCCCCAATAAAATCGCCAAAGTGGCTAATTTCAATTTGCATTATTTTAATTCAAAGCCTGTAATATAATGGTATCGCTTCATTATTCATACGCACAATTTGCGACTTCAGGCTGTGATGGTTACCGTAGTATCAGACTCGCTTTTTCCAATTCTCAATTCAAATTAGTTGTTTAGTTATTTTATGTTGAAGCTGAATTTTGAGTGATTTTTACATAAATTGGTTCCTTAGTGATGTAAAATATCATCACAAGGTTTCATGACACCATCGGAAAGGTCGAAAAACATTCTTTCTGAAGATCCTTAAACCAAATACGTAGGACAGTTCTTTCATATTTACTCATATATTTTAAATACATCAAAATAATTTTTTAGTTATTTTACGTTGAAGCTGAATTTTGAGTGATTTTTACACAAATTGGTTCCTTAGTGATCTAATATATCATCACAAGGTTTCATGACACCATCGAAAAGGTTGAAGAACATTATTTCTAAAGAGCTTTAAACCAAATACGTAGGACAGTTCTTTCATATTTATTTATTTATTTTAAATACACCAAATAGTTTTTTTTTTACGTTGAAGCTGAGCTTTGAGTGATTTTTACGCAAATCGGTTCCTTAGTGATCTAAAATATCATCACAAGGTTTCATGACACCATTGGAAAGGTCGAAGAACATTCTTTCTAAAGAGCTTTAAACCAAATACGTAGGACAGTTCATTTATGTTTATTTATTGATTTTAAATACATCAAAATATGGATATCTTAGACAATATCGTTTTTATTAACACTTTACAACAAAGTTGAAAAGTGTTTATGACTTTGTTCATTCTGTCTGTCTGTCTGTCTGTCTGTCCGTTAGCACGATAACTGCCGTAAAAATGACTTAATCAAAAGGAAATTTTAGTATGTTGTTCAGACGGTCTGTAGGACTTATGGGAATATAAATGAATAATATCACCCAATTAGTTTTGGATTGAACCCGGGTTGAAAAAATGAAATACATTGAGCCCTATGGGACCTAATTTTTCAAACATTTTTTAAGCGGATTTAAAATTCACAAATTGCTTCGAAAATTTTAGGTAATAGTCAAATTGTTCCATAAAATATATATAAAAAAAAATCCAGCGAAATATATTCAGTAGTTTTTTAAATAAAAAATTAAAATAATAATTACACATCTAATATGAAACGATCACGTGACCATGATATGAAACGATCACATGACCCACTTCAAAATGATATATGGCATCCATCTTGTTTCAAAATCGTGATTTTTTAAAGTTCTTTTTAATTCATATTAAGTGTTGCATCCGTCCTAAAACTACTTTATTTTTGCTTAAATTCTGTGCATCTACATACTAAAACAACACAATGACAATATGTTTGAGTTTAAATTCTCATTCAAATTTGATTATTTCTACAACGAAGCCTATTTTTCACCTATGTAAAATGTAAACAGCAAAATATGTAGAATGAGTTGTATTAGAATTACTGTATTTCTTTAACATAAAATAATTCAGTCCATGGCGTTCTGCATGGCTGATATGAATGAAATATTAATTGATTTTATAAACAGAAGGACGATTTTTTTCGATGAAGTTTTAAGCATAAAGTTTATGAATTGTAGCTCCATGGTCTTAATTTTTAAATAAAATAAATTATTATAGTATTGTGATGAATGAAATGGAGAAAGTTATGAATGAAATCCTGCTTTTATAGAGAGATCCAGGCGTGTTATTTTTTCTATGACGTCATTTGAATTTATTTCAGTTGTTTTCGATGAAGTTTTCAAATATAATAAATTATCGTAGTATTATGATAGTTTGAAAAATATTACCGTGGAATGTATTGCATTTTAGAGATATTTAAACCAGGCAATTTATATTTCAATGCCGTCATTTGAATGAAGTTCATTTTTTTCAATGAAGGTTTAAGTTTTCAAATATAAGAAATTAATGTAGTATTGTGATAAGTTTTAAAATATTACCGAGGAATGTATTGCATTTTCGACTTTTTTAAATAAAATTGCATTGAAGTTGGAAAGTGTTTCATAATCAATGCTTTAAGAATGATTGATCTTTCTTGTTATTTTGTTGCATCGGAGAATTGAAAATTCGCACGTTTCCTATTCTTGGCGTGAATATGGAAAATATCTTCGGATTCTAGAAGGAAATAATTGCTCTATTTCTGAAATTTTTTAATTACTGTATTTGAAATTTTTCTGAATTTTAATTGGGTCTATAGAAGGTCATTTTCGCAATATCTAGGGTAAAATGTATTTCTTTCCCCATATAGTGCATGCGTAGCGGTAGCTATATCAACAGAATTAGGTTTCGTTCTCTTGTGTTGATAACGTCACAACTGGGGTCGAGTCGGAGTGCAGGAACGGTCATTTGCATGTGCCATAGAGAAGCTTATTTAGGACGTTTTACATCCGCGCCAAAAGCCAATATGTAGAGTACGCTTATTTAAAATCCGGACGATGCCATGCCATTCGCTCTAGTTTAAAAAATACATGATTGTTTATTTAATATGATTTACTGTCAGGATATTTTAGGATAATTAAAAAAAATCACTCGAAATCGTACCAATTTTCATTCAAAACGATTCATTCATTCCTGAGATATCACATCCATATGCTCACTTACACACATGCACACTCACACATACCAAGACACCACTTCAAAAACATTTAATTCAACTTCGAGTATGCTGGAGACGTGAAAATTCATTGAAAACTCGAATTCGTCTCTGTCATTATAAATAATGTTTATAAACAACGTTAATAAATAATATACTCGTATATTGAATTTCTGCTAGTAAAAAGTGATTTGAACACATATTGCAACGTAAACAACTATTTAATTCATGAAAACATAGCGTTTACATTATTTTTCCACACGAGTGCAGCCATACATTTGTTACGCAAATCCAGTTTATGCATGAGAACATAAAATAAACTTGCGCGAATGGAATTAAATAACAAGTCACGCGATATTTCATCTGACGACGTTAGTAGATAAATAAGATCTAAACACGCAACAGAGTTTTTAAATATTTACTGGTAGCATTTAAACAATTAAGCCTTTATTGTACTTTAACTTATTTGACTAAAGGTCTTGAATTTTGTATAACCTTAATTACACATTAGAATTTATAATATTTTTCAATTTTTGTTCAATCTGAAAATGACTGTTAACATATAAAAGACGTAATTAAAGAGTATAGAGAGACGTGGTGGCGGTAAAGAAATAATGCAATTTAAATTTTTCAAATTGTTCTTCATTTTATAAATACTATATACATGCTCTTATCATTGGATCTGTGGTGCAAAAGTATCAAATTGATTACCTAGTCATATTTATATTAAGTGTTAAATAATTCTGAAATTAAATGCCGAAAACATATGAATCTTCATTGCGTTGTATCTTAACAAATAAGTGCTCCTATTTTCTACTGCTGTATATAGTACAGCATGGATGCTTACATGCTACTATAAAATAATTTCAATAGTGGGGAAGTCAAAAATTACTCATAATAGAAGTTAATCTATTTATTAGTTACACTTGAAATTCACAATATAATACAGTCACAGTAAAGTACCCTTAGAGGATTTAGAAGTAGATGTTGCAAGATCATAGTTACATTAAAATTTGTTATTGACTAACATTTATCTTTAACACCTCATTACAACATTATTATTTAGGAATTTTACGGACTTTATCATTCTGTCTTTGCACATTGATGCAAAGCTCATGGTTTGTCACTATTCAAGATCGACGCTGTTCACCTTTTAAGGTGCTCCCTTCTTCCTTTAAAGTGTTATTACACGGAGTAATTCCTTCCAGCAATCTTTCAGCAACACCATATATTTGAATGGAAAGAAAATTTGCCACCGAAATACCACAAGTTTTCGTGCCCAGCAAGAAACATTGATCAATTCTAGAGAAAGATCCAATCAGAGGACCTAAAATTTGACGTCGCGCAGGTACTGACGTCTTACTGTCCCAGTCGGAGATCAAACCATAGATCAAAGCCATTTGATGTTCTAATCGTTGTGCTACTGGGACAAATTCCCAGCTCTTCTCATCGAAGCGGACCCTATAATCTATTCTCTCTGAAGTCAGATCGATGTGCAACTGTCAATCTGAACGACCACCTTCGTTATTCTCAGTTTTTTTTAATCCAGACTAACACTCTACGTCGTGATGTTGTAACTGGCGCCATATATATTTCTTTCTTTCGACCCAGACTATCAGAAATACCCGAAGGTGTAAGGTATTTGTTTAGACAGCCGGGGCAGTGCCACCCAATTTAGACCGAAACCCAGTGGGGGCGGGCATCCACAGGGACCATGCCCTCCTTCCTCTGCCACCAACTTCTCGGAAGGATTTTCGGATCCACAGATTTAGCGTGTCCGTACTTCGAGTAGACACGGGGACAGTTTGGACAGAGCCGGAAATCGTGGCGCCATCATTCATATGATTCATTGAAAATTCGTAATTGGATCTTTTCCATCCCCATCATCATTGTCTCTAACCTGAAAGGATAATTCGCTTGAGCACCATTCTAAAGGTCTCACTGTTCCAGTCGAAGATCGAACTGCGGATCTTCGAACTGATCAGCCGATGCTTTAACACGTTGTGGGCGGAGCTGTTCTTGTTCTGCCTACCGTTAAGGCGGCACACAGCGGCGATCACTAGGCGAGGTGTTCGATCATAAAGTATAAACAGAAGATAACACACAGTCCGAAGTAAAAGTCCAAAGTAAAAGTCCGAAGTAAAAACACGTAAAGTCCGAAGATATTGTCTGAATGTTATAAGGCAAATGCAAAAACATTCGGGCGCAAAACAACCAGAAAGTTAACCAAATAGGTGGTCACTTTTTGTAATATGTGTAAAACCAAACCACATCTTTGCTTAGAATGTTTTAATAAACTCCATTAAAATTATAACATTTATTTTTTAACCTTGATGCTGCCTGTCCCACGGACCGACGTCATCCAAACAAAAAGTTCACTGTCAGTCCCCACAGACTGCTGCCGCCTAAAAGAAAAGTTCACTGTCAGTCCCCACGGACTGACGCCGCCTAAAAGAAAAGTTCACTGTCAGTCCCCACGGACTGACGCCGTCTAAAAGAAAAGTTCACTGTCAGTCCCCACGGACTGACGCCGCCTAAAAGAAAAGTTCACTGTCAGTCCCCACGGACTGACGCCGCCTAAAAGAAAAGTTCACTGTCAGTCCCCACAGACTGCCGCCGCCTAAAAGAAAAGTTCACTGTCAGTCCCCACGGACTGACGCCGCCTAAAAGAAAAGTTCACTGTCAGTCCCCACGGACTGACGCCGCCTAAAAGAAAAGTTCACTGTCAGTCCCCACGGACTGACGCCGCCTAAAAGAAAAGTTCACTGTCAGTCCCCACGGACTGACGCCGCCTAAAAGAAAAGTTCACTGTCAGTCCCCACAGACTGCCGCCGCCTAAAAGAAAAGTTCACTGTCAGTCCCCACAGACTGCCGCCGCCTAAAAGAAAAGTTCACTGTCAGTCCCCACGGACTGACGCCGCCTAAAAGAAAAGTTCACTGTCAGTCCCCACGGACTGACGCCGCCTAAAAGAAAAGTTCACTGTCAGTCCCCACGGACTGACGCCGCCTAAAAGAAAAGTTCACTGTCAGTCCCCACGGACTGACGCCGCCTAAAAGAAAAGTTCACTGTCAGTCCCCACAGACTGCCGCCGCCTAAAAGAAAAGTTCACTGTCAGTCCCCACAGACTGCCGCCGCCTAAAAGAAAAGTTCACTGTCAGTCCCCACGGACTGACGCCGCCTAAAAGAAAAGTTCACTGTCAGTCCCCACGGACTGACGCCGCCTAAAATAAAAGTTCACTGTCAGTCCCCACGGACTGACGCCGCCTAAAATAAAAGTTCACTGTCAGTCCCCACGGACTGACGCCGCCTAAAAGAAAAGTTCACTGTCAGTCCCCACGGACTGACGCCGCCTAAAAGAAAAGTTCACTGTCAGTCCCCACGGACTGCCGCCGCCTAAAAGAAAAGTTCACTGTCAGTCCCCACGGACTGCCGCCGCCTAAAAGAAAAGTTCACTGTCAGTCCCCACGGACTGCCGCCGCCTAAAAGAAAAGTTCACTGTCAGTCCCCACGGACTGACGCCGCCTAAAAGAAAAGTTCACTGTCAGTCCCCACGGACTGACGCCGCCTAAAAGAAAAGTTCACTGTCAGTCCCCACGGACTGACGCCGCCTAAAAGAAAAGTTCACTGTCAGTCCCCACAGACTGCCGCCGCCTAAAAGAAAAGTTCACTGTCAGTCCCCACGGACTGCCGCCGCCTAAAAGAAAAGTTCACTGTCAGTCCCCACGGACTGACGCCGCCTAAAAGAAAAGTTCACTGTCAGTCCCCACGGACTGACGCCGCCTAAAAGAAAAGTTCACTGTCAGTCCCCACGGACTGACGCCGCCTAAAAGAAAAGTTTACTGTCAGTCACCACGGACTGACGCCGCCTAAAAGAAAAGTTCACTGTCAGTCCCCACGGACTGACGCCGCCTAAAAGAAAAGTTCGCTGTCAATCCCCACGGACTGACGCCGCGCTTAACGTGTTAACCATTGAGATACTAGTACAAGATTCCAAGTTCATTTCGCCGAAATGCTCCCCATAATCTGTTATTTATCAATAGCTTGGTATTTTTGAAATTTTTATAGTGTCACTGAAAAAGATTCCTTTTTCCTATTTTCATAGTGAGAAAAACAAATAAATTTAACAAGATATCTATTAAGACGAGGTATCACGTCTTCTATCAAGGCCAATACAGTTTAAAATCCAAAATGCAATGACAAAACTTTCCAGCACATATTAACTATACAGTGAACCGATAGGGACGTAAATGCCTAAAAGAGGTGTAATTCTGGATTATCTAACTCCATTGCATCTCAAAAGTTTATGAACTCACTCGTGAAATTATAATATTTTGTGTCAGATTTTCAAGCACATGTTAAAAATGTGATTTAACTGTTAGGAGAACGTTTGAAACTTTGAAAAATAAATATATAAATTTACAGCCTTATATTTTATTTTAGGCAATTTACGGAGGGTACCTCTACTCCTACGCCGTTAAAGGTCCAGTGAATTTAAAAAGATCTCATGCAGCTTATCTTAATGCGCTGTTTTGGGTAAGTAATTTTTAAAATATTAAACCTTTTCTTAAATGATGCAACAAAAATATGTCCATGGTTTGATCCTGAGCTATCAAATCCTGAGCTATCAAATTATTCTCACTCTTTACTTGTGATTACCAAAATTTTTTGTCTGCCGGAATTTTTGAAATATTTTGTAAACAGCATTAAACCTTTACCTGGCTGCCACATATTAGGTTCGATAGAGTAAATTATAAAATTGACATGCAAAGCAGCAGGGTGAATAAAAAAATTATCTCATACTTTTGAATAGAACTTTACGAGAGTAACAATATAATAAAGACAACCAATTGGTTGATAAAAAAGGGGTCTTTAATGTTAGCACCATCTGTGACGTACATAAAATTACAAATCCAGGGCGTTTTCGGACGTCACTGCGTCCTTCATCAGTGGCAATGTAAAATTTACATTGCCACTGATGAAGGACGTAGTGGCGTCCAAAGCGCTCTGGATTTGTAATTTTATGTACACCATAGATGGGGTTAATATTAAATAATTAAAAATTAGTCAAAAATATTATTTTTCATAAAATTCAAAATGCATAAAGCAATATATAATAAAAATGAGAAGTAGAATTCTTATTTATTTTAAATTTAATTATAAAACTGCTCATTTATTCATTGACTTGTTTTATTTTTACTTTTTATTTAGTTACTTATCTTATTTATCTACTTATTTTTCTTTACTTACTTTTACTTATTTGCTTATTTTTATTTATTTACTTCCTTATTTATTTTTATTTATTTACTTATTTTCATTTATTTACTTACTTTTATTTATTTTCTTTCTTACTTCTTTTTATTTATCTACTTATTTTTATTTATTTACTTACTTTTTTAGTTACTTATTTTATTAATTGATCTATGTATTTGCTATTAATATAAATTGTTATTTTAGGGTATGTTCGCTCTGGGTCGATTATTGTCCATCGCTCTTGCTACTCGTTTATCTCCTGTGTTCATATTGGCGTGTAATATAGTAAGTTTGAGCTATTTTATAACATAAACTACAAAATACTGTATACAGCACTGAAACATAGACATAGAATACGTATGAATCTTATAAGTCTGTAATGTTAGATGCCACAGTTCACAATTCATTTTTACGCAATTCTGAGTAGTATTTGATCGACTTAGATTTTATATCGTAGACACTAAGTCGTAAGTAGTTAAGATAAATTGGTATATTTTTGAGCTGCGAGAGGAGATGATTTTTCCACATAAAACGAGGCAGAATTGGTTGGACTTGATAAAGCTCTGGACGTAATCTGACATTATTGCAGCACTTTAAATGTATCTGCAATCGAACACGTTGTCGTGCCTGCGAATTCAGCGATGATTGATGCCTTAGCATATCTTTGCATTTTATATTTATATCATCACGATAATCTAGTTGATTTTTTAAAATATTTAAAAATAAAACCAATAAATTATAAAATTTCCATTAAAATGGATTAAAATCATACAAGTACTAAATTAATATAAAATCTTAGTATACATAAAACATATAATAACATTTAGGAGTCAACCATTTTTGAAGGCAAAATACAGTCTACTTATTCAGAAGAAGCAAAAATTCCAACCTCACTTATTCAAGCGAGTTCAGCATGTGCGGTAGAAAGGCTGCGATAGACGTTGTTGTTGTTGTTGCTTATCCTCTTTAACAGATCTGACATAAGTCAGATCAACTCCAGTAGGTTGTTGACCGTCAGAAAATCAATAACTAAAAGGGAGGCAGATGTCAAGTCCTCCTTGGAAAGTCCGACGCAACTCAGAATGTGCTCCGGGGAGGCCGGATGGTCACAGCATTTATTGCAAGTGGGATGGATTTTTCCACCGCGTTCAAAAGAAAGACACTTAAGGTGGCCACTTTTAAGTCTAGCTAGTGCAGTCTGGGAGCCACGATCACATTTAATTTCCAGAAGAGCGCCAGGGGAAGTTCCGGTGTACCATTGGTGCGCAGGTGGAGTACGCCAAATTAAATTTAATTTAGATCTTACATTTGAGTACAATTCTTGATAAGTAGGTGAAGAACCAGTGGTCGTTTCGTCCTCACTGCCCTCTTTGGCCAATCTATCCGCAACCTCATTACCACTAATGTTTACATGTGATGGAATCCATTGAAGATGGACTTCGTGGTTCTGAGAAATCTTCTTTAGCTTGAGCAGAATAGATATACTGGTTTCATCGCCTGCAGAGGACCAGCCACTAAGATGTTGAAGTGCACTGCGGCTGTCCGACAATATCCAAAGTTCTCCAAAATTATAATCAAGAGATATGATGGCGTCAAGCCATACGTTGATCGTAATTAAGCGATAGACGTGGCTGAAAGTAGGAGAAAAGTTGTCATAGCCGTGTGGAGAAATGGAAGTGGTAAAATCAAGGAGACAGGAAAACGCGAGGCAGGATACTAAGAATGAACGGTAAAAAGCATGAAAAAATGGAAGAACTGATAATGAAAATATGAACGAAAAACACCAAGGCTACAAATTTTTATTTTCTGCTATTCTTTCCTAAGGTATTAAGAATGAACGGTAAAACCTACGGATTAAAGAAGGAATAGCAAGCAAAAAATAGAAATAAGCAAATACAATAATTTTTTTTCTTCTAATTTTTTATCGGTTACTACTAATTATACAATTTAACTTTGTGATTCTCATTTTTAACACTTTACAACAAAGTTGAAAAGTGTTTATGACTTTGTTCATTCTGTCTGTCTGTCTGTCTGTCTGTCCGTTAGCACGATAACTGCCGTAAAAATGACTTAATCAAAATTAAATTTTAGTATGTTGTTCAGACGGTCTGCAGAACCTATGGGAATATAAATAAATAATATCACCCAATTAGTTTTGGATTGAACCCGGGTTGAAAAAATGAAATACATTGAACCCAATGGGACCAAATTTTTCAAACATTTTTTAAGCGGATTTAAATTTCACAAATTGCTTCGAAAATTTTAGGTAATATTCAAATTGTTCCATAAAATATATAAAAAAAAATTCAGCGAAATATATTCAGTAGTTTTTTAAATAAAAATTAAAATAATAATTACACCTCTTACATGAAGCGATCACGTGACCATGATATGAAACGATCACGTGACCAACTTCAAAATATAATACGGCATCCATCTTGTCTCAAAATCGTCATTTTTAAAGTTCTTTTTAATTCATATTGAGTGTTGTATTCGTCGTAAAACCTCTTTATTTTCGCTTAAATTCTGTGCATCTACATACTGAAACAACGCAATGACAATATATTTGAGTTTAAATGAGCATCCAACTTTGATTATTTCTCTAACGAAGCCTATTTTTCACTTATGTGAAATGTAAACAGCAAAATATGTAGGATGAGTTGTAGAGGAATTGCTGTATTTTTTTAATGCAAAAGAATTTAGCTCATGGAGTCTGCATAGCTGATATGAAAGAAATATTCATTGACTTTACCGAGAGAAGGACGATTTTTTGCGATAAAGTTTTAAGCATAGAGTTGAATTACTTATAGCTCCATGGTCTTAATTTTTAAATAAAATAAATTATTATAGTATTGTGATGAATGCATGAATGGGAAATTATTTATGAATGAAATGCTGCTTTTTTAGAGAGAGCCAGGCGTGTTATTTTTTCTATGACGTCATTTGAATGAATTTCAGTTGTTTTCGATGAAGTTTTTAAATATAATAAATTATCGTGGTATTATGATAATTCTAAAATTGTTACCGAGTAATATATCACATTTTAGAGATGTTTAAACCAGGCAATTTATATTTCAATGCCGTCACTTGAATGAAGTTCATTTTTTTGGATGAATGTTTAAGTTTTCAACTATAATAAATCAATGTATTTTTATGAGAAGTTTTAAAATATTACAGAGGAATGTATTACATTTTAGACATGTTTAAATAAAATTGCATTGAAGTTGGAAAGTGTTTCTTAATCAATGCTTTAAGCATGATTGATCTTTCTTGTTCTTTTATCTCGCTGGATTCACAAGTTCATGTTCTTAACTTCTTCAATTCTCCCCTAGAGTAGCTACAATCCATCTTATTCGTTCGGGAATAGTCAGTTTACTGTAGATAAAGTGTACACGCATGGACTTTTCTTTACAAATTTTTTAGAGTGCTTAAAGAGTTTCCTAGAAACCCTGAATACAGTGTTATCTAAACAAGAGTATTTCAATTTACCGTTCAGTATAAGAAAATATGTCTAATGTCTGAGATCTAGCATAATTATCGAGGTATAAAATTCCAAAGAATTGTGCACATGCTTACAAATTTCTATAGGATCCTAACGATCATTTCAAATTGATATAAAATGCAGTCGGTCTGAAATCAGTCAGTAAAATTCTCATTCTCATGTTAATAAATAAAATAACCAATATAAATTTTTCAGTTTAAACTCTCAAAGTAATTTTGTTTTTAAATTACTTAAATGATTTGAAATGCTTTCCATTGCAATAATCAATTTTCACACAATTAATAGTAAAATCTAAATACACTTTTATTTGTTTTTCCTTCTACTGGGAATTCTACATGATGATTCAAAAACGTTGGGCCAAACGTTACGAGATGATAGTACACACCAAACCAAGTATTTTTCGTCATAGTTTATCGGGTCGGAAATGAAACGTAAAGGCGCCAGTGGGAGTTTAATGGTGAAACCGATTAGGTGAGGCAAAATCACAAGAATGACTTAGAAGTTATAAAATGACATTTAATAAACAATAATTACAGTAATGGCTCAAAAGAGTGACCGCCAATCTGAATGCATGTCTCACAACGGCGATGGAGGGAATGGCGAACTCTCTCGAACAGACCAGACATGTCGCATACTTCGGCAGTAGCAGCCAAAATTCTGCCGACGAGTTCCTCTTCAGATTCAAAGGGAGTGTCATAGAAGAGACTCTTGAGATACCCCACAAAGAGAAGTCAAGACACGATAAATCGGGCGATAGTGGGGTCCAATCTATGCGACCACCTCGTCCAATCCATCGGCTTGGAAAAAATACGTCCAGATAGATCCGATTGGGTCTATAAGGGGGACGTTCCCCGTACAGTCGTTGTGACTCTCTGTATTCCCATTTGCAGCTCTATAGATGAAATGCATATCGGCTTTTTCCTTATTTGTAAATTCCTCCATCGTTTCAAAGGTTCGAGCTGCGCATAACTGCTGCAAACTGATAATGCCGTATATTCGGTGTTATGAAATTTTGTATAAGGGTTCTTCTTCCCCAGATAAAATTTGTATTCGTGGGTTTCTTCTTCAATCAGAAAATAACAATCAGAATGACTCTTTTAAGTTTGCGGAGCGGCCGCTTCACATCGAGTAGGTGTTTGTAACGCTTTTACGTTTCATTTCCGACTCTGTAAACCATGACAAAAGATGCTTGGTTTGGTACATGGTGTTAGAAAGGAGGAGATAAAACTCCTATGGATGAAACGCTTGAAAATGCCATAATGCTTTGAGAATTATATCTAGGTATCGCTAGTGTTTGTAAAGTAGTTGCTATTGTTAGTTGACACTATAGAAAGGCGTAGTATTTAGTATATGTATTTTTAATAATTTTTAAATTAAGGATTCCTTAATTATGAGTATAATTAACCAGTATTTTTTCATAGTTGCAGGATAGAGGTAAGAATATGTGGAGATGAAAATGAATTGGAAAGTAAAATAATTTTGAATACGTTGGAATATTCTTTATTGCTTCAGTTATTCTTTGCGTTGTACTAATAATTAATTTTTACAAAATTGACAATTTAAATAAATATTTTAGGTCTTTCATCATAGAAATGCATACAATACAGGACTACTTATCTTATCCCAGCGCCACCTGAATTATTGTCTCAAACGATATTGGCGTTTTCTTAATATGAAGATTTAACTCCTTACATTTACCTCCATGGTTTGGTGTGTACTACCACCTCGTAAAGTTTGGTCCATCTTTTTTTAATCAGCCTGTACATTTTATTGCAGAGTTATTAGCATATTTTTACTTTTCCTACAATACATGGTAATGTATAAGGAAAGTATTGGAATCTTGTCGAAAATCGGAACTCGAGTTTTCGACGGATCTACTCTTTCGAGACCTTTAGAGCACGAAAATACTCTTTTTAGCTTGACGTCTGTATGTGTATGTGTCTGTTTGTGCAATGTACATACCCACTGTAGCTCAAAAGTATCTGATAAAATTTCACAAAAATTGATAGGTAAGTCGCTTGTGAATTACCCTGGTGTTGATTAGAGTTTGGTAGGATTCAGAAAAAAAGAACCTGGCTTTTTTGCAAAATGGCCTGCTAAAATCGTTAACATCTGAAATAAAAACTTCATGTGCTCAAATGCATCAATTAAATGCTTGTTTTATACGTAACTTTTGACAACGAAAATAATAAAACCAACCCCCATAACTCTAGAATAAACCGTTCTCGAGACATATCAGTTCTTTTGCATTTTTGTTTTTGCCAAGCAGCCTTTGAAAACGTTACCTGAATTACGTAAAACTGCACATGAAAACGTTAACTGAATTAAAACTGCACATGAATACGTTAACTGAATTAAAACTGCACATGAAAACGTTAACTGAATTAAAACTGCACATGAAAACGGTAACTGAATTAAAACTGCACATGAAAACGTTAACTGAATTAAAACTGCACATGAAAACGGTAACTGAATTAAAACTGCACATAAAACTGCGCATGAAAACGTTAACTGAATTAAAACTGCGCATGAAAACGTTAACTGAATTAAAACTGCACATGAAAACGTTAACTGAATTAAAACTGCGCATGAAAACGTTAACTGAATTAAAACTGCACATGAAAACGTTAACTGAATTAAAACTGCACATGCAAATATTAACTGAATTAAAACTGCACATGAAAACGTTAACTGAATTAAAACTGCACATGGAAACGTTAACTGAATTAAAACTGCAAATTTAGTGTAATTTTAAATAATTTGTACTATAAAACTCAATTTAATGAATTCTGAAAGAGCAAAAGAAAAAATGAATTTGAGTCTGTAGGAAATGTCATTTGCTGCCCACATCAGATTTTTTCCCTTCAGCTTTATAAACGAGATTGACTTTAGACGCATTTCATCTCATTAAAACTTAAAATTGAACTGTAATATTACTTTAAAATACAATGCGGTAAAAAGGAACAATTCACTACTAACAGTACAGTTTTTATGTTGCGGTAATTAAAAATTAAATTTCATTTACTATGCACATATCAAAAACTTCTAAACACTATGGTATTGTAGTCCACATTATATCGTCCCGTATTTTTAAAATCTTCTAAAAGTAGTTTCCTGTATATTCTTGTTTAATTTGTATCATCCTAAATATTTGGGAAAATACCTGTTTTATTACTTTAATATAAATTTAATCGTATATAAAGAAGAATGATGTCACCCAATGTTTCATTTCTTTAAAATGTGAATGACAAAGCAAAGGCCTTTAAGAAATATTAATCTTACGTATAGAGCAAATATCAGAAAGAATAAAGAAATTTCTGAAGTAGAAGTAATCGATAAAAAAATTAATTAAAATTTCAAATTGACTTAAATTGTGCTTTTTAACACTTTATAACATAGTTGAAAAGTGTTTATGACTTTGTTCATTCTGTCTGTATGCCCATCCGTTCGCACTACAATTGCCGTAAAAATGACTTTATCAAAGTGAAATTTTAGTATGTTGTTCAGACGGTCTGTGGGACATATGAGAATATAAATGAATAATATCACCCAATTAGTTTTGGATTGAACCCAGGTTGAAAAACTGAAATACATTGA
Organism: Amaurobius ferox; assembly: GCA_951213105.1. Lineage (NCBI taxonomy): Eukaryota > Metazoa > Arthropoda > Arachnida > Araneae > Amaurobiidae > Amaurobius > Amaurobius ferox. Next base: position 77,686,625 of record OX578133.1, on the reverse strand, counting down.
ACCCTATGGAATCTAATTTTTCAAACGTTTTTAAGCGAATTTAAAACTCACAAATAGCTTCGAAAATTTTAGGAAATATTTAAATTATCCCATAAAAATACAAAAAAAAAAAAAATTAGCAAAATATGTTTGGTAGTTTTCAAAATAAAAATTAAAATAATAATTACACCCATATTATATGTAGAGATCACGTGACCCACTTCAAAATAAAAAAAATATGGCATCCATCTTGTGTCAAAATCGTGATTTTTAAAGTTCTTTTTAATTTATAATTATTGCTGTATCCGTCCTAAAACTGCTTTATTTTTGCTTAATTTCTGTGCATCTATATTCTGAAACAACGCAATTACAATATATTTGAGCTTAAATGATCAATGCCATCCATCTTGTGTCAAAATCGTGATTTTTAAAGTTCTTTTTAATTTATATTTAGTATTGTATCTGTCCTAAAACCGCTTTATTTTCGCTTTATTTTTGCTTTTAAGTGCATCTATATTCTGGAATAACGCAATTATAATATATTTGAGTTTAAATGATCATCAAACTTTGATTAATTCTGCAACGAAGTTTAATTTTCACTTATGGAGAATGTATATGCATCAAGCTGTTAGATGAGTTGTATAAGAATCGCTAAATTTCTTTAACGCAAAATTATTTAGTTCTGGAGTCTGCAATATAGCTGATATGAATGAAACATTCATTGTTTTTACATAGAGAATCAGACGATTTTGTAGCATTGACTTTTTCGATGAAGTTTTAAGCATTGTGTTAAAGAACTTTTACCTCCATGGTTTTAAGTTTTTAAGTAAATTAAATTATTGTAGTATTGTAATGAATGACAGGAATGGAATAAAAATGTATGAATGAAATATTTACTGCCTTTACATAGAGAGTCAGGCAATTTATATTTCAATGACGTCATTTGAATAAAGCTCATTTTTTTTGGATGAAATTTTAAGTTTTCAAATATAATAAATTGTTGTAGTATTGTGATAATTTTAAAAATATTACCGCTGAATGTATCGCATTTTAGAGATGTTTAAATAAAATTGCATTGCAGTTGGAAAGTGTTTTATAATCAATGCTTTATGCATGATTGATCTTTCTTGTTTCAACCTGTCGCTGTTTATATACATTGAAATGATATGTATTCGTTTTATTGTACAAAATAATGTACGGAATGAAATTGAATTTGTGAAATGAAATTGCATTTTTAAATGACGCCTACTCATCAAAATTATGAAAAACGAAAATATTTTGAAAACAGGGCATCTTAGCTTATGTATAAATTTGCAATTGGTGCTTCTTCTAAGAATAGCATATAAAACAATTATTTAATTTACATTAGTTAAGCATATTCATTCATTTAACTGACTCTTTTTGTGAGCCAAAGCGTAAAAAAATGCTATTCCTATTTCACCGATCTACACCAAAAAGTAATGCTATACAACTCTTAATGTTACAAAAACTACTAAATTTTATGAAATTCCGTTGAATACTCCTTTAGCCAGAGCAAATACAAAATTCCGCAGACACACAAACACACAGACAAAGACACACAGACAAAGACACACATTAAGACAAGTAAGCAGACGTCAATCTAAAAATAGTATATTTGTGTTCTCGGCTGCCCTAAACATTATTAATGTACTGATTGAATTCGACGCCATTAAAATACTTTCTGTAATACATATGCTATGTTCCCCCCCTCCCAAAGCAAAAGTGCAAAATGAAAAGATATTTTTAATATACTATTTAGTTTGTGGAGATGATAAAATGTAATTCATAAATTATTCTAACAGTCTGTATTCTAAATAGAACATATCGTAATAAACTTTTTTTAGAAAAACCTCGAACTTATATAATGAGCCTGTATATCTTCTTGAAAGGACTTGCACAGCTGTGTTACTTGTTATTTGATGGCATTTACTTTTATAACTTTTAAATCAATATTAGCAATTTAAGAATCTCATTTTATCACCTTTAAACATTTTCTAATTACAGTTTCTTCATATTCAATATAGCTTTTTCATATTCTTCAGCATAAGGAATGAAAAATAAAAACTGATATTTTAAAACTATGAAAGGACAATAATTGACATGCATCTATAATCTGCACTTCAACTATGAATGTCCAAAGTTATTTACAATGAAAGCAAATATTGCAAAGTATATGCTGACTCGCGAGTTTTTCTATTTCCGATATGTATTTCCACATTTCCAATGCGTTATTATGCTTCTAGTGTGTTTTCCTGTGCTTCCAATGTATCTTCCTATGCTTCCTATGTGTTTTGCTATGCTACAGTGATAAAATTTCCTTTCAGATTGGGTGTACTTTTGGAATGCTTTTCATGCTGGCTTTTGTTGAGAGCAAAGCCGTCCTAGTTATAGGAACGTGTATCATTGGTCTCTTCATGAGTTCTGTCTTTCCGACTGCTCTCTCCCTTACAGAAGAATACATCAACGTGACACGTGAGTGATACCTAGAACATAACACATCCAATGGATGTTCATAAAATATATATCTACTTGATGTCTACTGAAATTCAAAAAACTTAGTTTTAATATCTTGTTCTAATACCTTGTTTTAATATCTTGCTCTTTTAATATCTTGTGCTAATCAAAAAAAGCACCACTGTAGCAAATTTTACTTCATACAACGTTATTATTATTAATGTATCTCTATTTTGAGCTTTCTGTAACGAGAACTAGTAGCTGAAGCTAAATCAAACTTGGTACGGATTTTTCCAAAGCATACGAAGCAAATAAAGAAATAAATGAAAGTTAACTTATATTTAGTACCTTCCACAAGCCAGAGAAACTGGATCAGTAGATGAAATACATCAGAAAGAAAAAGATCGGATTCAATAACGAAAAAAGGGGGATCAAAAAAATTTGAATCGATGTTAAAACATCAACAACTCAACAAAACGTTGAGATGGTGATACAACCAAGATACAATTCTCGATCCTTGCAGAAAGGGATCAAATTTGAACTTGTTCTCTCAAGCGTATTCATTCACTTATCAGGTTTCTCTGGCTCAATCTGGATCCAATTTCCAAGTGCATACGAGGTATAACAAATCGTACTTCATACAGCATGACTTTCATTACGTATATATATTTTCAGATTTCCATAGCAACCCCAACTGAATTAAACTTAATACGAACTCTAATCAAGGAAAGAAAAGTGCCACTGAACAGCTGATGTTCAAATTGCCAAACACTTTGCAACCTTGCTGAAATAATTGCCACGATTCATACATATTTTTAGTAAACTGAATAAAATTCTCTAAATCAGCGACAAATATAGAATCATTTTTATTTTTCCCACTGCGCACTTATCTTATCGTGCTTCTGGGTATCTCTTATTGTAACACCACATGCTGCTGATTTGGAATTGTTTCTGAATTTAAAAAAAAAAAAAACTCCACATAATCCTAGTAGCACTTTTGGCTCATATATCTTTCGATTAGTAAAGTATAATGCAGGCTACAATGCACTTATTAACAAAAAACTGAACAATATTTTATGAAATATACGTAACCTAAAAGGTAACAAAATATAAAATATCCTTTTTTGTTACTTCTGACTTTTGAAAACAAGACATTTGAGTTTTCCGAAATGGATCTGATATATTGATCTGATATAGCTGTTGGAAAATATAATTAACATTACAGTATAATAATTATAAATTTATCACTGCAAAATAAATCTAATTATTTTATTCAATTGAAAAATATTCCCTGGCCAAAAAGCATACTTATTTTTTTAAATTTTTTATCTTAAAACATATGGTCTTATCCCTGAGCATCGGCCATCGTCTTAAGCGGCACATTGAATTGAAATTTCATATACCTTCCCTTCCTACAGCAATGCAATGCATTGATTGTTTATGAATATGTCTTAAGCTTTATCATGTAATTTTTTTTACAATTCTTCTTAGCTTCTTTTCATCTATCAATATTATGGCTCCCTTTCTTGCACTATTCAGATGACTTTCTTAAAGACTATCATTATTATATCGTCGTTTCAATGCTTAACTCACACTGAGAACTTTACTTGCTTATTTACCTGTTCTGTGCTATTTATTTAATATTTATATAGAAAGTTTTATAGCTATTCAATTTTTTTCAATGTCAATTCAATTTATTTTCATTATTCAATTAACTGAATTTTTATATTTCCTACAGCCACAATCACTACTATTCTTGTATTCGGAGCAGCCTTTGGTGAAATGTCTATGCCAGTAATCTTGGGACACGTAAGTAGGGCAAATTTTTGTATACATTGTTTTTTAATGTTTTTACTAGGTTATTGCATGATAAAGTCAAAGTTGATAAAATAGGTCAAATTGTTCCGATTGATTAATCTCTTACATATAAAAGAGTGAAAAATTATAAAACTATGTCTCTTTCATTAAACTGAAGTAAAACCCAACAAGCGCGCATAGTAAAAGGATTTAACAATTAGTTATTAAACAAGAGAACGGAAATTTTCTTAGTCTTGTTGTGAACTGTTTCATAACAGAGAGCATCAAAAGCTTAACTATCTGTTTACTACAACTAAATTATTTCGTTTTCTATTCCTATGCTTTTACGGTCATTGCAACCTAGAACCAATGTCTAAATTAAAGTCGTAAACTCACATAACACTTATATATATATATATATATATATATATATATATATATATTCAAATTTGTAAATTGCGGTGCTCGAATTTTATGGCACAAGATCCCACATTAACTTTAATTTACGTCTACAACTTATTAATAAAATGTGCTCTTTAGTTAAAAGTTTAGATAATTAGCTAATTACTGTCAATTAGAGAAGTAACCAATGACTTCTTTAACTGGCTGATTTCAGGCGTTGATTTAAAAGGCAGAAACTTACAGGTGAATAGAGAAAGATCAGGCAGCTAGGTAAACGACTGAAATGAGGCAGGCAGTTAGGCAGACGACTAAAATGAGGCAGGCAGTTAGGTAAGCGACTAAAATGAGGCAGGGAGTTAGGTAAATGACTAAAATGAGACAGACAGTTAGGTAAATGACTAAAATAAAGCAAATAGTTAGGTAAACATCAAAATTGAAGCAGGCAGATACAGGGAAACTTTGTTAATATATTTATTTTTTTTAACCAAACGCCTGTAATTGGCCAATCATATAGAGAAATAATTGATTATTTCGCTGATTGACAGCGTGTAGATAAGTGTCTATACTTTTAGCTACAAAATATATTTTCCTAAATGCCTGCATCATATACATATTATGTAGTTTATCATACTGCATTTATTTTATAGGAATGTGTGAAACATTTCCATTTTAATGACTTGATTTCATTAATCAAGTATGAAATAAGGAATGGCTTTTCGTTGGAAATAGGGAGGTGGAAGCCTATGGGTGTTTCATTTCTTTCAGGGGGTGCTAAAATTGATTGCATTCAAAATTTAGAGATTACTCTCAACCTTGAAATATCTATTGTTACGAAGTAAGTATGAGCATCAAATTTTAAAAATTGTGTTAGCACTTTTAAAAATTAGCATGCACCAATTTTTAAAAATTAGTGTGCTCCATTTTTAAAAAGTATTCCCCCTTTCATAACAGAATTTTAACCTTCCTGGAAATAGAGCAACTAAACTAATAAATTGGACTTTCATAAACATACCAAATGCAATAATCCTAAGTCTTCCATTTAGGTATAAGTTTATATTGTTTTTATTTATATACACATGGGAGAAAACACACAGTTGTGGTTGAATGTTCTAATTCTAAAAACATTTTTCTTATTTTTTCTCTCATATTGGCTTTTAATTAAATTATCAATTTTACAGGGGCCCTCTAACTCCCCTAAATACGCACATGGTGGAGCGCCTTAGATCAAAAGTAGGGGGAATGTTTTAGAACCATTAAGTACCAACTGAGGACTGGTTTAATGTTAAAATTTTATTTCCCGGCATGCATCTCTGGTATGTAATAGAATTAATAATAAACTAGTTCGCAACGCAAAATACAGCGCAAATTATGTGGAGTATAAGTACGTTTCGGAAATTATTGCAGATTTCCTTCTTCCATACAATAAGACTGGACCTGAACGCCTAAATAAACGTAAGACTATGCTGGCCAAACAGAAAATGCTTAAACGACAGAGCTTAATATGGTATCGCTACCTGTGACGAAAGATAAGTAAAACTAGAAAAATAGAAAGCACGACTTGTTACACTGAAGAAGGAAATCCAATGATTTTTGAAATGTACATATGCTCACTTATCTTTATTTGTGTTTCATTTTTCGCCGTGAGCTACTTCATTATGAATTGTGCTTAAAGTCACGTGCTTTACTTATGTAATAGAATTACCAGGTCTGGTAACATATTCATAATACCCGAGCTAATATGATGGTTCCAGTCCGTATTTGGCAAATAATATCTTTTCAAAGCTCAAAAATGCTATAAAGTTTCATATAAAACAGCATGAAATATATAAATTTAGTTCCTCGAATACGCGTTTCACTGATCTTCTCTGTTATAAATAATGTTGATTATAACAGACTGTTAGAATAGTGAAGCTACAACAATTCAGCTCTTGTTGCGCGCACTTCATGTATAGAAGATAAATTCTACATGAATTTAAGAAAACTACTTAATTACGATAAAACGCTGAGAAAAATATATGTACTAACGAATATTTTTCATTCTTACTTTCAGAAATTTGATCGCACAGTATAATACATATTTTTGATAATAGAACTTGCTCTATGTACACTGTAAGACATTTGCAAGCATGTTACTGACTGTTTCAGGGGAATCAGCTGTCCATAATGGGGAGTAAGGTTCCTGATAGTTATGATAACATATATATAAAAATACAGAAATAACGCTTCGGCAAACGATAATTAGCTGAATATATAAATATCAGCTGGATATATAAATAGCTGAATATATGAAGCTAGAATTTTCATGAACGCCTGTAATTGCGGCTTTTCTGATAGTTTGCCGAAATTATCAGCAAAGTAGCTGGAAAAAATGAAAAAAAAAAGATTGCAGAAAGTTTTACAGTGTATATTGGTCTTCACAATTATCCAAATCTTAAGGATTGCTGGCCATTTTATAACAATTCAGCTATTGTTATACACATTGCATGCAGGGCCTGATTAATCCAAAGTGGGGCCCTGGGCCTGTTGTTAATTCGGGACCCCCTAAACACATGCAAAACATCACCACATAACAAATTTGGGGGTCTAAAGATCATAGCCCCAATGGCCCTTTTGTACATGTAAAAAACTTCTAAATTTTTAACTTCAAAGTAATATATTAAGACTTTAAAGGATGTATAATATTTAAAAGTATTAACATATTTTATAATTTAAAATAAAAGCTAAAATTACGAGTTTTATATTAATTAAAAAATTGCTTCTACTTAAAAAAATTCTAAGTTAAAAAATTTAGAAGCCTCTTAAAATTTGGGGGCCCTGGGCCGCGGCCCGGAGACCCGTGCATTAATCAAGCCCTGATCGCATGTACAAAAATGTATTCTACTTGAAATTAACAAAACTATATATTGAATTACGGAACAAAGCTGAAAAGTAGATGTGTACTAACGAATATTTATTTTTCATCCATTTATCACTTTCAGGAATTTGACCGCACTGGACCCTACACTTTTTTGATAACAGGACTTGCTCTATGTTTATTGTCCCTAACAATTTTCCAAATCCTAAGGATTGTTGGCCATTCTATTCTGAGAAATTCCTGTAAGTATATCTCATACTTTTTCATATTTCCATATTTTGTCATATTGATTATTTCCTTGATGTATTTATTTTTTTAGAGAGTTGTGAATAATTTATGGAAGTGATCAATCGATATTTTTCAAAAGGACACCTATGTTTCTATAGAGTGCTGTATGGAAATTGTATCAGAAGTTTATATTTTCAGTGATTTGGATCACATTTGGGAATTTAATGAATAATCAACAATTACGGATTAAAATATAATTGTAAATGCAATTAGTAATTATCATGTTTAATCGTTAAATGCTGCAAATTATTAAAATGTAATTGTAAAAAGTAATAGTGCATGACAATTATAATTCCGCAATTGTTAATTGTAATTATTTAAAATCAATCGCGATTGTTGGAATTTTTAGCATCTATTCAAATACTTCTTTAATTTTAATGTGCCGAAAATATACGTCAATGGTTAAGGAATGGGAAACATCATTAGAACAGATTATTGCAATTTTGTAATTCGTTTGTAATTCATAAAATATGAACTTCAAAGACGGTGGACTGGAACATTCATGTAAGAATTGAACAACACTATTGCGCAATTCAATAAAGTAATCACTGTATGAGGTTATGAAAATCTAAGGAATAATTACAAGAATAATTCCATTTAATGATCGATAATTATTAATTACTTCCAAAATTAACAATTACGATCTATTTGCAATTGAGCGTTATCGTAAAGGCAAGTGATTTCCATCAAACTTTTCGTGCAATTGCAGTCTAATTATAATTGAATGTAATCGTAAAAATAAGTAATTACCATTAAACTTTTGAAACAATTACAATCTAATTTAATTATTTTAGTTAGAATTATATTAGTTAGATGTATTAGTTTAATTATTTTAGTTAGAATTATAGTATTTAGAATTTTCTTTTAATAAATTAGAATACTTGAAGGCAAAGAAATTTTTGACTTTTCAGTCATTAGTGCAAAATCAAATTTTTAGGCATATTTTTATCGTACTAAATGATTGCAAAATTTGTTAAAGTTCAAATATTCGTTTAATTAATATTAAAAAATGAATTATTTATTAGTTTACAAAACATTTCAATTTGTTATTCCCCTCCGCCACCAAATGAATACTACTGCTTATTGGTGCTCTGTTGAATAATTCAATATACATGTGCTGGTGCTCTCTGGACGAGTTAAAGGTAGTGCTGGTGTTCCCTAGAAGAATTTAAAATAGTGTCCCTGTGTAAGAATTTGGCATAGCGCTGGTACTACCTAAAATATTTTAACATAATGATAGTGCTCCCAAAAATCAGCATAGTACTGGGATTCCTAAAAATTCAACATGGTACATGTGCTTCCTAGAAGAATACGAAATAATACTGGTGCTCCCTAGAAGAATGTGAAATAACTGCTCTATTTAGAATAATATGAAATAATGCTGATGCTCTGTAGAAGAATATCAAATAATGCTGGCTATCTCTAGAAGGATTTGCCATAGTCTGGTACTTGTTAGTAGTAAAAAAGATTGCGGGACCTTGATCTACAGAATCCTTCTGTACAGCGAAACTTCTCTCAACGGACATTTCTAAAAACAAGCATTTTCAATTCTCCGTGAATGCCTGTAAATAAAAAGTTTCTCTGTGTGCTTAATATGTTGATAATACTCATTTATTTTTCTTTTGTACTTTGTGTTATTACAGCAAATATATACTTTTTAAATTCATTAGGACAAAAATATACATTACACTCAATCAATTAATACTGGTTTCCAAATTTACTCAAATTTTAACTACCGCTTTCCCGATGTTATCAGAATGGGCGTCATTGCAGATAACAGTGATAACGGGACAGTTTAGCGTATATTATGCACTCACCAGTATGGAATAACCGTCAACTGCAAATGCAGCAAGAAAAGTTGTTGCCCTTGCATTGCAGTTAATAGTTGATGAGCGCATAATAAGCTCGAAACCGGTCCATCGATACTATTATCTGCAATGGGACTGTCTTCTTTATGTTTGGGAACGCCCTTTTCTAACGGGTTCTTGGTTCTTGGGATTTTGAACTTTGTCTTGTGTAGCCCAAGCTGAATTGTATACCAATTTTATGCCAGCTACGTGGAAAGACGGAATTTGTCAGTTCCCATAGAAGTTAGATAAATTTTGACGATTAGTAAGTTTCTTGCTGCCATTGCAGCTACCGGTTATTCCATACTGATGAGCGCATAAGTGCGAAATCGGTCCATGGGATTTGTTATCTGCAATAGAAGTGTCTTTCTTATCTTTCGAAACTCCCCTTTCTGACGGATTCTTGCATAGGCGACGCCTGGCTTTCACAATCGGGGGTGTTATGCAATTGAGGGTGTTGATCTAAGATATATAACTCCGTAATAATAATAATAATAATAATAATAAAATAAATAAATAACGACTTTAAAAAAGAGAGAGAGAGAGGAACTGAAAATTGTTGGAATAAGGAGCAGTTGTTGATTAAAAGAGTGTTTGCGCAATTTGTAATGGGGATGCTGAAGCACCCCTAGAATTTCCCGTGGTGGCGCCGCCTATAGATTCTTGTAATTTAGAATGACACTACTCGATCTCTAACAATTGATGAGCCACTTGTAATCTGTTACTCTAAGATATACATACAATAAAGTTGTATGCAATCCAGTAATGTTGTATGCAATCCAATACAAGTTGTATGCAATCCATACATACAGTAAAGTTGTATCCTATCTTATTGTGTGATTCTATAAATCATGCAAAGCAAAGAAAATGCATATGCAATTAAAAAATATTGGATTTTGTTGAGTACGATGTTCAATTCTTAAATTAGAAATATTTAATGATAGATACAGTTAAACAGATTTATTTATACAGGGACTATATAAGTATATTTATAAAAAGACACTATCATTTCATCTGTAGTGGCGCCATCTAGTATATATACATGGAAGTTTACAAACGAATCTAATTTCCACGAAAGAAAGGACAATGAAGTGTTTGGCACTTCTCTTGCACGCCTTAAAAAAATAAAAATTGTAAAAAAAATAGTTTTTCAATGTCTTCCCCTACAAAACAGGAACGTTCCGTAACGTAAAAAAGAAATAATTTTAATTACACACGAAATTGAACCAAATTGAGGGTGTAATAGGTGGATTCACAATACAAAGTATTGTACAAATCTTATCATTATCTAAAATTAATGTCATGCAAAAGTATCTATAGTTTGCCTATGAAACGAGATTTTGGTATTCTTGTAAACATTAAAAACATAGGTAATACTCTGCTAATTTTTTACTGTTTGTTACATGGGCGCCCATCGAACTTTTTCAAGGAGGTGCAAACTAGAAAATAAGACATACAACATCGACTACCTTTACGTCCGCCTTTGTGGTCTTAAACGTGTAGGGGAAGGCAAGCGCCCCCATTGCCCTCTTCTATGGGCGCCCATGCGTTATGCTTCTTGTAGTCTCATTTTTTCTAAATCTAATGACACCCATTCTATTTTACTGCAACGAATTGTTCATGAGGTATCATGCAAAAACCATTTGTCTAAAACTATTCGCAAACACATTTAGAGCGAAAATCGAAGTTTAAATATTTATACCTTTGTTCACCCTTATCTTGCATAAATGTCTTCTATGTGGTAGTTTAAAGGTCAAATGCCCACTTTCAATACTTGCAATACTTCTACTTCTTCGACCCAGACCGTCCGACCTACCAGTAAGGAAGGTATAAGGTATCTGTTTGGACGACCGGGAAGTGCCACCCAATTTAGACCGAAACCTAGTGGGGGAGGAATCCACAGGGACCGTACCCTCCTTCCCCTACCATCAACCTTCTCGGAAGGACTTACGGATCCACATGTTTAACGTGATCGTAGTCCGCGTGAACACGGATGCAGTTTTGGCAGTGGCGGGAATTGAACCCGGACCGACCGAGTGCAATTCCCGCGCGCTAACCACTGGGCTGTCCCGCTCCTAATACTTGCAATACATGGAAAGTCTCGGAATTGCCCCGATCGTCTAACGTTTTTGTTTTTTTAACTCTATTGTATCACAATTCTTTTAAATGCTATACTTGTGTTCACCACATATTTCACTTTGCCATTTCGTTTTACAGGCAACTCTAAGTAATTGCGATTTTGAGAAATTATATATGAATTGTGATGCTCCTTATAGCGACGTTCGTAAATCAAGAACGGACTTTATATACTTTTTTCTGCTTTTTAGCTTCCGGTGGCATCATGAGTTATCTGAGATCTTGCTTCCCTACGAAAGCTGCTGCAGATGGAGAAAATACTGGCTTGACCACGCAGCATGTTCGCTACTATTCTCGTATGAATAACGATGACTCTGAAAACAACCTTAATGAGCAACAACAATACAGAGAATCTTCATTTACGGAAAATCAGTCAGAAGAAAGGAGAAAACAATGATAATGGCAATTGTTCTTCTCTGCTCGAGTTGTCAAAAATCAGTTTTATTGTTTACAAGATCGTGCTTATCTTGATTGAAATTGTACTTATAGTTTGGACTCACGTTTTGTTTTTCTTTTAAATGCTTTCAATACGTTAGAGCTGCTGATTGAAAGTGAAACTCAGTTAATTTATTTAAAGCTGTCCGTCAGTAAGCTTAATGCCCGTGTATGCAAATGTACGATGTTTTTATGTTTATTTATTTAAAATATACTCCAATAACTTTAAAATGTGAACTGCTTATAAAATGCGACACTATAAATTATACTAACACTGATTGCAATTATATATGAAAACGAAATCATAATTATCATAGTTTTGTTTTTATGCAACTACAAGTGCTTTTAATTGTTACCAAACTAGTAATGATATGATCAAGAAGTGATATGACCTTTGAGACCCAATTTTTGTACGTAAACAATTTCTTGCATCGCTTTGTTTCAGGGAATGACCCTTAACAGATATTAGTGCAAATTTATTTAAAATTATATGTAAAAATTCAAGGATTATAGTTATAGTACATTTTTAAGATAAGTCTGAAAAAATTAACATTAGTCGAATAAGACATAGGGGAAACTGACGGACAGTTTTTAAAATCAATACGTTGGTGCAGCATCATACTATGTGTTGAGTGATTACTAACTGTATTCTCTCGCGCAATATATGCGTTTTGAGTATTAATTATGCATGGCGCTATCATAATATAGTGAGCCTGGAAATAAGGCGCATACATTTGTCTCCTAGTTCGGCATCCTTGTATTAGCTACTAAACATTGTGAAATATAACTAGGTTATATAACTGTGAGAAAAACGTAACTTAAAATTTCACTTTAATAAATTTTCACATATATAGTGATATCTGTCGTATGATGTCGTAAGTCACGTCTTTCTACGTGTAGAACAACGTCTGCAAACCTTTGATCAACAGAATATCATAAAGCAAATGTTAGCTATATTTTTTCAAATAATATTGCACATGTTCTTTTTTAATTTTCTGCAATATAAGGGTACGACTATGGGATAAGGATCAAATATTTAAATCAAAATTTTCTTAGCTGGTAAATTTTGAAAAAGAAAAATATTTTTAGCAAAAAATAAATAAGAAAGGAATAAAGCAAAAATTAAAATTTCATATATTTTAAAGAAAAAAATTAAATTAAAAATTTTTGCATTTATTTCTTTTAATTTATATACAATATTTTATTCGAAATTCTACATAAAAATATTTAAAACGTGTCAAAATAATTCAAATGAAATGCAGCAATTTGAATACAAGTGAAATAGAAAGATCCCAGTATTATAAAAACATGAAGTTAAATAGGATCATAAGTTTAAGAAAACAATTAGTATAAGTTTATTGTTATGTAAATAAAAAACTGATTTAAAAATGAAGTTAATGTTTCAGATACAAGATATTTTAATATTTAAAGAAATATACTCAATTCTTCGGTACCTAAATATTTAATCTTATAAAGTGCTGGTTTCCATATAACTTTTCGTTGTTGAAAGCGTTCTAATATTACAGAAATATAGTTAATGTTATTATCTGAATAAAACATGAATGTTTAATTTTTATTGATTTTTAAGAAAAGGTTTAAATTTAATGTTATTGTATAAAAGCTTATAATTTCTTACCCCGCATTATTACCGATGAAAATGTTGTTTTCTTTAGAATTATGTAAAACACTATACATAATCTACTCATATATAAATCTGTATAGCAATTGAGATAATCGAATGGACAATCCGCGTTTTAAATGGTTTAAAGTTACACTGTTCATTTATGAATCTTGTTCATTTATGAATCTCGCTAATGGCGAAAGTAATCTATCTACATAACCTAGCTACATAAGGGAATATCATAAGTTAAGAGAAACATTTTAATACGTTATAAGATTATTGTTATGTAAATACAAATCTGATTTAAAAATAAAGTTAATGTTTCAAATATAGATATGTTAATTTTTCAGAAAATTATACTCAATTCTTCGGTGCCTAGATATTTAATCCTATAAAGTGTGAGTTTCCATATAACTTTTCGTAGTTGAAAGCTTCCTAATATTACGGAAATATAGTAAATGCTATATCTGAATAAAACATAGATTTCTAATTTCTATTGATTTTTCAGGAAAGGTTTAAATTAAATTTTATTGTATAAAGGTTAATAAGTTCTTACCACACATTATGACCGATGGAAAATTAGTTTTCTTTAGAATTCTATAAAACATAAACATACATAAGCTAATAAAAATCAGTATAGCAGATGAGATAATCGAATCTGCGTTTTAAATGGTTTGAAGATCCACTATTCGCTTACGAATCTTGTTTGTGTTGCTATTGAAGAAAATAATCTATCTATATAATTTTTGAAATAAATGTGCACTGTTTCTACTATTTTATGGGGAAGTTATTTGTGCTTAAGCACCCTAAACAGTAATTAGCTTTTACATTTTAAATATTCTGTTTATAATTCTGCTGGTGTTTTATTTTTATCAACTCTATTGAATAAGTATCTTCTTTGGTCTACAAAACAGTGGTAAAGAAGACAGAAATAAATCAAAAGGCACATCATCAATAATAGCTGAATAAATAAGCCACAACCTTGCAAGTAGTTTGGATAACTTTTGAGAACACTTTTGGGAATATTATGCAACTACCACGCCACCATGATTTCAGAGGAATGCCACAAAAATTACCACATACCTTCTTGAATTTAAGCATGATTTTAATATCAGCAAAATCTGCTGATCTGCAATTTTTCTTAGAGATATTGGCAAAACTAATTCTGAACACCAGTAGATCTGGCAAAGAAGCGGAATGACATTGCAGAAAATATGTTCAAAAACTGTTTTGCAAGTATGTATATATATATATATGCAAGTATGTATATATATGCTTGTCGTACATATAACACAAGTTTATAGATAAAATATATCTTGTGTTTCAGAAACAAGCATTTTTGTGTTCATTTCGAAGTGATATATGGACTTGAAAAAGAATTTTTTCGAAATGAACTATCCTTAAGCCTAGAGCTCTTCCACCGTGCAAGCTTTTTTTGCTTGATTTTTTTTGTTTTCCTATTTTCATTCCTCTCCTTTGAAATTTGTTGATTGTCTTTGTCTTTATGACCTGCATTACGTATTATAATTTCCTCTTTATGGTTGAATTTCTTTTATTTCATTGTATTTTGTAGGCAATTTTTATGATAGTGTATTATGAGTTACCACTTACATTTTACCATTGGATTTACAATTATATATATATATATATATATATATATATATATACATACTTGCATTTTATAAGCATAAGCTTATTTTATAGTTCATTTTGGAATAATTACCTGGACAAGAAGGTATCCCAAGATTTGACTAAACAATTCATCGCGGAAGTATTGAGAATTTATGTACAAGAATGGTTGTCCTAAAAGATGTTTAAAGTCTGTGCTCTAATGTCATGATCAGCACAATGTCACCAAATCCGTATTACTAGTGATACATAATAAACTAATAGCCCAAATTTTGCACACTAATGCAAAATATTTTTAAAAGTTGACGTTTGTTACTATTTAAATGTTTCTATTTTTTTTCATAAGTTTTTACCTAAAATATTACTTTAAATCTCCTTACTTACACATTTACTTTTAATTTTACTTTTGCTTTTCTGTGTTTGGGCGTTTTACTTTCTGTTCAAATGTATAGTCTAAAAATATTTTATCTTCGGAAAAATTTGAATTTAAGGTCGTTTTTTCCGTTTCAAATTTCACAGTGACCTCAGTTAGAATTCTTAATAATCAAGTAACTTGCAAAAATTGACAATCTGTGAGCCTTGTGAAATGGAAACTATTCCGAGAATCATTTTCACAACTGTAGTTAAATCTGCAGGAAAGATAACATTTAAGGAAACAGCAATATATGAAAGAATCAAAACATAATTTGTGTACACAATAACATAGTTATTGTTTTTTCGCAGTATACATGATTAAATTAAATTCATTAAATTTAGAACTAAAAGTCAATGAAATTATATATCAAATATAAATTTCCTGAACAAAGTGGGGTATTTTAATATATAAGGTTACTCATTACAATTGTCAATCATGCTTTAAAATATTTCATATAAAATTCCTTAGAACTAGCAATTTTTACTTAGTATCGGAAAATAATTTAATACAATCCTGATGTAAGAGTATTTCATTGCAATGTTTAAGAGTAAAATTAATTTCAAATTATTTAATTTTAATTTTTAAAGACAGAAAAGCTAATCGTACATAGTTATTGCAATATATAAGTGTTAGTTAATTTGCGAGGTAAAGTTTCACTCATACACAATCATTTCCTACTCTACGTATTAGATAAATACGGAAAATATTTAGATTGATGTAAAATATTAGTGAACAATCTCCATATGATGTTAGTGAAATATGTATAAGCAATACACCGTTTGTTTATTATTAATTAGTTCGTAGTAATACGTTTTCTTTTCACATAGTTATTATTGTTGTCTGCTTATTCTAAGTAACAGTCAAGTTAGCATCTTGCGGAAAGAGCTTATGAGTTTTGTAGCTCTACAACGGGTGATGTCTTTTTATATCCTATTTACTTATTAACAATTACTTATCAATTACTCTTTAGAACTTAAAACTAAAGAAAGTTGAATATATTTTGCCTAGCTATTACATCATGAATTCTAAACAACATATGAACTATATATTTTCTTAGTTATCAAAGATTACTCAAATTAAGTTAAGCATAAACTCAACGCTTTGATCCAAATTTCATTATTTATATTAATTTTATATTATGCCAACTCTAAAAATGTTGATATTTGTTTGATTTTTAACTTAATCTGCTCAGTTATCCTTAACCACCGACTCTCATAAGTATAGAACCGTTTAACAAAACAGGAAAACTGCCAACTTATCACAGTTCACTGTGTTCCGTTAACACACAGCGACGCAACAGTGTGTGAAGGCATTCATCACCACTTTCACAGATGCAGCCACCAATTTGATATTCTTTTGTTTTCATAAATTTCTTCTGAGTTCTGCGAATTAATTTTCAAAAGATAAATATTTATTTATTTTATCACATATAGATGGCAGGACCATATTTGTGTTTAGAGACACATTTAATTCAGCTTTAAAAACTGATAAAATTTTGGAAGAAAATACTTTTTATTATTTTAAACTTTTTTTTTTAGAAAGAAGCTTATAATGTCCAGCCGCATTCAAACTTAGGTCAAGGGCATGAGCGTATTTAGAGCGGCGGAATCAGGGGGTGCTAACGAATCCCCTGGAAAATTGTTAATTTAAGTAAATAAAAGCCAATATGAAGGAAAGTAAAAGATAAATGATTTTTGGAATTAGAACATTCAACCACAATTCTGTGTTTTCTTCTACGTGTATATTAATAAAAACAATTTAAACTTATACCTAAATGCAAAACTTAGGATTATTGCATTTGGTATGCTTGAGAATGTCCAATTGTTAGTTTAGTTGCTCTGTTTGTAGGAATGTTAGAATTCTGTTTATTTATGCACTCTTATACTATACAATCAAACAAAATACCTGCGAATGGAAGAAAATCAAGTCCCTACCTCCTATGCAGTGTTATAAATATTGATAGAAGCAGATATGCATTTCTATTTGATAGCGGCTGGAGCAAAAGTGTTATAACCATTACAATAAAAGAATAATAAGTAACATCTTAGGATGGCTTGGAAGATATATATATATATATGACATAAATGATCAAATTCCTTCAACGTTTACAATATCATTTAAGTTACAAGCAATGAGAGTCAAAGGGTAATGAGCGTATGTAGTATCATATTTTTTATTTTATTTGTGTCTTATTACATTGTGCAGCATATTTGCTAAATATGACTATTTGTGAAAGAGAATGAAGCATATATCTTTATAGATGTATTTATGTTATTAACTTTTTGCATATCTTTTAAGAAGATATCTCGTAAGATTATTATAATTGAACTTACTTTTCTCAAGAAACTTTTGATTATTGTATTTCACTTATTACGATAACGAGAATCGTGAAGAAACACATATATTTCTAACTTTAAAACAAATACAATAAGGTAAATCTAAAATGCAGGGTATATGCAAAAATTAACTGGTCAACCTGTTTCAAAGTCAATGCGATCTCACTTACTCAGGTCGGATTCACGCTTCTTGTCGGTCCTGAAACGAGAAGGCTATTTGTTACCTTTGAAGTCGGTTGATCAGTTAAATCTTGTATACATACTGTGTTTAACGAATATTTGCTTTGTCGTTTGTAAAATGGAAGCAATTTCTGAGCTGTTATTTGATTTAGATACTGAATTGAAACATGGCGCTGGAAAGATAGCTCTCAAAATTCAACATTTTAATGTTGTTTAATACCAAATACACATATTCTTCTGAATACATAATGAAGGAAGAGTTTTATCTGTAACCTCGAAGACTAAGAGTTCGATACATATTACAGGTATTTCACAGAAAGCTCTTTGTGCGATAAATTGATCATGCGATAAAACATTTCTAGTAGTGCATTTATTTAATCATATCATATATTGATTAATCAACCATATCAAAAAGCAATGTTAGTATATTAATGTCAGACTGCAACCTCGAAGGCTAAAAAAACTCATCCGCAGAATCAGGGCTGTACTTTCAGGTCCAGGTACCCTTCTGAAAGATCCTAACTTTCTATGAAATGACACGCAGTGTTTTAAACGTAGTTATATAATTAACTGAGACTGAAAAAGGTTGGGTGTGATTTGAGGGAGGGTTTACATTCTTCGGCAGGGTACATAGACTTGAAAGTACAGCTCCGGTTCTGCAGAAACTTTCGGCAAACTATTTTCAAATTTCATAACTTTTTTGGAAGATATATATATTTTTTTTACTTGACGGGAAGTTGTTTACCACATGAAGTGATGTTTTGGTGAGATTTCAATAATTTGAATAGAAATATGTATCAACATACAATAATATAACAGGCATTGCATTTTATTTTACCGCCAAGAACCATTTATTCATGTTTTTTTTGTTTTTTTTTAAATCAAATTTATCTTCTATGCTTAAAAGAAAATTATGTACCTCCCACTATAACACACAAAAAGAGCTATCATTCACTAAAATCGGCTTAGTAGTTAAAACTGCAAATCAGTCAACATTGAGGAATAAAAGAAGAATGTCCGAAAATCGTTAAAAATGCACTTTTCAAGATCTTTTTTTTTCTCGGATACTATCGCGCGAATTTTTTTTTTATTTCATTTTAGCCAGTTTTGCTGTCATATTACAAAACGAAAAATCAAGTCTATAGTTTTCTTGCGGGCTGAAATACAAAAGCTCCTGAAAATCAGATTTTGCCCCGTCGCTTATAATATACACTTGCAGCTACAGCTTCGGTATTGGCGACTTGGTGGGACGGAACGCTGCCACGTTCCTAAAATTATGCCTCTAATTTTTTTTTAAGTGTACCGTAGATTGCATATCATATATAAATATGTGTTGAACATTTCTGAGTCTACATACTCATTTAATAACATAAATTAAAGTTTAATATAACCATTTCTCGATCCCGTTCCTTGCCTTTTGTTAAACATTTTGTATGACTTCTCGGCGAACATATTTTTGTATGAAGTAAGACATTTATTATTTAATTATATTTATTAAGACACGTGTAATATTTTAAAACCAAATTGCTATAAGCATGCAATATAATATAGAGAAGAAGAAATAAGTCAAGCTTACATTTAGATCTCAAATTGCGACTGACAATTATTTTTAACTAACTCGAAACAGACCCCAACCTTTCACTTTTCGCTCCAATTTCTGTAGTAGTCTGAGTCAACTGACTCCTAAACTGAAACCCAACTAAGAAGCTTACACAAAATATATTATAACATGTTTCTTTATTGAATAACATTTTGTTTATTACTCAATACTTGCCAGTAGCGTTAAGAATTTTTTTAAAAATGAGTTATTGTAATGTTTCAAGTCAAATTAATTTTTCGAGATATTAAATTTTAGTCAATTTGGCAACATTTTCTTCAATTTGGCTACATGTTTGTCAATTTGGCGATATTTTTCAAGTTTCTGACGTTCTCCAAGAAGTTGCGAAATTTGTCGCCAAATTTATTGTCAAGTGACGGCCATAATATAATGATGGACTTTTCATAGATGGAATTATATTATTAACGTATTACATTGAGAGAATACAAAATAATATTAAATTTGACAAATGTATAATCACAATCAACAAACGTTGCCAAAATAATAAAATAACATTTGTAAAAATATTGAAATTTAATTGTTTCATCACAAATCTTAGAATATAGCCATACTAAGCACGATGTTTTTAATAAACGGTAGGCATTCAATAATAAGCACTGCTAAGCACAGACTCATAGCAAATGAGTTTGTTCCTCAACGTTGATAGTATGATATTAAATATTAAGTTTTATCACATGTCACTTGATCTGTTTTCTTTAGTATTCAAAATCTTTTTAATTAACTGCAAACGACATTTCACATATCAAATCATTAAATGTCAACAAAGGTGTATTTCCGGACATAGCATGCGAAAGTTTAAAAAAAACTTCCCCATAGATTTAACATGTTGACTTTTGACCTCAAATATCTCAGTACACATTTCGAATTTCAAAATTTGGACATTGTCGTGACCTGTAACTTGCTGACTTTTATAAATGTTCCAAATTTTGTGCAAATCGACCGAATAGTCACTGAGAAACAGCGTCAACAACAGAAACGCATTTTAGTCGATGGAAAAGAAACTCTGCTCATATCTCGCTACACTTCAACAAAATATTTGATTAAGCAAGTACACAAAAACAACAACATTTGAACATTTTTCAATTAAAATCGTGCCGTAAAAATATTAAATTCAATTTCATGTTCCACCAGTATGAAAGTTAAGATTAGATAATCATATAAAATTGAAATAATTCATGCAAAATTGGAAAGATTTTGAAACAGATTAACAAAATATACCACTCCACAATGTCGTTACTATAAACGATAAAGGATATTAGGATCGTGCAAAATATACTATGCCACAATGTCGTTACTATAAATGATAAAGGATGTTAGGATCGTGCAAAATATACTACTCCATAATGGCGTTACTATAAACAATAAAGAATATTAGAATCGTGGAAAATATACAAGCCACAATGCCGTTACTATAAACGAGAAAGGATATTAGGATCGTGCAGTTCTGTGTTTATCCTCGGCATTTATAGTTAAGTTTTGTAAAATGTTTCACAGTGTAATAAGACAGAAGCTTTTGTGATAACAAAAAAACAAAACTGTAACACCTGAGACTACTAGTATGCCATGTGATAAAATGCATGTAGTTACACAATTTAAGCAACTTTTCAGAAATGTCGCTCAACATTCATTGTTTATGAGTAAGTTTATTTATCTGTGTCAAAAAATTTCAAGAAATGTTTTACGTTATAAATGTGTTAATAAATATGTTATATCTCATTGTTACATTTATTTCAAGCTATTACACTCAATTTGTGTCATTGTGTCTATTCAGTCATATTTACTACATTTTAAAAGAAAAACAAAACAAGCAATTAAATAATTTAGAAAGTTACTGAATACTGGCTTTATGAGTGCGACGATGTTCAAATATTATCTTCCAACATTACAATAAAATTAAAATTTTACCCTCATAATTGTATCACATAAGATTGATTTATCTTTGAAGATTGTAATGTTTGTTTCAACAGTCACTTATGAAATACGGACAGATCTTTACCGACGGGCTAGTAAGATCCATACCGAATCTCCCCTAACCCACATTTCATGGGACCCCACATAGGCAATTTTAGTCTTAACTATGCAAACGACAATAATGATTTAAACATAAGTATACTGATAAATGTATACTGATTTAAACATTAAGTAAGACATAAACATAACATAAGACATAAACGTATGATTTAAACATAAGTGTAAGACAAAAACATAACATATAAATGTAAGACATAAACATATGATTTAAACATAAGTGTAATGATAAAGTATAATGATTTAAACATTCAATAGGGCCCTCAAAATTGCAAACACGGTTCTAAATAGGAGAGACTGGGGAGGGTTGACCCACTTTTCACCAATCTAATTTTAAAAGTAAATTTTGCACACACAGCCATGCTTAACACATTATTTTAAAGACCACATAATTTATTATCAAAATAAAAATACAACAAACGTATGTTTCACACCAAAATAGAAAATAATTGATTTAAAAAAAAAAGAAATTTGTGGATCCAGGGCTCCTCACACGTCAGAGGTTTAACCCACATTAAGGGAGGTTGTTATTTTAATCTAAGTGATTGCTAAAATAGAATAAGACTATCTTTGAGAATTGAACAGTTAACAGCACTTAGTCAGAAAACTCAAAATAAATTCTTGGTGCAACTCGCGTCGTTCCTCCTACTGATATTGGATTCGGCAACTTTATAATATCCTTCACTGATGCGACAGATATATCTTAAGCATCTGGGTAGATCAAATAATAAGTGCAGAAATATATGTAAAAATTCTAGATGGTATTAAATAAAAGTAACCATGGAATTTACATGGTAAAAAAGAAAATCCACACGGTCAAGGACGTATCCAGAAATTTCATTTCGGGGGGTGGGGGTGAGGGTAGGGTGTCCAAAGTATAGTGAACTTTGAATAAAAAAAAGTTTGAAAAAACTAACTAAACTTGACTAAATTGATACTGGATCACAATTGAACGAGAAAACACGAGAGCACAGTCAAGGACGTATCCAGAAATGTCATTTCGGGGAGTGGGGGTGGGGGTCCAAAGTACAGTGAACTTTGAATAAAAAAAAAGTTTGAAAAACTAACTAAACTTGACTAAATTGATACTGGATCACAATTGAACGAGAAAACACGAGAGCACAGTCAAGGACGTATCCAGAAATTTCATTTCGGGGGGTGGGGGTGGGGGTGGGGGTCCAAAGTACAGTGAACTTTGAATAAAAAAAAGTTTGAAAAAACTAACTAAACTTGACTAAATTGATACTGGATCACAATTGAACGTGAAAACACGAGAGCACAGTCAAGGACGTATCCAGAAATTTCATTTCGGGGGGTGGGGGTGGGGGTTCAAAGTACAGTGAACTTTGAATAAAAAAAAAGTTTGAAAAACCAACTAAACTTGACTAAAACTTGACTAAATTGATACTGGATCACAATTGAACGAGAAAACACGAGAGCACAGTCAAGGACGTATCCAGAAATTTCATTTCGGGGGGTGGGGGTGGGGGGTCCAAAGTATAGTGAACTTTGAATAAAAAAAAAGTTTGAAAAAACTAACTAAACTTGACTAAATTGATACTGGATCACAATTGAACGATAAAACACGAGAGATATTCCATATCTGTCTGTTTTATTAATTGGAGAAATGAAGAATAAAAATCTAATGCAGGCAATACATGATTTTTCATACTAATATCGATAACTTACTTTTTTTTCTATTGCTTAATTCGAGTAGGAGAGCATGGAACAGACAAAAGCGCACCTTATCCGTTATCCACTCTATACTCCAAGACAGCGGATCGCAGACGTATAGTATAAAATGAAGATAGCTCGTTGTCATCTACAATCACATATTCGAAATAATAAGTACTGACCATCCTCTTTCAGTATTTATTAAATGATGAAATTAACAGTAAACAAACGTTTTAGTTTGAAATTGATCTTTTGTGGTAAGTAGCAGCAATTGTACCTCATTTTTATTTACTTTTCAAAAGGAAGGCTAAATATCGCCAAGCGATATTTCGCTAAATGAGCTGCCAATTTTGCCAAATTTATCGTCAAACGTTACAGACAAACGGAGAGAAGGGTATTTCTTATCGGCTTTTGGCGAATTATTGAACGTCAAAATTCGAAACCATTACACAAAATGTCTTTTCTCGTGAATGGAATGAACTAGATCCACGAGAATGATATTAGCAAATTTATCGCATAATATAACATATGAAAAGTGAACATATTTCATAATAGTTAATACTTATTTTAATTTTATATGATTTTTTTTTGATAAATTTATTTTAAAAATTGCAGTATCTTGAGTACGGTTACTGCTAGCTTTCTAAAATTTGTGTCAATCGTTTTCAAATGGAAATTGCATTAGAAATGATTAGTTGCGTAAAATTTTCGAAGGTTCGGATTTTTTTTTTATTTTTTGCAAATCTTCATGCGAAAATTTTTCGAGTTTTCCGATCATTCGATTGCATTTAAAGTCAATAGGCTTCCAGTATTCACGAATTGTAATGTTTGTACCAAAATTCGTTCAAAATGGTTCATTTGTACTTGAAATATCGTCTCCAAAGACTCACGGACATACACATGCACACACACGCCACAGACATCACCTCAAAAACGATCGATTCGAATTCAGGGATACTTGAAACGTCGTCTTCCGTCGAAAACTCGAATTCGAATTTTCGACCCCGTCACAATACTTTCCCTATACATTATACTATGCAAAGAAAGTAAAATGGAACTGAGATTGCTACTACTGACTGCTGTTAGATTGCTTATAAAGGATGTGGACTAGTCTATTAATAAAACTGTTTTCCGTTTTAAACTAAATGTCAATATAGAAATCACATTAAAAAAACTGACACAGCGTCTTGCATACAATAACATGTCGTATAAAAATTAAAATATAATCAATATTACATTCAAATCGATTTATTCGAACGAAATTTGAAACGATTCTAAAATGGAGTCAATTGGGCAAATTAAGTTTGAAAGGAAATATATAAGATTGGAAGGCATTTAAATAAAACCATGACATATATATGCAGGTAAGCAATGATGATGGTATAGCTTTGAATGTAAAAGAAGTCAGATTCTTAAATATAGAGGATGAATTTGCAGCAGGACAATACATTCACATTGTCAATAGAACGAGACAATTTTGACGCTGTTTTAAAAGTATTTGAGGATCATGTTAATCCGAAGAGGAATATCGATGTAGAACAATACATGTTCAGCTACAAAGCACAAGAAAAGTAAAGGGTGAGTGTTTCAATAATTTCGTTACTAATTTGAAAAAGTTGGTGAAAATTGGGATTTTTGGATGAGATAAAATAGTGTTGAGAATTGGATATAGAAACAATTTTTCTATCAAGAAATAATTTTATGTTAATTAAACTTAAGTTTAAGTCGTGCGTTATATCGTGTATATGCACATCTGTGCTTGTCTGTGTGTGAAACTGTGCAGGTCTTTGAAATTATAAATGCAATATCGCATATGAAATTTAGCGATATCAAAGGTATGTCACCTGTACAAAAAAATTAGTGGCGTCGCCAAAGGGAGAATTTGGAGGTTATAACCCCTCATGTACGCATCAAAACCCATTGAAGTTAGGAGAAATGATATGTAGAGAAATAGAAATGAAATATTAGCTGTTACCCCCCACCCCCCGCCCCCTCCCACCCAAAAAACATTCTACCAACGCTGCTGCAAAAAATATAAATTATACATTAAGTACAAAAAATGAAGATGTCATAGGTTGCACCACCTAAGTTTCACGGTCTTTTAACATTTTTACCCTTCACTGTTCATAAAAACGTAACACATTGCAAACATCATGAATCTATGGATACAGTATGGAGAGAGATACTTGCGAATTCAGCGTTAAATTGCTTTCTATGATATCTGAATCAGAGTTATAAAATAGGAACTGATGCAGCCTGCATTTCTTCAATGCATAAACTGTTGTAGCAAAAATCCCCACATACGAGATTACAAGTCATAAATGTCTCTGGCATACAAGTTGGCAGCAAAATTCTATACGAACAATAAACATGAATTGTGTGAAAAAAAATTGTTATTCGTAAACATTGTAAATGGGATCATAAATGTAACTAAATATTATTTAACTCGCTAAAGTTTTTTCTGCTGTGAGAAGGAGGATAAAGGGGCCCTTTCAATTGTGGGCTCGAATTTCAAAACATTGCATTTGCTACATTTGCATAGTTTATGCCACTGGGGACAGGCAATAATTCAAAATCCTTGGAGCGATGTGATAATTTCAATTAGGCAGAGTCTGTGTGAGTGATGTAATTTTATCTTATATAAAAACTAAAATAAAATTTACTCGGAATTGAAAGATTTTAAACAGACTTTAAATTTTCAAAATTTATTGTAAAATTTTATATTTTCTGAGATTTGAAAGGAAGACAATCGAAATGCACTCAATTTCCAAATGAAATATAAACATATTCAAGATGCCTTCAAACAAAAGAAATTTCTAAAAATGTCGGTGTTTGTAGATCAGTGATAATCTGGAATAAAAGTTTATGATCATACTGTTAACACATGAAAATAAATTTTAATAATATTTTAATCTCATACTGAAGTCTCAAACGCAATTGTTCTACTTCGGGCCATGGATAGTGATAATTATGGGCGCTCATAAGGGAGGTCATCAAGCTAGTCGATATTGTACGTCTTATCCTTGAGTCTCCCCTCCCCCCAAATTTATAAGGGGTCCATGGTGGGCCCAGAGAAATATCAGAGGGAATATTCTTATTGAGCATTTCCTAGTTTGTACTTCGAATATTTTATCTCTTTCTCGTATACAAGTATTTTATCATGTAAAATCGAATGTTACCAAACTATAAAAAATTTCCTTGCAATAGTATTCTATTTATTACTGTTACTATTTTAAAATATGAATGAACTGAGAAATTGTATCAGTAAAATGTATATTTCAGTCCTACAGATATCTACCAATAGATGGCGCCTGTTACTGAGCGTAATTAGAGTTCCTCTTTATAAAGTGCATGGATAAAGTGATTCTAAGACTAAATAAAGTTTACATAAGCAAAATGATCCATATTTATAAGTTAAGTAATACAAATAAACGCTAATTAATACAAATGTATCACTAACACTGGTCTAGTCTTGAAATGCAGTACCCATCATTTAGGACACGGATGCCATTTCAAAATTTTTTTGCGGATGATGGAAGGGGGCAGCAAATGCATTTCTTAGGGTGGCTGGTAAAAATTAAGGGAATATTGTTCTAAGGATGAAAATATAAGTCAGCAAGGAAAATTATATAAGAAACATTATTATAAAGAAAATATCATTGTAACATTTCCACTTTAGCAGGACCATCACGTGCCGACCCAAGTCAGTTTCCCTTGCTCTGAATTCGCAAAATTTCATCCGAATTTCCCAAATTTCTATGTATTAATATTTTTATAACCTTTATAAACACCGTAAAAAGCTTTTTTTTTATGGTTACTGGACTACGGATATGCAGCATTTTTATGCAGCACACAACTACAGTGACACAACCTAAGATGTGAAACGCATTAAAAACAGTACCGTCACCGGAATTTTATTTTTATTTATTTTTTTTTTATGGGGGAAGAGGGCTAGTAACCAAATATTTTGCTTTTTATTCCCCCAAATATCATTTCTCCGAGCTTCAGTTTCTGTTGTTGTTTGTTTCACTGTTTAGCATTTTTAACATTATGTAATTGTTTAACATTTTTTAAATTTTAAACATATTTTTTAATATATTTTTTCCTAAATTTACACATTTAGATATTTTAAAATAAAACATATAAGCTTTTAGTTTTAAAATGTGTAGACGTGTACTAAGAATTTATGCTCTCTGTGAAAACCATTGACATCTACTATAACTGTCAGTGGTGGAAACTGATTCTTAATTCTTGGGAGCACAATTGTCTCTGGAATTTAAAGTATCTTTACAACTTGTTGCTGTAGTAGACTCCGAAAGTGTATTGCATAGAGCCTCCCTTTTTCAAAATGTCAAAATTTACCCGTTTTCAAACTTATTTTTACTAGATTTTAACGCACTAATATAACTAATAAATTATTAACATATAAATTACACTAAAACATTTCTAGCACTGACCACTCGTCACTTTCGTATATCTACTCTAGCTGTAAACCAGGGTTGCCAAATATTATTTCCCTATAAAGAACATCTTTAAAATTAACCAAACTTGGCGTCTTGGCCCGCTCAAATATATCACCGATTGATATAGTTGTTAATGCAACAACTTCTTACACCAATTTCAAAAATTAGCACAAATAATTAGTAATATCCGATGCCATTTATATCGTTTTATAAAAAATTAACAACTTTAGTTTTTCGGAGCCGTCCCTATGATGCAACCGTAAGAAAGAAATCTCCACATCAACATTATTATATGAGAATAAACTGAAACGGGGATGATATGAAGGGTGATTTAAAAAAATTGCACGAGTTAATATTTCTTGAAAGATTGGTCGCAGATCCATGGTTCCATTGTGAGAGATGCTTCAAATAAGGTAGACTTTCAGACTACGGTAGTTTGCGGTACGTGATACGTTTTAACAAAAAGTACCAAATTTAAGGCAAAATAATTTTGTGTGAAAGATATTCAGCAATTCTTATACAACTAACTCATCTTACAACCTAATCTGTTTACATTCTCCATAAGTTAAAATTAGGTTTCGTTATAAAAATAATCAAAGTTTGATAATCATTTAAACTCAAATATATTGTAATTGTGTTGTTTCAGAATACAGATGCACAGAAATTAAGCAAAAATAAAGCGGTTTTAGGACGGATACAACCCTAAATATAAATTAAAAAGAATTTTTAAAATCACGATTTTGACACAAGATAGATGCCATAATTCATTTTGAAGTGGGTCACGTGACCTCTTCATATAATGGTCACGTGATCTCTTCATATTATGGATGTAATTATTATTTTCACTTTCATTTAAAAACTACTGAATATATTTTGTTGAAATTTTTCTTATATATTTTATGAGATAATTTGAATATTTCCTAAAACTTTCGAAGCAATTTGTGAATTTTAAATTCGCTTAAAAGATGTTTGAAAAATTAGGTCCCATAGGGTTCAATGCATTTCATTTTTTCAACCAGAATCAATCCAAAACTAATTGGGTGATATTATTCATTTATATTCCTGTAGGACCCACAGACCGTCTGAACAACATACTGAAATTTCATTTTGATAAAATCATTTTTACGGCAGTTCTCGTGCTAACGGACAGACAGACAGACAGAATGAACAAAGTCATAAACACTTGTCAACTATGTTGTAAAGCGTTAAAAATAGTCCTGAACTTGTGAAAAAAATTTTTTTGATGAGGGGTTTGATTATTTTTGAATCGTTCAAACTTTGCGTTTAAATTTTAAAAAAATTTAAATTATAATTTTATTCAACACATTTTAATTTCGTATCAAATAACTCTCTCGAAGATACAATTCAATGGGTTCTTAGGTATGTGAGGGGGTCTAGGGGTAAGCCCCTATTTGGCGACCCTTGATCAAATACCTATACGTAATCTACACTCATGTACAAACGTTAAGTATAATTCTTAAAATGCGAAAAATTCGGAGTTAATATGGATACAAGGGTTCACAATCAGTTGTGGAGAATCGTGGGACGAAGGTAAATCATTGTGTATATGCAAGATATTTCAGTCGACGTTGACATGCCCAAAGCACCGAAGCACGTCGGAAATAGTATCAAACGGCCTCGAGCGGCATGGCCAGTTGAGGCAGATTGTCGCAATTGCTGTGGTACGGAGCGTTGTTAACAATCAAACAAGAAAGATCAATCATGCTTAAAGCATTGATTATGAAACACTTTCCAACTTCAATGCAATTTTATTTAAACATGTCTAAAATGCAATACATTCCTCGGTAATATTTTAAAACTTATCACAATACTACATTTAATTTATCATATTTGAAAACTTAAACCTTCATCGAAAAAAATGAACTTCATTCACATGACGGCATTGAAATACAAATTACCTGGTTTAAACATCTCTAAAATGTGGTACATTCCTCGGTAATAATTTTAGAATTATCATAATACTACGATAATTTATTATATTTGAAAACTTCATCGAACTGAAATTCATTCAAATGACGTCATAGAAAAAATAACACGCCTGGCTCTCTCTATAAAAGCAGCATTTCATTCATAAATAATCTCCCATTCATGTCATTCATCACAATACTATAATAATTTATTTTATTTAAAAATTAAGACCATGGAGCTACAAGTAATTAAACTCTATGCGTAAAACTTCATCGAAAAAAATCGTCCTTCTCTTTGTAAAATCAATGAATATTTCATTCACATCAGCTATGCAGACTCCATGAACTGAATGATTTTGTGTTAAAGAAATACAGCAATTCCAATACAACTCATTCTACATATCTTGCTGTTTACATTTTACATAGGTGAAAAATAGGCTTCGTTGTAGAAATAATCAAATTTGGATGAGCATTTAAACTCAAATATATTGTAATTGCGTTGTTTCAGTATGTAGATGCACAGAATTTAGGCAAAAATAAAGTGGTTTTAGGACGGATACAACACTCAATATGAATTAAAAAGAACTTTAAAAATCACGCTTTTGAGACAAGATGGATGCCATATATCATTTTGAAGTGGGTCACGTGATCTTTTCATATCATGGTCACGTGATCGCTTCATATAAGAGGTGTTATTATTATTTTAATTTTTATTTAAAAACTACTGAATATATTTCGTTGATTTTTTTTTTATATATTTTATGGAACAATGTGAATATTACTTAAAATTTTCGAAGCAATTTGTGAATTTTAAATCCGCTTAAAAAATGTTTGAAAAATTAGGTCCCATAGGGCTCAATGTATTTCATTTTTTCAACACGGGTTCAATCCAAAACTAATTGGGTGATATTATTCATTTATATTCCCATAGGTCCTACAAACCGTCTGAACAACATATTAAATTTTCATTTTGATTAAGTTATTTTTACGGCAGTTATCGTGCTAACGGACAGACAGACAGACAGACAGAATGAACAAAGTAATAAACACTTTTCAACTTTGTTGTAAAATGTTAAAAAGACGAAAGCTGTCACAAAGATGCCACTGGACATTTTTTTGAAGGGACGAATTATTGGAATGCCGGAATTCGGTCTATCCCAAACCGAAGCGTCTCGAATTCTGAATGTGCATCAGTGTGTGATCTCCAGACTGTGGCAGAGGTTCCAAACCACTAGAGATGTTACCCGACGACCAGTACCAAGTCGGCCAAGGGTAACAACCGCTCGGCAATACCGATATTTGGTGATAACTGCTCGGCGCCAGAGTAACATTTCTGCCAGACAACTGGGTTCAGCCCTGACAGCCGCCACAGGAGTCATTGTTTCGAGACAAACTGTTTACAAGAGACTCAGACGCGTTGGTCTCTATGTCAGACGACCAGCCGTTTGCATCCCCGTGATGTCTGCAAAGAAACACTCGCATTTACAGTGGAGTTTGGAGCATCGGCAGTGGAGTGGACAACAGTGGGTCAATGTCATGTTGACGAGTCCAGGTTTAAAAATAAACAGTAAGTTTTACATTAAGTCTTACATGGCAGAAAATTGTGTTACGAAACTTTAAACTAGCATGCGCCTCAAGTAATTCAATAACACGTAGTACCATCTACGGCAAGCTAAGAAAGCTTTAGGCCTACTTTATCATCAACTCAGGTCAGCTTATTGCTCTCACTTGTGAGAATTTTTGTTCCTAGAAATTGTAATCGTTCATACAATTAAATCATATATTATTGCAAATTTTTTTAAAGAATTCTTGTTTCAGCGGGTTATCAAAACACTACTTACGGCAGGCTAGCCGATTGTCTTAACCACTGAGTGAGACATTATCCTTCTATATATATTTAAAGTGGATCCTGCTTATTATCCTTTATATTTCAGGTCTATATAAAATTTCTAACCTTCTCATTCTTATGGAATTTTATTCTACAGGCTAACAATTTGTTCGATGCACTCTCCGTGAATTGAATTCGCTGCTATAAATCGAAGGGTCGAGGGAAAATTCAAATATTTCGATATTATATAAACCTCACTCATTCACTGCATTTGGCCAGCAGGGGCAGAGTTGCTCGACATTGCTCGAATGCCATTGTAAAGATCATTTTTTCCTTTTGGAATTGAATTGCCAATATATGACTGGTTCGTTAACCCTCCGGTCCATAAATCACAAAATGTATTCCATAGATTTCATTTCTACCCACGCTGGTTATATTTAAATAAGGTAGAAAGCTAATATTTTCAGATAGAGAATGAGCATGTGCATAACGATAGAGAATATTAGAGAATGAACGATAGAGAATGAACGATAGAGAACGATGAGCATGTGCAGCACAGTTGAATACGAGTTACATAGGCTACGCTATTGGCAGTTGTAGTGAGATTTTCATAAGAAGATAAACGTCTTATTACTTTATCAATGCAAGTCATGTTTCATTTCATTATACTTTTTTCATACTTCATCTGATGTAAAACTGGAAATTGTAACTCTGTTGACCTATTTTAAGATGCAAGCAGTGTTTTTATCATATCACATATTTTAGCCTTCTGTTTGTGTGGAAACAAAGACAGTTGGAAATGCTCAATACAACCAGGATCTTATTCCATCATTTATAAATGGTGTCACTTACAGCAAAAGGCCAAGGACTATTATCTTGCCCCATATATGGAATCTTGCATTATGAAACAGCTTGATTTATTAAAATTTTGATGGTCCATGTTACATGCATGTATCTTAAACTTTGTTACATGCATTAAACGTTTGTATCTATTTGTGAATTAGGAAAAAATTCTCAGATATGTACATTTCTCATATCTTATTTTTCAACTAATGTGTGCCTTAGTAATAAATTTTTCTTTCATTTTCAATCTTCCCATAATTTCTATTCAATTTACGAAATTTACTATTTCGATTTACTGTTCAATTTTTAATTTACAAAGTGGACCTATGTGGGAACCTCCTGCATCTAATATGACCCAAATGCCATTTGTCATGTTTTAGTGACATTATTTAAGCGGCAGTCACAAGAACCAAGTATTTTTTGTTATGTGCCCATTTAATCCCACCCACTAAATAACAGCTTAGTTATTTCTTAAAAAAATATTTTGCAGTCAATGAAAAATACAGTCAAATCTTAGATGGGCTATAATGAGGCTTCCTACCTTAAACACCATATAGCTTCATTTAAATGTATTGAAGAAAATAAGTAGGCAAACTCTCAGCAAAATGAAAACATAATTTCATTCTTAACATCTGTATTTATTGAACAATGAATGCACATACGGTACATATACGAAAATGATAGAACAATAACTTACATGTAAAAGATTGAAAATTGTGTAAAACAGTAAAAATAATAAATAACATATTTAAACTTCGATGCTGTATACATGACAAATGGACCTTATATTATATTCCATTTTGTTTTATGTTTACCAGTTTACTATATTGGCATACACATTTCTTTCCGTCTTTATTTACAGACTTGACATTACGAATTCATTCTAATTCGCCCTTTAACGTATTCGTTGAATGATAGAGTGGTGATTAAAAAATAATTTTTATTGTGCCAATTTTGAATTCAACTTTGTTGAATAGATAAGTCAAATGTGTGATGAGGGAAAATCGGGTGAAATAACAGTTTTATTTTCAGGTTTTCCTTCAGTCTCATGGGATGGTTATTCAGAGATAATCTCACATTAATTAATGTAATTAAAATAATTACAATTTTAATTACTACGGTGTTCCCTAAAATAATTAATACAGTGCGCTTCATCACCACAGTTTCATCCTAATATTTCTAATCAAATTACTCCGCACAAATAACCGGTAAAACAGACACCATTAGAATACTCGTACCAGGGACAGACAAGTGGCGTGTCCTCTAGGAGAAACATGGTCTTTGCTTCAGCCCAAGGTAATCTATAAAGTTGTTAATAGGCCAAATAAGTTTTTAACAATTGTATCTAGAGCTATGGAAGTGAGGTATCTGTATCTTAAGGTAACCATACTGGATGAGTCTAACTGTAGTAACATTACTAACTGTACTAAAACCGTTTCTAGTAGTAAAATTTGGAAGTTAGTATTCCTATCTCGGAAACTGTAAGAGATACAGTAAATAGTCAATTAGAAAGTAGTAGATCATACTCTAGTTAGTAAAAAAATGTCATTTTACTGAAACAAATAATGCAAATAGAAAGCCTTAAGTGGAATTTTGTATGCAAATGATAGCCGCTACGCAATATCGTCCTGTAGATAAAATATGTTTAGTAATTTGCAAACGACCGTCAATCATGAGTTGAGCATCGTGTTTTGTGTGTGTACTAAGTATCTCGTCGAAAAAGGTAAAAAGATTATGATAGGCTATTAAAATGAAGATCATTGCGAGATACTTCGGATGAAACGCCGTGGAAGCTGTACGATAGTATGCCTTACGATTTCCTACTCCACATTTAACAAACGTGTATTGCGGTAGGCGGCGGACATATTCAACATGCTTTGCACTGAACTGTAGGTTATGTAAACAGTACTTTTGTATTAAATGAAATAGTATTACCAAATTAGTACGAAATACTAACTTCTAATTGGCTGTTTTTCTTTCCCTTCAATACATTGTAATGTATTGAGAAAGTATTGTCATCATGTTGAGAATCGTAACTCGAGTTTTCAACGGATGTACGCGTTTTGAGCATTCTAGAACACGAAAAAACTATTTTTAGCATAACGTCTGTGTATGTGTGTTTGTCTGTGCAATATATGTAAACACTCTATCTGAAGAACTAATTGACCAAATTTCGCAAACTTTGTTAGATAAGTTACATGTAGTTTACTCTAGTGCTGATTAGATTTTGGTATGATTAAGAAGAGAAAAACCTAAATACTTTTGCAAAATGACCCGCAAAAATCTAAACGTAACTGAAATCTACCTATTAATGCTTACTTTATACGCAATTTTTGATGGCAAAAAGAATAAGATCAACCTCATAACTCTAGGACTTACCGTTGTTGAGATATTTTTGTTTTTTGCATTTTTGCCACGTCGCTTATTTGAAAATACGTCAAACTGCCAAATAAAAAGGAAAATTAAAGAAAAATACGAAGTCAGTGTAATTTGAAATAATTATTCATGTTATTTTGTGCAATTAAATTCAATTTAATGGATTATGAAACAGAAAATATATTTGAGTTTGTAGGGAAATTAATGTACTGCCACACTATATTGTTTCAATTTCTCACATAGTTTCTGAATTAGAAGTGCTAACTTCCAAATTTTTCCACTAGGGGTGCTGCCGTCAGTCTCATCTGATATCTCTCCTTACTTTCAAATCTCTAGCTACCATCTTGCAAAACATTTTTAGCCTACTTGCAACATTACTGGTCATCCTCTCTAGGAGCCTTATCCACCATGATATTGATGATATCATCCCGTAGTGCACCGTTGACCAAGAAACGACGCAGCTGTAACTTTCCGAGATCTGCTCTTTCATGGGGAACTGGGGGACAGAGCTTAGTATGTTCGAAGTACTTTTATAATACGACTAATATTGAATGAACGTATGTTTATAAACTTTAAGCTTACATGACTTCCGTGTGCGTTTTATGCGAGTATTTCCGATGTTTTATTGCATTTTACTCTACATAAAAGTGTGAAACACTTAACATAAGTTCTCTAACGATTTGGAAAAAGTTGAAACATAACAATTATTTATTAAATTATATTTATGATGAGAGTAAATTTTAGAAAATATATTGACTCAGAATGGACAGTGAATAAATTATCATGTAACTTTGTTATTTTATTTTAAATTATACACTATATAATCAAAAGTATTCTGACACCTTACAAACTCACATATTGTAGATTCAGGAGTGCCTTCAGTTGCATGTGACTAGGCTCGCTGAGTTTTGTGCTTCGACCTAGAATTTGGGGAATTTTCTAATATTTATATATTTCTGAGCTTTTCACAGTGTACCATTTTTATAGAATGGATCTTTGTCTTTTCCAACTCAAAGTTTTTCCAACTCAAAGCACAGAAATTGTTTGTGGAAATCCATATGGAAATACAGGACTAACCTGCTCAAAGGTTGTATCTGAACACCATCGAATAACTCTGGAAAAAAATTAAGGTCCTATTTCGATCTCAGCCTAGAAAATCTCCCAAAACATTTGCTAGGCATTCTCAAGACAAACTGCAGCTCGGAGTATCTTTTTTGTCCAAACTGCAGTTTGCCCCCTGAGTCAATGTATGGATAGTGAACTTTAAAATATGTCTCCTGACATTTCTTAACGATTCGATTCGTTCCATAAATGTGGCAAGAGATAAAACTATACAAATTAACTGATAATACGCTGAATTCAATTTTATGAGTTCAAAAATTAACTGCTCAAGAGTCTTATGCTGCTGAACTAAGGCATTCCTGAATCTTCAATATATGACCAATATAGGTATCTGCAATTTGCGACAATATCGGTATCTGAATACTTTTGATAATATAGCATATGTTACATGAATTAATTCTTTACGTGATGTTCCAGCTGCAAAATTACTAAATAAGTCTTCTAATACAATGCCGTCAGTTTCACAATTTCCGTCTAGTGTTTTGTATGATATCTGGATTTAAGCAGCTGTCATCTAACTATATTTTAAATTAATATTATGATGTTTAAAAATATTAAATCACAGTTTATGAAAGGTGACAAGCTCGATTTCATCTCATATAAAACTGAGACAAAGAATAATACATTTTCTGATAAGATAGAAAATGTATACGTATAACATTGACAACATTAAAAAAAATTCACATTTGAAATCATAAATTTGAAATTAAGCATCTGTTCCTTTTAGAAGAATATGTTTGCACTAAGACATACATATCTCAAAGCCATATAAAATATTTCACAAACAATGTGCATATTTACGTATTTAAATGATGAAGGTTGAAGTTTGAAGAAATTTCTATTGCTTGTTTGTTCCAAATAACTGAAATGAAACTATCATTAATACAGATTCCTATGAATGTATAATATTGTAATGTTACGGCACATGATATATTTTACCTTTGGAGATATACTAAGTGATTTCAAAATCACATCCTGATATGAAATCGGCACAGCTTAACTGCATTAAATCAGAAAAGCTAATATTTTCTGAGTAACAGGAAAGCATGTTTTAAATATTTTTTCGTGCAAGTTTTAGAAAACATAATATAATATATTAATTAACACGAGGATGAAAAGCATCTTTTCCTTGGCAGCATGTCTGACTATTGCCCAAATTACCTATCTGTCTCATGAGTAAATTACAGGTAAAAACACAAAAAATCTTACGACAATAAAACAGTTTCAAAATACATAAGCAGGATGTACAATTTAGGACTGAGTAGTGAAACTATTCTAATATTCATTCATATATGGGTGATTCTACAAATATGGGAATATTTTGAGTATCTAAAATTTAAAATTTCTTTTAAAAATCTGAAAGAAAATCCCCAAAATACTTTAACGGGTACTTTATTACAATATAAGACATTATCAATACATAAATGTTTGTATGTTCTTGTATTTTTTTATTTGTATGTTTGGAGTCATGGGAATAACAATACTAATGACGTTTACGAACATGTAAAAGACAAGGTATGATTTGCAAATAATCTGCTGTCAGAAATTATTATGCTAATATTTATCAGAGCAACAGGTTGAAGAGGATGTCTACTGCTAAAAATCTTACTCATAAACTACATTTCACACAATATGAACCTCCATCGTCATTCACATGGATTGCGAGTAAATAATATGCCTCTTATTGAGGCATGTTGTTGTTGTTGAGACCCAGACCGTCCGACCTACCAGAAAGGTGTGAGGTTACTGTTTGGATGGCCGGGAAGTGCCACCCAATTTGGACCGGAACCCAGTGGGGGTGGCATCCACAGGGACCGTACCCTCTTTCCCCTACCACCAACCTCTCGGAAGGACTTACGGACCCACATATTTAAAGTGATCGTACTCCGCATGAACACGGCGGCAGTTGTGGCAGCATGCAAATCCAGCGCGCCAACCACGCCCGAAATGCGCCAACCGCGCCCGAAATGCGCCAACAGCACGCGGTGTTCCCAGGTGGTCACCCGTCCAAGTACTAACCGCGCCCGATGCTGCTGCTTGACTTCGGTGATCTAACGAGAACCGGTGTTTTCAGCACGGTAGGGCCGTTGGCTCTCTTATTGAGGCATGTAAATAACCTGAACCACTGGTCATGTAGATGACAAAATAGAGGTTTAGTAGTTCTCAACAAACCATTTCTGAAGCTTTTTAGGCTTAACATAAGTCAAGTACCTTCAAGTGGAAGGTTTATAAAAGCGCACAATCAAAATTTATTTATATTCAGATTCTACCTGATTTCTATAAGTATTTTAATGATAAGGAATAATAACAATTACATTTATCATGAAGTAAAGTTAAGCTAATCCCAAAATATTTGAACAACAACAAAATGCAACTCCATTCTATAAAAACAAGCTGCCATGCTTGTTTCTGGCACTTTTACCCGGTCTAAAAATTTCTCTTTCCTATAGAAAAAATTCCCTACATTTTAGCCATGTAGAAGACCAAATAACATTGGAATAGGTTCATTTTTTAAGGTGATATTTTATTTCATCAGTAGAAAAAAATTTAAAAGAAAACAACTTTCGTTTTTAAAATAAATCCACCAATATGTGCACATCATAGGTATGAGACAAGGCATGTGAATGAAATTTTATTTAACTAACTGTTTTTCCTTTTACAGTATCAGAATTTAAGTTTCGGGATAATTTAAAGCCAGACGTATAGTACAAGAGAAGCAGAAAAATATTTAAAAAAGTTTTTATCACTGTGGAACGTAATATATAATAACGTAAATATAGTAATGTAACGTAACTATAGAATGCAACTATGGAACGTAAATAATTTCATTTTTGGAGAATCACGCAAATATTACCTGGCTGTTTTCAATAATGTAAAGAAGCATCTATGCTCAAAGAGAGTAGTACATTTTTTCTCAACAAAATTATTTCGATCATAAGTATCTTTCCCCCATACATAAAACAAATGACACTTCTTTAAAAGGTTTTGTTGATAACTAAGAGGTAAAAAATAGGATATAATTGGGAGGTATAATTATGGTGTGATTTATTTTAATTGTTGGTAAAGCAAATAAATAAATTACACAATGTAGCAAAGAATTATGTTGTTTTTCTAAT